>JALIGW010000001.1:120950314-121550314 GCA_023053685.1 Diadophis punctatus similis | reverse complement strand
CCAAAAGTGCTTTTTCAGGAGGCAACTGGACTTTCTTGTTTTTTCTTTGAAGACGTTTCGCTTCTCATCCAAGCTTGGATGAGAAGTAAAACGTCTTCAAAGAAAAAACAAGAAAGTCCAGTTGCCTCCTGAAAAAGCACCTTTGGAATACCATTGACTACCTCCAAATTGGTCTCAGAGGTTGAATTTAAAAAAAAATGCATGCACACCCCAAAAGGATGCCCGCCCCTTGCTAAATATGCTTTTACTTTTGGGTTTATGATTTTTATCCTTTGTTTCTATATTCTCCCAATTTTTTGAGGAATGGTTGTCCTCCTGAAGTGATTAGTCCAGTGGTTCCCAACCAGTGTTTGGCCCTGCGCCACCTAAGCACCTCTAAAATCCTGATGCCCCCCCCCGCCCCTATGACATATAATTCTTACTATTCAAAAAGTGAATTCCTACTCACGCCCGGAGGAAGCCTAAAAGGCCATTAACTTGGTTTAAACAAGGTTCCAATTGCCCCCATTAAAAATTAAATTGCCCCCCCCGTGGGGCGTGGGGCCCACGTTTGGAACCACTGGATTAGTCAAAAAAAAAAGGGACCCTGGATTTGTTTTATAGAAGGAAAACACGAAGAAGGGAGGAATTCAAACTGAATTGCTTCATGCTAGATTCAAGGAGTACTTTCCAAGAAAATCATCCTTACCGAGTAAATATACATAGGGTCAAGCTGCAGAAGATATAAGTGTTTAAGCACAGGTTAAGGTGAAAAGAGTTTAAAAGGATAAGCAAACTAATATTAGTGCAGAAAATTGGGTGGACCTTGTGCACTAGTTGGAAACAATCTAAGCCAAGTGTGCATTGTGGAGGAAAGTTTAATTGCACAATATAATGATGCAATAGTGAAAGATCTCAAGAACATTATGTGGATGGGTGATGAGTTATCTGCTCAAAGGGTATCATTAAAGGTTTGGTAATTTTAAAAGCAAGCATATGCCTTACGTTTCTGTATAAATGATAAATACCAGGAGTGGCAGGAGTGGAACAATTCAGCAACATAAAAGAAGTTAGACTTGTACTGTATACTGTATATTGAACATGTGCCTAGTTTTGTAGGGAAGAAGTCTCCATCCAAGGTCCCTCTCATATTTCAGGTTCTGGGAAATGCTTAAAAATGCTGCTAAGCTACTTAGTATGAACTGTGTTGAGCTACATAGGATAATGCAGCTTGCTGTGTGACATGCTTCCTCCTGCTTTTGCTGGTGGCAACTTGGAAAAGGATTGCAAAATACACAACAACTGCTTTGTCTTAAAACTATAGTGCAATACTGTTGAAGTGAGGAAGAATTTGGGGAGCGAGAAAAGAAAGCAAACATGAATAAAATTGTACAGTTGTTAAAATTAAAAATAGTATCTGTTTAGGCCTTGTTCATGTAAATATCCTGAAGCCTATTCTGGTACTGGAGTATACTGAATGTGGGAGTAGGGATTTACTACAATGTTCAATCATCTCTTTCAGTTTCTTAGAGAAAGGTAAGATTAATATATTTTGTAACTTCATAACGTAAAGTTAATAACCGTAATTTCATAATGTGAATAGGCGTATTACCAATAGTCTCCTGGGTGAGCAGGAAAACCTGCATGACCAGAATATATTTAATCCAAAATGTCTTTATTTTTCCATATAAGAAGGTCTTCTGAAAATCTGTATCTAGCTTTTCTACGTTTCAGGAACCATGTATAAAATACCTGGAACTCATGAGGCTTTGTGGACAGCATCCTTAATACTATGTGGTCAATATCAATTCAAGATCCATTGTTTTCCCCCCCCCCACCCCCGTGTACCTCTTTCTAGTAAACTTTTCTGTTTTTCTTTCTGTGAAATATTTTCAAGCACTATGACCATTTTTCTTTGTAATCTCTGTCTAATAAAATCCTCTATCTTACGTGATACAGTATATATCGCATATAATTATTCAGTGCTAACATATTCATAAAACTAAGATGAAACCTATATATACACAGAAATCAGCACGTGGAGCACACAAAAAGTACAAATTACAGAGGTGACAATGAGTCGCCTTGGAAGATTCCTTGTTTGATTTCAGCTTCACAAATTCTTCTCCATAGGCCATCAACTTAGTTTGCCATAGCTTCATGGAAGTCTTCATGAATTTCTGGATGTTGCTGCTAATTCCAAAAATGTCTAAGCATTTCTCAATCCAGCGGAACAGAATCAAATGCTTTCTTATAATCAATCCAGGCCATGAACAAATTTGTTCCTCTTTTATTTGAATTCTTCAAAACCAGTTTATCAATCATCAGTGGTCTTTGGTTCCTCTTGAATTTTTGCAGCACCCTTTCTGTTCTACAGGCAGCAAATCCTTGTTTTCTAGATATCCATAAATTTGGTTTGCAATAATGCCTGAAAGTAATTTGTATGTTGTTAGCAGCCAAGTGATTGGCCTGTAATTTTCAGGTTTATTTCCCTTTTCTGCAACCTTCTGAATCAAAAACAGTTCTTCCAGTTGTTAGCCATTTTTCACTTTCTGTTTCCAGAACCTGATTCATCTGGTTTGGTAATCTTGCATGCAAACGTTAGTGATTTCAACCAAAATCCATGCAGCTCATCTAAATCGGGGGCACTCCAATTCTTGACCTTCTTTGCTTGTTTTTCATCATTTCTTTTGTTATGTGAACATCTTTCATTCTATTAGGGGAGCCAGTGGTCATACATGAAATTCTTAGAATAAAATGATAAACAGAATTGTAGCTGTATTCATATACTATTACTCGCTGTCCAGAGTCATTTATCTGAGATGGGTGGCTATAGATATTGAATAAATAAAAGTCAAGGAAGCTACTTAGTTTGCATTTTTCCACTTGGTTATTTGTACACATGCTGATCCCTAATGATTATGAAGTAACTGCACATGGACTTTTATAATGAAACAAGTACAAACATTTGTTATTCCAGGTCCGGTGGACTCATAGAAACATAACATCTCTATTTTACAGCAGCCAAACCATTTGTTTAATGGTAATTTGTTGGAAAAACCACAATGCGCTAAATTTGCAAAGCATGTTAAGCCATAAACATATAAACCACAGTAGCTGCTTCATATAATAAGTTAAACCCAAAAAGAGCCACATCATTATCTAAGTGTGCTGTATAAATACAGCTAGCATGTTAGTTAGTATTTGTTTATTTATATCAATGTAAATCCCACACACCATGGGGTACTCAAATTGGCTAACAATCCAAACTATAATATAAACCATAAATATTTTTCATTATGGCTTGATATTCTCCTCTCTTCTGTTCAACATCTGCATAAAACCACGGGTGAGGTCATCTGCCAGTTTAATGAGGTCATCTGCCAGTTTGTCCGTATGCTGATGATACCCAACTTTATATCTCCATCTCAAGTAGCCCATATGAAGCTATCAATGCATTGACCCAGTGCCTGGAAGCTTTCGGGTCTGGGTTGGGCAGAACACACTTGTTAGTTGAATCCTATCACTGAGTGGTTGTGACTGTTTGGGCCCCCTGGGTCAAGGATGCCTGTATCTTGGATGGGACTGCATTTCCCCAGGCAAGATTGGTTCATAACTTGGGAGCCCTTCTTGATATGGAACTACCGTTCAAATAGCAGGGGGCAGCTGTGGCCTGGAGGGCCTTTGCACATGTTTATCATGTGCACCTTTCCTTGGTTGGGGAGGAGGCTTTGGTCATCTGAAAGCTACACTGGGTCAAAATGCAATGGTGCCAGCAGTAACTCTTGATATGCCCGTCTGTCACCACTGCTATGTGAGTTGCATAGTTGACTTTCAAGTGCGATTCAAGGTGCTGGTTATTACCTATAAATCCCTGTATGGTATACGGCCTGGATATTTGAGGAATATTTGTCTCCAATTGTTTCTGCCTGCCCAGTGCGTTCCAGCAGAGTGGGTGCGCTTCAGATTCCCTCCACTTAACATTGCTAGCTCGCAGGAACTAATAATCATATTTTCTCTGGTGTGGCTGTTATCTTCTGGAACAGCATCCCTCAGAAACAAGGAGGGTACCCTTTCTCCTAGGTTCCCAAAAGTGGTCAAAAATCTGGCTTTTGCCCCAGGCCTGGGGTTGATGTTTGTTATTTGTTCAATAGCTCCTATTTTGTTTTGTTGCTTTTGTTGTCCATTAGATTATTTTAGGCTGGGCTGTCTATGTGATTCAATGTTTTTAGATGGTTTGTTTTCCCCTAGTCCATGTCCACTGAGGTTGGGCAGCCAATAAATTTAAATAATTAAATATTCAGTAAAAAAAAATGCTAGAGATGTTATTTTTCCAGCTTAAAAATCCTGGCCAAAGAGCAAGGTCTTGATTGATTATCTGAAGATGGACAGTAACCAAAAATTCCAAGAAATTGAATGGATAGTAACCAAAAGTTCCAAGAAGTTCCTTTGGAGCTCTGAAACGTACCTGTGAGATGATAGAATCTACTACTGATACTATAATGTGACTTGACCTCTCAACTTTATTTGTATGGATTTGTGTGCATGAGAGGAGAAATAGAATAATCCATGAATGGATGTACACAGTTCTAATGAGGGAAATCTGTTTCAAAGGAATGTCTGCTTCATAAGCATGCATTTTTGGGAATAGATAGGCTAGGGCCCTAATTCAGAAAAAATCAATTTTATTCAGTTAACACCCAGTTCTGTTTAGAAGGCCCAGGAAATAATAGACTGGTAAAAGAAAGAAATCAAAGGTTAGCCAAGATACAGGGAGTGGAAACCTTTAGAATTGCCCAAATTGCATATATTTAAAGGTATTAAAGTCCATGCAAACTTAGGTAAAAAATGCTGCTAGTGCAATGGTGGGATTCAAATAATTTAACAACTGGTTCTCTGGGTAGGCATGACTGGGTGGTCATGTGACTGGGTGGGCGGAGATCAGCGAAGGAAGGCTCACCAGGCAGAAATCAGCTGGCCGCGTGGTCGAGGCAAGCGAGGGAACTAGAGAGCAGCAGCAGCTATATCCATGGGCGTGACTCTAGGCATTGGCCAAGACGGGCGAAGTGAGATAAGGAGTGAGTGGGAGGGGACGGGGCGGGTGGGGAGGGGTGGGGCCAGCCAGTGGTGCGATTTGTCGGTTCTCCGAACTGCGCAAAAATTTAACAACCGGTTCACGTGAACCGGTCCGAACCGACTGAATCCCACCTCTGCTATTTGCTTACTAATTTCTCAACCAAAATACTGCACTGAGACAAATATGCAATACGAAGACCATTTAAAGGAGAAACTATTAGACTTAATAAAAAGAACATGGAAAATGACTTGTTTGTTTTTTGAGGTTTGGTGGGAGTATGTTGTATTTTAAACACATTGTTTAAAAGCTCAGTTTATTTAATAATATGATTCTAATTCTTAGGAGTTGATTGACAGAAACAATAAAAATATTCTTTGTAATATGTTGCAATGCAAACATAATCTCCCATAACATCTAGATCATGACAAAAAAAGATGAATGTCCTGGATGACTAATTTTTATATTCTTTGAATGTTAAAAATAAACTACACTATTACACTATAACTGCATAATTATACAATAACTAACCACAATATTAGATTTAGCAGGGATTAGAATTACTCATTACATAGTATTTGTAAACATAGAAGTACAACTTTGAAGGTCTTTACTAGGTTTAACTTTTCCTTCTATATTGATTTCGAATTATAATACTTTTGAATTTTACATGAGCTGCCTTGTGAAGTCTTAAAGGGCTTAAACTGGACAAAAATATTTTTCTAACATGAATAATTGACAAATATAGAGTAATAAATGTTTTCAATCCCCCAGTTCTGTCAGTTACAACATTTTCATCACATAAAAGAGCCGAGGTGAAACAGTGGTTAGAGTGCAGCACTGCAGGCTACTTCAGCTGACTGCTAGCTGCAGTTCAGCTGTTCAAATCTCACCGGCTCAAGGTTGACTCAGTCTTCCATCCTTCTGAGGTCGGTAAAATGAGGACCCAGATTGTTGGGGGCAATATGCTGAACTCTGTAAACCGCATAGAGAGGGCTGTAAAGCACTATGAAGTGGTATATAAGTCTAAGTGCTATTGCTATTGCTATAATGATTGCCTTAACTACCGTATTTTTTGGAGTATAAGACACACCTTTTTACCCCCCAAAAGATGGTGAAAATTTGGGTGCGTCTTATACACCGAATGTAGCCCTACCCACCCACCAGCCCCCACCCTTCAGAGGTTTTCAGCCTCCGTGCGTCGCTTTTTCGGCCGGTTCCAGCCGTTGCTGGCCACCGCCGCCGCAGCCATTGCTGCCCAGAGCTGCTGCTGCCGTTGCTGGCCGCTGCTGCTGCCCACAGCCACTGCCGCCATCGGAGTCGCTGTTGATGGCTGCCGCCACTGCTGCCCAGAGCCGCTGCTGCCATTGCTGGCCGCCGCCGTTGCTAGCCGCCGCCGCTACTGCCTGCTGCTGCTGCTGCCATTGCTGGCCGCCACCGTAGCCGCCATTGCTGGCTGCCGCCGCCCGTTGCTGCCCACCGCCGCTGCCACCCACTGCCGCTGCTGGCTGCCACCGCCGAAGCCGCCATTGCTGGCCGCCGCCGCCACTGCCCGGAGCCGCTGCCGCTGTTGCTGGCCGCCGCCGCCATAACCACCACCGCCATTACTGGCTGCCGCCGCCGCCACCGTTGCTGCCTGGAGCTGCCGTCGCCACCACTCACCCCGAAGCGAGCAGCCTGACAGGTTTGAAGAACCAACTTTCAAGTTTGAAGAGCCCTGGTTTAGGGGTTAGAGATACAAGGGTGTTCAAACTTGGCAAGTTTAAGACTTGTGGATTTCAACTCCCATTCCTGAGCTAGGATGACTGGAGGAGGAATTCTGAGAGTTGAAGTCCACTAGTTTTAAACTTGCCAAGTTTGAAGACCCCTGGTTTAGGGGTTAGGGGTGGCAAGGGTCTGCAAACTTGGCAAGTTTAAGACTTGTGGACTTCAACTCCCATTCCTGAGCTAGCATGACTGGAGGAGGAATTCTGGGAGTTGAAGTCCACTAGTCTTAAACTTGCCAAGTTTGAAGACCCCTGGTTTAGGGGTTAGGGATGGCAAGGGTCTGCAAACTTGGCAAGTTTAAGACTTGTGGACTTCAACTCCCATTCCTGAGCTAGCATGACTGGAGGAGGAATTCTGGGAGTTGAAGTCCACTAGTCTTAAACTTGCCAAGTTTGAAGTTTAGGGCGGGGGCGTGTGCATATGAATGTATGAACATGGTTCTGCATAAAGGAAACATTATTGTTCTTTCTTGCAGAAAAATGTCAAAGCCAAAAAGTGTAAAAAGTGTACATGGTTGTAAAAAGTATACATGGTTGTAAAAAGTATTCTGCTATACTGATATTTTATTAAATAATATATTACTACACCATTTGGTTCAGAATACTTTTTTCCTTGTTTTCCTCCTCTAAAATCTAGGTGCATCCTATACTTTGGTGCGTCCTATACTCCGAAAAATACGGTAATTGGTTTTCAGGGCAGTTTTAGTTTACATGTTATTTATTTTGTTCCCAGATAACAAAATTATCTCCAGTCCTGACACTTATATTTAAGACCAGGCATCAACCCACTTAAGTATTCTTAAGCCAACTAACGAAAACAAGAAAGTTATCTGGTTTAATACTGTCTCTTTATCAACCAAAAGCAATAGGCAAATTATTTAATGTGTATGAAAGCTGTATTTTTAGAAGAAGATTGATATACTACTTTTTATGCAGTTTACAGTAATAGAAAACACCAATGTTAAAAGCAAGTTGCTGGTTTAAAAAAAAGGCTAGCAATCTTACTCAGAGCTGCCATGCTGGACTGCAAAAATTCAGACTACTGACAGACTGCAGTAGAGAGTTAGTTTTTTTTGTCTCTGATTACTGCCATCTAGTGGCCATTTGTATTTTTGTTGTCCTAAATAAAGTAACCTTAATGTTAGTATGCAGGTATTCACTGGGTTTGTGAACCAAGGGATTTATATTTCTATTTATAGGGATCAATTTAGAAAGGTCATCATATAATTACTATCCTGAAAGTAAATCCAATTAAACTCAATGAAACATATTTCTGAACGTACAGTATGTGATCAAAATAGTAGAGTCGTAAATATCAAAACACTGCATATTAAAAATGTAAATATTGTATGTAATACAAGCTTGTTATTATTGTTACCATGTATTATTACCAACGCCAAGCCTGTAAGATGGGTCTGTTATCTAAAATAATAACTACAATATAATAAATTAATGGCTAGATTCAATTACAATCAGTACAGTTTTTTCTCTAGATTGGAAAGAATCATCATGAAATATATATTGGCAACACATTTCTGTGACTTTTATAACTTTGATTGGTGGAGTCCTTACTGTGAAAATGTAACTATCTTAAAATTATTTTATTGTATGATACTAGATTTCAGTTAAAAACATCCGAGTAGCCAAAAAGGAAAAGAGAACGGAACTGACCTCTAACATATGATTCAGTGACAATCCCCTATTTATAAAGCTATGCTGAAACACTACAATGGAATGTTATGAAGCTTGAGGAAAAGGGTCCGTCTTATACTCCAAAAAATACGGTAAGTTGTCCCAATGATTTTAGTGAAATGTACCAGAGAAACATAATGCATGAAGTACACCTTGTTGTGGTTGATGGGGCATTTTTCTAGGTACAGTAAGTATTAAATTACAGTTGTCATAAATACATTTAGAAAATTGGGCAGGATTGTAAGAGCCAAGGTGGCACAGTGGTTAGAGTGCAGCACTGCAGGCTACTTCAGCTGACTGCTAGCTGCAGTTCAGCTGTTCAGATCTCACCGGCTCAAGGTTGACTCAGCCTTCCATCTTTCTGAGGTCGGTAAAATGAGGACCCAGATTGTTGGGGGAAATATGCTGAACTCTGTAAACCGCTTAGAGAGGGCTGTAAAGCACTATGAAGCGATATATAAGTCTAAGTGATATTGCTATTGCTATATGCATTGCTTATCTGTGCCCAACTAGATTTAGTCTAAAGCAGACCTGGGCATTTTACAGCTGCTGGACCTTTCGCTGTGTCTGCCTGGCCAGGGAGGTGGGAGGTCAATTGGAAATTAGAAATCAAATGTAAATAAGTGCATCACAGGAGGCAGGAAAAGCATCCGAGTCAGGTCCCACTCTGCGCAATCGCTGTGCACCCCTTCAATCGGCTGGTGGCCACAGGAGGGGGAGGAGAGAAAGTGCTTTTCTGTGCTTACACAGGGCTCACCCCTCTCCTGGAGCAACCTGAGGACTTTGAGGACATCAAATCAGGGTACATTGGTTCAGCCTTCTACAATTCCTCATGTGGCCCCTTGGGAAAATGAATTTTCCAGCCATCCATAGCTGGTCACTATATATATGACAGACATCACAATCTCCGGAACTTTTAAAAATTTATTATCCTAAGCTTTCGTGAGCATGCACACATACACACACACACACATACTCATAAATACACATACACACACAGTAGCACATAAAAGCAAGCATTTCTTCAATGATGATTTTATACTCTGACGATGTCAGCAGGGGCTGACGAAAGCTTAGGACAGTGGTTCCCAACCTGTGGTACGTGTACCACTAGTGGTACGCGAGGGCCTTCCAGGTGGTACGCGAACACTTTCGGGGTCATGAACGATTTTTAGTTAGTTATTTTTTACTTCACAAAAATGTTTACTGCCTAACACAAGATAATCTGGCAACGATTTGCAACTGTTGCCACACACCACCCACCTGGTCCCAGTGGCCTGAGAATCCAGTTGCTGGATGCGCGGGGCCAAAAAAGGAACGGTGACTGTTCTGAACTCTCAGCAGTCGCGCAGTAGAACCCTCGCGAGAAGGTGCGCGTCGTAGCGAGCTCTCGAGCTAAGGTTAATCTCACTCTGTTATTGTTAGCACTATGTTCTCTTGACTCAAGTTACCCTTTGATATTCATTACTGCATCTCAGTGTGTATGTTACTATTTTTATTATTATTTTGTATACTTATATACTTATTATTTTCGTAGTTGGTTTGCGTGTTCTACTTGTACAATTATGGAAATAAAGTGATATCTGATCGAATTTAGTTTCTCTGGAACCAGGTGGTACGCGGCGACTGTACGGGACCTCCAAGTGGTATTCGATCACAAAAAGGCTGGGAACCACTGGCTTAGGATAATAAATTTTTAAAAGTTCCGGAGATCGTGATGTCTGTCGTTTCTTCTTCTATAACTACACCTGGAACTTGCATTTTTAGGACAATTCGCAATATATATCTAGAATATATATATATGTATGTATGTATGTATGTATGCAGTAGTGGGTTCCTACCAGTGCGGTCCGGTGCGGCGCACCGGTAGCGACCCGCTGGTGACGTCATGCGGTCGGTCCCGGTCCCTAGGCGCCGCCATTTTTTTCCTGAATTTTTTTGAATTTTTTTGAATTTTTGGGGGAATTTCTTTATTTTCTTCTGCTTCTGAGCATGCGCAGAAGCCGGGTTTCCGGCACTACGCATGCGTTTCCATTTTGATTTGGGCGGGGTTTGTTTTTTTTTAATTTTTTCGGAGGGTTTTGCACTGTGCAAAAACTTCTTCCGGGCCAGGAGCAGAAGCCTCCGTCCTCCGCCTGGGTCGTTTGGAGAAGGGAAGCAAAGTGTTTTCGGGAGGCAGCCACCTAGAGGTAAGAAAACAAACAACTGAGGGAAGGAGCCCCCGAAACTGCCGGCATTGCGGATCCATGCAGTTCCTCGGCTCATCTGGGCTGCAGCTGAGCCCACTGCCATGAGCCCGCGGATGGAGGCACCCCTGCCCTGCCAGATCTTTTCAGATTTGACTTAGAAGAAAGCGCAGCTCATGGCTGCTACATTTCTCTGTGCTGCGCCAAATGATTTTCCATAAAGAGCAACGAAGGGGAGAAACAGCCGCTGACTTGGAGAACACGTGGACTGGAGCCCCGCGGGAGACGGCGACTACAAGGCAAATCCTTTCGGCATACACCCGCACACGAAGGAGCTGAATGGAACGATGGCCGGCGGGAAGGAGGGAAGGAAGGAAGGAAAGGGCGAGCGGGTCTGGGCGCAGCAGCCCTGACTGAGGAAGAGGGAGCCGTGGGCAGGGAAAAGGGGTATCCCCAACTTCTTTCGTTCTCGGAGCACCAGCCATACGCTGCAGCCTTCCAGAAGCCGCCCCTCATCTCATCCTCCCTCTCGCTGCGAAAGCACAAGCAGGCGTCTTGAAACCCTCCCGGCATCTGGTTTGGCTTTAATTTCACCATAGATGCAGGAACGCCGCTGCTGCCTACTCCAGCCCCCGCCCCGCCCGCCTGCCCGTGTGGGAGGGAAGCGAACGACGAGGGAGGTCCTGGCAAGTGAGGAAGGTGGCGGCAAGAGGCACCTTCCTCCGAGGGGAGGGGAGGGGAGCAATCCACCCACCTATCTCGCTTGGCGCGGTTCCCCCGGGAGCGACCCCCGGCCGGGACCTGGAAGTGCGATGCTCTTCCAGGCTTCTCTTCCAGGACTTGGCGTCTTGGAAGAGGGCTGGGCAAGGGAGAAAGGAGCCACGGTGGGAATTGGTTTGCAGGGAGAAAGGAAGGGAGGGAGGGAGGGAGGAAGAAAGGAAGGAAGGAAGGAAGGAAGGAAGAGAAAGAAAGATGAAAGAAAGAAAGAAGGATGGAAGGAAGGAAGGAAGAAGAAAGAAGACAGACAGAAGGAAGGAAGGAAGGAAGGAAGGAAGGAAGGAAGGAAGGAAGGAAGGAAGGAAGGAAGGAAGGAAGGAAGGAAGGAAGGAAGGAAGGAAGGAATGTGCCCTGCTGGGGATGATGGGACTTAGTGAGCACCCAGTTAGGAAAGGGCACCTGTTCTTCCCTGCCCCTCTTCCCCAGAGCCAGGGGAGGGAAGGATCCTCCCCTCCAGCAGCTCCATTGCCCTGGCATGACTGGGGCAGGCAAAGCCGTTGGTTGCTGGTGCCCAAGTCAGCTCTTGCAAGGGCTTCACCAGGCTGCAGACTGGCAGAAGAGCTTCCCAGGTGGTGCAGCTCAACTTGTAGCAGGCTGCACCAAAAAGAGGCTTCCTCTTCACCTGACAACAATTACAGGTAGTCCTCAACTTACAATTTAGTGATCGTTCAAAGTTAGAGCGGCACAGAAAATAAAGGTAACTTATGACCGTTTTTCACACTTATGACTGTTGTAGCATTCCCCACGGTCATGTGATCAAAATTCAGACGCTTGGCAACTGGCTCATATTTATGACGGTCGCCGTGTCCCGGGGAGACACGTGATCCCCTTCTGCGACCTTCTGGCAAGCAAAGTCAATGGGGAAGCTGGATTTTCTTAACAACGGGGTTACTCACTTATCAACTGCAGGGATTCACTTAACAACTGCAGCAAGAAAAGTCGTAACATGGAGCAAACCTCGCTTAACCAATGTCTCACTTAACAGCAGAAATGTTGGGCTCAGTTGTGGTCGTAAGTTGAGGACTACCTGTATAAAAAGGGTTCTTGCTCAGAATGAGGGGTTCGGCTGGGAGGGCCACTCAAAGGCAGCCAGGCAGGGCTGGAAACCCTCGGTGGCCCCAGGGAAAAGAAAGGAAAGGAAAGGAGGAAAGGAAAGGGGGAGGGGAGGGAAGGAGGGAAGGAAAGGGGGAAGGGAGGAGAGAGGAGGAAATGGAAGGAAAGGAGGAAAGGAAAGGAATGGAACTGGAAAAGAAAGGAAAGGAAAGGGGGGAGGGGAGGGACTACAGCTACAGCTCTGGAATATGGGACTGACTTTCCCACCAACATCAGCAAGCCACCCTCAGTCTGCCCATCTTCATTTTCCCTCACTCAGATTGACCAAGCTTCTTGAGGGAAGGAACACAAAAAAGGTTTCCAGGCTGTGTGCCTGGACCAGGCACTTTCTCGGGTCTCCCACCCAGAGGCCTCACAGAAGCAGAAAGGTAGGCCTGAAAGGCGGCTGAGCTCCCCCCCACCAGTGGTTCACGGGATTTAAAATTATGAATTTGGTGGTCCCTGGGGTCCAAAAGGTTGGAGACCCCTGGTCTATCACACTCTTGGGCAAAGCATGTGAGCCATTTCCTCCTTTCAGTGGTCCATGAAAGTACATCTATAGTATGTAGATAATGAAGTTGAAAAAAGGTGAACAACATTTTTACAGATCTATAGATACCTTGAGGCTGGGTGTGACAAGGAATGGCTGGGAGGGGAGGGGCCAGGTGAGGCACCCCTTGAAGTGAGTGACATTAAGTGGCCACACCCACCCAGTCACATGACCGGCAAGCCACTCCCACCCGGTCACATGGCCGGCAAGCCACTCCCACACAGTCACATGACCGGCAAGCCACTCCCACCTGGTCACATGGCCGGCAAGCCACTCCCGATCACATGACCATCAAGCCACACCCACAAAATAAGCCACGCCCACAGAGTGGTAGTAAAAATTTTGAGAACCCTCTACTGTATGTATGTATATGTATATGTATGTATGTATGTCTATGTCTATGTCTGTATATATATATATATATGTGTGTGTGTGTATGTATGTATGTATGTATGTATGTATGTATATGTGTGTGTGTATGTATATGTATATGTGTATTGTTGCATAACTGTCATATATATATTCACAGGACTGTAAGGATGTTTTAAAATTCCATTCAGTGAATGGGAATATACTGAAATAAATATACATGTATCAAAAATTCTCGACTTAATCTTGGTTGAGCAGACTTTTGATTTTGACTTGACAAAGCAGGAGATGATAGCAACTGCAACTGCCTAGTCTGCCCTCTCTTTACTGCCATTAGAAACACTAGGCCCACAGATCTGATTCTCAGCCTCCATGCTACCTCTTTTGCGGTGCACTAATCTGTTGTGCTTGTGATTGCCAAATCATCTTCAGTCACAACATTGTTTCTTGCTGTGTCTCAGATTTCCTTCTTTCCTGTTATTGAACAGATCAGTCAATTTTAACTGATAGGTGTCCACTTATTAATCCATTAAATCAAAGACCTACTATATTAAATTTCTGACTCAACTGAGATTCTTTTTGGGGGTACAAATTTCAACACTGCACAGATGCTAATGAGATGCTATGAGTGTTGCTGTGACACTTTTCTATAATCTGTTTCATTTGTTCCATTTTCTTGCACTATCCAATGTCATCTTGCACTGAAATTGTCAGATTGACAATTTAAATTATGTCCTCATGTTCTAATGAAAGTCCTGCCAGATCACTGTCAGTTCCTAACACCTTGTGAACTGTTTCCAGGCTTACTGCAGATTGGAAAGTGGCAAAAGGCTTCATAATTAACAATGGTTCAGTATCAACTTCAAAGTACTAATTCAAAAAGTCAATCATAGACTCTGCTACTTCAATACAGACAGTGCCAAGATTTATCCTATCAGATGCATGTTAGTGGTGTTCACTGCATCCGTTCATGCATTTTGTTGCCAACTGAAAGAATTCAGCATCTCCGTTCCATTTGACTCTGTAATAGTTTCATCTGTGAAAGCCTTGACCCAACTCACCAAACAAATGTTGTTCTTTCAGTGCCAATAACTTTTTGAGTTTATCTACATTGTCTGTAACTCAGTAACAAGAATAACAATGCCATATTTTTGTAGTTGCTTCTGGTATCCTCTGTAAGTGTATTAGCTAGAAAGCATGTATGTAAAAGATTATGGAGGAGATATTTAAGAAACCCATGTACTGCAGGTCCCCTGCTGTTGAAGTCTTCTCTGAATGTTCTTCTTTAGGTTGTCCTCACCTTATGTCCACAATGAAGCTTCTGTGCGTGCGCAGAAGCAAAAAACAAGATGGCGGCACCTATGGCGCCACTTAGAGAGCCAGATTGGGGGCATGTCCAGCAGGCCATTGCTGCCGGTTCGGCGAGCGGGGGGAAATTCCCACTACCGGTTCCATAGAACTGGCCCTAACCGGCAGGAACCTACCTCTGACCACAACACCATAAGAATGAGCAAGGCATCAAGTGTCCAGATTGCAATCATGTGACTATAGGGATGCTGCAACAGATGGAACTCAATGGACTGCTCATAAGTGCCACTTGTTCATTGTCATCTCAAGTTTGAATAAATGAATGCTTATTAAGTAAAGACCACAAAAATGTTCCAGTACTGTATGTTGCCTTTCAGATTGGGCTCAAATTATTTCATAATATCTAATATTCCAATCCATTTTGACACAATTGGTTTGGATACAGTTCTTGCAGCATCTCCAAAGATAAGCATCCACAATTTCTTCTTGATTGCCCAGTGAAGCCATTGTTGGTGCTATATGAGAGCTGTATTCAGATCAGCACATTAGGTAAGCGCTTAGCTGCTGCTATGCATGTTGTGTCAATCAGTTGTGTATGAGATATAACAACTAGCAAAACTGCTGCAAATTGCAGTGTATGACTAAGTGATAGAAGCCGGCATTACAGAAGGATTGTTTTTATGACAGTAGTTTAGATTTATTTTTTAATTTGAGACAAAGTAATACAAATGCATGTATTTGTATATAATATAGTGCAGAACGTCAAGATTAGCTTGACTTTTCCTATACCGTAAAAATCTCTTTCTAGCTGACAACGAACTGCAGAATTCACAGCTCTACACAGCAAAATAACAAATTTCCTTCTCAATCTTTCAAATCTTTCAGATACAATGATACAAACCTCTATTATAATACAATTCCCAGTCTCCATTAGGACCTTGCTCTCCCCATCTGCCAACATTAATTCCTTCTTCAGCCCTCTACAGAAATATAAAATAGTTTGCTTTGGTTTTTTTAGTTTGTTTTATTTAAAAAAACACCTATGACCACTGTTCCCTCTAAGGTACGCGGCCGCGCGCATGATGAGAGAACGCCGCGCGGAAGTTTCTAACTTGTGCCTGGCATTTTCTAATGGGAGAGGCTGTGCGCTTGCGCGGCCGCGCAGATGAAAAGAGAATGCCGCGCACCATTTTCTTCTATTACAGGGAACATTGCCACTTAAATAGCTTTCTAAATATTTCTGTTCCATTCAGCACAGACTCCTTAGGAGGCAATAGAAAGAGCCTAAGACTGGGAAAATATCTTACCTAAACAGGGTATCAGGTTTACAGACATTGCAGCCAAAAAGGACTTCCAGACACAATGAAGGTTCAGTGAAGACATTTGATATGAGTTTTCCACAGAGTTTTGCCAATCAAATAAGTAACACTGCACACTGTTTGGCTCTTCTGATGGTGTCCATTCAATTGTCTGCATTCCCCTGCCTCCCGACTCATTTTTCTCCCCTTACAGTAACATGTGGCGTCTGAAAGAACCTCATCACCTCTTGATGGGCTTGTTTCTTAAGGTTTTACTTAAAGCTGAGATACTGTTTTGTTGTGGCCAATCTGTTCCCTTTGCTAAATTGTCCTACAATAGGTTTAAACTTGACTTAAGTACAGCAACAATTAACAAAGTATTCCATTTTTAGTGCTCGACTCAGAGGTGGGTTCCTGCCGGTTTGGACTGGTTCTATAGAACCGGTAGCGGGAATTTCCCCCCGTTCGCCGAACTGGCAGCGATGGCTGGCTGGACACGCCCCCGAACCGGCTCTCTTGGCGGCACCTATGGCGCCACCATCTTGTTTTTTGCTTCTGCGCATGCGCAGAAGCAGGGTTTTTAGCACTGCACATGTGCAGAAGCTGGTTTTTTAGCACTGCGCATGTGCACGCATGCAAAGCGCGCGCGCACCCATGCAACACATGAGGAAACGAACCGGCAGTGAGGTAAGTCAGAACTCACCCCTGGCTTGACTTTGTACTCTGGGATAGCATCAATCTTTGCTATTCACCCTAAAGAAAGCTCCAAAGACAGTTCTGCCTATAGGTTCAGATGCCTAGGAGAACTTTAATTGTTTTTCAAACTTGTCTCACTTTAACCTCACAAAAAAAGAAATCACAGGAGATCGTTTAGTCTTGTTCCTAATCAATTTGAGTCCATTTCTGGTTGCATCCATAGGAGTTTCTGTAAATAAAATCAATTTAAAAGATGCTGTTGAATCTGGAACCCTGAGAACAATATTGGACTAAAATACCGTGTGTTGTCATCTTATAGATTTAGTTACTTATGTCTTAACTAATATAAGAGTTATTTATTTTTATAAATATGTAAATGACTCTTTAACTTTGTTCCAGTAAATCCCATTGTATCAATGGATTGATGGGCTGATGCTTTGTACCTTTAAAAGATTGTTCTTCCTACATATCCAGATTGCTCAGAAAGATTAACTGCATTTACTAACTTTGCCTAAGAGATTAATAGAAGCAGACAAAATTACCCACAGGGAGTTTGTTTATTTCATCATTTTGGAGACTCCCTTAATCCGGATCAAAAGAAAAGGGACACTTGCAACACTACCTTAGTATTTGCATTCCACCTTTACTGGCGTATGTCAAAAGAGGTCAGAAGGTAGGTGGAAGAAGAACCCTCCCATTCTCTGAAACCTGCGGTGCCTGTCTTTCTGCTGCTTTGAACTGGATGCTGATTTTGAAGTTTTGGGTTTATTGTTTTTTTTTAAATTTCTTTATTTTTGTATGCTGCTCTGAAAGCCAGCTGCTATTGGGAGACAAATATTGGGGGAGATTATGATAGAGTGGAATAGTTCCACTGTTACCTTGCCAAACAGGAAAATCAACACCGCTCTAAAGGGAGATGGAAAGAGTGTCTGTCTCAGTGTAAAACTGGTCCAGATCATATGCAGCATACATCTCTTTTCTCCCGGCAGCTTGCCTGAATTAAAGAGAATATCAGATATGCAGAGCAGTATCTTGGGAATCGGGAATTAACAAAACTAAAAGATAAGAGTAGAACTCTGGTACTCTACTGATTTCTAAAGGTAAAGGTTCCCCTCGCACATACGTGCTAGTCGTTCCTGACTCTAGGGGGCAGTGCTCATCTCTGTTTCTAAGCCGAAGAGCCAGCGCTGTCCAAAGACATCTCCGTGGTCATGTGGCCGGCATGACTAAATGCCGAAGGCGCACGGAACGCTGTTACCTTCCTGTTAAATATGGTAATAGGGAGTGAAGCCTGGGATGAAGGCTTCACTAAGGTCCGCATTGAAGAGGGATACAATAAGGGGTTTAAAATCATTGGCCAAAACTAAAGGCAGGAAATTAGAGCAACCTCTAGAGATAATGCTTATGGCCACAACAACGACCGAAGCAGTCATCAAGGTATTACGGAGACTTTTCTCCACCCATGGCCTACCAGATGTTCTAGCTTTGACAATGGGGCCCAATTCACAGTAAACCAATTCGAGATATTTCTAGCAGAGCAGGGAATTAGACATGCCCTGGTTGCACCATTCCATCCATCGGGAAATGGCCAAGTGGAGAGAATGGTGCAGTCAACCAAAGAGGTGCTACCCAGATTGGGCCCCGGGGACTGGCAAAGAAAAATCGATAAGTTTCTTCTAATACAACACATAACCCCCTAGCGCCACCACAAACCAGAGCCCGGCTGAATTACTAATGGGTCGCAAACTAAGATCACGACTAGATAGACTACATCCTAATCATACTGCTGAGGCAACCACAGATTCGACGAGCCAGCACCGGTCATTTAAAATAGGGAACTTAGTACATGTACACAACTATGCTGGGGGTCGAGCCTGGGTCCCAGCCAAAACAATCACAATTACAGGTCCCCGTTCCTACCGAGTGGAATTAGAAGACGGCACAATATGGAGGAGACACATAGATCAACTCCGGGCCTGCATAGGAAACTCTATCCTAAGGCAACAAGAAGATACTCAAACAACCAAAACACCCCTAGACTGCAACACACAACTTGAGGATCCAAATACACTAAACTCAAACCCGGATAGGCAACGCATACACCCACTTGAAGAACCAAGAATCCAGCAGAGAGTTCTGGGGGAGTCAATTCAGGCGGAGTCAGCCACGCCTCAGGAGATCTTCCAGGCGATTCCATTGGCTGACTCTGGAGCAGCAGCAGGCCTGACTGTCCAGGCTGCCACCGCTGTACCAACTGAGCTGCACAGGTCAAGTCGCACCCACCAATCAATTCCTAGTAATTGATTAAAAACTCACAGTATTACACACTGTAAGTGAAAATTGGTTGGCAAAATATTAAATAATTTAAGTATTTGACAAGTATGAAGAGATGCGTATAAATGCAAACAAGGCTAATCAATAATATAGAATTATTTTTTTACATGCTTTTTGCATTTAGTTCTTATCTATTCCATGTCACTGTTGCTTTACGTGGGTAGGTGGGGTATCATATACACTGCATTCAGAAAGTATTCAGACCCCCTTCACTTTTATCAACTTTGTTATGCTGCAGCCTGATTCTGCAGTTGTTGAAATTCATTTTTTTTCTCATTAATCTACATTCAGTACTCCATAATGACAAAGTGAAAACAGAATTTTAGTAATGTCTGTAAATATATTAAAAAGAAAAAATTGAAACATCACATTGGCATAAGTATTCAGATCCTTTTCAACAACACGTGAAATTTAGCTCTAGTGCCTCCCATTTCTCTTGATCATTGCTTGGAGTTTGCAAAAAAGCACCTAAAGGACTCTCAGACTGTGAGGAACAAACTCTAAGCGGGCTTTCATGTGTTTTGCACTGAGGAGAGGCTTCCATCTAGCCACTCTGTCATAAAGCTCAGATCGGTGGATGGCTGCAGTGATGATTGTCCTTCTGGAACTCTGTCCCATCTCCACACAAGATCCCTGGAGCTCAGTCAGAGTGACCATCGGGTTCTTGGTCACTTCTCTTACTAAGGTCCTTCTCCCCTTTTGCTCAGTTTGACCAGGCAATCAGCTCTTGGAAGAGTCCTGGTTGTCCCAAACTTCTTCCATTTGAGGATTATGGAGGCCGCTGTGCTCCTAGGAAACTTCAGTGCAGCAGAGATTTTATTATACCGTTCCCCAGATCTGTGCCTTGAAATAATCCTGTCCCTGAGCTCTGCAGGCAGTTCCTTTGACCTCATGGCTTTTGCTCTGCTACAGTATGCATTGTCAGCTATGATAAAGTGACCAGATTTTTTTTTCTTAAGCGGGACACCGACGGGGGGGGCGGGGCCGCCTGGACGCCGCAATTTGAGTTTTGCCCTCTGCGCATGCGCAGAACGCTGCGCATGCGCAGAGGGCAAAAGACGGCTAATTTCGGCGTCCAGGTGGGGGGGGGGGGAGGCGGGAGGCCTTTCCTCGCCTCCCGCCTCCCCAGAGGTGGGATCTTACCTCTGATTGCCGGTGCGGTTAATTGCTGACTTCGCGGCAGAGCCGAAGATTCTGTTCGAGCCTGCTCCCGTTCGCGGAGCGGGAGCCTTTCCCGGGCGCTTTCCCCGCCCGCATGGATGCCGCCAGCGGCATCCATGCGGGCGGGGAAAGCGCCCGGGAAAGGCTCCCGCTCCGCGAACGGGAGCAGGCTCGAACAGAATCTTCGGCTCTGCCGCGAAGTCAGCAATTAACCGCACCGGCAATCAGAGGTAGGATCCCACCTCTGCTTGTAGACCGCTCGTCTCCCCCTTTGCCGGCAGCCTAGACCGCGGAGGCGGCGCGCAAGTCGCCCTTTAGTAGCCCTCATGCTGAATTACACCTGGCTGTTGGAATGGCTGGTGGAAAAGGTGAGCAGCGGGATGGGAGACCACGAGCCGGCTGTTCCTCCCCGAGTGTGCCGCCAAGGCAGGGACGGAGCTCGGGCAGCCGGGAAGGGCCCGGGCGGAGGAGGAGGAGGAGCCGGGGGAGGGGAGCGCCCTCCGCCAGGCAGGTGGGGCCGAGAGCCGGGCGGGCGGGCGGGCTTTGCAACCGGGCGCCCGCGGGGCTTTGCGAGAGCAGTTGCTCCCTTTGCAAAAGAGCCCCGGGATTGGGAAGGCTTGCCAAGCATACAACCCCCCCGCCCCCCCGGCTCACTTACCGGCCAGTCTCCCGCAGAAGTGCTCCCCGGACCTCGAGCAGGCAGCGGCCAGGAGGGGAAGGCGGGCAGGGAAGGAAAGGAGGGAGGGACGAAGGGAGGGAAGGAAGGAGCTCACAGAAGCCGGCCGGGCCTCCCCGCCTATCGCTCGGCGCTCCTCCCCAAGGTAAGGTGACCAGATGTCCCGATTTTGAGAGGGCCTGCTGCTGCTGCTGCCCCTGCGGCTGGGCCCAACCTGGCCGTCCTCGAGTGCCTGCAGGCCGATTTTTTGAAAGAATGCCCTAGTCGGGCATTGTTTTAAAAAATCGGGACTTTTTAAGAGGGCGGGCGGGACGCAGGACAAATGATTAAAAAGCGGGTCTGTCCCGCCAAAATCGGGACGTCTGGTCACCTTAAGCTATGAGCCCTTCTATAGAGAGGTGTATGCCTTTCCAAATCATGTCCAATCAATTTAATGTACCACAGGTCAACTTCATTCAAGTTGTAGAAACATGTCCGCAACTATCAAGAAAAATGGGAGGCACCTGAACTAAATTTCATGTGTTGTTGCAAAGGGTCTGAATACGTATGCCAATGTGGTATTTCAGGTTTTTTTTCTTTTTAATAAATTTACAGACATTTCTAAAATTTTGTTTTCACTTTGTCATTATGGAGTACTGAATGTAGATTAGTGAGAAAAAAATGAATCTCAACAACCGTAGAATCAAGCTGCAGCACAACAAAATTGACAAAAGTGAAAGGGATCTGAATACTTTCTGAATGTACTGTATATTTTCTGAAAAGATGTATTTTCCTTTTGGAGGAAGTGGGCTTTTAGAAACTTAACTAGGTATCTTTTCCTTATACAATGAGTGCCAATATTTTCAGGCCATTTATGTCTGTCTGTCTGTCTGTCCGTCCGTCCACCCGCCCGCCTGTCCGTCCGTACACACACACACACACACACACACACACACACACACACACACACACACACACACACACACACACACACACACACACACACACACACACACACACACACACACACACAC
This sequence comes from Diadophis punctatus similis, assembly GCA_023053685.1. Taxonomy (NCBI): domain Eukaryota; kingdom Metazoa; phylum Chordata; class Lepidosauria; order Squamata; family Dipsadidae; genus Diadophis; species Diadophis punctatus. Next base: position 121,528,343 of record JALIGW010000001.1, on the reverse strand, counting down.
ACACACATATATATATATATATATATATATATATATATATATACATATATACAGTAGTGGGTTCCTACCGGTGCGGTCCGGTGCGGCGCACCGGTAGTGACCCGCTGGTGACGTCATGCGGTCGGTCCCAGTCCCTAGGCGCCGCCATTTTTTTCCTGAATTTTTTTGATTTTTTTTGAATTTTTGGGGGATTTCTTTATTTTCTTCTTCTTCTGAGCATGCGCAGAAGCCGGGTTTCCGGCACTGCGCATGCGTTTCCATTTTGATTTGGCCGGGGTTTTTTTTTTTTTGAATTTTTTCCGGGGTTTTTGCACTGTGCAAAAACTTCTTCCGGGCCAGGAGCAGAAGCCTCCGTCCTCCGCCTGGGTCGCTTGGAGAAGGGAAGCAAAGTGTTTTCAGGAGGCAGCCACCTAGAGGTAAGAAAACAAACAACTGAGGGAAGGAGCACCCGAAACTGCCGGCATTGCGGATCCACGCAGTTCCTCGGCTTATCTGGGCTGCAGCTGAGCCCACTGCCATGAGCCGGCAGATGGAGGCACCCCTGCCCAGCCAGATCTTTCCAGATTTGACTTAGAAGAAAGCGCAGCTCATGGCTGCTACATTTCTCTGTGCTGCGCCAAATGATTTCCCATAAAGAGCAATGAAGGAGAGAAACAGCCGCTGACCTGGCTAACACGTGGATTGGAGCAGCTCTGTGCGCTCTCCACTGGCTGTTTCTTCGGTTTCATTGTTTTGCTGGGATATTTTGCACCGCGAAATGTAGAAGCCATGAGCTAGGCTTTCCTCCAAGTCTCATCTGGAAAGCTCTGTGCAGAGAGAAGCACCTGTTTCCCTCTGCTGCCCACAGTGCTTAGAGGAAAACACAGCTCATGGCTGCTACATTTCTCTGTGCTGCGCCAAACAACGAAGGAGAGAAACAGCCGCTGACTTGGAGAACACGTGGACTGGAGCAGCTCTCTGTGCTCTCCACTGGCTGTTTCTTCACTTTCATTGTTTCACATTGCAAGAGGAAAGCAGCTGCCTCCAAGCCTGGCAGGGGCGGTGGCAATGGCAGAGTCTGGCACTCGGGGAGGTTAGCACACTCCCAGCCACGCCCTGCGCTGCCTCTGACGGCTTAGGGCAGCGGGCTCAGCCCCCCGTGTGTTGTGATCCCCTCTGAGCCTTTGCCTGCGCCGCCAGCGTCTCCCGAAGCCACCACCATCGGAGCTGCAACAGGCGAGCGTGGCAGGGCAAAGGGGGGGAATGGCTCATCTGGAGCAGCTCCCTCACACCCGGGGGCAGCAGGGACAAACTGCAGGGGAGCAGCTCCAAACAAGCCCATATTCTTCTGAAGCCGCGAACGCGCACACCGGTAGGCAAGTCCCGGGCTCGGGCTGCCCGTTCTACAGCTCCTCCCGGCCTCCCAAAGACTCTCAAAGTGAGTCCAAGGAGAGAACAGGGATGCACAGAGCTGTCCGTGCTTCCAAAACGCTGTAGGGACTGGAGCGAAGGGGTGGGGGGGGGAGAGGAAGCCGGAAGCGCTTGCCTGGCTCGCCGCTGCTTGTACTTTTCTGGCGCGGGAGGTGGAGGGGGATGGGACTGGGGATATGGAGCTACCCGGCGGCAGCAAAGGAAAAAAGGAAAGGGGGAAGGGAAGGGAGGCCCCAACTACGGAGCTTTCTCATCAAGGCAGTCCAGAGCGAACGAGCGATCCAGCAGGAGCTCTGCCTGCGCCGATGGGACTCCCGTGGCTGCCGCAGCTGCTCACCCACCTGGCCAGGGTGGTGCTGGCCGCAGGTGAGGGGCTTGGAGGGTGGGGGGATGCCTGCAGGCGAAGGAGTGGGGGCGCCCCCGGGCGCCTCCGGGCTCCGCTTGCCTCGCGGGGAGAGTGCCTATCTATCATCACTGGCCCGTTCTGCCTTCCCTGAATTGGAGTCCAGCTCAGCCTTGCGATTCTTCCCCCCCCTTCCTGGAGAAACCTGGGGGGCTCCTCTCCCCTTCTTGCTTCGTTTGGAGGGAAGATCCTGCAAATATTGGCTGTCAAAATTACCTAATGATTGGGGGAAGGAAAAAGGAAGGAGGGAGGAGATGAAAAGAAAAGGAAGGTGGGAGAAAGGAAAAGAAGGAAAAAGAAAGGAAGGAAGGAGATGAAAAGAAAAGGAAGGTGGGAGAAAGGGGATGAAGGAAGGAAGGAGATGAAAAGAAAAGGAAGGTGGGAGAAAGAAAAAGAAGGAAAAAGAAAGGAAGGAAGGAAGGAAGGAGATGAAAAGAAAAGGAAGGTGGGAGAAAGGGGATGAAGGAAGGAAGGAGATGAAAAGAAAAGGAAGGTGGGAGAAAGGGGATGAAGGAAGGAAGGAGATGAAAAGAAAAGGAAGGTGGGAGAAAGGGGATGAAGGAAGGAAGGAGATGAAAAGAAAAGGAAGGTGGGAGAAAGGGGATGAAGGAAGGAAGGAGATGAAAAGAAAAGGAAGGTGGGAGAAAGGGGATGAAGGAAGGAAGGAGATGAAAAGAAAAGGAAGGTGGGAGAAAGGGAAAGAAGGAAAAAGGAAGGAAGGAGGGAGGGAGGAGATGAAAATAAAAGGAAGGTGGAGAGAAAGGGAAAGAAGGAAAAAGGAAGGAAGGAAGGAAGGAAGGAAGGAAGGAAGGAAGGAAGGAAGGTGCCCTGCTGGGGATGATGGGATGATGGGACTTGGTGGGCACCCAGTTAGGAAAGGGCACCTGTTCTTCCCTGCCCCTCTTCTCCAGAAGCAGGGGAGGGAAGGCTCCTCTCCTCCAGCTCCGTTGCCCTGGCATGACCGGGGCAGGCAAAGCCGTTGGTTGCTGGTGCCCAAGTCGGCCCTTGCAAGGGCTTCACCAGGCTGCAGACTGGCAGAAGAGCTTCCCAGGTGGTGCAGCTCAACTTGTAGCAGGCTGCACCAAAAAGAGTCTTCCTCTTCACCTGACAACAATTACAGGTAGTCCTCAACTTACAATTTAGTGATCGTTCAAAGTTAGAGAGGCACAGAAAATAAAGGTAACTTATGACCGTTTTTCACACTTATGACTGTTGTCGCATCCCCACAGTCATGTGATAAAAATTCAGATGCTTGGCAACTGGCTCATATTTATGACGGTCGCCGTGTCCCGGGGAGTCATGTGATCCCCTTCTGCAACCTTCTGGCAAGCAAAGTCAATGGGGAAGCTGGATTCTCTTAACAACGGGGTTACTCACTTATCAACTGCAGGGATTCACTTAACAACTGCAGCAAGAAAAGTCGTAACATGGAGCAAACCTCGCTTAACCAATGTCTCACTTAACAGCAGAAATGTTGGGCTCAGTTGTGGTCGTAAGTCGAGGACTACCTGTATAAAAAAGGTTCTTGCTCAGAATGAGGGGTTCAGCTGGGAGGCCACTCAAAGGCAGCCAAAGGCAGGGCTGGAGACCCTCGGTGGCCCCGGGGAAAAGAAAGGAAAGGAAAGGAGGAAAGGAAAGAGGGACCAAGCGAGGCACCCCTTGAAATGAGTGACATTGAGTGGCCACACCCACCCAGTCACATGACCATGAAGCCACTCCCACCTGGTCACATGGCTGGCAAGCCACTCCCACAGTCACATGACCGACAAGCCCCCCCCACCTGGTCACATGGCCGGCAAGCCACTCCTACCCGGTCACATGACCATCAAGCCACGCCCACAAAATAAGCCACACCCACAGAGTGGTAGTAAAAAAATTTAGAACCCTCCCCTGCATATATATATATATATATATATATACAGTACATATATACATATATATACATATATATATATACAGTATATACAGTATATACAGTATATACAGTATATGTGTGTGTGTGTGTGTGTGTGTGTGTGTGTGTGTGTGTGTGTGTGTGTGTGTGTGTGTGTGTGTATCATCCCCCTTTGTTACTTTATAAGTAACTCCAGGCAGCAAATTTCCTAATACTACTTCTTTGTCCTATTTTCCCCACAACAACCCTGTGAGGTAGGTTGGGTTGAGAGAGAGTGACTGACCCAAAATCACCGAGCTGTCTTTCATGCCTATCTGGCCAATAACACTGTTGGTATATCTCATTATTTATCATTTATCAACAATAAATTTTAAAAAAACCTTCACCAGCAACCGTTTTTGTTTTTAATTTAAGACTGCTGTGTTTAATCCTAAATTGTGCTAAGGTATTAGATTCATGCAGATTTAATGGTATGAATTTGGCCTTTCTTATGACTTCGCTGAAAACAGTGTGAAATTGTTTAGAAGACAGAATTGCAGCTTTCTTCCTTCCATGCACATGGGAGAGAAAGGAATGTATGTAAACAACTGTTTCTTATGCACAATAATTCATTTAATCTGTGGGTCTTAGTTTAGAACTATAAAGCAGTGGTTCTCAAACATTTTGGTCTCAGGACCTCTTTAGAGTCTTAAAAATGTTTGTGGAGCCCAAAGAGCTTTGGTTTATTTGGAATCTACTTATATGTATTATTATTATATTTTGATTCTACCTTTTTTATAAATAACTCAAGGGATTAACATACTTAATGTTCCAGCCTTCTGTTTTCCTCACAACAACATCGTAAAATAGAAATTAAAACCAAGACATTTTTAAACATGTATTTGACTTTGCGGGCCCCTTAAGGATCTCCAGACTACACTTTTAAGAGCCACTACTATAAAGAAAAGGGAAAAATCTAAATGTTACAAAACTTTACAGAAAACATTGAGATTATATAGGAAGATGAATCAACATATTTCTCTTAAATTGAAGAAAGATCGCATTAAAGCTGCATTTTTAAGCACAAAACTATCCTATTTTTTTAAAAAAAACTTCACGTGGCATCAAAGCAATTGTTTCTAATTCAACAAAATTTTAGTACAGTATTAAAATGTTATGTTGTAGAGGTCACATTTAAGTCATGTGTAGCATAAAGCTCTAATGACATTATTCTAAAATAAAGACTTGTATAAACTTGGGTCACACTCATCCGGGATGTTTTAGAGCAGGAGTCCACTATCTTTCTGGCTCCACAAACCAGTTTCGGAAGAAAAATGGTCTTTCACGGACTGGTGGTAGGTAGGGGATGGTTTTGCGCACGCAACGTGAATCTCATGCATGCGCAGATGAAGCTTTGCTCGCTTGCTTTCCCGCCTCTTGCGTAGCCTGGTTCCCAACAGGCCACAGACTGGTAATGGTTGGGGATCCTGTTTTGGAGGACATCTCCAAAATTTCTAGAAGAATTGCTAGCAAATAAAAAATGTAGAAGTCCAGGAAATTGTAGCTTCTTCTGCCAATTCATGATATCTGAGAAAAACTGCTCGTGTAAGCCTCACAAGACTATTTACTACAGTTCTTTCACAAGTTTTATACCTGTAAAGTTTGCAAAACCATTTAAAGGGAGTAGTCGAAATTATAATCTCTGATTAACCTACCTTCCTTGAGAGTTACAGCAGGTAGCAGCACTCTAGCCAAGGTTGACTGATCTCAAAACAGGTGAGTAGAGCTTGAACTGGATAGTACTTGGCTGGGACTGCAGACTAGACTGAGAAGTAAAACAACAAAAAAATCCATCAGGCCACTTCCATATTGCCATCAAAGCAACAATATAGACCAGTGATGGCGAACCTATGGCACGCGTGCCACAGGTGGCACGCGGAGCCCTATCTGCCGGCACGCAACCAGTTGCCCTAGCTCAGCTACAGCGTGCATGTGCACTCCAGCCATCTGATTTTCGGCTCGCACAGAGGAGGGTATTTTCGGCTTCTGGAGGGCTTCCGGCGGGCAGGAGGGGGCATTTTCACCCTCCCCAAGCTCCAGGGAAGCCTCTGGAGCCTGGAGAGGACGAAAAACGGGCCTACTAGGCCCACCAGAAGTTGGGAAATGGGCTATTTCTGCCTCCAGAGTGGTGGGGGAGGCCAATTTTGTCCTCCCCAAGGACTGGATTATGGGTGTGGGCACTCACGCATGCGCGATAGCACGTGCGCACACGCTTTTGGCACCTGAGGAAAAAAAGGTTCGCCATCACTGATATAGACCAATGATGGCGAACCTATTTCGGCTCGAATGGCAAAAGATGCGCGTGTGTGCCCACACCCATAATGCAATCCCCTGCGCATGCACACAACCCCCTGTGCTGTCCCCCGTGTATGTGCACAGGCCTCACTGAAACCTCTGGACTTCCAGTAGGCCTGTTGGGCTGTTTTTCACTCTCCCCAGGGTTCAGGAAAGCCTCCTGAAGCCTGGGGACAGCAAAAAATGGCCCAACGAGCCAATCAGAAATTTGGAAACGAAACGGAAGTGAAGCTGCCCTACTTACTTTCAGATAGTTGCAGCCAGGCCTCCCACACCTCGGCCCATTTCTTCTGCAGCCGGGAAGGCTTTCCTGAAGGCCTCTGTAGCCGATAACAGAGCTCCGGATTGATCTGGAGAAAAGCCTTGCTGGCTGCAGAAGAAATGGGCCGAGGTGTGGGAGCCCTGGTTGCAACTGTCCAAAGCCGAAGAAGTTCCTGAAGACCTCTGACAGCGAAAAGGAGGTTGGGGTTGATGCACACAAGTGAACTTCCGGTTGGGCTGTTTTCGCTGTCCCCAGGCTTCAGAAGGCTTTCCTGAAGCCTGGGGAGAGCTAAAACAGCCAAAAAGAAGGCTGAAAATCAGCTGACCTTGCGTGCCCTCAGATATGGCTCCATGTGCCACCTGTGGCACGAGTGCCATAGGTTCGCCATCACTGATATAGACAATTTCATTTACCAATCAAGATTGGAATTTGACACAAGGAAGATTACTTTTAGTCCCAAAAAGAAGGTAAGTTAGAACCCACCCCTGGTTCTGCAATGGGAAATCTGCTTCACAAATTCTGCTAAACCGCTTTTTGCTTAATCATGGTTAAACAAACATTGCTTGCAGGGGGTTAGATAGCACATTAACATACACTATAGTGTATAAATTGTCACTGCGGGGTTTTTTTGTATTTTGCCAGCTGAGCTTCCACTCTGTATACTATGGTAGCCAGAGAATTCTTATCTACAAGTGTCTTGTGATTTATTGTTTTACTGCGCATGTCTTCATTCTTCTTCCATTCTTCTCTTCCTTGCTTTCCTTTGTCCGGCTGACATATTTTACTACCGGTAGGATGTAGTCATATATCAGTGGTTCCCAAAGTGGGCGGTACCGCCCCCCAGGGGGCGGTGGGAACCCTTAGGGGGGCGGTGAGAGGTAAGGGTGGTGACAGGGGGGCGGTGAGAGGGTCCAGGGGGGCGGTAGGTGGTTCACCGGTCCTGTCCCCGTGCCGCCACCCATGTCCACCCAATCACCCGCTCGCCGCTTTTCCCGCCACTCTTTTCCCGGCGGGGACTGGGCGGGCCGCGAGACGGGCATCTTACTGGACTTTTAACAGCTCCGTGTATCTGTCGTCTGGTCTCTTTGCACTAGTCTCCAATCTTGGCAACTTTAAGACTTGTGGACTTCAACTCCCAGCAAAGCTGGCTGAGGAATTCTGGGAGTTGAAGTCCACATGTCTTAAAGTTGCCAAGGTTGGAGACCCCTGGAATGCTTGCAAAATACAGCAACTCTTTTAGCGAGGGTGAGCAATTAACAACTCGCAGCGAGAAGAGTTTCTGTATTTTGCAAGCTTTTTTCCCTAGAGGCCAGCCAACAGAAACACAGAGCTGTTAAACCAGTAAGACACGGGATTGGGGGGGCGGGCAGGGGCTGGGTTGGGGGGGCAGGAGGAGGAGGAGGAGGAGGAGGAGACATTGTGGGGAAATCGCAGCTGCCTCTTTTCCGCTTCTTCGGCCAAGAGGCACCGCGGCCGGAAAGTCGGTCCAGAAAGAGGGCAGCGATTGGGGGGGGGGGAGATTGGGAACAGTTGCCCGCTGGAGTTTCTGCCACCTTCACCTGCCTCCCTTTCCTTTCCTTTCCTTTCCTTCCTTCCTCCCTTTCCTTCCCTTTTTCCTTCCTACTTCCCTTCCCTTCCTTCCCTCTTTTTCCTTCCTCTGTTCCTTCCCTTTCCTTTCCTTCCTTCCTTCTGTCTCTTTCCCTTCCTTCCCTCCTTCCCCCTCCTTTTCCTTCCTACTTTCCTTCCTTCCCTTTCCTTCCCCCCTTTTCCTTCCTACTTCCCTTCCTTTTCTTTCCTCCCTCTCCTTTTCACCTTTAATTTCCCTCCCTCTCTTTCCTTCCTACTTTCTTTCCTCCCTCCCTCCTTTCCTCCCCTCCTCCCTTCCTTCCTCCTTCCATTTCCTTCCCTTTCATTCCTTCCTTTTCTTTCTCTTTCCTTTCCTTTCTTTTCCTTCCTTCCTTCCTTCCTTCCCTCCCTCCCTCTATTTTTCTCTCCCAAACAACCCCAAGTTAAATCCTCCCCTTGGCCATTGTGCGTGCATGTGTGTCTCATCTTCTAAAAATCATAACTCCCCACCCCATCCCAAACACCCAGTACCACCCCCTTCTCCATCCCACTGAAGATCCCAGGTGCCCAGCCTCCTGCGCCCCCCCTGGCAACCTCTCCGCATGCCCGTCTCACGATGTGGCCTTCGGCCTCGCCTCCTCTGCCCACCTAACACACTGCTCTCGCTCATCCCTGCGATGCCATCTTCCCCTGCCCCTGGATGGATAGCAATTTAGTCAGGCACAGCACACCACTAGGTGAGGAGGGGGCTTTCCAGCTGTGCCTGCTGGGTACATGAGTCCCCCCCTCCACCCAGCCTCTGTGCCAAGGAAGGCAATTCGGAGGGTGCCAGTGCTTCCCATGGGGGAGGGGGTGTATTTCCAGGAAGCCCCTTGAATGTGCCAGTGTGGGGGAGGGGGAGAAGACCCTCCCCCATGTGCATCTGTCCCACCCACCCCCTCCATTGACCACTTCTGCAGTTTTCTTTCCTTTCCAGGCTCTGTTTGGTCATCCAGTTGAGCCAGCCTTGGTGAGGAACCAAAATGGCTTGTGTGTGTGTTTGTTTGTTTTTGCAACCAAATACAAACCAGGTTTGGGGGAACCATTTCAAAACCTCCCAGTTTTCCAAACCTGGACGTTTTCGGCCACGCACTCACACATACACTCACACACACCCAGTGGCTCAATGTGGGATAGATTTCCCACCCACCTCCAGCCCCTCTTTTCAAACATGCCCCTCTTCCTCGCAGACAGAAGCACATTTTAAATTGCCATAGGCAGAGCCCAGAGGAGGCAATGTAGTTCCGCGGTGTGTGCGACACACACACACACACACACACACACACACACACACACACACACACACACACACACACACACGGTGAAGAAGAACAACGTAGACCCATCACAAGATCATGGGCAAAAGAGATGAATTTAGAGCAGGCAACATGTGTGCCTAAAAGGGAGAGGAATAACAATGAGGGGGAGGAAGCCAGGAGAAACACCTTCAAAGCAATGCCTGATAGCCCTGCTTTACCCCCTAGAGAGAGAAAGAGGGAATACACCATGGGGAAATCTTCATCTATCAGCATGACTAAGGCAGAAACAATTAAGTCAATTACAGGAGAGAAAAAAGGGTGTGGACTGGTTACACGTGCAAAGTCTAAATTGATAGGCATTACATAAATTGATAGGCATTCTATAAAAGCAAGTATCTCTTTCATGGGGATTTTACACTCTGATGAAGTCAACAGGGGTTGACGAAAGCTTAGCAATTTTAATAGTAGTTTTAAATAAAAATTTAAATGTTCCAGAGATTGTGATGGCTATTGCTTCTTTGTGTGTGTGTGTGTGTGTGTGTGTGTGTGTGTGTGTGTGTGTGTGTGTGTGTGTGTGTGTGTATATATATATATATATATATATATATATATATAGAGAGAGAGAGAGAGAGAGAGAGAGAGAGAGAGAGAGAGAGAGAGAGAGAGAGAGAGAGAGAGAGAGAGAGAGAGAGAGAGAGAGTAAGGAAAGAAAAAGGAAGGAAGGAAAGAAAGAAAGAAAGAGGGAGAAAGAAAGAAAGAAAGATGGTAGGTAGGAAGGAAGACAGAAAGAAAGAAAAAGATGGTAGGAAGGAAGGAAGACAGACAGAAAAAGAAAGGAGGGAAGGGAGGGAAGAAGGAAAGAAAGATGGTAGAAAGGAAGGAAGACAGAATGAAAGAAAGAAAAAAGATGGTAGGAAGGAAGGAAGACAGACAGAAAAAGAAAGGAGGGAGGGAAGGGAAGGGAGGGATGTACCAAAGAAAACGGAAAGAAAGAAAGAAAGAAAGATGGTAGGTAGGAATGTAGACAGAAAGAAAGAAAGAAAAAGATGGTAGGAAGGAAGGAAGACAGTCAAAAAGAAAGGAGGGAAGGGAAGGGAGGGAAGAAGGAAAGAAAAAGGAAAGAAAGAGGGAGGGAGGAAGGAAGGAAGGAAGACAAAAAGAAAAAAGAAAGAAAGAAAGGAAAGAAAGAAAGAAAGAGATGGAAGGAAGGAAGGAAGGAAGGAAGGAAGGAAGGAAGGAAGATGGTAGGAAGGAAGGAAGAAAGAAAGAAAAAGAAAGAAAGAAGGGAAAGGGAGGAAAGAAAGAAAGAAAGAAAGAAAGAAAGAAAGAAAGAAAGAAAGAAAGAAAGAAAGAAAGAAAAAGAAAGAACAAGAATTATGACTACAATTGAGCCTAACATTTTGGTTGCTAAGCAAGAGCGTTGTTAAGTGAGTTTCACCACATTTTACAAGTTGGCCAGGCCCACCCGGTCACCTGACCACTAAGCCACGCCCACCTGAGGGGGTGGGTGGGTGGGGCGGTGAGGATGAGTTTGTAGCACCAAGGGGGCGGTGGACTGAAAAAGTTTGGGAACCACTGTCATATATCTTTTGTACTTTTATAATAAAAAGTGTTCATTAGAATTTACTTTTTTTTCTTTTGCGCATACGCAGAAGTTGAGTTTCTGGCACTGTGCATGCATCACCATTTTGTTTTTGGCTTTTTTAATTTTATGTTTTCTGGGTTTTTTGTACCGGCCTGCCTGCACCCCAAAAATAATAAGCCATCCCCCAAAAATAAGGCCAGGGGCATTTTTGGGGGTCAAAAAAATATAAGCCCGTCTTATTTTCGGGGAAACACGGTACATGTATAGAAATTACATGGAACTTAGAATCAAAATCAGGATAGAATAGAGCTAGAAGGGATCTTGTCTTCTAGTCCAGCCCCCTGCTCAAGTAGGAGACCCTACACCCGTGATGGCAAACCTATGGCATGCGTGCCAGAGGAGGTATGCAGCACCCTCTCTGATGGCACGTGAGTCGTCGCCCCAGCTCAGATCCACCGCATATGCGCACACACCTCCCGCCGGCCAGCTGATTTTCGGGTCTCTGCCGTGCATGCGTGGGGGATGGGGCGCATGCAGATGTGTGCATGCGTGGGGGCGCACGCACATGCATGGGGGTGGGGGAAGTATGGGAGGGTCACGTGTGCATGCATGGTGACGAGAGAGTGTGGGGGGACAGGGGGTTGCGTGTGCATTGCATTATTGGTGTGGGTGCACACGTGCCCTGTCACGCATGCACACACACACACACTTTCGGCACGTGACGACAAAAAGGTTAGCCATCACTGCCCTATACCATTTCAGACAAGTGACTGTCCAGTCTCTTCTTAAAAACCTCCAGTAATGAAGCAACCACAACTTCTAGAGGCAAGCTGTTCCACTGGTTAATTGTCCTCATGGTTAGGAAGTTTCTCCTTGATTCCAGGTTGCCTCTCTCCTTGATTAATTTCCATCCATTGTTTCTTGTCCTGCCCTCTGGTGCTTTGGAAAATAAACTAACTCCCTCCTCTTTGTGGACACCTCTCAAATACTGGAATACTGCTATAGACTTAGACTTACCTTATTGTCACTTTGAATGTACACTAATCGGCATACATTAAAATGAAATTCCATTGCATATAGTTCTCAAAGGGTTTCCACCTCTAATATACACTACATAAACATGACAAAATAAAATAAAATAAGAAACAAACAAACAAACAAACAAATAAATAAGCATATACCCACATATATTACATGACACAGTCTAGTTCGGATGAATACATGTACATGGCGACAGAAACAAATCTTGCAAGTTTACCAGACAAATGGCATAGGGAACAAAGCTGTTACAGAATCTGGTAGTCCTGCTAGAAATGCTTCTAAACTTCCTCCCAGAGGAGAGCAATAGAAACAGACCATGAAGTGGGTGTGTGGGGTCTCTAACAATACTTCGAGCTCTAAGGACATTAGGATCTGGATGGGGAGGAACAGACTCAGACTCAATCCCGACAAGACTGAGTGGCTTTGGGTATTGCCCCCTAAGGACTATGACAACTGTCCCTCCTTAGTTTTCGAGGGAGTGAAATTGACTCCCTCGGACCAGGCCCGCAACTTGGGGGTCCTCCTAGATCCACAGCTTAAATTGGAGCATCATCTTTCTGCTGTGGCTAGGGGGGCCTTTGCACAGGTTCGCCTGGTGCACCAGTTGCGGCCATACTTGGAGAAGGAGGCTCTACTCACGGTCACTCATGCCCTTGTCACCTCCCGTTTGGACTACTGCAACGCGCTCTACATGGGGCTACCCTTGAAGAGTATCCGGAGACTTCAGTTGGTGCAAAATGCGGCTGCACGTGCTGTGGTGGGTGTGCCTAGGTACACCACGTGACACCTATACTCCGCCAGCTGCATTGGTTGCCCATCGGTCTCCGGGTCCAATTCAAGGTGTTGATCACCATCTTTAAAGCCCTTCATGGCTTAGGACCAGGTTATCTCCGGGACCGCATTCTGCCTCACACTTCCCTTCGACCGGTTAGGGCCCACAGAGTCGGCCTCCTCCAGGTCCCGTCGGCCAAACAATGTCGGCTGGCGAGCCCCAGGGGGAGAGCCTTCTCTGTGGCCGGCCCCGTGCTCTGGAACCAACTTCCCCCAGAGACCCGAACTATCCCCACTCTGCTGGCCTTCCGGAAAGCCGTTAAGACATGGCTCTTCTTGCAGGCTGGGGGTAGAGCCTAATCCACTCGAGCTCACCCCCAGATATGTATGGTTGTCGTATGCCTGTTGGGTTATTTTAATATTGTTTTTTAAACTTTTATATTGTTTTTAATAATATTTATGAATTGGTATTTTTGTATTTTCCTTTGTTGTACGCCGCCCTGAGTCCTTCGGGAGTTGGGCGGCATATAAGAATGCCAAATAAATAAATAAATAAATAAATAAATAAATAAATAAATAAATAAGCACATAGCACTTACAAGAAGTATCTTGAATGACAGGAAGCAAGCTTCCTATAATCTTCTCCGCTGTCCTTACCACTCTCTGAATTGACTTTCTATCTGAGGTGCTGCCGCCACCACACCAAACCAAACAGGGATGCTTCAGCTTGTTATACTTCAGCTTCTTGCTTACGGTATATTGTCAGGTGAATGCAGGGTAGAATAACTGATGAGTTGACTCTAAAAACAAAACCGGTGATTGTTTTCTACTGGAATGACCTTCTTCCTGCTGGGATTTCTAGAGGTCCATTCTTGAAGTTGCTGCTTGTGCACCATTTGTTTGCATCTTAACTGTCTCCCATTTTCCAAGGAACTCAAGTTGGTGTCCTTTTAGGGGAAAGAATGAAAGCGAGAGTTTTCCTGTTTTCATGTATTAGTAAACTTTCATAACATGAGTGAAGTCATGTTTGACAAAGCCTCATCACCCAGGCATTGTTTGGATATGTGGCTCAGGCTATGATTACTTTAGATGCATGTGAATCTGAACCCAAGCCAAAGTTGCTTGGGTGTGAAACTAAAATCAATTTGGTATGAGACTAAAACCAATGTTTAATAAAACAGCTTGGCTGATATTGCACTAAACCATTGTCCGCTTAATCATGCTTACTGAATAATCCACAATGACTTGGATCTACACACTGCGCTAAGCCATAAGCTGTGGTGGAAATAAAAGCCTCAATTTATAGAACACACTAAACTAAAATTAAACCAACTTCCTTAGGTGATGCGAAAGGAGAAGGAAATTATACTGAATTGTATAAAAGACTTGGGATAGCAATACAGGTAATCCTCAATTTATGGCCACAATTGAGCCTGAAATTTGTTTGCTAAGTGAGAAATTTGTTAAGTGAGTTTTGCCCCATTTTACGACTTTTTTTTGCCACATTTGTTAATTGAATCCCTGCAGTTGTTAAATTAGTAACACGGTTATTAAGTGAATCTGGCTTTCCCATTGACTTAGCTTGTCAGAAGGTTGCAGAATGTGATCGCATCATAAATGTCAGTCAGTTGTCAAGCATCTGAATTTTGATCACGTGACCATGGGGTGCTGCTGCAATGGTCACAGGTGTGAAAAATGGTCATAAGTCACCTTTTTTCAGTGCCGTTGTAACTTTGAATAGTCACTAAGTGAACTGTTGTAAATCCAGGACTACCTGTAACAAAATAACTTGTTTTAAAATAAATTGGTATATGTGCATAACTGAATAGGAAAAGTAACCTGAGTTTGGCTGGACCTGAAATTACAGCAATGAAGTCTGGCCTCTGCCCACCTCCATTCTCTGAGCTGGGTGGGAGGGTTGGACTAGATGACCTACAAGGTCCCTTCCAACTCTGTTAATCTGTTAATCTGATGGAGTCTTTTCTCTATTGGTTTCTTTTTGGGGGGGGGCTCTTCTGCTCATGTTTCCTTCCCATTCTCTCTAGGGATGCAGTTGAAGAGGCCTGGGAGGCAAAAGGATAGAGAAACCCCAAACCTTTGCTGCCAATGACCATGGGGTATTTGCCGCCCAGCTATAGAAGCTTTAATGGGGGGAAAAAATAAAACCTCCTCCAAGAATCCCTTGTATGTGGAGGGGTAGAGAAAACAAAGCACCATCACCCAGATACATTTATGATAAAAACAGTCTGGTTAGCTAGCTCACCTAAACACACACACACCCCTCATCTCTCACTTTATTGTTATAGATTTTTGCTTTAAATTGAAAGCGCTTTTAATTGTACTGTACAGAAAAATGCCACGCACGAGTGCCCTCCCTTTCTTGGGATATTTAAATAGGCTGGCTAAAGGAGAATGAATCCGAATTGCCCGCTTGCTCTGAAGCGGCCCGCATCGGAATTAAACCGAGGCACGCGTCGACTGGCTGACCACGGAGTCCCGAGCAGGAATTAACGGGCAACGAGACGGGATATTGTTGTCGGGCATCGACTGCTGGCGTATTTCGCTCTGCAATTACTTTTGCACGGTTTTTGCACTTCCAAAAGAAACCCTTGCAAATCATTTCCCAATTTGGGAAAGGAGAAGCCCACCGTCCGCATTGTTCGGTTGCTTGCTTTTTTTTTCTTTTTGCCTCCAAACAAGCCGCCGCCAAAAAAAGAGCGCCCCCTGTTCCTCAGGGAAAACACACACCCTTCCTTTCCGCTCTCTATGAGGGGCGCGGAAGGGCGCCAAATGCCTCTTGGATCTGGTGGGTCTGACGGGAGGGAAAGTGGCCCGTCCAGCCGCTCTGCTCCTGCTCTTACGGAGCGCGGCCGCCCACCTCGCTGCCCTCTCCAGGAGCGCCGTCCCCACAAGCCCTCCCGCCACTTCGTCGTCCTCCCTTCCGTTCGCTCCCGAGGCTATCCTCCCCTCTCGTTTAGCGCCGCTCTTCCCCGCCCACGCGGCTGGGAAAGACCCTAGCAAGGCGGATCCCCCTCCGCCCGCCGCAGTAGCCTTCGCCAGGACTCTCCGAGGGTGCCGCCGCTACTGCAGCCGTCGCCACCACCCCCTTTTTTCCCCCGCAAGAGTCAACTGAAGGCGGCGGGACCTCGGTGGCGCGCTGCCCCTTTCGACGGCTGGCTCTCTGCGCGTGGTTGAAATTTTGGGATTCTACATTTTTGGGACAGCCTCGCGTTAGAGGCTGCAGAGCGCGAGGCTGAGGAGCGAAGACGCTCGGCGAGCGGTGGCCCAGTCACGTCAGGTATGGTTGCCCCCGGATTCCTGGGTTGTATTGAGGACCCAGATTGTTGGGGAGCAATATGCTGACTTTGTACACCGCTTAGAGAGGGCTGGAAATCTAAATGTGAAGCGGTATATAAGTCTAAGTGCTATTGCTATTGCTATTCAGTCCTCTCCCTCTAAGGAAAAAGTAGGAACGGCTTGTCTGGAAGCAGCGCCGTTCCTTGCCTTTTAGGATTTATTTATTTATTAAAATTTCTATGCCGCCCAATTCCCGAGGGACTCTGGGCGGCTCACAGCATGTATAGAAACATATAACAGGTAAAAAACAATTTTTTAAAAAAGCCATATTAAAATGCTATCCATAATTTAAAAATAACTTTCATTAGGATGATTTTCGGGGCTGAGCAAACCTGCCAGCAGAGCACGATTTAAACGGGTGTTACAGTCGTCTTTAGGAAAGGCTCGCGCGCTTGTTGATATAGGAAAAGCTGAATGCCAACCTGGATCGTGATCGGTGGTGGCCAAAGGTATATTTCATGAAAATAGGAAACCGAAATGGTCGGGGTGAATCAGAAGTGCGGTGCGCAAAATGCGCGTCTGGGGGGGGGGGGGTGTTAGTCTGAGATTCCGTGCCCCTTTTGGAATTGGTGCGAGGGAACGGAGCAAATACCGGTACGGCCATAGGATCAGGCAGGGAAGCATCCCCCATTCCTGAGAGTCAGTTGGTTGAGTTGGGCAGCCATAGAAATGGGAATAAATACATTGAATTAAATAATATTCTACAGGTTAAATCAAATTGGTTGGAAATGATGGCAGCTTCGGAAACATCCGTGAGCAGAATTCAATGCTATTTTCTTCTGGGTTGCACATCATTCTTGGAAGTATTCCTAGGAGGGTAACAGTTGAAGCCAGAGGAAGATTAAACAGACTTGGATTTAAAGCCTAGAAAAGTAAGCTTAGGGGTGGAAGTGGTTAGCTATGTGTACTTTAAGTAGCATTTAGGCATTGGTGGACACATTTTACCATGACAAATATTTTGGTTTTGCACAACTGGTACACAAAGGTCTTTGAGTATGTATTGAGCTTCTGTGTGGATTTGACAGGGCTAAAGCTTTTGCTCCCTTGAAACAGTCAGCTTTTAAATTCAGAACCAACCCTGCGTTTCCTTTTTGGAAAACTGACACTAATTTTATCCAGATTGCCTCTTCTGAGCTATGTGTGTTGGAATCACAAAAGTCTTTCACTAAGGTTACTTATTTGATTTTCAGCTTCAGACACCTTGTTTAAATAAATGAAAAGAAGGCAGCAGAAAAGTAGAAAGGGAGGGACCCTAAAAAGTAATTGCATTTAATAAAAACAGCCAAAGCATTTTGATTAGTCCATAACACAGAGTTGATTCAGACTCCATGTGAAAGTTTTTGGCTTAAAAGACCTATGGATTCCTTCACTTCTGAATACAAGTGAATATGAGGCAAAATGAAGTCATGGCTAACTCCAATTTCATTCTTTTCTTGCATTTTTAAAAAAGATTTATTTTATCCTACCTTTATTATTTTTATAAATAACTCAAAGCAGCAAACATACCTAATACTCCTTGCTCTTCCTATTTTCCCCACAACAACCTTGTGAGGTGGATTGGGCTGAGAAAGAAGGACTGATCCAAAGTCATGCAGTTCATGCCTAAGGATGGACTGCAACTCACTATCTCAAATATGAGCCATGATGGCACAGTGGTTAGAGTGCAGTACTGCAGGCTACTTCTGCTGACTGCTGGCTGCCTGCAATTTGGCAGTTCAAATCTCACCAGGCTCAAGGTTGACTCAGCCTTCCCTCCTTCCAAGGTGGGTAAAATGAGGACCCAGATTGTTGGGGGCAGTATGCTGACTCCGTAAACCGCTTAGAGAGGGCTGTAAAGCACTGTGAAGCGGTACATAAGTCTAAGTGCTATTGCTATCTCCTGCTTTTTAACCTAGTGTCTTAACTTGCATTCACATCAGACCCATGGCTGCTGGCAAAACTGAACCTCTTTTACTTATGAACTATTCCATGGTGCTACTCAACTTCCACATACCTTTCTTTATTTGAGTGTGAAGGTTTTGTGCTCCTCGTGGACCAAACTGGAATTATTTAGAAAGGAAAGTGATTTAGCAATATATTAAAGATGATTGGAGATTTCAAAGGTCTTCTTATATTGCAGAGTGAAAGGGAAATAGTGTTGACAGCCCTAACCCTAAGAACTCAATTAAGTCATTACCAGCACAGAGGGGAGAAAACAGTTTCTTTGCCAAAAGTAATTTTCTCTCTCCTTGCAGTAGTTTCAAGCTTTTTTATTTTTACAGAATTTTTCTTCCCGTGGGAGCCACTGCCACTTAGGCATTAAAAAGGCTCCACTCATTAATTTCCACCTTAATTCCGATACTGCATATACATTGCAATGATTCACAAATGGATTTGTGAGCCATTATTTTGGAAACATACCACTTAATATTGCATTTTGGATGTAGATGTTAAAGAATGTGATAAAATAGCTGGAATAAGATTCTGGAGTTTGTCTCAGATTACTGTGTACTGAACCAAGTAGACCCTCAGATATAGATAGCTACATTTTATGTTTTCTTTTGCAAATAGGGTGATTGTGTTTAGTTTCACAGATCATATAGTATATATACTGCCAGTCAATCTCTCTCAGCCCTAGGAAGAAGACAAACCACTTCTGAAAAAACCTTGCCAAGAAAACTTCAGGCACTTTTCCAGGCTGTTGCCAGGAGTCAAAAAAATGACTCTAAGGGACCCCTCCAAAAAAGGCATAAAATGATTGGATTGTAAGAAAAAAATAGGAAGAGATAGAAGGGAATTTCTCCAGAAGAGAATGGTTGAGCTAAGGTGTACTTTAAAACTGAAGCAATTATTAGGGAAACAAAATATTAAGCGAGAGTCCCAAGAGTGAGCCAATCTTGAGGCTTTTTCTAGGTAACCCAGTCCATTTTGGATAATAATTAAACATCCAACCCGTTGGGTTAGGGTAGGAAATCTACATTTTAAACATCCGAAATTCTGAGAATATATAGTAAAAGTATTCCTTGGGGAAGCTACATCTCAATCAAATCAGAAAAAAGCAAGAGACCTTCCAAATTATAAATTACATCAGGAAGATAGATTGTAATGGTAAATTGTATCTGGTTGTACTATAAAGCTTTTACAATCTAAGAGTAATAAGGATTAGAGTAAAAACAGGTTCTGTTGACAGTGATTCTATCCAGGAGTGGGTTCTAACTTACCTCGCTGCTGGTTCGCTTCCTCCCACGCCGTGTGGCCGTGCCTCGTGGATGCACGCTTTGCGTGCGCGCATGCGCAGTGCCGAATTTTTTATAAAAAATTCCCCAAAAAAGAGCAGAAAACAAGATGGCAATGCATGTGCAATGCCGGAAACTCAGCTTCTGCGCATGTGCAGAAGAAAAAAAACCGAAAAAAAATTTCCCCAAATTAAAAAAAAAAAAAAGATGGCGGCATCCACAGACCGGCACTGACAGAACCGGTTCTGTGATATCATAGTGATGTCACCAGAGGCTTGCTACCGGTTCGGGCAAACCTCTGGTTCTATCCATATGCAAAATGTTTTCAGAACTATAAACTGCTCTGGGAAGTTCCCATTATTCTCATTAATTCTGGCAAACCTTTACAATGTGTTGCATGGGTGATAATACAAGTCAAAAGAACTAAAGGATGAAGTCAGTCAGTGAAGTTCCTTTTAACTGTGCTTATTGCATACCTCTTTGGCCTGATCAAATATCTTACATACATTTCGTGGGTTAGATGCAGGGACTTTTTCTCCTTTCCCTTCTTGGCATCTTCCTCAGGCCTTTTTATTTGGAAAGTTCTGCCCATAGAATCCCACTGCTATTTGGTGATTGTTTTTCCTGGCTATCTTATGGAGATAAGAATGAATAACAGCAGAGAAAGTATTATTATTTCCATTCTGTACTGATAGATGATAGGTTTTTTTTTCGAATGTAAGATAGGATTTTGTTTAAGGCCAATATTTAAAGTTCAGGAAGCATTTTATAAAAAAGCAAAATGAAATGTTGTGTACTCAGATTTGGACAAAAACAGCAGAGAGGGAGATATATGAATATTTCATATTTCATTACCCATCTAGGTAACATTTTCAGTGCTAATGAATGTGGGATTTGCTTGTTGTTTGTATACAGTAGCTTGCCCTATGAGTATTGGTGGGAGTGTGGTTTTCTCCACAGTGGCGCCTCGATTGTAGGTATCCCTCTACTTATGACCACAACAGGGTCCAGAAAATTGGTTGTTAAGTAAGGCATCACATGACTGCACCCAATTGTATGATTTTTTTGCTGCGATTATTAAATAAACCATTGAATCATCACATGATCATGACTTGTTACCTTCTCAATTGACTTTGTGTATCAGAAGCCGGCTGGAAAGGTCACAAACGGTGATCATGTGAACATGGGATATTGCAGCCATCGTAAATGCATCACAATTGCCAAGCCTCCAAATCACATGCTGTGATATTTTCAGCACCCTCATAACTTAAAATGGTCACTAACCAAATGATCATAGGTTATACCTGCAGAGTATTATTTTCTACTTAATTGTCTGGTGTTAATCCCTTCTTATCTGAGCGTTGGCTGCTGAAGAGGATGTGTTCTGGTCTTTCTTTCTTTTCTTAGCTATTTTTAATTGGCCCTTTGGAATGGTATGTAAATGAAGTTTATGTTATGTGCCTGTTAATAGCTGATTTGTTTGAATGCCAAGCTTCCAGGAATTCCCTAGCATTTTTGGATTTAGATTGGTCTAGGTGGATGCTCGCAGTTTCCTAATTGAAACTATGGTTGAATTTGTGCATGTGTTGTGAGAGTAGTATCTCCTGAGTTCTAGTTGGTATTCCTGGATGGGGTCTGCCGGTCTGCATGCACGTGCTGGCCAGCTGATTTTCGGCCTTGGGGAAGGCCATTTTCGCCCTCCCCAGGCTTCAGGAGGCTTCCCTGAAGCCTCCGGAGTGCGAAAAATGGCCCAACGGGCAAACCGGAAGTCCGTTTCTCTGAATTTGTGGTTTGCCCGTTGGGCCGTTTTTCGCACTCCGGAGGCTTCAGGGAAGCCTGAGGGTGACAAACAGCCCAACAGGGGGCGCATGCGCGGGGATGCGCGCATGCACAGTGTGGCACACATGGGGGGTGTCGGCACACGTGCGTACTAGCGTGCACGCACACTCCCATTTTTGGCACGCAAGAAGAAAAAGGTTCGCCATCACTATTATAGATATTCTTGTTTTTTCTTTTTGGGCTATTGGATCTTTTAGTTTACTTAAAATGTTTTGGAAGGCTTTATTTGGTTTGCGTGATGCTGTGTGGTTGAAATATTAGATATAGTTTAGTTATCTATATTCTGCTGTGAGTGTGTGGTTTCTTTCATTGTATAAGAATGGAAAAATAATGTATTGAAGTGTTATCTTTTTCATAGCTTGTGCTATAGCTGGCTGAGTGGTCAGGCACTTTTTATCAAAACCACTACAATACATACAAGCGCTCAAACCACTACAGCATAACCAAATATCAAATTCAGAGGTAAGGATCATTCTTAGCCTTGGTGACAGACAGTAACTAAAAAGTGCAAAGACATTCAAAACATATGGGTTAGCAAGGAGCTGTTGCTGATTCATAGTCTATCATATGAAAACAACAATATATTCAATGAACACAGTCTGAAGTATTGAAACATTTTTATAATGTATTAGGTGCTCTTGAAATAAATTATCTGCCCTCTAGTGGTTGTTTCACAAACCACTTGAGTTTGAGTTTAAGATGAAAGGAAAGTTAAAATGAAGGGAAACTTTATTATTTGTTTTACTGTAATTCATCACCCACACAGTCTTCAAATTGGGGCAAAACAGTTAAAAATATAAACAATAAAACAATATATAAAAATACAATTAGTTATTATGTAGCGTATAAAAGATATACTTCAATAGCTTAGGTTTAAGCAACCTGCTCTTAGATTTAGTCTTCCCTAAATCTAGTTTAAATAAAAATAAGTTGAACTTTTTCCAAATGATGGTTAAACTTGACACAGATGACAAAAGTCTTTATAAACATGTCAACTGGATACTAGTACAATTAGCACTAGTGAAGTATTTGTCTCTGAGTTAGTTTAGTAGGATCCTTTCAGATAGGACATAACTAAGTTTATGACCAAAATCGTGCTTATACCACCAAAAATGATTAATCCAAGCATTATTTTTCGATCTGATCTACTCCCCATCTCCCCATAAAAGAAACCACACACTCACAGCAGAATATAGTTAACTATCATTTTAGCGCCTTTTAAGGACTAGAGCATACCTTGGCTGATAGGCACATATAAAAATTGAAGCTATGTGTGACTTTCATAGAGGGATTTTGTGCGTTTAAAACATGGCTGCAAAAATGGGAATTTCCAATCATTAAAATAAGGGCCCTAAGACGAACTAGCGAAGATTCTCTCCTCATAGCCTCCTATAGTATTTTTTGTCACTTTTTTCAAGGCTTTAACTTTTTTTCTGGAGAATGATCTTCACTCCCCACTATTATTATTTTCAAGGATTTTATGGGAGACCTACAGGCCATTGCGAAAGCAACACTGGTGATGCTATTGCTTAATTTAGTAAAGGAGCAAAAGGAAAAGTGTCCAGATGTGCCAATGTTGCCAATATGGCTGCTTGATTTTTGCCATGAAGAATGGTGGGTGTTGCAGCTTCATTGGCACCTACGAGAAGCTCCTTTTGTGGTAAGCCTCACATTAGTCTCACATTACTGAGTACAGTATATATGGAAATGAGTCAGAAGACAGAGGATAAGTTACCTCAGGTTTTTATTTCACTAGTGGGAAAAGTGAGTGAAAGAGAGACAGAAGACAGGGAAGTGCATGCTTATTGATGTTGTTCCTTTCATTTTTGAGGTGAAGGAGAATACAGTGGTCAGAGGAGGAGTCAAGCCACACGTTTATTCTCTGCTGTGATTAGGATAGCCGCAGTCACACTGTGGCACTGTCCTCCATTACATCAGATGCGCCTGCTTGTTAATTACAAGTTACCTTCCTGAATTTGCTGCAGTAAGAAGCGTATATTTAACAAACCAAAATGCAATACAAGAAGCTGGTGTGGTCTTTGTGGTTGTGTTTAGGGCTAGTTTCAGAGCATTGCAACATTCAGGCTGTTTTTTATACAAACCATCTGAAGGAAGAGACACTATTAATACCTCCAGGTTTTAAAAAAGGATCTCTCTTATTGGAACCTGGAGGTTGGAAAGGACTAGAAATGTAATATAATCATATGTGCTGCTGGTTTGAGCACGGATCAAAATAGAGGGAAATAACATTTAATCTGCTGCTGCTGCTTCTGAATATACAACTATGGCAACCTGTAGCAGATCATCCCAACTTGGTGTCCTCCACAGGCATTCAAAATAAAAATTCCCAAATTTTAATAATTGCCCTCTGACTAGTTAAGCCCATGCTTAATTTTGAATTGCTCAAACTAAATAGTGCAGTTTCTATTGATGTATCAAATAAAATGTTTAACCTGAAATTAACTTTGGACTTACTCCAGAAAAACAGTGCAGAAGAGACAAATCATCTGCATTTCCTATGCAATACAGGGCAGGTGGTTCTTCCCTCTTGTCCTTGCTCTTGGGATTTCCCCTTTCCTCCTAAAACCAAGGTCCCGTGGTACTTAACTAGCCATTCTGCCATTTTTGTCTTATCTAAATATGGCTTTGCCAGTGAGTGCTTTTCAAGGTAATTCAAGGGTAAAAAGCACAGCAGAGGATGGAAGTTGTTTTTAACATTCCATCATTGGCCAACATGGCAGTACACTGGATGATTTAAATAGAAAAATGTGAAGATACTCCAAGCAACTACAGAAAAACAAGAGAGCTGGGAGGATGAACATGGGAGCCATGTGAAAGGGGCCTTAGTGTATTTATTTTACAAAGTTTATTAGGTATTCTGAAGGTCTGGATTCAGTTTCTGAGTCAACCTGGACATTTATCAAAGATTCTTGAGAAAGGTATATCATTTCTGGATCGATCTTGGTTTGTTCTATCCTTAATATTGTTAAATATAACAAGTTCAGTTACTGTAAGAGATCTACTGCAAATACTAGTAAAAAAGATTAATAAGTAAAATTTTCAAAGGCATCAGCTGTGATGGTTTTACCTCAAATTCTTAATTGTTCTAAAATATGTTAGTTAAGTAGTTATGGATATAGAATACAAGAATTGAAATATGCTGTGTTGTAGAGTGGTTAAAGTCTTGGATTAAGATTGAGGAGAGATTGATTTCAATGGACAGCAAAGAAACCTTGATGAGTGATTTTGGACTAGGCACTCTTTCTCAGCCAACCTACCTCACAGGATTGCAGCTCGGAATAGAAAATGGAGTCAGAGCCTCACATAAGACACCTTAAAGTACTGAAGGAAAGCAAGGATGTATTAAAAATTTAATTTTTTTTCTAATACTACACAGTACAAGTGTAGAGAATCATATGGTTATAAGAATATTTTAAAAAATATAAATAAATAAATATTTCTGGCTTTGCTAGCCATATGAGTGCTGGGCTTAGATATTTGTATATCTAAGATGCAGAATAAAATTTCAAAAATCTAAAAATGAAAAAAAAAGTTGCTGATAGCTATTTGAATATATTACTTTTATTATATTTATTGTCTTTGTAGCTCAACTCCATCCAATCATCCTGACTCTTCTGGGAATAAGCAGTACCAGATTGTAAAGAGGGAGTTTTTAATTGTCTTTATAGGGCCGTATTTAATAGTACTGTAAGCTTTTGTAAATTTACGGTAATTAAAATAATATTTCTCTCACACTTTTTTTTTCCAAAAACAGAAACAAAGCACATGATGGCCTTAGTTCTGCTAATTTCCACTCTTGCCTTCAGCCTCACAAATGGAATAAAACTACAAGATTTTAGCTGGCAGTTAAAAAAAATACCACAGATTGTGAAGGAAAAGACTTTCTTCCTTGACACTCCTAAATATGAAGCCAGTGCCAAATTAGAACTGAGCGGAGTGTGTGGGATTGAATGCCAAAGGACATTGCCAGTGCCACGTTGGTCTGATCTGAAGGAGCTGCTTTCCTATGAGACAGTCTTTGAGAATGGCACGAGGACCTTGACAGAAGTGGAGGTTCTGGGAATGGAGCCCGATGAAGTTGTAAACATTACTACTAAGATGCCAACAAGAAGGAAGAGACAGGTCTATGGCACAGACAGCAGATTCAGCATTTCAGACACTCGGTTTCTGACCAACTATCCTTTTAACACCGCGGTAAAGATCTCCACGGGCTGCAGTGGCATCCTTATTTCTCCAAAGCATGTACTCACTGCTGCCCATTGTGTGCATGACGGTAAAGATTACATTAAAGGCAGCAAGAAACTGAGAGTGGGACTGCTGAAGCTGAAATCCAAAGGCAGCGGCAAGAGACGCAGGGGAGCCAAGAGGAGTAAGCGGGAGATGCCAGAAGTCAAAGAGGATGAGGTTGACTCCAAACTCCAGAAAAGGAGATCTGGCAGTAGAGCTGGCAGAAAACAAAAGACACCTGTGTTGAATGAGAGGAAGTCAGAGCGTAAGCCCTCCTTCCAGTGGACTAGAGTTAAAAGTACTCAGATCCCCAAAGGCTGGACAACCGACGTGACAAGAGATGTTGCAGTTGATTATGACTATGCAGTTTTGGAACTCAGGCGTCCCCACAAGAAGAAATACATGGAACTTGGCATCAGCCCAAACAGCAAGATGATTCCTGGAAATATGATCCACTTTTCTGGATATGATGCAGACCGCGCTGGCCAACTGGTTTATCGCTTTTGCAGTATATCTGATGAATCCAATGATCTCTTCTACCAGTATTGTGATGCTGAGCCTGGTTCTACTGGCTCAGGAATCTACCTTCGCCTTAAAGAACCAAACAAGAAGAAATGGAAACGCAAAATTATTGCCATTTATTCTGGTCATCAGTGGATGGATGTTAATGGAGAACAACAGGATTACAATGTTGCAGTTCGAATTACACCCCTCAAGTATGCTCAGATTTGCCTCTGGTTAGGGAACAATGACACCTGTGCACAGGGCTAATGATAATGCAGGATCACCTAATATCTAGTAGCGTTAGGCAATGGAAGTCATACATTGACTTGCTTTGATTGTATTTAAACTTGACCCCAGAAATTAGATTTTTTTGTATTAAGGAATAAAAACAAACAAACACCTCAGCATTTATGATAATTTTTCTGCTAGGTTAATTAAGTTAACCATAGACATGAGGTGTACTTAAATCCCAGGTTGTGTATGTATGTATATGTCTCTCTGTGTGTACACACAAACACACACCAATATAGGTAAGTTTAAATCATTCATACTAAAGAACAAATATTCTTTGCTCTTTCAGCTTGTTACTCAGTTAACACTTTAAAGAAAAGTTTCTTCTCTGGTAACTGGTATTATTAAAACATTTATTATTTTATTTCCAACATATTAACTTATCTCAGGGTTCTGCTCAAATAAGCATCACACATTCATTATTGAAACATGGAGGTAAGACAAGATAAAAAAAATAATCTTCACACTTTGATGGTCCTACCAAATTAGTGTTTATGAAAATGGAAAGCCATATTCTTGAATTCTAAACCAATAAAATGAAGCTTAATCAAAGTAGCATGTTCCCAATTTGAAGAAAAGAAGACCATGTAATTTAAATGCCCTGAAATCATATTTAGAAAATAAACAAAACTGGGAGTATTAAAATTGTATTTGTTTTATTCAGTCACTACTTTGAACAAATCCCTGCTTTTTAAAATTGTTATTAAAGTGCAATAGTGACATTTATGTATTGTAATTTTTAAAACTATCAAAAGCTAAACGTATCATCCTATCAGATGTAGGAGATAACAATAGCCCAAGAAGCCATATATATCCTAATGGTAAGGGTAGCTTGATGAAGAAGAGAATAGCTCTATAGTCTAAAACAGTGATGGCAAACCTTTTTTGGTTCAGGTGCCAAAAGGGTGCGCACGCACGCAATAGCGTGCGCGCACGTGCCCACACCCATAATGCAATGCCCTCCCCCCCACGCATGCGCACAACCACTGTGCTGCCCCCGCACATGCGCACAACGCCCGCGCTGCCCCTGCATATGCGCACAGGCTTCACTGAAGCCTCCGGACTTCCGGTAGGCTCATTGGGCTGTTTTTCGCTCTCCCCAGGGTACAGGAAAGCTTCCTGAAGCCTGGGGACAGCAAAAAATGGCCCAATATGCCAATCGGAAGTTTGGAAATGAAACGGAAATGGAGCTGCCCTACTATTTACCTTCAGATAGTTGCAACCAGGCCTCGCACACCTCGGCCCATTTCTTCTGCAGCTGGCAAGGCTTTCCTGAAGGCCTCTCTAGCCGATAACAGAGCCCCGGATCGATCTAGAGCTCTGCTATCGGCTGCAGAGGTCTTCAGGAAAGCCTTGCCGGCTGCAGAAAAAATGGGCTGAGGTGTGGGAGGCCTGGCTGCAACTGTCCAAAGCCGAAGAAGTTCCTGAAGACCTCTGACAGTGAAAAGGAGGCTGGGGGTGACACACACAAGTGAACTTCCCGTTGGCCCATTGGGCCATTTTTTGCCGTCCCCAGGCTTCAGGAGGCTTTCCTGAACCGTGGGGAGAGTGAAAACGTCCAAAAAGAAGGCCAAAAATCAGCTGGCATAGGGCAACGCCTTGCGTGCCCTCAGATATGGCTCCGGGTGCCACCTGTGGCACGCTTGCCATAGGTTTGCCATCACTGGTCTAAAATGTAAACATGTAATTGTCACATATATTGTACATAAAAGTTTCACCACAAAGGTAACATGAGATGCACAAGTTGTACTGTTTCCCAACCTCAACAACATGGAGATATGAAAACTTCAATTCCTAAAATTCTAAGCAGTGGTTATGCTGGCTGAGGAATTCTAGGAGTTGAAGTCCACTCACCTTAAAGTTGCTGAGACTGGAAAACCCTGTATTAGGATTTATCAGTGAATCTTTCTTTCTTCAAATGATAGGCCACATTGTGGAAACAGTTCTTCAGAGTTCCACCACAACCACCAAAGCCAATAATTATTTGTTAATTAATCATGATCTAATGTTTACAGCATTTGTAGGTTAACATTTATGTAAATATATTACTGATTTCTTATGTAGCAAGAATTCTTATGGGTTCTTTTACTAGAAAAGGATTTAAAGTAGGCTTGTTATTTAAAATGTACAAATTACAGTAGCTTTTCAAAATAATCACTCCTGTGCTTTCTGCTTCAAGGACTGTCATGTATGTGAAGGCCATTTGGAGAAAAATCATCGGAACTCTATTTAATATGTAAGGTTAAGGTGAAATATTCCTGGCCATATGTAATCTTGGTTTTATTAATATTACAATAATTTCATTTTAACTTGAATTGATCAGCATTTTTGTAAAAAAATGTGTAATAAGAAACAAAGTTTTTAAATATATGTATAAATGTGAAAATCACTAAATTCTTAAAAGCACTTCAGTTTGAATAAAATATTCTTAAATTTGTTTTTTTTTTCTATAACTTTTGAAAAAGTATTAAATGTAGAATTGACATGCAAAGACATTTTTATTATTTCTCTGAACTGTGCATTTGAAAATATTCCATATCAGATTAATTATAATCTACAAGCCTTATTCAGAAGTATCCTTATTTTGAATTATTTTTATGAAATATAATATGCTTAATATTATAATATCCATAAGAAATGAAACATATAGAAGACATTTGTACATCATGATATTCTCAAAAGACTTCAAGATATAAAACATATTGAAGGTTTGCAAGATTGTAATTTAAAAACAAAAACTAAATTTTATTTATCTGGAAACTGTGTTCTAGTTGCTGTTATATTCAACAAAATATTAAGCACAATTCACAGGCAACGGATATTCCAATTCAATAATATCAGAGGTTTCCTCCCATTGGCTTAAAAGTATTCCCAAGCAATCATAGGACATCCCTCTTCAAAGAGCTATATGTTCTGTGTCAGAAAGTATGAATTGGCATTAATTATTGAAGTATAGTGTGAAAGTAAGAAAGTGAAAGTTGCATGTTATACTGCTGGGAATGCTGATTGCTGGATTCACTGAATTGAAGAATTGGAGATGAATTGGGAGGAAAAATATAAAATATTTTGAATAGATGGGAACCAGAGGAAGAAAAATTCTTCAATGTATCATAAGCAAGAGCAATAGCACTTAGACTTAGACTTCACAGTGCTTTACAGCCCTCTCTATGCGGTTTACAGAGTCAGCATATTGCCCCCAACAATCTGACCCCAACCTGGGTCATTTTACCCACCTCGGAAGGATGGAAGGCTGAATCAACCTTGAGTCAGTGAGAATTAAACTGCTGAACTGCGCCAGCAGTCAGCAGAGGTAGCTTGCAGTACTGCACTCTAATTACTGCGCCACCACGGCTCAGTGGTGTGTGAATTGGAATAAAGAAAAAATGCAAGACCATTTAGAGACCCAAGAATGGGTTACTGTTTATACAATATCTCTTGATTTAATATGGGATTTAAGCAGAAGTCAGCTCATATGTTCCCATGGCAAAATAATATGTAAATATAAAAGCATTAGTTTATGACAACAGAAAATTAGTGAAGGACAATGTAAGAATGACAAATAGGGATATGCAGACTACTTCACACACAGATTGATAGCTTTTGGACAATCTATGAATAGAGTGAAACATGCATGCACAATATTGTTTGCTGTAATTGGAATCTGGTATGCTTTGGATAGTATCCAAATTCTACCCCACCCCCTGAGATATGGATAGCTCAACCCTGTAAACTTTTTGCAAGGTATAGAAGTTTTAGTTGTTTTCTATACCTTGTCATGGTATGTGGGAAAGACCTAGGGCAGGGGTGTCAAACTCAAGGCCTGTTGGCCACATCTGGGCCACAATGTGGTTGGATCCGGCCCATGGGGCCGTCCTGGAAAATGTAAGGGGCCGTCCTGTGTCGCTTTGGCCTGGTCTACCCAATGCAAACATTGGGCCCATGTCACTTTGGCCCTGTCTACCCAGTGTGAAGATGAAACATTGGGCCAGCGTGGCTTCGGCCCGGTCTACCCAATGGGAAGAGAAAACATGCCAGCAGTTTGGGGAGTGGCGTCAAGCTGGCCATGCCCACCCAGTTGGCCAACCCACCATCGCCCATGCCCGCCTGGCCACCTGAGGTCAACCACAGCCCTGATGTGGCCCTCAATGAAATTGAGTTTGATACCCCTCACCTAGGGAGATAGAGAGATGTTGCCTCGGGAACAGTCAGATAAGAGGCAGCATAGCCCACAGTTGTACAGAGGGAGGAGCAAAAGACTCAGAAGGCTACTTCCCTAGGTTCTTGGACTATAAAGATGATATTGTACTTTCAGGCTTGAAAAATATCTGGTTGTCTCTTGTTTGGTCTACCTGATAAAGATGACAGGCCCCTGGTTCAGGTAGATAGATGACCTCTGCTATTAGTAGTATATCTTTTCTATTTATCATTGGGCATCTGCGGTTATTTATTGGGGTTTTGTTTCTCTGTTAATCCTTATGAGTAACCCAAAGTCACACATAATCTTACAGATATATAAATAAGATGTAATTTTAATCCCTCACAAGAGATCTTCTTCCCTTAGTCCTTTACACAAAAGACTAAGGGGGAGAAAAATCTCTGAGAGGAGCTAAGAGAAAAAAGTGTTTAAAAAGCATAGGCCATCCAGAGTGCTTATGGCCTTATTTTTCCATCTGATCTACTCTACTAAAAGAAACCACATACTCAGAGCAGAATATTGTGTTAATGTACAGGGAAAGGCTGGGATGCCAACTTATATTCAAATGCCACTCCTCCTGATCAGGTACTCCAAGAATTTTTAAAATGTTCCATAGCATGAAAAAGTTTCAAGATCTCTGTTTCAGATAATCTGAATAATTCTCAGATAAGCAGAGAATATGTATCACTTCTGCAAATTTGCTGAGCAAGGACTGGTATCTCCTGCTGCCAGTGAAAGCCACCAAGATACAGGAATATCTTAGACAAATGTTAAAATTGGATGTTTACAAGTGACAAAAGGCCCAAAAAAAAAAAGACTGCACTTTCAATGGAAGAACTGCTTGCCCTCAAATGGAAATAATAAGTTTCATAAATATTCCACAAATATAGGTTGAGAAGATGACATTACAAGACCTTTCCTACATCAAGGGTAACGTACTAATGAGAGGGATAAAAAAACATAAAAGAAAAAATACCATATACAAAGACTTTGTACGTTTTTCAGACATCAAGGCATTTACTCCAACAAGGTTAGTAAAGTGTAGATCATTGTTGCCACTTCAAAGTAATCCATCTTCCCATTTTATCAAATCCTATAATTAGAACAAGGGCAAGGCTAGATGAAAAGTTCCCCATCAAATTCATTTGAGCTCCAAAAATGAGTGTGTGAGTAGTCTTGAGTGTGCCTTTCCTTATCTTTACTATAGTTACTGTGTGGCTGTGATGGTTGCAATTAAACTTCCTGTTGCTTGTGGATACAAGTTTTAACCCACAAACAGAAAGAACAAGAGACATATTCAGACAATGATCATCTCCACACATTATTATACAATATAAAGCCTCTTCATCAATGATGCACTGTCAGGGCTTGGCTGGATGTCATAATGTTAGTGTTATAAAATTATAAAATTCTACAATTAAAATGGTTATTATTGCCAATTTCTCTTGGTGTACAATATATTCTCACAGTACAATTTAAAATCCACATGAAAAAGTTGAAGTCTTTCTTTCAATCCATGTTATGTACACATATACATAAGCATATATTACAGGGTTGTTGTTTTTAAAAAAGCACTTGGAGGACAATCAGTTAACTTTCTGCTTCTTGTGCCATTCCTAAGAACTCAACAAAAAAACGGCTAGTTGCGTACATTTAGACAATGAAAGATTGTTACAGAACTATATTTTTCCTTTTGGTTTGTTAACAAATATGAAACCCAGTACAGTATGGAATACATAGATATTCAACAGTTTTACATAAATGTAAGGAAGTTGGATGAATTGCATGCTAAAAGTATTGGATTATTTCCCAGACATTAATCTCAATCTGGAGTTTCCCCCCCAGCAATTAAAGAAATCACTGGGATGAGAAAGTAAAGAGGTTATTGAAATATAGTGTGACTGTAGCAAGGTGTATTCTGAAGCCTGTGAGACAGTTATTCTAAGGCAGTGGTGGCGAACCTTTTTAGGTTCGCGTGCCAAAAAGGGGGGGTGCGTGTGCTAGCGTTCGCTCGCGTGCCCACACCCATTCCCTCCCCTCCACGCATGCGCACAACACCCCCCCATGCTGCCCCCTGCGCATGCGCACACACTCCCACCCCCGCGCAAAGGCCTTACTGGAGCCTGGGATGACGAAACGGGTAAACCGGAAGTGCGGAAAAACGCACTTCCGGTTTGCCGGTGAGCTGTTTTTTGCATTCCGGGGCTTCAGGGAGCTTCCCTGAACCCTCCGGAGTGCAAAAAACAGCTCACCGGCAAACCGGAAGTGCATTTTTCCGCACTTCCGGTTTGCCGGTGGGCAACGCTCGCGTGCCCTCCGCTATGGCTCCACGTGCCACCTGTGGCACGCGTGCCATAGGTTCGCCACCACGGTTCTAAGGTTAGTAGCTATAAATCTGATCTGTGCTGAGATTAACAAAATTATATAAATAAAAGATAAATGCAATAAAAAATATCAAAAACACAAATCTATCTCTGTTTAATTTTTATTTTCTATACTTAATAGTTTCTCAGCAAGAATTGTTTTTGTTTGGAAAAATGAATTCTTACTGATATATCAGTGACAAACGAAATTCCAAACTGCCTTGATTTTTGAATTATTTTGATATGTCCAAAACGGGCAAGTAATAACAATGAAATTTTAGAATGGTTAATGAAAAGTCAAACAATTTCAAGAGTTGAATGCATAAGTACAATCTGAGACATAGATGAACGATTAGTCTGATAATTGTTCCTGACAAAAAAGATGGAGTTGAGGTGATCCATTGGTTTAATTAATCAGAGTGTGCATGTGAGTGAGCAAATAGATCTACTTTATAATCAGTAAAAATTTGCTGTTATTTTAAATTCACTGGGGTCTCTGTGTATTTTAAAGAACTGTTTGTGTCTCAGTGTTCAGTTGAAAGTGATTTGAGTGTGGCAATTTTCCAGGGCTGTGAGTGTGTAAGTGACCCTAAACTGAACCTGAGAGCACACTTGTGTAACACTACGAACCTCTCCATTTGCAGAAATGTATTGAGAAAATGGTATGGTGACATTTACAGAGGGTTCTTGTCACACAGTAATCAAAGCAGAGGTGGGTTTCAGCAGGTTCTAACCAGTTCTGGAGAACCGGTAGCGAAAATTCTTAGTAGTTCGGAGAACCGGTAGTGGAAATTTTGAGTAGTTCAGAGAACCGGTAAACACCACCTCTGACTGGCCCCACCCCCATCTATTCTCTGCCTCCTGAGTCCCAGCTGATCGGGAGGAAATGGGGATTTTGCAGTAACCTTCTCCTGGAGTGGGGAGGGAATGGAGATTTTGCAGAATCCTTTACCTGCCACGCCCACCAAGCCACGCCCACCAAGGCACACCACGCCCACCAAGCCATGCCCAAAGAACCAGTAGTAAAAAATTTTGAATCCCACCACTGAATCAAAGCTTTCTCAGAAGCAAAGGGAATATAATTCTATGTTTCCAGATACATCTGGTATTCACAACCCCACACTTGAGATCTCATTTCATAAATGAGATTTTGCAACTGCTATTAAGTATGACCTTAAACATCTCAATATATGTGACGGAAAATCAACATTAAGCAGGAAAATAGAATGGCAGGACGAAAGTTCAGTAGGGAGATGCCTAGTGGTCCTATTCTATGCCCATTGGCAGATAAACAAAGATGATAAATCTCACTTTGGAAATAAGATTGGATTGATTTTATCCACCTAGCTGGCCATAATGTGTATCAAATGGGAATCTTTTTTTCCACTGTTATAAATATACAGAAACTGCTTTTGATTAATGACTAAGGGTATGTAAACATTGCTGCTCTAGATAAGATAAATAAAAATGAAGGCCCGAGCCTAATTTTGTATTTTGAAATCGCAAATTAGAGTGAGCTCCAAATGGGACAGGAAGAAGGATGATTTTCATAAACAGTATCTTCTCTGCTTCAGTATTCCTACATGGATCAAAGATATCCACATGTTGCGAAAATAGTGCCAAAAATATAGGATTTTATCTCTGCAGTTAAGGAAACTCTTCTCCATATTTATTTATTTATTATTTATTAATTTATTATTTGGTTCTTCTATGCCGCCCTACTCCCGAGGGACTCAGGGCGGCGTACAACGTTATGCAAGAACACTGAACAATAAACAATGATTAAAAACAATGTTAAAAAAATTAAAATAAATTTATTTAAAGAATTTAAATAAATGGAATCTAACATGTTGTGAGCCGCCCAGAGTCCCCAGGGAGTTGGGCGGCATAGAAATCCATTAAATTAAATTAAATTAAATTTAAAAAGTTAAAAAATGTTCACCACCAAACATACCGGGGGGAGAGCTCAGATGGGACTAGTCTCAACCCCCTGCCTGCAGGAAGAGCCATGTCTTGACGGCTTTTTGGAAGGCCAGCAGGGTGGGGATGGTTCGGATTTCTGGGGGGTTGTATTGTATCACACAGCAGTAGTTCAGGGTTGCTAAATAGCATCCTTATTGTTATTGCTATGACAACAAGGCTGAAACATCCTAATAGTAGCCCTGCAAGGAAGCACAAGTTGCCTTGGCAACAGGGATACATTCCTTTGCCTCCCTTTTTCTCACTTTCCTCCAGGCCATCTCAATGAGGACAAAACACTATTTTCTTGGCAGTCATGACTAGGAGTGCCAGCTAGGATCACACAGCTTGAAGATGGCCTGAAGGCTTCAGAGAGGACAGGAGAATAACACAGGCCTCGGTAATATTGAAAGATTAAACACCAAAGGAATGAAAGAAAAGGAAACTGGGGAAAAAAAGAGGAGGGGAAAGGGAAAGAAAAGGTATGTGTTATATTTATTTCAGGTGTGGCCAACTGAAATTATACAGAAGTTGACCAGAATGGCATTAGGGCAGACTATGAGATTTACACCAATCTCTCTTCAGCTGCCCATGGCTGGGCCTCTCTTCCAAAATTGGTTTCCTGCAGCTGGCTCACTCCAATTGTCAGGCCAGCCAGGGGATATTCTGGGACTGCTTTAATCCTTACTTTTGTTGTGAGGTTTTAGGTTTGCAAATGTTGTAGCAGCATCCTTCCCAAGAACCAATTACCATTTACAAAATGGAAGATAAGGAATGGCCTCGAGATGCCTGAAAAACTGCAAAGGGGAGCATGCAGTCTTCAAACAATGAGAAAAATTATTTTTTAGATGTATAACTTTAAAGGAAAATACTGGGAAAAATCAGCACACACATTCAAAGCACTGCAGTCTATTTATTCTAATGAAGTACTCTTCTAGAGTTCATCTATATCTATATCTTTCTAGAACTATGTCTTTCAAAAATCCTGGACCACCGGGGAACTGCCAGAGGAATGGAAAAGAGCTGATGTAGTTCCCATCTTCAAAAAAGGGGGAAAAATCGATCCAGGAAACTACAGACCTATCAGCCTGACCTCAATATCAGGGAAGATTCTGGAAAAGATAATCAAGCAACGAATCAGCGAACACCTAGAAGCAAGCAAAGTAATAACCAAAAGACAACTAATCTTATTGCATTCTTGACAAAGTGACAAAATTAGTGGACCAGAGGAATACTGTCGATATAATTTACTTGGACTTCAGTAAATTAAAGTAGATCATAACCTACTACCAGAAAAAGTAGAAAAATGTGGGTTAGACAGCATCACCACCAGATGGATTCATAACTGGCTGACCAACCGCACTCAACGTGTAGTCCTCAATGCAACTGCATCTACATGGAGGGAAGTATGTAGCAGAGTACCCCAAGGCTCTGTTTTAGGCCCAGTACTATTCAACATCTTCCTCAACGACTTGGATGAGGGGATAGATGGGGAACTCATCAAATTTGCAGATGATACCAAACTGGCAGGAATAGCCAACACTCCAAAAGATAGGCTCAAGATACAGAAGGATCTTGACAGACTTGAACATTGGGTACAATCAAACAAAATGAAATTCAATGGTGAAAAAAGTAAGATTCTACATTTAGGCAAGAAAAACAAAATGCACAGGTACAGTATATGTGGTACCTTACTCAATAGTAGTAACTGTGAGAGAGATCTTGGAGTCCTAGTGGACAACCATTTAAATATGAGCCAGCAGTGTGCAGCAGCTGCCAAAAAAGCCAACACAGTTCTAGGCTGCATAAACAGAGGATAGAATCAAGATCACGTGAAGTGTTAATACCACTTTATAATGCCTTGGTAAGGCCACACTTGGAATACTGCATTCAGTTTTGTTCGCCACGATGTAAAAAAGATGTTGAGACTCTGGAAAGAGTGTAGAGAAGAGCAACAAAGATGATTAGGAGACTGGAGGCTAAAACATATGAAGAACAGTTGCAGGAACTGGGTATGTCTAGTTTAATGAAAAGAAGGACTAGGGGAGACATGATAGCAGTGTTCCAATATCTCAGGGGCTGTCACAAAGAATAGGGAGTCAAGCTATTCTCCAAAGCACCTGGGGGTAGAACAAGAAGCAAAGGGTGGAAACTAAACAAGGAGAGAAGCAACTTAGAACTAAGGAGAAATTTCCTGACAGTTAGAACAATTAATCAGTGGAACAACTTTCCTCCAGAAGTTGTGAATGCTCAAACACTGGAAGTTGTTGGATAAACATTTGTCTGAAGTGGTGTTTCCTGCCTGGGCAGGGGTTTGGACTAGAAGATCTCCAAGGTCCCTTCTAACTCCGTTATTCTATTCTATTCTATCTGAAAACCTGCATAAGCAAGCTGCACATAAATATTTATGTGTTGCCTAAAGTCAAATGAAAGCTGTATCGAGCTCAATAGAAGGTAATTGTGTTCTAGCTCTGTTATTGAAAGTAAGTAGTAAAAAGAAGGAAACCTTTAGTATGAACAATGGTTGCAGTTCAGAACACAAATTACATCATTTTGGATTTGGCAGTCATAGTCCAGGAGTAAAACAAAAATCAGGTGCAGAGAATCTACCAATGTATGTGTGCACACTACACATTTGTTGTTGTTCAGTCACTAAGTCATGTCTGACTCTTCGTGACCCCATGGACCATAGCACTCCAGGCCCTCCTATCCTCCACTCTCTCTCTGAGTCTGCTCAAAATCATGCCCGCTGTGTTGATGACACTATCTAACCATCTCATCCTCTGCCGTACCCTTCTCCTTTTACCTCCAATCTTTCTCAGCATCAGGGTCTTTTCCAATGAGTCCTCTCTTCTCATTTGGTGGCCAAAGTATTTTGAGTTTTAGCTTCAGTATCTGTCCTTCCAAAGAACAGTCAGGGTTGGTTGAAGTGGTGCAGTGGTTAAATGCTGCGACTGCAGGCTGACTGCTAGTTCAGTAGTTCAGCTGTTCAAATCTCACTAGGCTCAAGGTTGACTCAGCCTTCCATCCTTCCGAGGTCGGTAAAATGAGGATCCAGATTGTTGGGGGCAATATGCTGAACTCTGTAAACCGCTTAGAGAGTGCTGTAAAGCACTATGAAGCGGTATATAAGTAAAGTGCTATTGCTATTGCTATTGGTTTCCTTTAGGATTGACATGGGTAATGTAATCAATGATTTATAGCTGCCATTTACTTATACAGGTAATATATGAAAGAGGATATACAATAAATCAGACGTCTGAGGCTTGGTAGGTTGGGAAGACTGCAGCAGTTTAAATGATGGAATAAAGATAGAAAGCTTGTTTTTTTAAATGGAATTTTTAAAAGTCAAAATGGATTGAACTGCAAAATTAGTCATTATTGTAGTGTGCCGGCAGGCCACTAGGGGCCGCTGTTTAAAGCGGGAAGTTATGGTAACGTTGATTGGTCGAGCCGTTTGACAGCCAGTTATAAAAGCTGGCTGTCAGGCAGATTTTCCTTCAGATGTTAATTGCTGTACGTTGTTCTGAACCTGTATTAAAAGAAGTTACCTGGACTGAAGAGTGGCGTCTCCCTTACCGCACCCATCCGACTGCTTTACAGCAATTATTACCACCAGTATGTTCTAATGTAGTTTCTTTCAACCTGGAGCTGTAGATAAGATGATCATCATTCCTGTTGCTGGAAATTTTATGTGTTGATTTTTGTATCTTTGGGGAATGCTGGATTATGATAAGTGGGTCTAGTGGATATAATGCTACATTTATTATCTTTAACATAGGGCCAGGATGGCAAATCTAGGTAGCCTGAAGTTTAAATGGTTGCCACTGAAAGACATATGGGATACGATTTCACATACTCCTCTGTCTTACCTTCTGTAGTATTCCATCAAAGGGATTGTGTCAATAAAATAAAATTCTATCTAATAAGAGAGCTGTATTTTGCACAAAAGGGACAATAGCATATAATGCCTCACAAAGCTCCCTATCACTAAATTGTGACTGACATCAGAGATAATTAATCTATACTCATCTAGTGAGAGTGACTCAGATGTCAGCACAAATTGGAAAAGACAACCTTTAATTTCAACAAGGTGGAGACATCATTGCAAGCACATGACAGTTTACTAAGTGGACCTTGTGTCTGCTCCTCTAACCACATCAGTTGCTGATGGCTGTTTTGGGCTGAAATTATACAGTGTTTAACAGCTGGGTGCAGCCATGTACTTTATCTGTAGCATGACCACATCGGAGAGTTTCTGCAGTTAGAAGCTGGTTTAGAATGACATCTGCAGAACTGGTACCTTCAATTCATTTTGGAGTCTATTTGTCCAGCTAAATTTGGATACTAACTTTACAGCTGAAGATGAAACCAGGAACAAGAGAGTAACTGACAGGCCTTATAATGTACATTGTATGTATGTACTGGTATGTAAATTGTACTGTATGTATGTATATTATGTGCCATTAAGATGTTTTTGACTCCTAGTGACCACATAGATTTTCTCCACACTCTATCTATTTAAATCCATCCATTATTACAAACAGGGCTCCAAACAGTTTAATTTGGTCATTAAAAGTATTTAAAGTATGCTGAATAATTTCATTTTTACCCAACAACATATCCTCTTTCAGAATAGCCAAATATAGAAACTACCAGCATAGTGCTCATAAGAACTAATATGAGACAATTTCCAAGTGTATCTGCAACTGTAGTCTGACAAACCTTTATAAATTATGTGACTGAGGCAAAACAATTATTCACAAGTATTTCTAAAACATCACACACCTATTTGAAGATGTCATATTGAGCATATTTGGATACTAAATGATGTCATATTAACCTTTTTTATAACCTATTTCAGCAAGTTTTGTTTTTTGAGCATTTAAATACGCTTTCTTAAGAATATTGTTTGAGTCGTAATTGTATACTTGTTAAAATGCTTCTTTCTCAGGATATTGACCATTTCTTATTGAAATTATTTATCAATATATGATAGTCCTTTTGGGTTCAACAAGGATATGCTGTTGTGCAGCTCATCTGTTGACACAGTTTCAGTCCCAGTCTAGAACATAGAGTCTAGAATAATGGTGGCAATTTTCATAATAACTGTGAATGTTTTGCCCATAGTTTTCTACTATGTGTGTGTGTGTGTGTGTGTGTGTGTGTGTGTGTGTGTGTGTGTGTGTGTGTGTGTGTGTGTGTGGTTTGAGCCCAGGTTCAAATCCCAGTAAGGGTATGGCTATCTGATGATAGCTAAATAGCTCAAAATAGATCTATAATAGTCTCCCTTCATTTTCATTTATCAGCAAAAAATGTTACACATACAGACAAAATAGTTTGTCGGCTATAGAAACTGCCTGGATGGTCCCTGGAGGGGCTGAAAGGCAAAAAGGAAGCTGTGATATTTCCTCCTATACACCAGGATGATTCGACAGAAAAACCATATATAACCCTTTCCTGGTGAAGAGCTGATAAGGGAAGAGAGCCTGTGGCCTAGAGGTTAAAGCTGCTGCCTTACAGGCAGACTGCCCAGGTTCAAATCCCAGTAAGGGTATGGCTATCTGATGAGCGCTAAATAGCTCGAAATAGATCTATAATAGTCTCCCTTCATTTTCATTTATCAGCAAAAAATGTTACACACACAAACACACATATATATGTGATAAGATAAATTTGTGTAACAATCTTGTACATTTTTTTTTCTTGAATAGAAATAATATTCCTCACATAAAAAGCTGGAGCAAATGTGCAGTTCAGCCCTGCCTTTGAAATTTCTCTGAACACAAGTTATGGAGAATTTTATTTCAGGTACCACTATGTGTTTCCCCCCCCCCCAAAAAAAAACCCAGTATATTTTAAGCTTGTAAAGTACTACAGTATGTTGGCAAATTTCATGTTTTATTTGACAACTTTTAAAAATATCACAAAACAAAAGTTAATATTTTTAGTTGGTGGCTAACTAAAAAGAAAAATATATATGAAAATCACTCAAAAATTACAGAGCAACTAAAAACTAAACCATAATGTTAACTTATGGACCAAAATGTTCTCAAGATCCAAAAAAATTTTTCCCCAGTAAATAGAAGCTGCAATACTATATGAAGTCTTCCCCCAAAGCACTTAAGACTCCTTGTTTGCTGAAACAATTTAATGTGCTGTAAGAAATGTATTTAGAAAGGAAAAACTGCTTTCACCTCTTTATTGACTGTGCAGTTTTGATTTTGCTTATTGCTTTTGATTAATCAAACTTTTATTAGATCTCAAAGAAAGGATGAGTGTTTTTGTGCTTGCTTTATATTGTAAGCTCAAAGTTAACTTGCATGTACAGTATTTCTCTGGATTGTAACTAATTAAACTCCCTTAACTTTTTTGAGTTAGTTTGGCAACAGGACATTCT
Organism: Diadophis punctatus similis; assembly: GCA_023053685.1. Lineage (NCBI taxonomy): Eukaryota > Metazoa > Chordata > Lepidosauria > Squamata > Dipsadidae > Diadophis > Diadophis punctatus. The sequence continues at coordinate 121,487,408 of JALIGW010000001.1, read as the reverse complement.
GAAACACTTCAGAATATTCAAATAGAATAAAAAAAATGAGACAAGACAATCAGATACTCAACACTATATTCTATGTGCTGTCATAATTAATAAGGCCTGAGACTGAGACAAAAGAGTAGATTGTTAACTTCATTCAAATTTACGAATGACAAATGTCAGTGAATTCAACCGGACTTACTTTTGAATAATTATTGCACTTGCTTTCGGGGCTCCCTTATTATTTTTATAAACAATTCAAGTCAGCAAACATACCTTATACTTCTTCCTCCTCTTATTTTCCCCACAACAACCTGGTCAAGTGGGTTTGATTGATTGATTGAGAGAAAGAGAGAGATTGGTCCAAGCCTTGCATATAGCAGAATGGGTGATCTAAACATTGTATTCTATTTTATCTGATTTTCCATATTCTAGAGCAGTGTTTTTCAACCACTGTGCCGCAGCACACTAGTGTGCCGTGACATAGTGTAAGGTGTGCCGTGGGAAAAACACCCACCGGGTGTTTTTGCTGCGGGACATCTCCGTGTCCCGAAAGTTGCTTTCGGGACACAGAGATGCCTCTATTAAGTCCCTGCGGCCCCGCGTTTACTTTAAAGAGTCTATAGAGTCTATAGCACTAACTCCCTCTCTCAGAAGTCCCTCCGCCGCTCATCTCCCTTAGATGCTCTTAAAACGCGTCTGAACTGCAAAATCCGGAGAGCCGCTAGGCGGAGGCTGCGCGATCCCGCACACTCTCACTTTCACTGCCGGTTTGGCATCCGGAGTTTTGCACCTCCAGCTTGTGAGCCTTGCCCCGCGACGCGCGATCCCGAGTTCCTGAAGACGGGCCAGCCGAGAAGGAACGGCGAAGGGGGGTAGGTGGGCTGGATCTCCCAAGGCAGCGGTCTACCTGCCCGCCTTGGTCATATTTCTTCCCTGCTCGAGGTCCCGAGGCGTCCCATAACGCCTCGTTCCAGGTCTCTCCGTGGATTCCGGATCAAACCGGGAGCCGGTTTTCTACTGCGTGGAGAGAGCTCAGAGCGGAGGCCGTAAAGGGCTCCTCACTTCAGCCGTGGAGAAGGCAGGAAGGGCCGAGCGATCCGACTCCGGGCCGAAAGAGCTTTTCTGTAGCGCTCTTCTTCCCACCCATTTCAGACGCTGGAAAGGTAGCAGGTTTGGCTTGGAAGATGCTGGTTGGTTGCGCCGGGAACGGCTGAGAGGAAAGGGTCAGCCGAGCCAGCGGCCCCGGGTACAAATCCCGAATGGCCTGTTGGACTCGAGCGCCGGGTTCGGTACCCTTCCCGCCCTCAATTGGTCAACCCAGTCCTGAATTCAGCTCTGTCACAGAAACCTACGTGGTAGAGAAGCTCCAAGGTGCATTCCCTGCGCGCACACACACCCCAAGCACAATGGAGCACGCCAGCCTTCAAAGGTTGCTTGTGTGCAGACTAGCTTCTAACCACAGTTTAACCTCCCCACTGCGTGCCTTTGCGAATTCGGCCGCGGAGCATCAGCGCTCAAGGTGCGGTGAGAACTCAGAAAATTGGAGGAATTGGCTAAAACCGTGGTTAAGCTCACCGGGGTTAAGTGAGTCACGCGAATACAGCACAAGGCAGCGTTTTGGGCCGTCCAAGTGAGAACTGGCCTGCACAGGAAAAATGGGGACTTGAATAAAGGGACCTTTCCCCCTCCCCGCCAAAAAAGGAGAGAGAACCAGGCGGTGTGGGAACGGACTTTTAGATATAGTGAATTACCGAGCAGATTTTTAGTTCGCAAGAAACCGCGAAACGTCAATATGTCTTTATTTCCTGTAGTAAAACAGACTGTACTCTGTTCTTCCAAGCCGCTAGTACAGTTTGGGAAGTTAATCTAAATAATTCTCCCGAAATAGGGAAACCGTGTCCCTATTTCTCTGGGGAAATTTCTGTGGGTTTTTTTCTTTTTTTTTGCTGAAGCAGCTATGGGAAGGAAGGAAGGAAAAAAGGAAGAAAAAGAAAGAGAGAGAGAAAAAGAAAGAAAAAGAAAGAAGAAAGAAGAAAGAGAAAGAAAGAAAAAGAAAGAAAGAAAAAGAAAGAGAAAGAAAGAAAGAAAGAGAAAGAAAGAAAGAAAGAAAGAAAGAAAGAAAGAAAGAAAGAAAGAAAGAAAGAAAGAAAGAAAGAAAGAAAGAAAGAAAGAAAGGAACCTTGGGAGATTTATTTGGGATGCGAGCTTCTAACCACGTTTTAACAACCAGGGACAATTTCTCAAATACTGCGGAAGCTTGACTTTTGAATTTGAGCTTAAGTTTTAAGCATAGTTCTCAAGCAAATTTAAAAAAAAAAACGCGGGCAGGGAGAGGGCAAAAGTGTTTAATCCAGACGCATTTTTGGGGGCAAATGAGTCTTCCAAATTTGGGTGGTGGTGGTTGTCTTTCCCTTCGGAATTAGCCCTACATTCTGGCTTCTTACTTTCTTAGCCCTGCATTCTTCTGATCAAAAAAATTAATTTCGGTCCTTCCCATTATCCGAGAATTATTCTTGTGGGCCTCCTGGCCTAGGGAAATTTAATTTAGGCCAGGTTTTTTTCAACCAGCCTTGAACATACCTTCCGAGCGGTAGAAAAAGGTGCAAAAGTTGGAGCAGAAGACGAGAAAAGACGCGGTGCGATTCTCCATTCCAAAGTAACCCATTTATTAATAGTTGCTCCCCACCGCCCTTCCCAACCCGAGTCATAGATTTTGCACGCCATCCAACCGCCTTGTGGGGAAAACGGGCTTATAATTCAGCAAAACGGCCTTTGGGACAGATGCCTTGTAAGTAAGTAAATATGAACAATTAAAAAATAATTTCTTTTTGTTTATTTGATTCCTATTCAAGAGAATTACTTTATATATAGTCAATATAGGCACAGAGTTAATTTTTTTTTAACATTTTCTAATGGTGGTGTGCCTCGTGATTTTTTTCATGAAAAAAGTGTGCCTTTGCACAAAAAAGGTTGAAAAACACTGTTCTAGAGAACAGGTATCTCTCTGCATAATTTATTCTTACTTGCAACCACAGAAATTCTGTCCGAAAGAATCTTGAGTCTATGCAGCTCCATTTCACAGCATGTTCCCGACTGTCACAAATTAGCTATATGATTATCGTACCAGTGATGTGATATGATAAACAAAAGCATGACATGGAGCCGCATGGTGTATTTCTTTACATTTATCATACCATACTGTTATCCAGCAGGGGGCAGCCTAGGATATAAAAGTCTCTGTTTCAGTTTAACATTTCTTAAACATTTTGAACCTATAACAAAACCAGTTACCAACTCAACTTTCTAAGCATTAGGTTTTTTTAACCTTTAAACAGGAATATCACACGTGAAAACTCATCAAATATTCATTTTATTTCCAGTTTTAATACAAATTCTTTGAATAAAAGTTATAATGAAATGGAAAGAGGCTGTTTCTAAAAATCAGTGCTGCATTGTTAAAAAAAAAGGCACCTTCATAACCAATTTCTTTGAAATAGTACATGAAACAAGATCTCCACTTAACACTTTTCTCAAAATTAAAATATTGGTATGCTAAGAAGCTTCCCTCTTAGTCTTAAGCCTTTGCAGTTAATTCAAATAATGAAGCTGAACATGCCCAGACTTGATCAACAGGATTTAAAACTAAGGCTCCAAAATTATTACTTTTCCCTTTCATTTGTGGAGATGGAGAGGGCTATAAATGCAGGGCTATTAAAAATCTCAAAATCAAGAATAATTTGTATTCATAAATACATGGCAACGAAGCAATCTGGAATTAAAACATCTTTCTTTTGAATATAACTTCATGTACAATGTTGAAGTCTTTAAGGATCTAAGTTAAGATAATATAATTCTCCCAGTTAATTAAACTCTAACCACCTTCCTAAAGAGGAATCTGGATCTTGAGTGTATCATAAGCACAATTCTGGGAGTTTTTTGTTATATGGACTGAAGAAGTATACAGGTAGTCCTCAACTTGCAATAGTTCATTTAGTGACTGTTCAAAGTTACAACGGCACTGAAAAAAGTGATTAATGACCATTTTTCACAGTTACAACCTTTGTAGACTCCCCATGATCATGTGATGAAAATTCAGATGTTTGGCAACTGGTTCATACTTATGACTATTGCTGTGTCTCTGTTCAGAAGCATGCTACTTCTCACTCTTATTATACTGGCATATCTACAGCAAAGACACCCCAAAACAGTGTATGTAGTGTAGAAAGTTAGCACCCGCCCCTCTCCTAGATGAATGAAATATTCTAGGAAATATTAAAAAGGCAGAATATTTCCCCTAAAAGAGAAATAGAAATCTTAAGGGACACAGAAACTCAGCCCCAGCAGATATTTTGGTGCCAGCTTATCTACAAGACAAAAGACCTTCAGCTCCAGGGAGATAGGATTAGCCCTCACTCAAGATCCAAACCAGGAGTAAGCCATAATAGGAATTGCCCAAAGCCCCTTCATTACATCACCACCCAGCAAGATTCAACCAGGCCTGGGACTCAAGATAACCTACAAAGTTACCCCTGCATAGCCCCATGGGAGTCTGACAACCAATCAGAATTCATTTCTTTCACAGGAACGGGAAGCAAGTTCAAAGCCCAAAAGAGGGTATAAATCTCTCTCTCTCTCTCACCCATGTGCTCAATTGCCCAGGACCTCAAACCATGCGGTCCTGTCCACCATTAAACCATCTTTCCAAATAGCCTCCATGTTTCCAGTGTCTTTCTCCCCACTTGGAACTGAACCCAGATGGACATTTCTTCCAACAGTAGCATAATCAACATTACGTCTAACATCCATAAGCATTACCCTTTCATGATTTTGTCTTATATTTTTTAAGTTGTCAAACTTGATGGCAGTACCAAAGTAAGGGACTCTGTGACTCAACTAAGCACTGTGCTTGTTATAAATTCCCATTATCAACTTTACTGGGCTATCTCGTATCTCTCACAGTAAGAAAAATAAAATCCAGTCTGAGTGTTAATAAAAAAACACTAATTGCTTTCATCAAACTATAATTTTACATTTCTCTATTATGTTCTTCATAATCCTTTTGATTTTTTTTAATATGACTCAACCAGGTACACTGATACTACAATTCCCAGAATGTGGCCAACATGACCAAAGACAGGGAATTTCAGGAAATGGTAGATCCAAAACCTCATTCTAGTTGAGAAAAGGGTTCCTAGCTTTCTGATAATTTTAGTTTTGCCGTTTCGAACCTTTTCCAAATCTGCAGTGTGTCTTTTCAGATGAAATCATTGTTAAACTTGTTTCAACAGGTAAAAAAACACGTATTGCAATGCCACTTAACCCAATGTTTCAACTGACATCAATACTAAATATCTTCCCAGTATACTTTTTGTATTGATTGATGTTGCTGTGCATATTTTTTTAAAACCAAGCTTCACTGATCAAATAAATTGTTATTAAATAACAATACAGAGCACTATATTTCCGATTGTTGAAGTGACTTTGCACATTTCAGGGAATTTATGTAGATGAATTTTAAAATGCAGAGGGTGTGTTTGGCATCACTTAATTTTAAAACAAAATAACAAGATCATTTAGTTTTGTAGAAAGCTTAAAAAAATGTAAATTATCACTATTGTATGCTGGTTTAGGCTTCCACCACTGGCATTGGCTGGATAGTGATGAGCTTCAGTGTTTAATGACCAATGTCTAGAAAACAAGATTTCTTGACATTTCACCAGCAACTGTGTCTGGCATCATCAGAACAAAGCACATAAGAAAATGAGCAGGGTTTGACTGGGCCCTTGTTTTTAATAGCCAGGTGTCCTCACTTCTGATTGGCCTTTAGCTGAGCTAGTTTCTGATTGGTGCAGGTTGGTGTCCCTGCTTAGTTGCCTAGCAGATCCCTTTGCCTCTGAAGATACCACAGTTGCTGGCAAAACATCAAGAAACCTGTTCTCTAGACCACAATAATTAAACTCTGAAAACCAACCCTTGTGCAGTTGTACTCTACTATAATCATAAACTGGATAATTAAAAAAAAATAGAGACCACTTTATTTTCAATTTACTTTGATCAAGGTGTTTTATTGCATCTCAGAGGGTATACATGCATTGGGTTTTCCTCAAACCAAAATACAAAGCAAATCCATTTGAAATTCTCTCTCTAACTCTCTGTCGTTACAGGGTATGTTATCCCCACAATATACAACCACTTTTTAAAAATGGTACCACATGTTGATTAAATATTAATTTGAAAGACTTAGATGAACATCTTTCCAACCTAATATGCTTTAACAAAGAGCTGCCAAGCCACTTGTAACACTGATCAACAGTGACCTTATTAAGAAGTCAAAAATCTTAAGCTAAGCCATCAGCACACACAGTATGAGAGAACAAACTAAAACGATAAAAGAACACTTTTGTTTACGGTAAAGGTTATAATTCAGGTTCAGTGTGACCTCTAATCACAAACAGTACAGAAAATACATAGTGCTGTATGGGGATGAAAAACACTAATCTAAGGTATGTACAGAGAAGAACAAAACTGACAGATGTACATAAAAGCAAAACAGGGGAAAAATTCATGATTTGCCCCTGGAAACAGTGGGCAGCCAAAGTAGCCTGACAAACCTAAAGGAGTTTGCTTTTGTTGTTTGCTTTTTGTTATGTTTGCTTTATATGGCAAGAAACTTACCCTTTACTTGTTTTCAGTGCATTTTAAATAACAATGATAAATATGATGGTTTTAAATGAAAATAAAAGGCAAAATGTTTTTTAAAGAAATCTGATAAAATATTTTTATGTGGGGGATTTTTTTTTAACAACCTTTGTCAAGTAACTTGATAGATTATTAATATAAATTTCATTCATATTAGAAGATGGAATGTCAGGAAATTAAAACGTACCCCACAACAAATTTGATAATAATCCTGCTTTGGGGGGAAAAATTACATTCCACACACTTTAAAAAAAAGATTGACAGTGTTCTTCTTGCTACCTGGTATAACCACAATATTGTTTTGTATAACAGATATGCGAAGGAAACTGGATTTGAAGAGAAAATTTAGAGGGTCGCCAAGGTTATTTACATTAAGACCTCCAGAAACACAGACACATCGCTCCAAATGGCTCACCACACAACAGCTGCATAATCTGTTCCTAATGGATTGGTTCAGAAAAGCACTAAGAAGGCATCAGAAACATACATCCATTGTTTAAGTTGAGAAACACATAAATTATAACCCAAGTACACAAACAGAGAGAGAGAGAGAGAGAGAGAGAAAAGGGATAACAACTAAAATAGTACACATTCCTATGATCACTTTCACAGCTGTGCTACACGTTTTGGAAGTAGGAGAGAAGTCTGAGTAAGCACTGGGTTTGGTACTGGTGGCTCACTTGGAAATTCTGAGCAACAAAATTCTTGTTTGCAGATTCCAAATTTGCATCTTCACTTATCCTTTCACAAAACTACAATCACGAAAAGAGGGGGAAAGAGGTGTTACAAAGTTTAAGGGACAGGCATTCAAATTCAGTTTCATAATCTGATTTATATGCCAGACGACAGATGATATAACCTTCCTTTCCCTCAGCTATGTAATGCTCTCTTTTTTTCCTAAGATGCAAAATAATTGGAAACACATTTTCTTCCACATCTATTCTATAGAAAGGAGTTTAATACACACATCATTCTCGGTCTTTGGCACACATACATACACATAGAGAGCAACAGACCTGTAACATTTGATTCAAGATACTAATCTAGTGCTTAAATTCTACTACTGAAATGGAGAAGCGGTCAGGAGAAATAGGGATGTTTGATAGCACGTACGCTGCATACATGAATGTCTGCGTTTTCTGTGTAAGAGCCAGGGAAGGGAAAGATACTGCTGCTTTTAAGGTTCATAGTTTTCACTGCCTAGTGCAAACTTTGTCACTTTCTCACGATTTATAGGTAGCTCATAAGGAAGTCGTCTTCTTTCTCTCCACAATAATCATTCTGTGAAACAGAATGGGCTGACAAAAGAGATCTCCAAGTGAGTTTCCATGATTGAGTGTGAACAACTTTAACCTTAGACTGTCTACAGTCGACCTCTCCCCATTTCTAAGAGGTCTGTAAGGGGCGTGCATAAGCGTACCACTGTGCCTACCGTCCCTGTCCTACTGTCCTATTGTCCTCCATTATCGGTACTTTTTTACTTATGTTATGTTTATACAAACAACTACTATCCTGTACATGTTTGACAAAATAAATAAATAAAATAAAATAAATAAACATGAACCTGGGTGTTTTCTGTCCTAGTTCAACCCTTCAACAACTACATCATTTATTTATTTATTTTATTTATTATTGGTTCTTCTATGCCGCCCTACTCCCGAGGGACTCAGGGCGGCGTACAGCAAATTATACAAGAACACTAATAATAAACAACAGTTAAAAACAACAATTAAAAATTACAAAAAGATTAAAAATGTTCACCATCAGCCATACCGGGCGAGAGCTCAGGTGGAACTAGGCTCACCCCCTGCCTGCAGGAAGAGCCATGTCTTGACGGCTTTTCGGAAGGCCAGCAGGGTGGGGATGGTTCGGGTCTCTAGGGGAAGTTGGTTCCAGAGCACGGGCCCCCCCACAGAGAAGGCCCTCCCCCTAGGGCCCGCCAACCGGCATTGTTTAGCTGACGGGACCTGGAGGAGGCCCACTCATGTGAGCTGTTCTTTCAGCAAGCTCAGTACTGAATTAACACCATTCAAATTAAAATAAATTCTTAGCATCCCCTGTGAAATATAAAGGTGAATACAAGCTTGAATATATTCAAGGGAAGGATGGAAGAAGAAAACCATACCTTAAATAGCTCATAAGAAATCTTTAATGTTAAGATCTGCTAATGGGTCCTTTGTTGGAGGCTTCTTGGGACTCTGGGTGGCGGGTGTTGGACTTGGAGAAACCTTAATAGTTTTCCATTATTCCAGAAGGATAAGGGCACAAAAGAAGAAAAAAATGCAATTACAAGTATTACGATCCATCTCTAACCAAAATTAATATGCACTTCACAAATATGGGCTTATGCGATGTCCCACTGAATGAATACGAGAACTATTGTGATGTTCGGTTTTTAAATTAATAAATAAAAACTGAAATAAAATCGCTTTATCATGTTATCATATCTCTTTGAGGGAGGTAAGAGGTTTAGAAGTATGAAATATAAACAAATAAATTTGAACATTCACTGGGAGCAGGAATCATTTCTGGACCAGCGGCACACTTTTAATAGTTAAAGCAGCTTAAGAAGTACCGTATTTTTCGGAGTATAAGACGCACCTTTTTCCTCCCTAAAAGTGGCTGAAAATTTGGGTGCGTCTTATACTTCGAATGTAGCTTTTTTTTCCAGCCCTAACTAGGTGCTAACAGATCTTCCCAGCTCTTACCTTGCAGGCTTTTTCATTGTTACTCTCTCCAAAGAATGTTTTTCCAGCCCTAAGTCTTTGCAGAATTTTTTTTCATTGCTCTACTTGCTCCGAGTAAGTTTTTTTTCTAGCCCTAACCAGGTGCTAACTATCTTCCCAGCTCTTACCGGCTTGCAGGCTCTTTCATTGTTACTCTCTCAGAAGAAGGTTTTTTAAGTCCTAACCAGGAGATAAAATAATGTGCTGAAGCTGACCAGACTAAGGACGCTAGCCAGATGAATACCTGGTAGGCAGATTGTTTTCCCCCTATTTTCCTCCCCAAAAACTAAGGTGCGTCTTATACTCCGGTGCGTCTTATACTCCGAAAAATACGGTAGTTTTTTTTTTTAAAAAAAAAGTATTAAAAATTAAAAACTAAACAATTACACAAAATCCATATTGTAACTTTGAAAAGTCTTGATAGTATGAATTGAAAACAATAACATGTCACACTAGATTGCCTTCCAGAAATAAAAAGGAAATAACTTAGAACATTGGCCTATATGACTTAACAAAAAGGATTTTTTTTCCTTTTTTCTCCAAAACCAGGCAAGTTCTCACTTGTGCACCAGGTCCTGCAGCTGCTCCAAATGGTGGCCTCATCATCGGTTGTCCATACATAAGAGGTTGCTGTGGCATCATCCCAACGCCAGGTCCAGGAGGCTGCTGGAAAAGATTTCAGAACAAATAATGTCTAAGAGATGCCATTTTATCAAGACATCTCTTGGTGGATTGTGGACTGTGAACATTGCATCAGAAGAATACATTATTCAGTACACAATACATTGTATGCATTTCCCCCCCCAGAAAGAGATAACATATAATGCACATTTTTCCTGGGGGGGGGAAGCATATATTTTGGCCACAATGTTCAGAAGATAAGCTTCAGGATGTAGATCCTTAAAATGCAGTTGGGAAAAACAGGACTATTTTCCAGGAAGAACTACAGTGGTATCTCTAGTAGTTATTCAAATTGTATTTTCCCAGATAAGATTACTGAGATTTTTTTAAAGGCCAGTATAAAGGAAGAAGTCACTTGGAGAAGTGGAAAGTAGTACTTTTCCCCTCCTATCATTCTTTGAGTCAATCCTTACCATCCCAAATCCTGATCCAGTTTGTGGAGAAGCGGCACCTGATGTAGGAGGGCCAGCACCTGCTGGAGGCACAGATCCTGTCTAGAGATTGGAGTAATAGAGATAAATCACTAACTGGTTAAATCTTATACATATAAAAACAATTTAAAAGCCCTCGTATATTTAATTGTCAAATGTCACAATTTTCAGCACTTATTAAAGAACTCTAGACCGCCAACATTAAGGTGATATCAAATCAGTTAACTGCAGTCATTGTATCCTGCTGCAAATACTTCATTTAATAAATTACGTGTTGCAGAAAGCTAGACTTATTCTGCATACAAAAATGTTGAAAACGACAAACACAGGTGGTTGGTTTTTTAATGGAATCAAACTGTTTTTGATTATTCCAATGCCTTTTATGTGGAGCTACATTTGAACAATGTCCTGAAGATGTACCTGGGGGTGCAAAATGTGGCAAAAAGGCAGCTATTCAGCAGAGGGTAAAATGACTGTACTTTTTCCTTATAAATGAAGACAAATATCTAAAAGAAATATTCCTGCCCCCGTTTCACTGCACAGGAAGAAAAAATACCTGGAAATACCTATCAAGCAGAAAATAACTTGATCTACAGATGCAAGGGTTATTTGCAAATTAGTAACTCAAGTTTAGGTTGACTGTAAAAATAAAGAAGTTTTGCATTAGTTTGGTAGTAGCCAGGTCTCTCAGTTAGTACAACTTCATAACAAAAGGCTACTTACATAAAAAACAATCGCCCAACCTTTCTGGTAGAAAAAAAAACTTGCATTTAGTGTATTGCTTTCCTTACCTGGAAAGATCATTACACTGTACAATATTTTATATTTTACAGTCTTTTGTTAAAATGTTTCCTATTGCAATTTCACTATTGCATTATTATTATTAGCTTGTAAGAATAACATAACTCTAAAAATAAATGCTTAACCAAAACTGTATGAAAACTGCAAAACAAACTCAGAACATATTATCATTTGAGAAATGAGGAAGTGTCCCACTGCTAGAACAGTAAGATAATACAACATATAACAATAATAGGATGGGACTCCCATTTCCTTAACAACTTATCAAAACTACAGTTTTGGAATAGACAAATGATGCTGATAATTTCGGATGTCAAAACTTTAGTATCTGGCTGTATTTTTACATACTAACTCTGTTCCAATAGTTTAGCAGTCATGTTCACATGGAATTTTGTACATCTATGAAATATGCAGTTATCTCCACATACCAAGGGGCCACTCGGAGGAACCCCAGACGCCCATGTTGCAGGTGCTACTTTTGGTTGCCAGTTGGCTCCTCCTGTTAACCTCTTCTCTCCTGCATTCCACTGAAGGTCTCCCCTAAGATTTGGAATGATTTAGAATACGAGTGCTAACTTATTGCCAGGCAGAACTGCAACCACAGCAAAGTTCTGGGCTGGAATCTTGCTGGCATAATTACAAAATGCAATTTGTAAAGTGTTTGAATGGCAAGCACGAAAAGAGAATTTGATACCCATTAACTGCACTCCACAAAATACAGAAGAAACTGCATCATGCATCTGGATTAATTAAGTACTGTATATAGAGGCACTGCTGTACCTCTTCATATTCATTCAGGAATAGAGATAGTCATGGACTTAGGACCATTTGAAGTTATGAAAGCCTCAGAAAGGGTGCCTTATAGCCCATAAAGTACTTTTGGCTGTTGTAACATGTCAGGCCACCATCCTCGCAGTTACCCGATCACAATCTGGGTGCTTGGAAACTTGTTTGCACTTACGACCACTTGCCAAGAAGCCCACAACCATGTGTTCACTATTTGCAATCTTCTCTGCTGGCTTTCCCAGAAAGACATTGGGGAAGCCAACAGGAAAGGGTGCAGGTTGCTGCTGCCTGCCAAGAGGATTTTCTCTTGTCTGGGGTGGGGGTGGGGACTGGCTGAAAGAGCTGCCTCCCAAGGAGAACTGAACTGCTTCAGTGAGGTGAAGTAATGGAACTCAGATCATGATGATTTGAGCTTCGTTTCTGTACCCCATGGAAGGAGTTCCCTTGGGCACATGGAGATGACATCTGCAGGGTGCAGAAATGTAGTTCAGATTTGAAGTCCATTTCTGCACTCCAGCAAAAGAGTTCCCAGCTGTGTGCGGAGGAGAGATTAGAAGGTACAGAATTGGAGTTCAGATCCTGAAGATTTGAGTTCCATTCTGCATCCTGCTCAAGGAATTCCCTTCCATGAACACAGAGGAGCTGACATCCTTTGGCATGCAGGTCTTTCGGGCACAACGTAGAAAAGAGAGGGAGCCGAAATCCAAGCAGGGAACAGAGAGGCAGTGCAATAAGGTAAGGAGCACAAGGTGTCTCAGATGGATGGGAGAGGACTTGAAAGGCCAGTGCAGGTCAAGCATAAGTGTCTCTCTATGAGGAGCTGAAAATCCTGCTTGGATTTCAACAGGGAAGATTTTCAGCTCCTGAGCTTAGGGTCTTCCCCCCCACATGCCTGCCAAATTGGACTCTGTCCAGTTAACAACCTGTGTGATTGTTTGATGGCCACAACCAGGAGTGCTGGGACTGTGGTCACTGAGTGAAGCATCTCACTTAATGACTGCTTTGCTTAATGACCCAAATTCCAGGCTTAATTGTGGTCGCAAGTTGAGGATATCTGTAATTTACAGTTGGTTTTTAGGAAAGTGAAGAAATTGTGGGGATTACTGATATTACCTTATGTTGTAAAAATCTGATATTTTGGATTGTAAAAAGATTAACATTTTAACTGTTTTGCAAAATCATTCTACTTTTTGCAATATTAGATGTACAATAACGATTAACCACCAACACCATCGAGAGGCTATATATGGACTATATAAAAATACTGACTACAGTATTATGCTAGAAAGTACAGAAGGGAAATACACAACTATCTGGGACTTCGAATGAACCAGCTACTTACTTCTTTGTTGTGGTAGCAGAAATTCCAAGATCTGCAAAAGAAACCAGGAATTTGAAAGATTGTTTCATCTGATAGTAGATGTCAAGAGACATCAAATCACCAGGCAACTCAGGTTTAGCTGACTTAAGCAGCATTCAGTGAGTTATCTAACAGTCATAATAAACTATATAATTATATTTTATATATAATTACACTACATCTCTGAAAACTTTCTTATACCATACAGTCACTGATGCCATAACTCTACCTGATCTAGACCTCAACTTACTTGATTACTTTACTTGGTTACACTTTCTTGATTTCTAACAATAAATACATAGGACATAATAAGCTAAGTTTAAGAAAACGTTAATTGTTCATCCATAACAATCATTGCTTTTATATTTTCCACTTTAAAAGCTACTCCTAGAAATGTATCTTTTGTTAAAGAATGTCCATTAAATGGACTGAGCAATATGAAAACATGATGCACCTTGGTCTCAAAAGTTCAGGATGAGAAAAGGAACTTTCTGTAACAACCTAAATTGTATGAGGGTGAGTCAAAAAGTAATTCCATTTTCTTTAGGACAGGTATAATTACCAGCACAGGAACATGTAGCATACATCAAAATGAAGCTGGTCCTCTGTGGATCACATCCCTACTTCTCAACACAATCACCGTTTCTCTCAATAGCAGTGTTCCGCCTTCGAATGAGAGCATGTATCCCTGTCTTGTAAAACTTTGTTGACTGTTCTTTGAGCCACTTCTTCACTGCAGTTTTCACTTCCTCGTCACTGGAATAAAGTTTGCCTCTCAAACCCTCTTTCATGGGGCCGAAGAGATGATAGTCTGAAGGCGCTAAATCTGGTGAGTATGGAGCATTATTATTCCAGTGACGAGGAAGTGAAAACTGCAGTGAAGAAGTGGCTCAAAGAACAGTCAACAAAATTTTACGAGGCAGGGATACATGCTCTCATTTGAAGGTGGAACATTGCTATTGAGAGAAACGGTGACTATGTTGAGAAGTAGGGATGTGATCCACAGAGGACCAGCTTCATTTTGATGTATGCTACATGTTCCTGTGTTGGTAATTATACCTGTCCTAAAGAAAATGGAATTACTTTTTGACTCACCCTCGTAACACAACCGCACTGTCCTCCCACATAAGGGAAGAAATACACCCTTCAAAACATAGTAACTGAACTCAGGAATAGCCAACTGGTGCAACGTGTAAAAGATCAACGGTCATAAAAAGAAAATCACTGTCAAACCTAACAGTCTCTCTGACTTACTTCCAACTAAGTTTGCAAGAGAGGAATCAAGATCACTTCCAATGGGTTTGGCTGCAGCAGAAGCAGTGGCTGTGCCTATACTGGACAAAGGCTGACCAGTTTGCATTGTAGTGGGCATAAGAAGATCACCTAAGGCATCAAACACTGAAGATTTAAGAAAACCAATAGATTAGGTTAGGCAGTTAAGCTTTCACATAATAAACAGATGCTTAAATGAGAATTCACAACCTTTTAAAAACATACAAAAATCAGTACTGATCTTTGAACCATCACACAGATTTAATGCCAACGTATTGCCAACGGAAGGCATGCATGCTTTTTGACCAACACATTGAAATAAATGAATTCCAAACATACTACAAAGAAGACAAAGCATTAGACAACACTAACTTTTAAAACTATGAAAACAGTCCATGTTGCTGTACTGCATACTTTATGTTTTTAACACTGATATATGGGAGAATTGATTCACATATTATTGTGTCCACAAATCTAATGAGAATGTTACCATTTTCTGGAACAGTAAAAAAAAAGTCTGTTTGACATTACTTTCACCCAGTATGGCCCCTAAAATTAATTCAGGTTTGCATATTCCATTTCTGGATTTTTCCCACAACACTTGAACCAGAGTTTTTAATATCTGATTCCAAAGGAATAATAATTTATTAGCCAATTAGCTATTTAAGACTTACATCAGGTTTGTCTGAAGTGGGAGTATTGTAACTAAATTATTATTTCCTGATTTACAGATTTGGAAGGGAATTATAATAAAGAATTGTCTCTTATGTAAGGATTGTTTTTATTAAAATATCGACATAACAAAGGAAGCTAGAAAGTAAAATACTACAACTTACTAATGAATGCTTTCTAGGAACAAGTTCAGGGAGAGAGAAAAATTGAACCAGTAGAGAGAAAGTAAAGTAAAAGACAAAGGTTTGGGGAAACCATTGTTTTTGCTGGGAAATTTAAAAAAAAAATTCCTGTGGGTGGGAAATCTTTTTCAATGGAAAGAGCACTGATTATTTACTTTCAAGTTTGTGTCACTGTTAGCAACCACAGATTTTTCTCTGGGATGATCTGCCCCAGACTGGCCCTTTGGGTTTTGGAAAGGGCACAGATGATAGGAAATTCTTGTAAAATACGGGGAGGGAGGCCAGGGCATCCTGTGAACATACCTATATGGGCAGAAATAAACCATCATCTCCTCCACCTGTCATTAGGAGAGGAAGAGATTACTAAACGGAGCACGTTTACAGTGTCTATTGCCAGTGAGAAATATTCTTCTTGGCTGTATTAATATTGCCATGGGACAAGGTGAGGGCCGTTCTCCTTACTTACTGTGGGTAAAGTCATTACTACTCTGCTGCTAATAGAAGCACCAAAGCAGTCATGTGTTATTTACCATGCAATTCATATCAGGCTGCCTGGGTTTTTGAGACGGGTTTCACAAAAAACTCCAATGATGCTCTACACAAAACACATTTATGTCTTCCAATTTACCATCAAGATATATGGACAAATATGGATAAGATATGGGGTGGACATCAACTCCCAGAATTCCCGAGCCAGGAAGAAATTGGCATTGAAGGTTCAAATGACAATCATGTAATCATGGGGCACTTGTGGCTTTAAGTGCAAATGGGTTGCCAAGCAACCAGATCGTGATCACATGACTGCAAGGATGCTGGAACAGTTGCTGACCAAATGGTTGTACACCAAAACCCCCTCACACAAAAAAAACAACCAATATCGTCCCTCTGTATCTAATGAAACAGAACGATCTAATCCAGGCCAACATTACATAGTCAGTAACGCCAATTCATAACAGATACGGTATGCATGCTAATGTTAGTAAGCAGAGTTGCACTATGCTCCGGCAAGCAGTAACTATAAAGCAAAGTACTACTAACTACTATTTGGTTTCTTTACTTCTTTCTGTTGCAGAACTCACCCAAAAGGCAAATTTGTAGCAAGGCCCCAGCATGGAAGTAGACAATGAAAGAGACACAAACAGAAACGACAGAGCAGTAATGAAAAGTCAAGCCTTGTGTCAAAGGACAAAATACCCTGGACCTCATTTATCTTTAAATCCTGGTGCCATGCATGCTTGGGAAAGGCTCTGGAGAATGGCAGCACCACACAGCCATATGCTGAGTGTACAGGAATAAAGTATCTGCAATTTCAGGAGTTTCTTTTAAATGGGCATGCATATAAAGCACATGCAAAAATACAGAATATGTGCACTTCAGTTTGATGTGTGCTGAAATCCTATGGAAGAGAACTGAGCAGAAGGAACTATTTTGCAAATTATGTATTAAAAGTAGTATACTACATATTCAACTGTTTCTGAATGCTTTCATGAAAAAAAACCAAATACTTTGGACATCTGGGAGAATTACAGCAGAGGTGGGTTCCTACCGGTGCGGTTAATAGCTGTTGTTCGGCGCAGAGCCGAAGATGCTGCTGCCGTTTGCGGCGCGGGAGCTTTTCCCGGGCGCTGCCGCCGCCCGCATGGACGCCACCGTTTGCGTTCTTTTGCCCTCTGTGCATGCGCAAAGCGTTCTGCATGTGCAGAGGGCAAAAGAACGCAAACGGCGGCGTCCATGCAGGCGGGGAAAGCGCCCGGGGAAAGCTCCCGCGCCGCGAACGGCAGCAGCGTCTTCGGCTCTGCGCCGAACAACAGCTATTAACCGCACTGGAAAAAACAGGCAGGAACCCACCTCTGAATTACAGTAACATATTTTGAAGACGAAGTCTGCACAGACGAATCCTTTCACTCACCTGAGGGATCGAAGGAACTGGCAGCAGGGGAAGGAGAAGGGGCTGATCCAAATGCTGCTTCAAAATTGGGCTGCAATATATTAGCCTGAGCTGGTGTGATGGGGGAAGGTGATGGAGATGGAGCAATAAAAGAACCTCCAAAGCCTTTTTAAAAAATTAAAGAGAAAGAAATCAATTATTAGCCTAATACTAAGGACTAATCCACAGGCCTGAAAAACATTATAATTGGCTTTGACAAACACAAAGTTCCTTTCCTCTTCTTGATGAGATTATTATTATTATTATTATTATTGTTCCCACAGTGAAACTAAAAGGCACCAAAGATGAATGCAGAAAAGTATAGAGGAAGGGTTAGCAAAATTCTGCCTGTAAACGTATAAAGTGTGGCAATCAATGAGCAACATTTGGGAAGTTAAATGTGGATTCACGCCAGATAAGGAGTTCTGCCCTGCAGAATTCTGCTCTTCTACAGATCACTGAAAAACAAATCAATGAGAAACTTTTATTTAAAGAAAACATGTTTTGTGTGAAAGTGTTGATTCCTAAAATAAAAGTATACAACAGAAGTATAGCACGCATAGGAATGAATGAAAAGGTTAGTGAACTATTCAATAGAGAGTAAAGCCACGGATGTGTGATGTTCCCCTTGTTACATAATGTATTGTATATGTATAGAAGTATCTAAGGAATGCCTGTGATTGGTCTAGTGTTGTCAGGGACATGTACAGTAGTTTGGTAGGCAAATATGTTGCGTTAGATACTGGTATAATACAATAAGGCAGCGGTTCCCAATCTTTACAACTTGGCGGCCAAGTGGGGGGAAAGGGGAACCGGCCCACAGCTTGTGCTAGTTGAGCTGCACACGCATGTGCACTGGCCTGCTGCTCACGCAGATCAAGCTGCGCAGGTATGTATCGGCCCGCTGCTAATGCAAGTTGACATGTATGGGTGCACACCAGCCCGCTGCTCACGCAAATTCAGCTGTGCAGGTGTGCACCAGCCCGCCACTCGTGCAAGTCGAGCTGTGCAGGTGTGCGCCGACTCACTGCTCACGCAAATCAAGCTGCATGGTTGCAAGCCAGCCTGCCGCTCGCGCAAGTCAAGCTGCTCGTGCGTGGGCCCACTGCTCGTTCGGCCTGGTTCTGAACGGGCCACGGCAGAGGGGTTGGGAACCCTGCAATAAGGAGTGTGGACCTGAAAATTAATGTACTAATGTGAAGGCATTAGTGTTTGATAGGCAAAATGGAATTAATAATTACAACTGATATATAAGTGGCAAAACATAAAGCAGACGTATGAATTATGTATCTTAGTAAATATTTTCTAACCATGAGAAAATGGAGACATTTTGAGAAATAGAAAAGTAGTGGGTAGCATGTATTTTAAAAATGAATGGATGCAAAAAAAGTGAAAAGGCTATCCATAAAAGTGCGCTTCTGCTAATTCTGTAAGGGTTGGGAATGTCAAGAGAAATGAAAACACTAATTGGAAATTGTTTACTTAGAAGTAAATGTGGTAAAACAAGAAGAGATAGGGCCAAGAATGGATGCTGAAAGAATATAGATTGAACACAAAAGCCAGGGAACGGTGTGAAAGGAATACTTAAAAGCTTGGTAATACACAGAGATTGAATGAGTCTCAAATTACAAACATATAGCAACAGTGATTGTTGAAAAGGGGAAAACTGAGAATATTGTGATGGAGTGAGTTAATAAGATTTTCAGAAAAAGAAATGAAAGAAATTATTACATTTTACTCGTCCCCCACCTCTTCTCTAAAGTTTACAAAATATTGCCTTAATTTCACAGGTTAGCATAGCTTTTTTTAAAAGTTAGATTTGTATCTGAGTAGGAGAAAGGTTGCATGTTTACATTTATTCTTTAAAAATTAATCTCAGGGAGACACAATAGATCAGAAATTAATGTCATTCTTTTCCCCTATATGTTGTAAATAGTTGGCGGATTTGGCAAAGATTAGACCAACAACCCATTTTGACAACTGCTATTTTTAAATTGCAGAAGGAATAACCTGGAGGAACAGGAGAAAGAGCTGCAACCAAGACAACACTGAGATAAAAGAAATCTGAGTCAGGCTAGAACTGTAATCTGAGTAAACATTTCAGGCAAGACTCTCCCTACTTCTCAGAAAGATAAAAGGCAAAAGGGAAGCAAATTCAGACTTATAAGACTCTGCACTCTTGTAATGAAAACAATATCAGCATGCATGACTTTAGTTTTCTAACTTGGTGTACCTAGGGCTGACAGAACAGAAAACATTATACACATTAGCATGCACTATCAAGTTTCGACCATATCAAGGAAAAAAACTATGAAGCATATTTTCTGAACTGTGTATCTCAAATAAAATAAAAGGTTAATTAATATGCAGCTGTTTATCAGAGCGTATGCTTTCTAATACACTTATATCTGTTTTATATCTTCTCTTCTCGGTGTTCATTGGATATTCAAAGCAGTTAACAACAATGACAAATTTATGAAGCTAGAAATGGAATTTTTTTGAAGTTCTTGTGAATTTCCATTCCTTGTCCTGTTGAGGACCCTAGCTCCAGACATTCAGTAAAACAAACAGAAAGCCATTCTGAATTAATATAAGAATATCCTGTCATATACCGAGGGTGAGACAAAAAGTAATGCCATTTTCTTTATTTCAGGTGACTTTTTTGATAAAAATACCTGAAATTTTTCCCAGTTATAAATGATTGTATCATTTACGTTCTGAAATATTTTGTTTCTTACTTTTCAGGTTTTTAGACTCACAAGGAAAATGCAAAATGGCTGCCCCCTTAGAGTTGCGTCAAAAACAAAGAGCAGTGATTGAATTCCTTGTTGCTGAGGGGAAACTCCTGTGAACATTCACAGACGATTACAAAATGTGTTTGAGGACAATACTTTAGATTATAGCAATGTATGCAGGTGGGTCCGTCGTCTAAATGATGAAAAGTTGGGAACTGTGACGAGGAAGTGAAAACTGCAGTGAAGAAGTGGCTCAAAGAACAGTCAACAAAATTTTACGAGGCAGGGATACATGCTCTCATTCAAAGGTGAAACATTGTTATTGAGAGAAACGATGACTATGTTGAGAAGTAGGAATGTGATCCACAGAGGACCAGCTTCATTTTGATGTATGCTACATGTTCCTGTGTTGGTAATTATACCTGTCCTAAAGAAAATGGCATTACGTTTTGACTCACCCTCGTAATTTAATTGGTTCAGCTACCCTGGATTAAGAGGATCTTATTTAGCAACAATTTATGCCTTCTTTCCTGATCATTCTTTCAAATCTAGTACACAGTTGTATACCATAAGAATCAGATTGCTACGAATTACATAACATTACTTAATAGTATAGGCCATTGTGTAGCTACATAGAATGGTATCATATAAATTCATAGGTAAACAGGGGGGGACACATGAGCTTCTCAATGTCTTAATTATCACTAAGAATATTTTCTGCAAGTAGCAGTGACTAATATTTATAATGATCCTGTAAAGACAAATTAATATAGCTCCCTGGAGTGGTGGGTTTCAGAGAATGTTTATAGTTTGGAAGTCTAGTAGCCTTAGTGATGGTTCATTGGCTATTCTTTTTGTCACAGTACAGAAAAGATGCAGTAAAAACATGCACACCTTTTATTAAAAAAATACCACAATTATATTTCATTACCAGCTAATAGGTCAGCAGAAGCAGAAGCGCTAGAAGCAGTTGAAACTGCAGGTTGGGGCTCTGAAGGGCCACTTCCAAAAGCATCTATTTTCCATAAGGCAGCAATAAAAGATAATAGGATTTAAAGATATTGTAAGTATATAAACATGTGATATTTGGAGGGAGAATGCAACTACGAATATGACACAATTTTCAAGACCATAGAGGAATGATTGGTAAAATACTGTATATGAAACAATCTGAGGAATAGTTGTAGCTGAGTAGAAGGAGTGGCAGAACCTGAGAATGGAGTCAAAACAAGAATCAGCCTGGAGTTTCTATGTTGACTAAGTCCGTTTGTGGCTAAATAGCAGGGATGGGTTCCTCCCGGTTCGGACTGGATCGCCCGAGACCGGTAGCAACCCGCTTGTGACGTCACGATGGTGTCACGGATCCGGTTCGGTCGCTGCCGGTCCGTGGGCGCAGCCATCTTTTTGGGGGGAATTTTTTCTGAATTTTTTACTGTTTGCAAGTTTTTTCCTCTGCGGAGCAAGCGAGCGCGCATGAAATGTTGCGATGCGAACCGGTGGCGAAGGTAAGTGGAACCCCCCTGCTACATAGAAATTCTAGGCTGATTCTTCTTTTGACTTCATCCCCAGGTTCTGCCACTCCTTGTCCTACAAGTTGTTCTAAAACCAGAAGAAACCAAAAATGGACCCAGACAGTCTATTTTAGAAGTATGACAGTTGTACTGAAGACAAATGATGGCAGTGTTAAGATTTTCCACAGGACGATGACCCCAAGAAAACTGCTAGCTTTCTTAGAGCATGTTCTCTTCCTCATTTCTCCAAACCATTTTGAAACTAGTTTTGCAACCCTATGTAGATCTATGCATAGAAACTTTAAGGGATACATGAGCCTGTAAATATTTCCTGTCCAATGTCCAATAGAATTTTGTAGAAGGATCTCATTCAATTCCTGTGCTGCTGCAATATATAGGCCTTGGATCTCCCTTTCCCCATAAACCATGCAGAAAATAAAGAAAATGTATTGTCACTTCCCTAGTATCATTTCATATTTTTCTTAAGATCTTGTATGTACTCATCTAGCCATCTGTAAAATATGTCTGAGCAAAAAAGGGGTAGCTGCAAAATCCCAAGCCAACTTTCTTCTATTGCATTTTAAAATGTATTGCTAGCTCTGATGATGAAAGGAATAGCATGCTGGCACTTTTGCAAAGAGCTGTAACCATAGTTACACGAGGGTGTGGTTGTGCAGTGAGAAGGAAAGATATATTGTAGTCTAAACAAGTCCTACACAGAGGCATCACAAACAGGACACTGAAGGTAGATGGGAAGTAGGCTGGAAGCAGATACTCTTAATGAAATAAGAAGGGATGGAAAAATATTGCTATCTTCTCATTTGTAAAGCGGCCACTTAAGAAATCAAAAAGTACTGTGAGCAATCTGGTGCTTTGCCATTGCCAAAAGAAAAAAAGAATGCAGACAGTAGAGATGTATAAAGCATTTGAATAAAGTGCTTTGCAACACACTTCACAGGAAAGAACATCAATGGAAGTTTCTGTTTGTTAAGACATCTGCAAACAGGTTTTTGAAGCAGGCACAAAAGTTGTGACTCCAGAATTCAACAGAAACTCTTTATTTTCTCTTTTCTAATGCACTGTTTTCTTCTTTTCCCCTTCATCTTACCTATCCATCCATCATCGAAGGTTTTGTGTGCACACATGAGCAAGACAACCTCGGCTTGTTCCCACAAACATGCAGTCCCACAAGAATACTCTTTACTGCCTCTCTTTCTTTGGCATTCTGCAGCTTTCCTTCTCTGGATCTCATTTCAGGAGAACCTGCAAACAGATTGTTCCAGCACCTACTGAGATGCCTGTTTGCCTGCCTCCCCATCTGTCTTTGGCAAACATATAAGGCCGTGGTGGCGAACCTATGGCACGCGTGCCAGAGGTGGCACGCGGAGCCATAGAAGCCGGCACGCAAGGGTTGCCCACCGGCAAACCGGAAGTGCGAAAAAATGCACTTCCGGTTTGCCGGTGTGCTGTTTTTTGCACTCCGGAGGGTTCAGGGAAGCTCCCTGAAGCTCCGGAATGCAAAAAACTACAAAACGGACAAACCGGAAGTGCACTTTTCCGCACTTCCGGTTTGTCCATTTTGTAGTTTTTTGCATTCCGGAGCTTCAGGGAGCTTCCCTGAACCCTCCGGAGTGCAAAAAACAGCATACCGGCAAACCGGAAGTGCATTTTTTCGCACTTCCGGTTTGCCGGTTTCGTCATCCCAGGCTCCGGTAAGCCTTTGCGTGGGGGTGGGGGTGTGTGCGCATGCGCAGGGGGCAGCATGGGGGGGGGTGTTGTGCGCATGCGTGGGGGGGAGGGAATGGGTATGGGCATGCGAGCGCACGGAGCGCCCCCCCCTTTTTGGCACGCGAGCCGAAAAAGGTTCGCCACCACTGATATAAGGGGTATTAGAGCCAGGAGAGAGAGAGAGAGAGAGAGAGAGAGACTAACTGCTATGAAGCATATGGAATACGGATTCATTTGATTGAGATGGAGGCTGTAGCAATATATATGTGTGTGTGTGTGTGTGTGTGTGTGTGTGTGTGTGTGTGTGTGTGTGTGTGTAGCATTTTTTGCTGATAAATGAAAATAAAGAAAATATATATATGGCAATATATCAACAGTATTTTCAGGAGAAAAATTTCACAGTATTTTTATTTTTGGTATCTAAAATGAACCAAATTTACCTGTGAAATTTAATGAGTGTGCTATCTAATAACATGTTTCATATCTATTGCTATTCTGTAAATCTGGGGACTTTCCTAAGTTATACTGCTTCCAATCATAAATTTTTTTTATCTTCTGTAAGGTAAACGTTCTGCCTGGTTGTATATCATCACCATCGCTGCTAATGAAAGTTGTCGTCATTTGTGCTTTTTCCCCTTTAAGTATCTAATGTTTTCTTGAGTAATATTGCAAATTATGAAGAACATGCCTTTTGATAAAAAGCAACAACAGTTTGTGCTTTATGCTTGACCACAGTTATACAGTTCCCTTCATGGTTTGTAATTAAAAGACCGTAGATACTATGTATTAAAATAATTTCAATGTACATCCCAGAAGCCCATAGAGCAGACCTGGGCATTTTACAGCCTCCAGGTCACATCTGGCATTTCTTGGGTGTCCCTATCAAGCCTGTGTGAGGTCAATTGGAAATTAGAAATCAAAGGTAAATAAGTGTATGCCACACACACAATACAACTGCATTACTTTTATTTTGAAGGTGACTATTTTTTTTTTCAATTTACGTATGTTCGTCCATGCATGCGTGTAGCCCTATTCGTTCGCCTTCCCCCACAAGAACCCATTTCTCATGTGGCCCCTTAGGAAAATTAATTTTCCACCCCTGCCATAGAGAAATAATTGCTAAGCATCACAAGAGCAGCCTCAATTCTACCAGACTCATCTGAATAGATAAGATGGTAGATAGGTAGGTAGCAGAGGTGGGTTCCTACTGGTTCTAACCGGTTCTTTAGAACCATTAGTAAACCGGTCATGACATCATGGAGCCGGTTCTGTCCATGCTGGTCCATGGGTGCTGCCATTTTGGATTTTGCTTCTGCGCATGCTCAGAAGCTAATTTTTGCTTCTTTGCATGTGCAGAAGCTATTTTTTGATTATTTTCCGTGAAGGGACGCGCGCACAAAACGTGCACTTCCGTCGCGGTGCGAACTGGTGGGGAAGGTAAGTAGAACCCACCCCTGGTAGACAGACAGACAGACCCCTCACTCCATCCTTAACCTACAAATAGATAACAGGTAACTGCCAAAAGAAATATACATGCTACAGAGAAGCATAATTGTAAAACTGAAAATTGTATACTGTAGGAGGAAGAATGAAATAGTTATTTGAACAAGAAAGGAATTCCATGCGTGGAAATAAGGACAGACGACAATACAAAAACACCCCAATTGCATTTTATAATACTCAGTTAAAAAGCAAACAAAGCACAACACAGCACAATAAAAGCAACTGTTGTGAAATGTTGAATTGCTGGCAAAGAAAAATGAAATGAACCCTGAAATGAAATGGGAAGTACTTGAATGGTGAGGAACAACAATACCCACCACAAAACAGGTCAATCACACCTGAAGAGTCCACTTTAGCCGGGGAAGCAGTGGGCAGGGACGATGGTGCTGCAAATGCATCCACTGGAGTAAGCATGATAATATTTAGTATCAGCAAATTAGGAATGATGAGGCCATTACCTTGAATCCATGACAACACAATGTATATACAGTAGAACCTCTGTTCACGACCATAATTCGTTCCATAACTTTGGTTGCAAACCAATTTGGTCATGATCCGAACCTAATTTTGGAAATTTGGCTATCACAAAATAAATATGGGGAAGGGGAAATCGGCCGCGGGGGAAAAATGTGAATTTTTTCGTTGGAACCCGATTTGGTTGTGGTCAGAAGCGTTCGTGACCAGAGGTTCTACTGTATATTTGAAAGATTTGGAAAAACTAAATCCCCTTTACATTGTTCACAGAGTATCCACTATAAAAGCAGCATGTTTAAAAATTAGATTGAGAAGAAAAACTGTTCTTTGGCCATTTTCTTCTTATCTTGTATATGCAGGGACTGCACACGGTAATACATATGTATTTTATTATATAAATATATATTAGCCTTGGTTTTATAATATTGCATGCATATGCTCAAGAGCTGCTGTTTTCAGATTTCTCATTTCATTCATGCTATGGGAATTCTGGTTAACTCGAAATATGATCAAATTTTATAGCCAAATATGTTTAACTATTCAGATTTCCTGGATTCTGGATAGCATGAAAACTTCCTGATCATGAAAGCTTCATGATCCTTCTTTTAATAGATAAGCTGTGGAGGACAGTATTATGACCCAAGAGCCTGAAAATGCTTATTAATATAGCAGGTAATTTACACTTAGAACTACATCTAAATCGCCAAGTAAATCTGTCAATAGGGAAGGCGCTATAAGACTATGTAACTCATAAAGCTCTTTTCCTGGGTTACGATTATAAACAAGCTCTCCAGGTGGCTTTTGACTCTGTCCATTTTTCAGCAATAACTTGAACAAGAAGTGGAATATAAACGGCACACAGAAGTCTGTAAACAGGATTAGCACTACAAATTTAACGCCTTCCTAAATTAAAATAATTATGTTTTCATTTTTTTATTATCAAGATCTTATGAGTATGATTAACAGTCTCATGTTCTATGTCCGTGATGGCGAACCTATGGCACGGGTGCCACAAGTGGCACGCGGAGCCATATTGGTGGGCACGCGAGCTCAGGTCCGGCGTGCATGTGTGCACCAGCCGGCTGATTTTCGGGCCTTCTGGGCCCACTGGGAGTCAGGAAACAGGCTGTTTCCAGCCTCCAAAGGGGGTGGGGAAGGCCGTTTTCGCCCTCCCCAGGCTCCTAGAAAGGCTCTGGAGCCTGGGGAGAGCGAAAAATGGGTGTGCCATTGGATGCTGGGAGCAGGGGGGGTCATGCGTGCATGTGCTGGGGTGCATGGAATTATGAGTGTGGGCACGCACACACATGATCCCCCGCATTTCCCCCCCCCTTTTGGCACGCGAAGCAAAAAAGGTTCGCCATCACTGTTCTAGGTCAACTGCTTGTGTGGGAACTTGGGCAAGGCTTAAACAATCTAAAATTTGGGAGGGAGTTGCCTCTTTTTAAATATAACGGTGTAAATGTTCTCAAATGTTCTCAAAGACAGTGGCCCCCAACTTTTTGAGGGACAGGTCGGTTTTTCCGTGGACCGGGTGGGTGTGGTTTTGCACACTGCCTGAATCCCACGCCTGTGTGGATGGGGGCTTCACTGGCTTGCATAGCCCAGTTCCTAGTGGGCCGCGGACCAGTGCAGGAGTTGGGGATCTCTGCTTAAAGGTCATTTAAAGTAACTCAGGGAATATTCAAGAGATCAGTTCAGTTTTGACTTTACTAACTTTTCAACAGTTTAAAACTGATCATGTTTCACAGGTATTTTGGAAGGAAAGTGACAAGCCACACGAGAATATCTTAGGTCTAAGGAGAAAGCACCTACCTGATAAGAGATCACCAGTGATAGAATTCTCGGGCCCAGGAGAAACTCCAGTAGTTGAAGAAGAAAAAGTATCTTGCAAAAGCCAAAGAAAAATGAATGATAAATTACATGAAGATTAGAGATATGTGTATGATTGACAAAAAAATGCTCAGCAATCAAATAAAATGTAAATTTGAAAACACAAACTTGTGTTATTATAGGACAGTACTTTTATATATATTTACCTGTCCCAAATAGGTCTATGCCAGGAGCTGCATCTGTCTTAGGTGGTGCAGGAGCATCAGCAGATGTGGATTCAAACAAATCTAGATGAAGAATATATTGTGTCTTACTAATTTATATCTTCATGTTGTGAATTTTGTTTCTTTTCAAAAAAATAATTGCCATATAGTCTAAATATGCAAAAAAAAAAAAAAGACTGTTTCCATTGGCTAAAAATCTAATTCACCCCAAAATGTATCAGAAAGAAAGAAAGAATTAAGTAAGTAAATTACCACCAAAGATATCTAGAGCAGGAGGAGGAGCAGAGGTAGTGGTAGTGGTGGTAGGCGCAGATGTAGTAGCAGTAGTGACAGTAGCAGTAGTAGCAGCAGCAGTTGTAGCAGGGACTGGAGGGGCCACAGCAGCAACTGGAGTAGGACTGGTTGCGGAAGTAGCTGCACTAGTTGTAGGGGTAACTACAGGAACGCTGGTCTCAGCTGGCTTCATAGCAAAGAGGTCCAGCTCAGGAGCAGCCTCTGCATTGCCTTCTGATGGGGCAAAGGGGTCTTGTAAAAGGAAACGGCAGAATATACATATATATAAAGGATCAGCCGGGAAGGAGATAGGAAAAGCCACACCCTGTGTGGATTAAATCATACACACACATATAATCATTTATACATACATGCAAAACAGACATCAAAGGCACAGTTTTGTTAACCCACTGTTGATTCTCTGACATCCGTACTAATAGGCGCCCATGTGCCCACATGCATTTTCCCTCTCACTTAAACTAAGGTGCTTTGAAAAGATCTGTTCCTAACTGGAGAAACATTCTACCAGCTACATGCAAGATTCAGCGTTGTTAACATTCTTCAATTAAAAAAGGCTTTGGCGAAATCATGTAGGAATGCTTTCTTGACACAATTTTGTTCGATTAGAACTTTTGTCCAAATACCTGGGGAAAATGTTTTTTGGTTTTTTTAGAAAAAAATCCCCCCCCATCCTTAATTGACAAACATACTGCCATGAAGTTTATTTTAATTAGTATGACACACACGACGACGATAGATGAGCTAATGAGATGGAACCCACCATTTCCTGAACATGCATCAAGAGCTGCTGCTACGGGGGTTGGGGTAGCTGGTGCTGCTGCCCCTTCAGATGCTGCAGGGGCGTCACCAGGAGAAGCTGCAAAGGCATCTTGAGTGCAGGTTTAGAAACAGAAATTAAGAAGAATATATATAAAAAAAGAAGAAAATATAGTAAAAGAACCAAGTTAAATAGCATTAAAAAAACCCCTTATACAAAACGTTGGTTCACAGGGTGAAGGTTGCATTTGTTTTGTGCAACTACCAACAGTTTTCAAACTAAACTCAACCCACGTAATTATATTAGGTCACGATGATTGCGATAGTCTGCAAGTACACACAAAGATAAGCAGAAAAGCTAATGGCGGAAAATGCTCCTTGTATAAGGGTCTTGAGCAGCATGCATATGTAACCTCCAAGGGGGGGACCCTAATGAATAACATAAAATTCATTCAATAACCAATACACTTACAGGAGTAACTTTTCCTGTTCTGTTGAATTGCTTCATATATTCTCTAACATGGGGAAAGTACCGTATTTTTCAGAATATAAGACGCACCTTAGTTTTTGGGGAGGAAAATAGGGGGGAAAATCTACCTACCAGGTATTCATCTGGCTAGCATCCTTAGTCTGTTCAGCTTCAGCACATTATTTTATCCCCTGGTTAGGGCTGAAAAAATCCTTTTTCAGAGGGAATAGCAATGAAAACAAGCCTGCAAAGACTTAGGGCTGGAAAAAAAACTTCTTCGAAGGGATTAGGAATGAAAAAATCCTGCAAGCCGGGAAGATCGTTAGCACCTTGTTAGGGCTGGAAAAACCTTTTTCAGAGGGAGTAGCAATGAAAACAAGCTGGGAAGAGCCGGGAAGATCGTTAGCACCTTGTTAAGGCTGGGGAAAAAAGCTTTCCAAAAAGCTATATTTGGAGTATAAGACGCACCCAAATTTTCAGCCTCTTTTAGGGGGGGGAAGGTGCATCTTATACTCTGAAAAATACGGTAAATTAAAAAGGAGTCCCTGAGATTTTACTCCGCTAGTGGTTACCCACTTTAGGGAATGCTGCTCATCTCTGTTTCAAGGCCATTGAGCCAGAACTTTCTGAAGACATTTCTGTGGTCATGTAGCTAGCATGAATGACCTATCATGGCGTGCTGTTACCTTTCCACCGAAGTGGTATCTATTTATCTACTTGCATTTGCATGCTTTCAAACTGCTAGGTTGGCAAGAGCTGGGGCGAGGACGGGAGCTCACCCCGTCACATCGCACTTGGGTCTTGAACTCAGGCTGCCAGCTTTCCAGCCAACAAGCCCAGTGTCTTAACCACAGAGCTACCGCGCCTCCCTCAGGGGAAATAAAGTAGACTAAACAATGTTATTTGCACTACAACTACAACTCCTCTTAACTTGGACTAGTGTAATTACACCCATAGCATTCTAATAATTCAGGTGACATTATTGGCCTTATTTATTTGCATAAGTGATACACAAAGCAATTCACACCCTTGCAAGGTACTGGTCAAGCTTGGGGTGTGCGCAAAAAGAACTTGTCTCCCTAAGACTCCACTGCATTCTTTGTAGGAAGTCAACCAATTGCCTACTTTTTCTTGCACACATCAAAAGTATAACTTTATCTCCTTTTTAGCATTTTACAAGAGAGAGTGATTAAGACTCTGGATCAAGACCCAATCTCCTTTTCAGGAACACCCTAGGAAGGGGGAAATGGGAACCTTCTGCTTCTGGATTTAAACTTGCTTCATACAATATAACTGAAAATATCCAAAATCAGGGCATGTTTTCTAATTCTTGCTTGTGTCAATAAACCATAGTTCAAACTAATTCCCAGTTAAGATGCTGAGGCAAAGTATTATTGGTTCACCACTTAGCAAACAGGAATTTATGCCTTGCTAATGGCTAATTTTGGGTCAGAGATGTTAGAAAGTACAATATTAGGGTGGAACTACTTTTCCAGTGTTGTTAATACAACCGATTATTTTGGTAGGGCTACCTTCTTGCCACTAGTCTTTTTTTTACATCTCCTTCAAGAGTATTTCTTGTCATCAGAGTAAAATTCTCACAGTGGGCATAGCAGGGCAGTTCAAGTAGCTTAAACCACAGAAGGAAAATTCGCAGCACCTGATTGCTGTTCCCTCAGGTATCTCACAGTTAAAACTTCAAGGCAATTTTAAGAATAAGCTTAGCTTTACTACATCATGAGAACATTATCAATGACCAGTTCCAGTCACTCTGAATAAGGATATTGATTCTAATCTTTTTCTCTGGCATCCTCAGGGATAAAAATTCACTAGCCTATTTATGCAATGCTAAACTATCCTTTAGAGTTAATCGAAACAAGTCCTCCTTTATCAACTAGCGGAGAAAAGTATAGACTGCAATTCACTTGTCCTACATGGTTGAGAAAATCATGCATTTGCACTTGCTGCAATCTAGAAATGTCCACTGTGTCGTGGGAAACAGAAAAAGGCTAGATCTAGTTTTCTAAATTCAAATCTAGAAAAATCTCCTGCCTCTAAGTAACATTAAAGCTATGAAAAAAGTAGAAGCCACGCTTTACCAATTTCCCCACTCTCTATTGTGTACAGTACTACAAACCCTGCCAACTCCAGCAGCATTAAATAAGATTGAGCAAAATGATCAGAAGAAATGGGGAAAGACTGAAGTAGCCACAACGGTGGGGAGTTTGAAAAGTCAATTCAGAATTAAAACAGGATGCTGTTGGTTTTGCTGTCATGCAATTTCCCACTAGAAAGATCAAACTTACAATTTCTCTAGAAACAGGAAGGCTCACATGCTTATTAAGACACAGACAATTTAATGTCGACAATAAAAATTCTGCTGCCTATTCTAAAAAGCTCACACAGACATGCATCTGATCTGCAACAGAATAAGTTAAAGCTGCCTGTAAGAGCTATTAAAGAGCAAAGTAATAAGAAAAAAAGCAACAGGAAATGGAGTCTGCCAAATTCTCATTGTGCTGAACTTGTACTCTAATAAATGAAGCTTTTAAGCAATTTTGTTTTGCTTAACACGTTACAGAAAACTGTATGGCAGTTGTCCAATAACGGAGAACATTTCAATTTCAAGAACTCTACTTTGTTAAGGTAAACAGGAAGCTTTACCCTAAAGTCACACTGAAATGCTGAAAGCAGATACTGAAAATGGGATAAAATTTCACAGCTGTTATATTGGAAACATTTTGCTTACTTGAAGAATCCCTAAATCAATTGTATGTTTGTTTTACAGTACGTACTTTTCCTCCTGAAAAACTTTTATCTTGTCAAATTATATTATTCTGTAGACTACAACTTACCAAATAAGGCAAGAGAAGGGCCAACTTCCTCTCCCCAGTTTGGCATAACATGGCTAATGGTGATAAGTGCAGCAATACCAATAGATCTATTTCTCCCATTCAGAGAAAGAAACCTGTACAACAGGAGTGTCAAAATTGTAGACCGCGGGCCGGATGTGTCACACGCTGGCCACGCCCACCCCCGGTTTAGCGAAGGGGAAAAAGTCACGATACGTCACGTGACAATGTGATACCGCGAGTTTGACACCCCTGCTATACAATATTTATAACTAGCCTCTCTGGTAAGCAGATTTTTTGCTTAATTATCCAAAGTTCAATTTGCTTCAGAGGGTATAGCTCAGTGATGGCGAACCTTTTCTTCCTCGGGTGCCAAAAGCATGCGCGCGCACGCTACTGCGCACATGTGAGTGCCCACACCCATAATTCAATGCCCCCTGCACATGCGCGTGTGATCCCTCTGTGCTGCCCCGCCCCCCGTGCATGTGCACACGATCCCCCCACTCCCTTGTTTCCTGACTTTGGGTGTGCCCATTTTTCGCCCTCCCCAGGCTCCAGAGGTTTTCTTGGAGCCTGGGGAGGGAGAAAACAGCTTCCCCCACCTCCAGGAGGCCCTCCGGAGGCCGAAAACGCCCTCCCAGAGCCTCCATGCAAGCTGAAAATCAGCTGGCCGGCACGCACATGCACACTGGAGCTGAGTTAGGGCAACAGCTTGCGTGCTGGCAGATATGGCTCCGCGTGCCACCTGTGGCACGCGTGCCATAGGTTCGCCATCACTGGTATAGCTAATACATTTGGAGTACTAATTGGCGCTTCCAAGTCAGGTTGAATACAGCTTCAGAACAAGGGACCACCCATAAGCAGAGAGGGGAAAAAAGATTAAACTCTTTTACAGGTCTCAAACCCATTGCTATGTGCAAGGAAAGAGATTTATGCTACTTAATATAACACCTTTATGATAGGTAAGTTCATTCCACCCATGTTCCTATGAAGATTACTTCCCAGAATCATTTTTGCAGGGGGTAACATGCACGTCGGGTCTCTTTTCAATAATTTTTATTAATTCTGTAGGTGAAGTGAAGAAAGTTACCAAAATCGACCAGTGTTTCCTCCATCCTCCCCGTGTTTCAATCGAGAAAGTGGTAGCGAATAAGTAAGCTAACTAACCTCCAAAGAGATCCACCTCAGCAGCCGCAGGAGCAGCACCGGTGGTAGTTGCAGAAGTAGTTGCTGTGTCAACAGTTGCAGCAGGAGCAGCTAGGATGGGCTCTGGTGCAAATGGATCTGAAATCTGTGGTTCAGAGGTAACACTGGAAAATCCAGCCAAACTGTCTACATGCGTCCATACAGGAAGATCAAACAGGAACAGTAAGCAGAAAAGGCCAAAATAACACTAGATTTCACAGTAAAATAAATTGAACAGAGACAGGCCTAGTCTAATTGAATATTTAAACATTTCAGCTGGAAGAATTGCTTAGAAATCAAGCATTACTCACCCTCTCCCAGGAGGTCTGTAACATGTCCATTAAAAGACAGCATTGTAAAGAAATAAAGAGGGTTAAGAAAGCCAACATGCATGCTACTCAGCAGTCACTCTCTGCCAATGTGGGGCTATTTCAAATCAGTAGGACGCTGCTCTAAGTCCAGATATGTCACAGGTATTGGCATGCAGTTTTACATGATGCTGTCACTTTTCCTTTTCCAAAGCACCTAGAAACAAAGACTTAAGTAACCAAGGCTTATCTCAACCCATCTCTGACACAGCCTTATCCAACTACAAACTATTGTTGACAGCAAGAATTAACTTGATATGTTTGGCAAATATTTATTAGTTTTTTTTCAACACCATGAACCTGAAACGGCTTGAAGAAATGGCACAACACTTCACAATCTAACTGGTAGCAAAATCAGCAGATGCACGTGCTTTTAAACACTGATTTTAGAAATCACAGAAGCAAGGCAGTTTTAAAAGTTTAGAATTAAGCATTTCTGCTTGAATGCAAATTAACAATTCTAATAGTGGG
This sequence comes from Diadophis punctatus similis, assembly GCA_023053685.1. NCBI lineage: Eukaryota > Metazoa > Chordata > Lepidosauria > Squamata > Dipsadidae > Diadophis > Diadophis punctatus. Next base: position 121,453,492 of record JALIGW010000001.1, on the reverse strand, counting down.
TTTATAATTTGGTTGTAATGAGCAATGACACCGAAGTCTTAAAACTGTTTTTATTACACAGGATTCCTGCATTTTATACAAGTGTGTCATCCATCCACTGATAAATAGAAAAATACTTTCCCCACCTTTGAAGCTGCAGAGGTGAGCAAAAATTGCCTGAATAAGCTGTTCTATGATTCTTATCCCTTCCAGGTCAAGAGTGAAAAAAATGGTAAGCTTATTTGTCAATTTGGAAGGGAGACCCAAAATGCAATCAAGTAAATAAAGTGAAGCAAGGGAAGCAGCTACTTTGGGATTTACAGAAACCCTCTCGTTGCCCATTTCTGCCCTCTGCTTCCAACAATTGTTGTGACAATTTCCCTCTGGAAAATTCTCTCCTTGTTCCAGAAATTGTCCAATTGAGGTTAACTAAGACTGTGCCTAGGAAGAAGCCATCCAACAGTAGCAAGAGCAGCCAGAACCTTAATTCTGGTATAGGTTTTGTGATGACATTGCCCAAACATGCCAACCTTGTTTTGGATAGTGTGTATGGCCATTTCCAGAGAAAGATACTGTTTGATGGTTTGATAGGCAGCCCAGAACACTCCATATCATGCTAACTGAGCAAGCAGGGGAAAGGAGAAGATAGACTCCAGTTGTTGGGTAGCCAATGTCAAGTTCTGGTCAGACTTGGCCATGTTTCTCAGCAACACACACTTTTCACCTAAAACCAGTGTCTTGAGGAGAAGAGTTCTGTCTAGGCAGGTGACATGGTTCACTCCTATTATTGTCACCTGGAACCTGACTCTTACTTTGGAATTTTCCTGACCTACAATGGGAAAGGTATTGAGGATTAGTCCTTTGTCTTGCCTGTCTAGATATGGACAATGATGATGAGGAACAAGTTCTGTCTTTTTTGTGCCATGTCAGCTGGATTGTACTCTGTGCCTGTCATTGACTCACCTAGAAAGCATATGACTTTCATCCAGTCACTGGAGAACACCTGAATGATGTCCATAGTGTACGAGATTCCCTGGAACTGCTGTTGCATTCCTCTTCATACCCTGCCCTCCACTCTCATAGCCCACATACCTTCAACTGCCGCTGCCTCTACACCCAGTCATACAGGTAGTCCTCGAGCTACGACCACAATTGACCCCAAAATTTCTGTTGCTAAGCGAGACAGTTAAGTGAATTTTGCCTCCTTTTACAACCTTTCTTGCCACAGTTGTTAAGTGAATCACTGCCGTTGTTAAGTTAGTAACACGACTGTTAAGTGAATCTGGCTTTCCAATTGACTTTGCTTGTTCAGAAGGTCACCAAAGGGGATCATGTGATTTGAGGACACTGCAACCATCATAAATATGAGTCAGTTGCCAAACATCTGAATTTTGATCACATGTGACCATGGGGATGCTGCCATGGTTGTAAGTCTGAAAATGGTCATGTCACTTTTTTCAGTGCCATGGTAACTTTAAACAGTCACTAAATGAACTGTTGTAAGTCGAGGACTACATGTATATGCAGTTGGGTCAAAAGGGGATGCTAATGCCAGGGGTATATAGACATGCTGCAGTGTAAAAGCAATGTTGTGGCCAGCAACTCACACAGACAAACATTGCATGCACTCTCTCTTGCAGGTTTATTTTGTCACATTCTGACAGCCTGGAAGAAAGCTATGGCTACTTCTCAAAAAAAAAAATCTAAAACAAAGTAGATAGATTTGTGTGCATATTAAGAGTTAATTAAGTTAATTAAGTTAATTCATTTTGTGCACAATACAAGTTGTTAACCTAATCTTAAGAAGCTTCTTCTCCGGTAATATTGCACTGCAAACTAGGGCATACAAAACCTTTGCTAGACCAATTCTCGAATACAGCTCGTCTGCCTGGAACCCCCACTGTATATCGGAGATTAATACAATTGAGCGAGTCCAGAGGTATTTCACGAGAAGAGTACTCCACTTCTCTGCTTACAACAGAATACCTTATGCCACCAGGCTTGAAATTTTGGGATTAGACAACTTAGAACTACGCTGCCTTCGGTCTGATTTAAGAGTAGTACACAAAATTATCTGCTACAATGTCCTACCTGTCAATGACTACTTCAGCTTCAACTGCAATAATACACGAGCACACAATAGATACAAACTTAAGGTAAACCGCTCCAAACTCGATTGCAGAAAATACAACTTCAGCAACAGAGTGGTCAATGCCTGGAATGTACTACCTGACTCTGGTTACTTCCCCAAACCCCCATAACTTTAACCTTAGACTCTCTACTGTTGACGTCACCCCATTCCTAAGAGGTCTGTAAGGGACGTGCATAAGCGCACCAACGTGCCTACTGTCCCTGTCCTACTCTCCCCATTTATTCGTATCCTTATCCTGTATTCATAATCATGTTTATACTTATATCTGTTATCTTATACGTGTTTGACAAAAAAATAAAATCAATAAATAAATATTCTGAAAAATAATGTCCTTCTATCCATCTGTTGTATAAGTTTAGTCATGCCAACTGTGTAAGTGCATACTTTAATCATGTTCTTCTGTCTGGCTCATGATGCCTTTAAAAGGTAAATGAATTTTCATCTTTAATTGCCCTCCAAAAACTCTATGTTGTAATCCACAGGACAAAAGAGCATAAATAAACATAGGCCCAAGTTCAGCAAACCAGCATAGGTTTTCCTTCCCAAAAGGATTTGGTTGGCTGGTTGATCTGATGGCTCTGATGTCTGTGTGTAATTCCATGCACATGTTCTCCATTCATGCTCTTATATACTAAAGCACGGGTGTCAAACTCGCCACGTCACGTTGTCGTCACGTGACATATCGTGACTTTTTTCCTTCGCAGAGCTGGGATGGGTGTGGCCTGCGAGTGATTCATCTGGCCGGCGGGCCGCCAGTTTGACACCCCTGTACTAAAGGTACACAGTTCTTTAATGCATTTTGCTGTAAAGCCATATTTGGACCTTGGCTGGCTTGTTTGCTGCAGTTCTGCCTCTCAGGCACTTTAAGGGGAAAAAAATCTTGTTAAGTGAAGGTGAGTAGGTTATTGTTTCTGTGCTGCTGCTTACCTCAATATTACCCCCATTCGTTATTATCAATTGATGGATTCTGTGAATTATGATCATGAAAATCTTTTGACAATAATTAGCTAACTCATCTAGTATCAGTGATCATCAATAGCAATTTCCCTAAATTACAGTTTTTAAACATTAAATGTACTGCTGTCCTTTAGAAACTATGGAAACCAGCCACATCTTTGATCACTACTAACAAAAACCCTCTGCTCTCCCCCAGAAAGTAATTGTTCTGTAAAACTATCCCAGTCTGAGCAGTACTTGTTTCTAGTGAAAATACTGCATCTTCTATAATTGCCAAAATAAAAAATTAGATCCTGCAGGAATTACAATCCCTTCCTTCACTGTTGGAGCAGTGTTGATGTAGGTATAGGATTAAAAATAAATTTCCCCTCATCCTTCCTGGAAAGACTCTCGAGACAATTCAGATATATGCGGATGTACTAAACAATTCTTGCTTTGATAGGGCAAACTGGGGAAGGAAAAAGATAGCGAAAACAATATTTCATTAAGTCTCAGAAAGGAAAGATCTATCTGCATTGTTCCCTAGATGGGATTTTCTCTTTACATTTGACCTCCTGAGAGAGCAGATGCATAGAAGTAAGCATGCAGCTGACAATACATTTATTTTCTTCCCCTTTTTTTTCTAGCACTGCCAAAGCATACATTAAACAAATGCAATGAAATGAAGAAGACCTCTTGGATAGAACTAGCTTTACCACTATGAAGATTGAGGGAGTCAATTCAAGTGGCAAAAGCTGAAGAGGGAGCATCCTAATTAATAATAACAGAGTTGGAAGGGACCTTGGAGGTCTTCTAGTCCAACCCCCTGCTTAGGCAGGAAACCCTACACTACTTCAGACAAATGGTTATCCAACATCTTCTTAAAAACTTCCAGTGTTGGAGCATTCACAACTTCTGGAGGCAAGCTGTTCCACTAATTAATTGTTCTAACTGTCAGGAAATTTCTCCTTAGTTCTAAGTTGTTTCTCTCCTTGATTAGTTTCCACCCATTGCTTCTTGTTCTACCTCAGGTACTTTGGAGAATAGTTTGACTCCCTCTTCTCTGTGGCAACCCCTGATTGTTTACATGTATGCATTACATGTGACCTTAGAGCCCCAAAGCCAAGAAGCAAATCTAGTTTCCAAGTCTCTTGGCCTCTTTTTCTGTTATAACCTGGCATGCCACTCTCGGGTATAGTGAATGATACCATTAAAACATTTAACCCATAATACCTGTGTTAGTCTGCTACAATAGACTACCTTTGCACATTGTTAGAAACAGTTTTAATGCCACTCGGCAAGAAAAAACATTATATAACTTAAAATGCTATTTTTAAATGACTAAAATCTGGGTGTCCTGTTGGTTTTATGACAGGTTCAATATTCTCAATAGATGTTTAAAAAATGTTCTGAGTTCCAACAGTATCCACTGTAGTTCCAACCTCCTGTATTTTTAATGGCAATTTAAAACATTCAAATTTTAAATGTCAAATTCCTTCTGTAAAAGGAGAAAATTAAACCCAACAGAATTAGGAATAGAGTGCTTTGATTATAGGCCAATGAAATGTAAAATGAGAAACACATTTTAGAATTTCTTTAGATTCAACCACAGCCTGATTCAGGAAAGCAAAACCTTCAGGATACATTTGTTTGAAACATACAATGGAATAATGTCAGTACAAATTGTATTCAAAAATATTATTCTGAAGTTAAAATATGTTGTAAAGATGAAACTTTAAAATCCATTGTAATGGTATTTCCCCCCTCAAGCTGCAGATTTCTAGAGGTGTTAGACCCCTTAGTTCTGACGGCTGGTAGGTAGAAATGATGTAGTCTGACACACATGGAGGCCTGAATGACTTAGAAAGTCCAATTTACAAAATTGCTGTAAACGGCCCAAATAAATAGCCTTAGATATATGAAGGTGGGTTAAGAAAGCATGGTCGCAATCCAGCTTTGTTCTGAATTTAAGTTTTAGGGATCTAAAATCATAAAAGTTTTACCTCCCCACGAAGTTGTTCCACCAGTGGGAGCTGCTGAAGCCGCCTGTGCGGAGCCAGATGTGAAGTCTGGTTGAAGATCTAGAAGATCACTGGAGAGTTTAGAAGCACTATTGAAAGGGGGGAAATACCAAAAAGTATTTAGATAAAAGTCATAAAAGTAATTTTGAAGTCCTGTGAATTCATTTGCAAGAATTAAACAAAAATAATGGCCTATTCAAGAACATCATTAGAACTGTACAAATTGTTGTGATCTTATATCCGCTTTCCCCAACCAAGTGGTTTCCAGATAAGTTAGGCTTCAAAAGTCACAATTTCTAGATCGATAAAGCTCATTTACTCATTATAGCAATAGCAATAGCACTTTTCTTATATACCGCTTCATAGTGCTTTACAGCACTCTCTAAGCAGTTTACAGAGTTCAGCATATTGCCCCCAACAATCTGGATCCTCATTTTACCGACCTCGGAAGAATGGAAGGCTGAGTCAACCTTGAGCCTAGTGAGATTTGAACAGCTGAACTGTTGAACTAGCAGTCAGCCTGCAATGGCTGCATTTAACCACTGCACCACATTCCACACAATTTTCAGGCAGAAAGAATTTTGTAGGACATTTTGTAGGAATAAGGTATGTCTACACTACAGCATGTTGGGATCTGTTCTTCCCCTTTTGAAAGAGAAATGTTAAGTTTTGAGGGTGATTACGATTTCTATATTGAAGTTGCACATACATGTTTTGGCTTTTGTCTGCAATGCACTTTTATCTTCTATCATCGAAGAAATTTAACAGAAACACAAAAATAAACACACTTTATAACATCTTGTAAGTAGTGACCACAATGGAGCCCAAAATTTCTGTTGTTACGTGAGACATGTGTTAAGTGAATTTTGTCCCATTTTATTGGGATCTTTCTTGCCACAGTTGCGAAGTGAATCACTGCAGTTGTTAACTTAGTAACATGGTTAAGTGAATCTGCCTTCCCCATTGACTTTGCGTGTCAGAAGGAGACCACCTTCTACCACATAGCTCCCTTCGACCAGTGAGAGCCCACAGAGTTGGTCTCCTCCAGGTCCCGTCAACCAGACAATGTCAGTTGGCGGGTCCGCGGGGGAGAGCCTTCTCTGTGGCCGTTCCGGCCCTCTGGAACCAGCTACCCCCAAAGGTCCGGACCACCCCCACTCTATTGGCCTTCCGTAAGGCAGTTAAGACCTGGCTCTTCCGTCAGGCTTGAGGCCGTTGATCTTGGAAATATGATTGATAAGATCCGGTCTATGAGAGAGGTATGTGTGAGTTTTTAATATGGGTTTTATTGTTTTAAATGTTTTTTATATTTTATATTTTGGATATGCTGTTAAGCCGCCCAGAGTCCCAAGGGAGTTGGGCGGCATATAAATCCAATAAATAAATAAATAAAAGGTGATCACATGACCTCGGGACACAGCAACTGGTTCATATAAATATGAACCAATTGCCAAGCGTCTGAATTTAGATCACACGATCACAGGGATGATGTAAAGCTCGTAACTGTGGAAAAAAACGGTTATGTCACTTTTATCCATGCCCTTGTAACTTTGAATGGTCACTAAATGAACTGTTTTAAGTCGAGGACTACTTGAACCAAATATTTTTTAAGTAGGTATCATATCTGCAACCAAACTAACCTGACTGGAGCCGTCGTTGAAGATGTTGCAAAAAGATCAAGTGGTGGAGATGTATCAATACTTTTTGCTGGGGTAGAATTGGGAGATGTAACCGTTGTGGCTGGAGAAGACTGGAAAAGAAGAGCTGGTTAGGACATAACACATTTATTTTATTTATTTAAGAAAATTTATATGGCCACCCACTCACTCTCAGTGACTCTGGGCAGCTTACAAAAAATAAAAAAATAACATAAACTAGATCTATTTGATTTCCTGTTAAATGGGAATCTAAAGAAACATTAATCATGCTATCATCATAAAACAAGTTTCTCTAAAATAGTAACCATTTCTGTTAACTATTGGTATTCCTACCCCCCCTTTTCCAGGTTGATACCAGGAATACTGCATCTGTTTAGCCATTTAATAAACAATTTACATATCATTTACATATCATTTAAGTTGAATTATTTACTTCTATCTTTTAAATATGCTTAAAAGGATAAACGTGAATCGGGAGGGGAGAGAAGTTCACTAAATATTCCTCTTAATATTATATCTTTAGTAATTTCTTGTGAAGCAAGTTGAAAGTAGGGTAAAGAGCAGTAAAAGAGATGGGGGAAAGTATGTAGGATACAAGGCTAGGTACAGCTTTTAGATCCACTCCCCAGCAAGTCAGCATTAACACTTCCTCAGATGGAAGGAAAGCCTGCAAATATATGCAGATTTTAATGGTGAACAAAAAGCTAAAATATCCCCATTTTTATAGAAAGTTTCCAAGCCTGCACAGGCTCTCTCAAAAATCTTCAGTAATATCACAACAGAGTAACATGAAGTTTGACTTAAATGAACACTATTTAATCATTATGTAATAAACTTCAAATTAACTTTATAAAAACCCATCCCATTTTAAAATTATTTTATTATTTTGAATAGTCCTTAAGGAACAGAGCACCTAGGCTAATATTAAAGAATCAAGAGCCAAAACAGGAATTACAGTATGAAAAGCATTTCAAAAAGGCTGCGCTGAACATGTCCCTTGAATTTTTGCTCACAACTCAGCATTATCTGGGGATCAATGACTAAGTAAGATCTCAAATTTCCTGGCCAGCATAAAAATTGGCATTCTGTCAAGATCCACGTAGGAAAAGATAGTAGCAGTATATCTTTCTATCAAGAATGCTCCTTTGCTGTAAGAGTTCACATACATTTATCCTTTAAAACAAAAACAGTACATTCCTGATGGAAGGTGAGTTTGTATGGAGTATAAATCTCTGTACAATAAATGCCTTATTTTAAAGGCTTTGAAGCTAAGTCCATTTATCATAGTAGATATGATAAAATTCAAGTCCCTCTGAGATCTTTTCTGGAAAAAAATGTATTCAGTGTATACATTAAGAGTTGGACAACCTCGTGCATTTTATAAAAGTGATGTTAATATAAAATATTTTTGACAGAAATTTGCATGCAGTTAATTATGAAGGAGGTGACAACTCTGAAATGTAGACTGTTTACTATGACAGTTTGTCAGGTAGCTGATGGACAGCAATAGGACCTTTGATTCTGGAATGTTGAATAAAACATTGTAAGACAGGCTTTTGTGTACTATATGAAACATTAAGTGTGGTAAGAAAGGCCTACCATAGATCTTTCATCTAATTTCAGAAGTCCCTTTGTTCAGGATATGGTAGTAACCTTCAACCATCATATCAGAGCTATAAAACACTAACCTTTGCTTTGCCTTTAGGAAAGAAATTAAAATACTTTCATCCAAACCTTTGAATTACTGATTATTATTCTTGATTTTTTTCCCAACTAGATTTTAGCTCTTTAAAATTATTCAACTTTTGTTTTGTCTGTTACCAAGAGCACTCTAGGGATTTCAATACTAAATATACTTCTGCATCTATATTTGGCTGTTGGGAAAACTGCACAGTGTTGATAAAAGACAGCAAGGGTTTTTATAAAAAGAGTCTGCTATGAAATCATCATAAAATGTATTAGTGGGAAGGCAGTCTTAGATTTAATCCCGAGAAGTCGTATTTCCAACCTTATTTAAAAATTCTATTGCCAAATCAGTCTCGGCCAGCAACCTCAAAGCTGTCAAATTTGAAATCTATAGTAACTAGGAAATGTCTAAGAAACCACTATGTTTCACATTTTTGTTTCACAGCAGGAAAATTTTCCATTCAATTATTTTCAAAGTTAAATCATGCATGAAACCTCATGTAGAATGAATTTTTAAAAAGCCTTTAAAAATATAACCTTCAACATGTCCAATAGGATGTCAGAAGAGCTTATGAGCATGGAAGTTACTTAAAAAGGGGGTACATTTGTAATTTGAAAAATAGATCATGAGTTTTATTACAAAATAGCTGTCAGGAAGAACAATTACAAATACCACAGACAAACATAACCATTGCTCAAAGTAGTAGTCTGCTGGCTCCTCACCCACCTATTCTAGCCCAGTGATTTTCTTTGGATTGGGTTCGAAATTGTCACACATAAGGCAAAGAAAAGCTACCGTATTTTTTGGAGTATAAGACGCACCTTTTTCCTCCCTAAAAGTGGCTGAAAATTTGGGTGCGTCTTATACTTCGAATGTAGCCTTTTTTCCAGCCCTAACTAGGTGCTAACAGATCTTCCCAGCTCTTACCTTGCAGGCTCTTTCATTGTTACTCTCTCCAAAGAATGTTTTTCCAGCCCTAAGTCTTTGCAGAATTTTTTTTCATTGCTCTGCTTGCTCTGAATAAGTTTTTTTCTAGCCCTAACCAGGTGCTAACGATCTTCCCAGCTCTTACTGGCTTGCATGCTCTTTCATTGTTACTCTCAGAAGAAGGTTTTTTTAAGTCCTAACCAGGGGATAAAATAATATGCTGAAGCTGACCAGACTAAGGACGCTAGCCAGATGAATACCTGGTAGGCAGATTGTTTTCCCCTATTTTCCTCCCCAAAAACTAAGGTGCATCTTATACTCCGGTGCATCTTATACTCCGAAAAATACGGTAATTCTTTCCCTTTTTTGGTGGGTTTTTTTTTTAAACCTGACAAGAAGCAACTCTGTTCTGTGCTCACTACAGAACACAACTCTGTGTCCATTATAGCCCAAGTCCTACTTCACATTAAACCAAATCCCAATATGGCTTAGCATGTTGCATGAATGTGTTCATTATACAATGATATGTGCACATCCAAGGCAGATTTCTTACTTCTGGTGCAGTTAGTAATAATCATTTTGCCAGCCACACTTATTTTCAATTTCCTGTGCCCTAAAACACAGCAGCCTAAATTTTAAGGTGATGCTGTTGAAAGACAAGACAGCATGATGTGATTAAACCCATCATTATACATTTTTCCCCTTAAAACATAATTGCTGGTTGTAAATTCACTCATCATGCAGTCCTTATATCTTACTTTTGAGAGTGTCGGAGAAGGTGTGCAAGGGTGTGCAACATGTGCTACATTTGATCAGGGAAGGTACATTGCGCTACACAAGTGGCTTACACAGTGTGAATGCAGAGGGGCTGTAGATGAAGCATTGGTGGGGGAGATCTACACCAGCAACTTGCAATCTTCCCAACTGGCTTCCCCGCTGACTTTCTGGAGAAGCTGGCATGGAAGGTTGCATATGATGATCCCATGATTTCCGGGTGCTTAGCAATCTGACATAAGTGCCATCTTGTAATTTCATGACTGTGGGTAGGCCGGGCTGCCCAGAACCTTGACGACTAATTGTAACCACCATTTATTCAGTGCTGTTGTAACCTGGAACTCATGCTGACCAAAAGATCATGATTCAAAGACTACCTATATTACTTGCTTGAATCCAGGGAAGCTAGTCTCCCTTTGGTGCCACTGAAATCACATCTATCACTCATCTCCTCCCACTTATGACTGTATGACTGTAACTTGTTGCTTGTATCCTTACAATTTATATTAATATTGTTTCCTGATTGCTTATTTGAACCCTATGACAATCATTAAGTGTTGTACCTCATGATTCTTGACAAATGTATCTTTTCTTTTATGTACACTGAGAGCATATGCACCAAAGACAAATTCCTTGTGTGTCCAATCACACTTGGCCAATAAAGAATTCTATTCTATTCTATTCTATTCTATTCTATTCTATTCTATTCTATTCTATTCTATTCTATTCTATTCTATTCTATTCTATTCTATTCTATTCTATTCTATTCTATTCTATTCATTATACAATGATCTGTGCCCATCACTGGGGCTAAAGGACAATTTATTTCCTGTGGATACATGCTTATGTTTGATTCTATAGTTTAATCCTCTGGAAAGAAGTCACGGTGGAAAGAGGTCAACCTGTGTAATATTTTTCACACAGAAATGAAAAGTAATATAGGTGTGTAGGATGTAAACTAGAAGAGATCAAATATCAATTTTATGCATTCTTACGAAGCACAAGACTTTTCCAGTTTACATACTTAATTGAAGACTCAACTACTAATATCAATATTTAGATTACCTTGCCCAAGGGGGAAGCAGCACCAGACCTAGAAGAATTAAATTAAGAAAATACGATTCAGGAACAGACTTTATTTGCTAGTTGTAAACTCACAGAAAAATCTGGCAGACTGTATAAATATGATTTTAAACAATAGTGATTGCCTATGCAATTGTAAAACAAATGTTTCATTTTAAAAACAGATGGGAAAACATATTAAAAGTAGGGACAATTTGTTTCTTCCTAAACTTTTTCTCATTGCTCTTTTTTAAAATGGAAGAAAAGATTTAAAATATTCTCTAATAATTTTACTTTAAATCAAACATAACATGGTTAAAATGTGAAATTAATTGATCTGTTTGGATATCATGGCACATCATGATATAAGTTAAAGTGCCCATGAAAATGATAAAAAGATAAAAGGAACAGGACAAAGAGAAACTGTTGATAATTATTGTACTTCAAATCAGAAAAAGGTGAGTTAAATATATATTCTGAACCTTAATCTCATCCCTGCTTTTTTGTTAAAAATATTGCCCTAACTGAAACAGGGAGGCAAGGATATCACAACACTTATGTTATTTTGTTTAACTGCAAATGGTGATGGTAAGAGATACCGTATTCTTAGAATTCACTACCGTGGTTTTCATTTTTAGTTTTCCGTTTCATTACAACTAGAGCTACATTTTTTAAAAAATAGTCCCTTACATGTACAGATTCATTCCTAGTAACTTTATCAACATGCAGCATTTTTGGCAACAGTACAGAAGCAGTTTGCTGCTGTTGTTTTTTTCCAGTTTTTTAGTTCTTACTCCTACCTTCCTGATGCTGTAATATATCGTCCAAATATTAATTTAACTCTTCAGGAAACCTTGGCTAACACTATATATCTTGATATGGCTATATTTTAAAGTAAATTAATAATTTTTAGCTCTAAGCTGTATAAAAATATATTTTTCAATTCTGTGAATTGTGTAGTTTTATAACCTTATACTATTATACATGTAGTACTACATACATTCATATCTATATAATTTAATTTTATATTTCTGAACTGTCCATCCCTTCTATATGTATATCTAAACCTTGCCCTAAATCCAACTCATAAATTAGAGTCTTATCACTTCCAAACAAAATTCAATCAATACTTGTTTCCCAAATCTTAAAAAAAAAGTTTCTTTAACTGCCCTTTGATTTTGAATAGTTTGGTTAAAAAGATTAAATGTGGGCTCTTATCACATCCTTAAAGCATTATAATTATAGGAGATTAATCTTTTTATGGTTTACTGCAAGGAGCTAAATAAAATCAGTGAGTCGATAAGCCATGTAACAATTTAGCTAACAGTATGAGTTTACAATTAATTATCTTTTTAGAACAGAAATTATATTTTCATAAATACTATAAACATGAAAATTACCATTGTGCTTCACAGGCATTTCATTTTCCAGAGTTCCAAAACAGCATGCCAATTACTGGTAAGAAACTAATATTCATAAAATATAAGCTTTCATTAAAGAGACTGATGCAAAATACACACAGGCAGACACATTAGTGTGTTAAGTTTACTTACCCGTCACTAAATGGCAAAAGATCCATTATGCAAATAAAAGAGAGGGATACAGAAAAACATGATGAGTTAATGTCAGCCTATTTTAATTTCTTCCAATCACTACTAACATTGGATGATAAAATGTAGACCATTAAAAGAAGTCTGCTTAGAGTAGAACTTTATACGTTAGCTTAAAAAGTGGTTATTTGTAGCAGGTATTCTCAGGAGGAAGTTCTGTTGAGTTCTGTTGGCCTTACATTAATTAGGATTACAAACTTGGTTAAACTTAACTGGACTGTATTAGGCTACCTATAATATTCAGACATATTCTACTTTACAACAATTTCTGTGTAACACAAAGGCCACATCTTAGATATCCCATTTTGAATTAACATCATGTAATTGATTTCTGGAATATGCAAAAAATGCAGAGATGAAAAGGAAGCAATATCCTTTATTATTTATTTATTTATTTATTTATTTATTAAAATTTCTATGCCGCCCAACTCCCGGGGGACTCTGGGCGGCTCACAGCAGATATAGAAACATATAAAAATAAAACTATTTTTAAAAGGAGCCATATTAAAATACTATCCATTTAAAAAACTTTCATTCATACCCTGCCTGCCGGAAGAGCCAAGTTTTTATTGCTTTACGGAAGGCCAGCAGGGTGGGGATAATCCTGATCTCTGGAGGGAGTTGGTTCCAAAGGGAGGGGGCTCCCACAGAGAAGGCTCTCCCCCTCGGCCCCGCCAACTGGCATTGCTTGGTCGATGGGACCTGGAGGAGACCCACTCTGTGGGACCTAACCGGTCGTAGGGAGGTATGCGGCAGGATGCGGTCCCGAAGGTAACCTGGCCCTGAGCCATGTAGGGCTTTAAAGGTAACGACCAACACCTTCAATTGGATCCGGAGACTAATGGGCAACCAATGCAGCTGGCGGAGAATTGGTGTTACGTGGGTGCATCTGGGTACACCCACCACAGCTCGCGCAGCTGCATTTTGCACCAATTGCAGTCGCCGGACACTCTTCAAGGGTAGCCCCATGTAGAGCGCATTGCAGTAATCCAGCCATGAGGTGATAAGGGCATGAGTGACTGTGAGAAGTGCCTCCTTCTCCAAGTAGGGTCGCAATTGGTGCACAAGACGTACTTGTGCAAAGGTCCCCCTAGCCACAGCTGAAAGATGTTGCTCTAATTTTAGCTGTATATTAATTTTATATAATCTCATAAACACATCTAAGTTTCTTTACTATACTAAGTGAGAGAGCCAAGTTCCAAGTGCACTGTGTGAGTGAAGGAACCCACTGATACAAGCTACAAATTTCTATCTGTTTTACTCATTTATAATATCTGTAAATATTTACAGTTGCAATCCTACATGGTCAAATATACCACATGTATTAGCACACATCTATTCTGTGTTACAGCTTCTTTCATCAGCTGGAAAAATGACTGTTATGCCATTTTTGCTGCCCAGGAAAAACCAATAATATACGGTACTTCATACCAACAGGTAAGCAATAGTCTCACAATACATATATGTACCACCCATTCTGAAAGGAAGATTGGAGACAATGTGTTCGTGCGAAGAAGTATATGTATAGACACTAGAGAAGCTCTATGTTGCTAATATTCCTTCAATTAGTGTCTATCAAATGCAAGCAATAAAGCTATCACTAGGCAATGACAAGTTCAGGAACAGAGAGATACACGCGGCTTATTACAATCACCAATTGAGATGCTGTTTTGTGTTTACTATAGCATAATGAACGCTCAATGCTTTTTCTAGTAAGGAGACAAAAACTTCACCAAGCAATGCTCAAACTGATACACGGATTCTCTCCCCGCAACCTCTTTAGATCAATCTATAAAATCTCTTCATACTTGTTCCCAGGTTTCTTTCCTTCCAAAGTATTTAGATGCTGTTCAAGAGTCTCCATAAGACTACTGGGAGCCTAAAAATATAATGAAAAGATTCATTTAAAACCAAGGAGCATTAGAAAAAGCAACTGATACAGAGTTAAGAGGCATTTCCAGAGTTTCTTCTTCTTTGAATTGATTATTTGCATGGATATGCTATTTATTTATTTGTTAGTTTGTTAAATTTATTTGTTGTCTATCCCACTTAATGCATAAAACAACTGTGCAAAAGTCAACTTCCATGCTACTATAGGTTGTATATTATGGCGAAGTACCGTATTTTTCAGAGTATAAGACGCACCTTAGTTTTGGGGGAGGAAAACAAGGAAAAAAGGCCTCTGCCTCCCAGCAATTTGCCAAACAGCAAACAGCACAGATGATATACACTGTTTGCTGTGTATTTCTGTGCATGTGTGCCTGACCCATAGAAATAGCAAAGAATTGGAGAAATGTACATTATGGCAGTATATTAATCCCAGAAAGTTTTCTTAAATGTAATCACACTAACTCCTCCTAATTATTTAAATACATCTACTCCAAACATGACTAAGGCAGGGTTTCTCAGCTGGCTTATTTTAATACTAATACTTAATACTAAAACAGGACATTTCAGATTATACTTTTACAGATCTTTAAAATTGATGTGGCTTTCTGGAAGTATTCTCAGCTATTTAAAAGAAGATACAATAGCACTGGGCCTCTTCAGAGCAAGCATTTATTTTAAAAAGCTTCTTCATTTTGTTAAGTTGTCTAGAACAATAATAAAGCAGTCTTTAAAAAATAAGTCTAATAATTTGAACACTCTACAAACATTTAACAAAATAACATATTAACAGAACCTGCCTATACCTAGGATAGAACTCACAACCTCCTGATTGTGAGGCAAGAGCTCTACCTCTGAGTCATAGGAACTATAGCTTGCCTTCTTGCAATTTCAGCAGTCTAATATTGCCAGCAGTTTATCTCCCAGCAATTTGTCACATTACAGCCACCGTAGTTAGTTTGATTTTACCACGTGGCTTGCAAGCCTCCGTCAGCTGTAGGTCGGGAGGCAGTTTATCTCTTCTTGTGCTTTGCCCTGTTTTCTGCAAAAGGTAAGTTGCTGGCAGGCAGAGGCCAAAGGGTGGGGGTGGCTGGGTGGGGCTACATTCGGTGTATAAGACGCACCCAAGTTTTCACCCTCTTTTTGAGGGTAAAAAGGTGCGTCTTATACTCCGAAAAATATGGTACATTTTTTGAAGGAAGAGGTTATTAATTGGAATACAAACTGAAACCAGAATGGGTATATATTACACATTATTAATAGCACAAATGTTAATCTCTACAAAAAATATATGCATGCATACTTAAATACATATTCAATGAAAAATCTGGCAATTTCTTCTCTGTAGAATTAGATCTGTAACACAACACAATGCACTAAAATGGACACAAAACTTGAGGTCCTCCCTGTAATGTTAACCAATGCCTACCACACTTCCACTTTCTCATGTCTATTAATATAAAGGAGGGGCATAAGACACAGAACGCACTACATATTAGAGGTTCTGAATGCTGAAGGTCAGAATTCTGTTTCTCATAAAACCTAGTTCGTCCTTCAAAGTTTATGTTACTAGTCTGAATATTTCTTAATAGCAACTCATAACGTTCTTCAGAATTATTTTTTCAGACCTGCTCAGGGCATGTTTTAATTTTTTAAAAGAATCATCAAGTAAGAGTTTTCTAATCAGCCAATGTAAAAACAATTTTTTTAAAAAAATTTAAACATTAATATTACAATTATGATTAAATTCAATTTAAGTAATCTCTCCCTTAATATTCATAGTACTGTTTTAATCTATTCATGCTCTTGCTGTTATTAAAATGAGAAAAGACTCCAAGTGCAGTAAGAACAAAGAGTATATTTGGCATTTCCAGATGAAGTAATACCTATATAAACAGATTTCCAGTGATCAGAATTTTTTTTTCAGGTATAAGGTAAGATACACATTACATTTCATCAAGACAAGAAGTCCATCAATTGTACAGGCCTTAAATGACTCTTCATTTTCATCACTTAGGTTAACAATACCTATGAGTTTTTAAATAGTAGATTAAATTTAAACCATTGAAAACTTAATTGGGCATAACAATATAGAAAGATTGTAGCTAGGATTAAATTTACAACATCACTTTTGAACCTGTTTAATTTATAAAAAATTACCTTCAAGTTGCAAAAGCTGGACATACACCACAGATTTAATGCAAACTTTTCTAACCTTATGTAAAATTCAACTTGCAAAGTATACCTAGATTACTAGAAGTAATATCTAGATTAACAACAGAAATCCTGGAGTATAGATAAAATTCTTTTTTAAAATATGTAGAGATGTGTTGTCCTGCCTCAAGAAAGGTTTCTTAATGTAAGTGTAAGCTGCCTTACAGATAGCAATAGGTTCAAACTGATTATACTTAATAATCTATTTCCCCTGTGAAATTTTTTAAATCATTTTTCCCAGGGATATGGAATGAACTGGACTTACAAGTCACTGGTTCAAATCACATGATCTCTAATACTAATTTTTAAGGACTGTGCCAGGGCCTTTCTAGAACCATTACTTATAAAGGAATCATTAAAATAGAATTGTCAGATTAAATCGACAAATTTTCAACTTTTCTGTCAACTTTTTTGTCCATTATCTGAGATGGTGTAGTATGGTATAATGGCCAACACATCCCTTTTTTCCAAATGTTAAAGAAATATATTTCACATCCTCCTCTATAATGATATGCATTGCATATGTTCTTTCTTTAATATATTGTCATAATGGATCACTGAAGCATCCTGTTCTTCATCATAAGACAGAAAAGCAGTCAAGTATTATAGTCTATTACCATTTCTGATAATGTAAGAAGGCACTAATAGGATACCGAATACAAAATCATGAAATGTATCATAATTAGGAAATATACTTCTAATCTTACCAAAATGGATAATGAAGACTTTATTGATTCATAATGTGTTGATAAAGCACCAATTTTTTGAACACACACATCTGTTTATTAGTTTATATAAATAGTTAGAACATAACTATTTAACAGTAAAATAAATATATAAATGAATATAAATAAAATAATATAAAAACAAAAGTAGTCTTTATACTACTTCAAAGCATAATCAGAAATCTCCATTCGTGGAATCCATAGGAAGTTTGGTGTATGGAATTTATATGAATTGAAGAAGCCAAGTTTTCCTCAATTGGATATTGATGCTTGAGGATGTCACGGATACATTCATGTTTTCTCTTGGCAACAATAGAGAACTGGTTTGCCACTGCCTCTGTTATTTGTTTTTTAATTTTCCAATCTAATCTTAATCTGTTACTCTAGGATTCCGTGGTGTTCTCCCATCCAAGCACCATTTGATCTGCCTTGCTTGATTTTTGAGATCAGCCAAGGTCAGCTAAGTGCTGCCATCTAGCTGGCCAATTTGGAAAATACTTTTGTAATTAAATGATTACACTTGACTACGCCTTTCTATATTCAATAAGTCAAAACACTACTTGCAAAACAGATAAGGGATCTTTCTGCACTTTTATTTTGCTTTTTGTCTTTTTCCACCATTTCAACTTCCTTTCTCCCTGCTTGTTTACCTTTTACTCATGTTATTGAAATTTAATAAATTACCTTAAAAACAAAAGAGAACATTAATCAAGGCCACTAACTTATTCTGTTCAAATTGAAAGATGTGTAGTTAACTAGGTGGAGCAGACTTTTAGGGAAAATAAATGATTATGTATGTATGTATGTATGTATGTATGTATGTATGGATGGATGGATGTATTTATTTATTCGTATAATAATAGATCATCAACTGTGCAATATGATTATGCATGTATTCAAAAGTCAAGTTCTGTTCATGTTTCATTCATTTATACAGAAACCATTTTTAACTCTGAATTTTTCACTATCTGTGGTTATGAAACCTCAGAAAAACTTTTAAGAAACTGCAAACACGGATGGTTTATATTCTAAATCAGGGCTGTCAAACTCACGGCCTGCGGGCCAGATGGGTCATGCACTGGCCACGCCCACCCTAACTTTAGCGAAGGGGGGGGAAGTTGCAATATGTCACGTGACGACACTGTGACGATGTGAGTTTGACACCCGTTCTAAATCATGTACAAGGACTTTCGAAACTGCTCATACACTACTTAACAGCATGGATGTTAAGATATCCAAAAGAAAGCATAAGAAAAAAGTAATTTAAATTAGAATCAAATGCTTTCAAACTCCAAGTTGTTTTAAGCTACTGCTTTAGCTGCCTGCCAACAGGCAAGCATTAAGTCATGGCATTGGCTTTTATGGGTGAGGAGCATTCTACCGTGTCCTCAATGGATGATGATGAGAAAGTCTGCAAATTCTCCATTATTGAATATAATACCAACAGGAGTTTTAAAAAGACCGGTGTGTTGAATTAAACCCCTGAACAATTCCCTAGTGCACTAAAATACTGGAAGATATATAAAATATATAAAACTGGAAAATACAAATATTCTTATTCATGATTAAGGAATTTACAAAATCTCTTGGTTTCAATTTAAACAAGATTACATTTTCAACACTCACTTTCTAACTATGATCGGGCATTATCACAAAAAAGCACAAAAAAAAATTATAACCAAAGCAAGACAAAACACTTCATGTTCATTTGAAGCTACAGTAATCATATATTCTGTCAAAAGAAAAACAGTAAGCAAAAAGGAGAATGGTAGCTGAATTTATTTATTGTACTTCAAAGAATTTCTAGCACATTATTGTGAAAAAGCCAATGATTATTTTTATAGTTGTGCAATGTTAGGTCAGTGTAATTTTAATTCTATCTACCTGTAATGTGTAATTAGAAATATATCTGTTTCATTTAGATGCAAAATATTAAATTGTTATACAGATAGGATGCCATCATAATGCTTGCAAGTACGTCATCCTTATGTTAAATTTCTGCAGAAACTACTTTATTTTTGTTCAGCAACATACTTCATAAGTTTTAAAAATGTTGCTGAAATGTATTTGCAATAAATAACATTTTCGAAATCCTTAAAGGTTGTTATTATTACCAATGCAATGATAAATAATTACTGCACTCATGTAAAAAGTAGAAATATGAATAAAAGTTTTCATTTCTTTGTATTGAAGTATTTTACATCTAATAATTTTAACCAAGCAATTGGTTTTATTATGGTAGCCCTAAACCAGGGGTGTCAAACTCAATTTGATTGAAGGCCGCATCAGGGTTGTGTTTGACCTCGGGGGCCCCAAGGTGGGCGTGGCCAGGGTGAACCTGGCCAGCTCGACGTCACTCCTGTCAGGGGCACCCGTGGTGGCCCAAGCATTCTGCAGCTAAAACAGGCTCCAGAGCTCCATTTTCGGCTACCATGGCCTCCTGCAATCCTCTGCCAGTGAAAACGGAGCTCCCCACGGAGCTTCGGAGTCTGTTTTCACTGGCAGAAGAACCACGGGCCGGTCCTTCGCTGTTTCCAGGGCAGCCCCGTGGGCCAGATCTAAGTACCCTGTCTTGAGTTTGACACTCCTGCCCTAAACCTATCACTTCCTTGGAAAGAAAAAAATTAAGCAATGTTATGGACCAAGTCAAAACATTGGGTACAAATCCTAAAGAACTTCCTCTCTCAAGTATGCTGTTTGCACTCTCAGACCTTCCAAAGGTGCTCTCTTTCAAAAAGCAACTGGACTTTCTTCTTTTGCTTGAAACCATTTTGCTTCTCATCCAAGAACCTTCCTCAGTTCTGAAAGCTTCTTCAGTTCTGGTTTCATAACTTGTTAAGGTTATAACTAACCAGATTGGGTTTCCCAATATAAAAAAGTAAAACTGTAAATTCAAGTTTGTATAAATATGTAATGTTGCTTTAAGTGAATCCAGGTTTGTTTGCTAATGACTATAAAGAGAGAGCAAGAAAGCGCATATGCAGAGGAGTGCATGCAGCTTGGCTTGACAGAGAGAAAGAGAGAGGTTTGCTTGATTATTTATTACTTCACTGTGTGTGAAGGACTAAAGATTTCTGAAGATTTCTACTAGAGATAAGTAAAGAATGGACTGTTTATGTTATTGTGCTGTTTAGTTTAAGTAAAGCTTATTTTCTACAACACGTTATCAATTATTGACTATATCAAACCACAACCACCCATTCCGCTACGTAAACCCTGGACTCTGTAACAACTTCATTCCTTAACATAACTGAAGAAGCTTCTTGGATGAGAAGCAAAACGTCTTCAAGCAAAACAAGAAAGCCCAGTTGCCTTTTGAAAGAAAGCACTTCTGGGACAACCATTAACATGGATGACTGAGAATCTCCATAGACATTGCACTCTCAGAGTTTGGAAACAAACTGTGTGTCTAGAAAGGAGGAAAAAATGGAAGCTTTCTTCATTACGTACAATATCTCTAAATACCCTAAAAATAGAAATTTCCTAAATTTCCTAAAATTGGAAATCCTAATCTAGAAACAAATCTATGATCAAAATTGTTGCCATTTTCAGGAAGCACATCTTTAAAATAGTTAACACTTTTAGGTTGCTTGCTAAATGAACAGATTTTTTTTGTTACCTTTATCTACTGTCAAGCTGAATGCAACTTACTTGCGTGAGATCGGGAATATCGCCTTTGTCAATTCCAACTTGCTGTGGATCAAGAAAGAAAGAAATGAAAATAAAATTGTTTCAAGTTTCACATTTGCGATCACAAATGTGCTCACAATATAAAAAGCAATATAAATAATTAAGCAACAACAAGTGAACTGAATTGTTAAGTGTAACATGGTTAATTATCATCTGACAGAGAGAAACTTCTAAAAGCTTTCAAGACTGAACACAGCCTTTTGAGATAAGCCAGGCCAAAAAAACAGACACTTTGGGGATTTAACAAATGCAACTCTGTTGTTGTAGACCAGGGGTGTCAAACATGTGATGATACATTGTCATCACGTGATATATTGCAACTTTCCCCCCCTTCACTAAAACGGGGTTGCTGTGGCCAGCACGTGACGCATCCAGCCCGCGAATTTGACACCCCTGTTGTAGACTGTACTAATCAAATTTTATTTAAGTGATATTAATTAATCAATTAAACAAATAAATAAGTGTATTTTCAAGTTTCTCTCTGTCCCATCTTACAGTAAACAATCCCAAGGTTTTTAGTTGTTTTTTAAATACATCTATTAGACTTATTGTACGTCACTCAGATTCTTCTTGGAGTTTGGCAGCTTTAACAAAATTAACAAAATCAACAAAATCAAGATGAATTTTTTTCTTATGCTTGCTTTAATCTCTGGATTGTGTTAATTCTTTCACACATTATCCAAGTACACCTCTATTTATTTTATTTTTTTACAACTTGAGGCATAGGTCTTTGGGACTTCTTTGTACATACCATGAAGCATTCAACTGAAAAACCACGCAGACATTGGATGTTGAAAACCAACAACCTAGTGATTACTTCCATTAGTTGACTGTTATTTCTTTCCGTTTTAGGAATGTTCACTACTAGTTAAATCACAAATCAATGTACTATCATTTTAAATGTGTAACTGACATGAAATATAATCATTATCTCTTCCATCTTCCGGTCTTTTTCACAAAATTCAGTACATTGCAGAATATTTGCAATCTTTACAGCCCATTATTCTTTCTATGAATGTTTCACTTACCTCTGCAATTTTAAGAAATTCTGATACTCTCGTCATCCTAGTAAGAAACCGCTTATAAATTTCAAGGGCATCTTTGCACTGTCCTTTCTTCATTTCAAAAAACTTCTCTGGAAGAGATATATTTGACAATCTCAATCTCTAGTATTCTTCATAAGCAGAACATCTGAAGACTTGACATTTCACTATGAAGAAAAATCTTCATAAGTGATATTATTAAAAAGATGGCAGAAAGCAATTACGGCTAGATTTATTTTTTTGTCCTATTCCACCCAGCAAAACTCTATGAATGATTCCAATTTCAAGTTTTATTTTATAGTATTCCCTAACCTTAATTCTTTTCCTTTCTTTAAACTGAAATCCCAGGAAAATGTGTTTCTAAGACAAAATCAAGAATGAATTAAAAAAAACTTAGCTAACTGAGTGTGTTTGCAACCATTTGCTTGATACAACTTTTTTTTTCTCTCTCTCTCTCTGATAGGGGCTATTTATTTGTGTGAAAGAACAAAAACATGAAAAGATGATCTGTGCCAAATAGGAAGTTTGCTTCATTAATACATTGCCAAAAGCGTATGCTGTAGTGCTTATCTAAGCATCACTAAATACAATATTTGGACACAGCCAGATGTTTATAATAAAAAGCAAGCCTTCAATCCTTAAAATAGCAAAACAAGACTCTGGCCTTGAATTTGCTACCTGGATTGTTGAGGCTTATTCTTCCACAATAATAAAGAGCTGTGGTGGCGCAGTGGTTATAGTGCAGTACTGCAGGCTACTTCTGCTGACTGCCAGCTGCCTGTAATTTGGCAGTCCGAGTCTCACCAGGCTCAAGGTTGACTCAGCCTTCCATCCATCCGAGGTCGGTAAAATGAGGACCCAGATTGTTGGGGGGCAATTTGCTGACTCTGGCTGTAAAGCACTCTGAAGCAGTATATAAGTCTAAGTGCTGTTGCTATAATGACGCTGGCAATGGTGTTGGTTCCTATTGCTTAATGCAAGTTGCCTAACTAAAGTGCTTGAGCACAGAGATGTTCCACACCTGTGATTAGTTAGTCAGTCAGATTACAGTATTTCTGGGGGGGGGGGGAGATTTAGTCTTCTTTTGAAAGAATATGACCAAAAATAATCTGGCTACAATCGTAGGTCCAGAAAAGAATCACATACCTAATAAATTAATGACTCCATCATTGTAACAAGCAAAAAGCTTGATGAGATCTTTGAACAGAAGCATAAATGCAGCATTTATGACCCCATTTGTCAGTTCATTTGGATGAACCTATATAAGAAAAGCCCATGATTTATTATAAACATACAACATTCAGACTAGCTTTTCTTTCAGCACAATGTAAAACATTAGCAGATATATTTATTGTTCAGATTAAGGAATCTAAAGAGAAGTCCAAACAGAAAGTATGCTTCTGAAGATGCAGTAAATTCAGCAATGCTAAACTACAAGAATGAACAGCTCAGGCTGTCAGACATAATGAAATCTAGATAAACCCAGTAAGAAATTGAATATTAATGCACATCGTTTTGAAGTTTACGTAACTTCAAATGGCGAAATGATGACGCTTGGTTGTGACCTTCAATGAAGCGCAAAAAGGTAATTCAATCTTGAGCCTTCAGCCATTTATTTTTTTCTGCAGCTTGACAAAATAGAATCACTTTCCTTTTACAAATGAAATGTTTCATGTTTTTTTTAATATTCAAAGTAAGAAGTGTTTTTCTGTAACCATAAAAGTTTAAGGAAAATATAAGCACATACATCAAATTCAAGAAGTGCATCTATTTGTCCTTGTAATATCGGCATGCTCTTCAGTAGTTTTTCCGGGGGCATCATCCTCATTACACCATCAGCCCTGAGGAAAGAAAAGCAAACCCAACTTATACATCTTATTGTATAACAAATACTTTGAGGCAATCTGCAGCATTTTTTAAAAAATGTTATATTCAATTCTGGATGAAATAGTCAAATAATCTTATGCTTGTAATACTGTCATCTGAAATTATCATTAATATTGATAGACTACTGGAAATAAAGAAAAAGAAATATTGTATCTAAATATTTATTATTATCATCAACAACTAGTAATTGTTAATTTTCAACCAATACTGTGTAAATATCATTTTACTGAAACAATATAAAATATTAAGGTTTGTAAAAACATAAGAAAAAAAGGGGGAAAGATTACTCAAATATATTAATGGCAACTTATTTGCCACATGAGGAATATTACACCTGATTAATAAATCTTCAAAATCTGTGGCCAAGCTCTTGGCATCTGCCAAAAACTGAAAACATCATTACTGACATTAACTGGTGGTAACATATCCCTATGAGTCTCTAGGAAGAATAAAAATTATAATAAATATTACTTCAGGACACTATGTACAGTGTACCTTCAAAAAGATTTCCATGTTAATTCATTTTAAAACAGATGGATAAGATAATAAATAAGAAAACGTTTGTGCAATGGGCAAACCACCTGGTTTTCATTATCTAAATTATTACTTATGAAGATGAGACTTTTAGCTTTCCCAATTTCAGCTCAATTGTTAGGCCCAACTAGAAAGTTCATATTTGACCTATCTTAATGTCTTTGCAATGGATCGGCTCTTGTTTTAGATAAAAGTCATGTATTTTTCCAGCATTAAAAACTAGAAGCTGGGAATGAAGCTTAAATTTGTTCCTTATTCTCATGAGAAACTGAATTCTGTAATGATCCTAGTTTGAAAAACGCAGGGTAGATCTTTTTAAATTTTCATGGGCAAAAAACGTATTCATTTTGTTTGTCATCTTACTACCAAAACATTAGCTTTTTTGGAACAAGAATTTGGATTGTTTAAAATAGCAAAATGGCTACTTACTTATCTAAAATATATTTTAACTTCCTGATTTAAACCAAGTACATTAGCATTTTATGAAACGTCTATTAAATTTTAATACTTTAACTTAGTATAATTTAGTTTCAAATTATTCTAAATCTACAGTTCAGTTTTACAGAAACTTGAAGTATATCATTATCCAAGGTGCCTTCCAGCTCATTCTATTCTACAATTAATATTGGTAATTTGCAAAAAAATTGGAATAAAAAGAATGAGTATCTTGTATACCAGATGGGATATTTACCAAAGGGTGGCTATCCAACTTCAATAGATCGGAAGTAATATATGACACAATGCATATTTTAGATTTGTTTCATGATTGTCCCATTTGACTTATCTGAAGTTGGGAACAGTAATAAAGTTCAATATGCGAATGCTATTTGAACTATATGCTGAAAAACTAGAATTTGATTCATAAGATTTCTGGATTTATTGTGCACTGAGGATAGCCAATGTATTGTTTTATTTTAATGGAGACAACACTAAACCGATTTAAAATAATGGACAGATATTGACTTATTTATGAATTAACTTTGCATCATTTATAGGGAAAAGCTGATTAACATTATTCTATGTGATCAGGGTTTAATTTTATATTTAAAAACTGAGTATGTTCTGTATTTTAGTCCTTTTCTTTCTTCTTTACATCATGATTTCTTTATTTTTTATATGTTAAAGTAATACTTTGAAAAAAAACATATTGGATATGTAATCTCTGGAGTGTCTAGAGGTATAATCTGCTGCTTGGCAACAGAAATTTCTCCAACATGAAAGACTTTAATGAGTCTGTGTGTTTTGCCTGGGAGTCAGATGGAAAATACTATTTTTTCCCCTATGAAAGTACTGGGACGTAGCCACATAAGCCTGGAAGTTAGAAAGGGAGAGAGTCCATCTGACAAGCAAAGGTTTAAGCTTTTGCTACAGCACACTAAATTAAAAGCTGGGAAGCTGCAATGATAATTGAATTTGAATAGGTGGTTAAAAAAAGGTGGTAATACAAACTCTTGAGATTTTGATGTTGGCATGAACAATGGTTTCAAACAAAAGTCTTTAGGCATTTTTAATAGGCCGTTAGCACTGGGAAATGTGCAATGTGGTTGTAGAATCTTACATTAGTTAAAAAGAAGTCTTGTATGAAATATGGCCAGAAATCGTAAGGGAATGAACCCTTCAGTGATCTATTCCATACACACTCCGATACTTTCTGATTGCAATGTTTGGTGCAATGTTCTCTACAAGAGCTGGGTGCAAATCTGGCCTGCAGGAGTGCCTGACAAAGGTCATCTCTTAAACTAGGCTGATAGTCAAGTTCCCTCAAAGCCAATTTAACAACAGAGACTGTTTCACTGAGAGTCTTCCCCCAAAGACATGCCCTTAAGTGAGAAAGCAGTCCTATTTGATAAAGATCTGATAATGCATGCATGATTCCCTCACAAGGCAAAAGAAGCACAATGGATGTCTGTCAGTTTATTGCCACAGTTCTACTACTTCCTGATGGCCGCACTGCACATCGGACATTAATAAAATTGAGAGAGTCCTGAAATATTTCACAAGAAGAGTCCTCCATTCCTCTGCTCGCAACAGAATTCCTTATTCCACCAGACTTGAAATTTTAGGCTTAGACAACTTAGAGTTACGTCGCCTTCGATCTGATCTAAATGTAGTTCATAAAATCATCTGCCACAATGTCCTACCTGTCAGTGAATACTTCAGCTTCAACCGCAACAATACACGAGCACACAATAGATTCAAACTCAATGTAAACCGCTCGAAACTCGACTGCAGAAAATACGACTTCAGCAACAGAATGCACTACCTGACTCTGTGGTTTCTTCCCCAAATCCCAAAAACTTTAACCTTAGACTTTCTACAGTTGACCTCACCCCATTCCTAAGAGGTCTGTAAGGGGCGTGCATAAGCGCACCAACGTGCCTACCATCCCTGTCCTTCTGTCCTATTGTCCAAATTTACCTATACCTACATTGCTTTTGTTTATATCATACCTGTTATCTTGTACACGTGTTGACAAATAAATAAATAAATAAATAAATAAATAAATAAATAAATAAATAAATAAATAAATAAATAAATAAATAAATAAATAAATAAATAAATAAATAAATAAATAAACTTAGTTCAAAAGACTAAAAGTTGAGAGGAACAATATCCAAGTACTAGAGGAGGAAGAAATCAAAGATGTTACTACTGAAACCGTCAGAAGAAAACTGAGGGAAAGGGAAGGAATTCTATTTTTAAACAGAACACGGTGTGAGAGAAGGCACGAATCCTAACAAAATGTTGGGCTCTTTAGACATTCTATTGGATAAACACACAAAACAACCAATGTTGTACTTAACAAATGGCAATACTTGCATACCAGAACCCTTTTTAAGACCTTTTCAGTTTAATTCCTTTTTAATGATTCACATGAATATAATAATAGCAGGAGATTGTTAGAAATAATTACAGCAACTTTCAATTTGTTGTATTGAATAGTAGTATAATCAGAGGTGGGTTCCTCCTGGTTTGGACCGGTTCTATAGAACCGGTAGTAAAAATAGGGACTGGTTCTATGAACCGGCAGTAATGGCAGCCTGGCCACGGCCCCGAGCCGGTTCCGCTCGCTCGGATGCTCGCCCTGCCTCGCCTTCGCCATGTGCATCCACTGCCTCCTCCTGCCTTCACATAGGTAAGCTGTCAGCTCCTGCCTACTGGCCGGCCGGGAGCTGCCATTCGGTGGGGAGAGGCTGCATGGAATCAATGGTCTTTGAGCAGCTTGGAGACTAATGCAAGGAGCGATTCTCCTTTAAGAACAGCAAAACAGCTGAAGACGGAGGCTGGCTTATGGAGTAGCACGGTTCATTTCCGGATCACGGGGGAGGGACGTGCATGCGTGAGTAGGTGGGTGGTGATTAGGGAATATAAGGTGATGGGGAGCACGGGTGAGCAGCCCTAACAAGAATTTCTTTTTGAGATTGTCAGTGAGTGCCAGGAAAGAAGTAAAGCAGACATTAGCAAACCAGGTTTGTGTTTGGTTGTGTAACTTTCTTTTTCTTTTGGAACCTGACATAAGCTTTGCGGCAGGGATGGGGGCAGGGCGGTGGCGGAAGAAGAGGGTGGTGTCAGGAGAGGGCAGTGGTGGTGGCAGGAATGGCAGCAGCGGCGGGCAGTGCCCCGTCCCAGCTGCAGTGACAGCAGTGGCGGCGGGGCATCCCGGAACTTTTTCCCACGTGGCTTTGGCCAGGATACGGCGAGCAGCAGCCCCAAAAGCTGGCAGGGTCCCCAGTGGCACAGAGCAGAGTCGGCACCGCCTCTGCCAAAGGCTGCCTGCCCTTCAGGTGTAGCGCCTGCACCGGCTGCCTCTAATCTGCAGTTTACTCGTGAGCACCATGGTCACGAGTAAACGTGCTCATGAGAAAACAGCAGATTAGAGGCAGCTGGCAGATCCTGGCTTGCTCGGGGTTGGGGACAGAGAGGTCTTCAGCCGACCCCCCCCTCTCTGCACCCCACCCCTCTCCAGCCAGATCTGTTTCGCTGTAGTTTGCACACAGAGAGGTTTTCCGGCTGGGTCCCGGGTGCTTTTCCCCCTCCCCACCCGCTGCCCTCACTTTCCCTCTCGTTGCCTCCCTGGCTTTAAGCTCCCTCCTCCTCCTCCAACTGCTCTCCTTCATACACAGCACGCCCCCACAAAAACAACAGCCTACAACCAACCTCCCACCCACACTCAACCGGCCACTGACATGGCCAGACACACCCATTCACACCCAGAATACTCTGCCCTTACCAAACAAACACCGTGCATCTTCGTCACGCACCCTTGTCCCTCCCCAAGCCCAAAATGCTCCTCCTGCTGCTGTGCCTCCATTCCCCCCTCACCCTGCCCAACATACAGCCGCCGCGCCCACCACTCGCCTGCCCCGCTCCCTTGCACCCGGGGGCAGCAGGGACAAGCCGCGGGCTCAGCTGCAGGGGAGCTGCTCCAGATGAGCCGAGGAACTGCGGGGAGCCTCCATGTGTTGCACCCCCCTGCCAGCCTTCACCCACGCCTCCACACCGCCAGTGTCTCCTGAAGCCGCCACCGTTGGAGCTGTGACAGGAACGGGGGCAGCTTATTAAGTTGGGTGCCTGAAAATGGCGTGGATGCGCGGGCGAAGGAACTGCTCCAGATGAGCCATTCCCCCCCTCGCCCTGCCCGAACATACAGCCGCCATGCCCACCTCTTGCCTGCCCCACTCCCTCGCACCTGGGGGCAGCAGGGACAAGTTGCGGGCTCAGCTGCAGGGAAGCAGCTCCAGACGAGCCCGCGTCTCCCGAAGCCGCCGCCGCCGTTGGAACTGCAACAGGGACGGAGGCAGCCCGGTAAGCTGGGTGCCCAAAAATGCCATGGAGTCGCGGGTGAAGGCTGGGAGGGGGTGCAACCGCAGGGAAGGCCCATCAGAGGCGAGAAGAGGTGCTTTTCAGCCAGGAAGGGCAATGGAGGGAAAGCCGAGATGACCACCACCACCCCACGGTGTCCCGACCTGGATATGGGGCCGGAGTGTCAAAAAAAGTCGCAAATTTTTTTGCCACCGTTTCAGTGGGCGTGGCTTGGTGGCGAGGGTCATGTGACTGAATGTGCATGAGTGATGTCAAGTTGGCCATGCCCACTCAGTCACATGCCCTCCAACCTAGCGACTACCCACAGAACCGGTAGTAAAAAAAAGAACTCACCTCTGAGTATAATATAGTATAGGACACTGTCAGAAGTATTTACATCAACATTCAATTTAGGTTAGGTTAGGTTAGGTTAGGTTAGCTTAAGAAATAATTACAGAAACATTCAATTAATTACATTGCAACGACAATATTGATAATAAATAAGCTTACCCCTTTTTTACTCTTGCAAAATCAAATGCCATTTGTCTGTATGAAAATGCTTTTTCATTCAAATATCTACTGTAGCGCCTGATAAAAGTTGACATATCATATCCTAGAAAAAGAAATCATAATATGGAGAATTTTGATTTATTAATTTATTACAGTGAGTGAGAAAAATTGATAATGTTAATGATGCAAATCTATTGGATTTTTCTGTCATTATTCTAACTGCTCTAAAAATCTAAGTAAAAGAAGGCCCACTTGTACAGTAATTGCCTAGATACCAAACCAAGAATTAGTTATTACTAATGTATTAGTATAATATATATATATACTGTAGCTTTTTTATTCTTTCTCAATCAGTGAATATTTCCCCAAATCTCTTCTTTAAATACAGGAGTTCACATTAGTAAACTACAAAGGGAGAGCAGAGAATATCTTGTAAATATCAAGACACAACTAGTTTTGAATAACAGGCGATGCTTGTTACAGTAATCACTGGTACACATTCTGATATAAAGAACTGTTAAACTAGAAAACAACTGTTGGATCATTGTGTATTGGATGCTGATAAAATAAAGACAAGCTGCAGTATATGATTGATAGGGCTATAATAAAAGAGTGAGAGGACAATTCCCCTATCAATATCCCTATAAAAAATTATTTAGCTCTGCAATGTGCTCATGAGAGAGGCTTACATATAGTATAGCAAAATTATGCAATCTTTGCATTGCCAGGATTTAATTCATAGAATCCTATATGGAATTATTTTGTTGATAGCCTTGGGGAAAGAGTACACTACTAAAATTTCAGGAATCCAAAACAACTTTCATCTTAGAACAGGGGTGTCAAACCCGTGTCATCGTTGTTGTCACGTGACGTATCGCGACTTCCCCCCTTTGCTAAAATGGGGGTGGGCGTGGCCAGCACATGATGCATCCGGCCCATGGGCCACGAGTTTGACACCCCTGTCTTAGAAGGTTTCCCCCCTTTTCATTTTTTATTTGCACTCTCTCTTTTCTAATTAACCTGACTGTAGTATATTTAAAATTTTCTGTATTAAGAGAACAAGGCACCTACATTCCTCCTAAGATACTCACATCAACAAACCTCAAGTGACAGCCTGCCAAACCATATTTCAGAAGAATTAACAGATGTAAGGCTGCCTACAGATTTTTTTTTATTATAAAACATGTTTACCAGGAATTGGAAACTTACACTAATCTGCCTAGGTCTGACATCATAGCAAAGAATCAGTATTACAATCCTTTGCAGAATATTGAGCCTGGTATTTATTTATTTATTAAACGCTCTTATAGGCCGCCCAATCCCGTGGGACTCAGGGCGGCGTAAATAAAAATGGCCATTCATTATTAAATATCCAACTTTATCTTTTATTTTTATCCTCATTCGGT
This sequence comes from Diadophis punctatus similis, assembly GCA_023053685.1. Taxonomy (NCBI): domain Eukaryota; kingdom Metazoa; phylum Chordata; class Lepidosauria; order Squamata; family Dipsadidae; genus Diadophis; species Diadophis punctatus. The sequence continues at coordinate 121,421,987 of JALIGW010000001.1, read as the reverse complement.
ATCAGAGAACCATATCTGGAACAAACACATAAATACATACAAATAAATTTACTTATATTAATGACACAAATCTTTATTAAATTAAACCTGTTTTCCAGAATGTAAGTTTTTATTCACACACACTTCACACTAAGGACTAGTTTTCTGCTTGTTGATTTTCTTAAAAAAATGCTATTTTTTAAAAAATAAAATAAAATGGCATTGTTTCACTTTAACTGTGACTTAAAGTAACAATGAGGAAGTATCTCAAAGTGCTTAGAAAGGTTATTTTGGTGTGTTTAGAAAAGTACACAGAAATGAAGATTAAGAGCAAAGATAAATGTAACCTTTACTATTTAAGTTTGTGATATTTGCTTTGATCTAAATATGTAAGACTAAACAACTATGAAAAAATGTCATGTTTCTGCTCATGTTATTCTCTGTAAATAAGCTACCATACTAAACTTGATAAAGAGAATGGTTTTTCTTACCATGTGATCCACTTTTGTCCAAAAAATTGCTGAGATTGAATAGTGTATTTCTAGATGCCAAATATTGAATAAATCTCTAAGAGGGAGAAAAACAATAAAATGAATTATATCTCTTTTCCTTTTCCATGACAGATCCCAAAACATATTTCATTTCTGCTCAAAAATCATGAAATATTTCATTACATAATTAATATCTAATTTGTACATATCTCTAGTTATGTGTGTCAGCTTATATACAAGTACCTAGACACCAGCGGTGGGTTGCTCCCAGTTCGGACCGGTTCTTAGAACCGGTAGCGCTGGCGGAAGGAGGCTCCGCCCACCCACCCGGGATGCTTCTGCGCAAGCGCAGAAGCGTCGCGCGTGAGCACGAGTGCAAACCAGGGTCAAAATTATTTACAACCCACCACTGCTAGACACAGACAGCTGTTCACAAATCTGAATATGCACTGAATCCTTCCATATTAAAAAAAAGTTAAACCATTCATGTTGTATGTAGACATACCAATATTAGAAGTGAATTATTTGAACATATGACAAGTTTTAATCTAAAAATTAACAGACAACTGCATTTTACATACAGTCAGTAAGTACCTCTGAACATATGTAAAATGCAGTTAATATATTGCTTCTTTGAACAAAACTGACAAAAGATTACTGTTAACATATACTAAACAACCAACGTATCGTTGGGTCATCGTTTCAAAGTTATTTCCTTACCTAAATAGAAAAACAGAATGGTCAACAGCAGCCAAAAATGTAGTGGAAGCAAGAGCAATTTCTGACTTCCTGCCGGCTTTCCCATTGACTTTCCTTGTGGAAATTTGGCAAGGAGCACCAGAAATCTCCTTCCCTTTCCCGCAGGCAGTAAAGGAAGCAGGTTGGTGGAGCAGGGAAGGAGGGATTGTGAGACTAGTTCAGTGTCATGCAACACTGAAAATGAAGATCAGGTTGAAGGATGCAGCAGCAGCCAACAGCACTGAAACAGCCACAACTTTCCAATTTTCATTACCTTGGGAGTAAATTTGGGAGAGCCCAAATTTTGGACAGATTCTATAAATTAGCTCATTAGAGGAGCCTTGATTCAAAAATGGTTTCCCTATGTGCACCATTTCTCCTAGTTAAAGTTCACGACAGGTTAAAGTTCACAACAACATTTGGCAAAGTAGACCACAACTTATTTCTTGGTAAACTAAAAAAATGTGGGATAGACAGCCTCCCCACCAGATGGAGTCATAACTGCTGACGAACCGCACTCAGCGTCTAGTCCCTAATGCAGTGGTTCCCAACCTTTTTGTGATTGAGTACCACTTGGAGGTCCCATACAGTCGCCGCGTACCATCTGGTTCCAGAGAAACTAAATTCGATCAGATATCACTTTATTTCCATAATTGTACTGTTCCGTTTTTGGCCCCACGCATCCAGCAACTGGATTCTCGGGCCACTGGGACCAGGTGGGTGGCGTGTGGCAACAGTTGTATTAGGCAGTAAACATTTTTGTGAAGTAAAAAATAACTAACTAAAAATCGTTCATAACCCCGAAAGTGTTTGCGTACCACCTGGAAGGCCCTCGCGTACCACTAGTGGTACACGTACCACAGGTTGGGAACCACTGCCCTAATGGAACTACATCTTTATGGAGGGAAGCAAGCAGTGGGGTACCTCAAGGTGCCATCTTAGCCCCAGTACTCTTCAACATCTATGTGTTCTGAGAGTGTTAGTGGTATATCCATTATATTAAGGAAAGTATTGTTTTCCATTTGAATTCCAATTCAGGAAAACTTAAGATCACGTTTTACTCTTACAATGCAAGAAATTATTCTGGATAAACAATAAAATAATACTCCATAGTCTGAGTAAAAGAGTAGAGGCCCCACTCTATTTATATGCTAGGTTTCTAAAAGAGCAAATGGAGAAATACCAGTTCACATAAAACTAAGTTCTCACTCTCCTCCAGTTTTAGATAAAGGAATTGTTTTCTTTACTAGGCAAAAACTGATTGTGTATGGGATATCAGCAGATATTTATTAAAACTGGTAAGGGAGACTCTGTAAAAAAAACAACTTTAAAGGTAAGATTTGAAGCAAATACTTTGCCATGCATTCAAAGTAACAAAATGAGATCTCTGTTAACAAATACACACATATAGTGTAAGAAAATTAAAAAGGTTGTCTCTTTTAAAAAATTATGAAGATATGCGTAGATTAAGGTGACCAGACGTCCCGCTTTTGGCGGGACAGTCCCGCTTTTTAATAATTTGTCCCGCGTCCCGCGGCGTTTCAAAAAAGTCCTGCTTTTTTAATTTGAATTTGCCCTGCACACCCCTCTGCCTCCTGCCTCGCCTGTCTCCTCCTGCCAGGCGGGGAGGGAGGGCAGTGAGAGGGGCAGCGGCGGTCTTGCTTGTTCGTCGCCGCAGAGCTGAAGAAGCTGGTGGCGTTCGCGGCGCGGGGCTTCCCCCGCCCGCTTTCCCCGGCCGCCGGGACGCCGCCATTTGCGTTCTTTTGCCCTCTGTGCAAGCAGAACACTTTGCGCATGCGCAGAGGGCAAAAGAACGCAAATGGCAGCGTCCCGGCGGCCGGGGAAAGTGGGCGGGGGAAGCCCCGCGCCACGAACGCCACCAGCTTCTTCGGCTCTGCAGCGACGAACAGGTAAGCCTGCGCCGGTAGGAACCCACCCCTGGCTGCGATGAAGGGTGTGTGTGTTTGGGGGGGGTGCACAAAGCTGCAGGATAAGAGAGACGGACCCCTCCCGTCTTGCTTCCCTAGAAACCCCCCCCCGGGTCAATGGTGTCCCGCTTTACAAAAAATAAAATCTGGTCAACTTAGCGTAGATCAAAGCACTTTTCTTTGTATATCAGAGAAGTATAGAGATCTTATTTTTACATAATAACACTAAACTCTTTCAGCGGTTTCTAACATTGCATGACCAAAGGCCTAACAGTTACATACCTAAATCCTGAATTTCCATATCCTCTAATATCTATTTCAAATGATCCCCAATCTCCAGAGCATATCTATTAGATGCATGAAATGCTGGGGTAGAATTATCTCCTTCAGTAAGCAGATCATTTATTCTCTGAAACTTTCATACAGAAAAGCCCACATAACCTAAATATTTTATATTGCCTTAACAGTGTATCAAATAAGTTCACTACTTGCTATAACTTTTTCTTTTTTTAAGAGTCTATGAGACAAACACAGGTTTTCTTAACAATCCCTTGCTTTAGCTTTGAGGACTAAAATGCTTACCTCATTGCCATGAACCATTAGATGATGTGTTGTAACTAAGGCTTTGAAGACAACAACCCAACTAGTGTTTGTCGCTCTCTCAAAGAGGGTATCAGCCATTTGTGGAATGTTGACATTTGTCTCATTTGTGGCCTGGATTAGGTCTACAATATTTGGAGAAGGAGAGAATAGTAACAGTAAATATAGAGAGAAGATGATGTGCTGGTTAAACAGAGTATAGTTACAAATTACTGACCAAAACCATTACATGATACAGTAGTAATTTCACTAAAAAAAGAAGTTTAAGGTTAAAAATAAGCCATTCGGTATATAATATTTAGAAAAGCCAATAGAAGATAAAATGGAAAACAGTTCCTTACTGGATGGTCTAACATTATTGCTACTGCCAAAGTTTATTTCGTGAGAGTTTGTTTTTGCAGTGAACGAATAGGGAGAAGAAACAGTAAAGAAGCAAATGAGAAATAGGTGGCCCAAGTCCATTTTGGATTTGGCTCAATTAAAATTATAGCCATATTTGTGTATATCTATAAATGTTTTGTTGTTTTAATCTTTTCAAAGTCACGCCATTCCCAGAAGAAAACTGTAATCAATTAATTACACATATTTTTCCTTTTGCTACTTACTTTATAGCTTTGCCTTTGAAAATATTAAATGAGTAACCTGTACAAGAGACATCTTTTTTACTTTATTCTCTCATATCCATTTCTCCTGTAACAGTTCATGCCACAACAGCTGTAGCAGGAGGAAACTCATTAATTGAGACTTTTCAGCCATTTCTACTTTAGACCAATATATGCAGAGTTGGTTCAGAATCAGTTTAGACAATTATCTTTTCAGTATCTCAAGTTTAGTTAAGCAAAACTTTTAGAAGGAGAGAGAAAGGGGGGAGAGGGAGGGAGGGAGAGGGGGGAACCTATGTTTTTACACATGACTGGATATTTTACTATCAATCAAGTTTAGAACTGAATTATTATTGTTACCCAAATCAACTGTCCTTTAAGGCAACATGTAATAGATACAAAGATGTCACATTACAAACATAAAACAAGCACACAGAAAACAGCAGGTATTATCTCGATTTAAATATGTCTACCTAGTCGTAGTATATTTTATTGATTTAATGACAAATTTCTTTTTCTTTCTTGTAAGCCTGTCTAGAAGCTCAGTGACCTAATCATGACATGCTATAATAGAGCAGATTAATGTGAAGCAATTTATATTATTGCAGGTTTATTCTTATCACTATGCTCACATCGATTCCTATTATGATCATATTTCTTCCTGTTATATTTCAGTAAGAACGGCTATTATTTATAGATTTTAATCTTAGTTGCTATAGAATCTACTACTTATAAAGCTCCTGGACATCCACATCGATATGGAAGGTATAAAGATCAATATGGATTTAACATTCAGGATTCAGTAATAATTTAAAGTCACTTCCTATTATTATATAGTAGCTGAGGAACACTTTTGCTGGCATAACAATTTTCTAAACTGGAATCAGTTTCTTCTCCTGAGACCAGTACAGTAAAATCCTATATATTCACAGTATGGAATGGGAAAAGTCACCGTAGCCAACTCGCCATGACCAACTTGCCAGTGTCAATTTGCCAGCGCCAATATGCCACTGCCAATTTACCATGGCCAACTCGCCATGGGACAATTCAACAATTCAATTTAATTATTTAAAATAGTTTAAAACAATTTTAATTTTTGTCATTCACATTTCATTTTGTCCTTCCTTTGGCAGCCTTTCTTTAATGATTCTCTTTCACTATTTCTTCAACATTACTGTAACTTTTGTCCCATGGTGAGTTTGCCACGGCAAGTTGTCATAGACCCTCCACAGTAGCGCTGTATATGCTTGGAAAATTATTCTAGAGAAGTTCTTTGGAGTTCATGTGAGCATAGCACTCCTCTGCTATTACAGTAATTAAAACAGCCTGATTGTTTTTGAGCCTGAAAAAAGATGTGGCTGCTTTAAGAGTTACATTAACTTTTAATGTAAACCATCCTTCCAACAATCATAGCCATCTTTAGGCTAGCATGGATACCTGAAAAAAACAGGAGTTATTTTAATAAATGGTAAAGAGATAATATGAAGTCAAAAATACTACTTCTAAATCATTTTCGAAGAATGCACTGTACTAATACACAGCAATAATTTTTAATTCTTTGAAAACATATTTATAAATTCCGTGTTTAAAATCAAATGAGAAAGAGATGTATGTGTATACATAAGATGGCACATCTCTCTATACAAAGAGGTTCATGAGGCAGGGAGCTAAAATTGTTTCAATAATACTGTAAGAGAGCAGGCAGAAATAAAATCATTGCTAAATAATCATTGTTATTGCTAAATAATAAAATACACAAATAATATGTGACATGGGGAAGGTTATATGGTACACTGTTAAATGCTTCATCAGGGCACACGCACAACTCTCTAAATGTAATGCAGCAATAGTAAAGTCACCACAATAGTACATGATCAATGATTCCTGGATATGTTGACTCAGAAGGGATGACAAACAGGGAGAGTTGCTTTCATTTCCCAACATCCGTCATCTAAGGCGGCACTCTCACTCTGATCATAAGGATGACTTCAAGAGAATTGTAATTATCACCTCATAGAATTTTATGAGGGTGAGTCAAAAAGTAATTCCATTTTCTTTAGGACAGGTATAATTACCAACACAGGAACATGTAGCATACATCAAAATGAAGCTGGTCCTCTGTGGATCACATCCCTACTTCTCAACATAGTCACCGTTTCTTCTCAATAGCAATATTCCACCTTCGAATGAGAGCATGTATCCCTGCCTCGTAAAATTTTGTTGACTGTTCTTTGAGCCACTTCTTCACTGCAGTTTTCACTTCCTCGTCACTGGAATAATGTTTGCCTCTCAAACCCTCTTTCATTCTCTTCATTCATTCTTTCATGGGGCCGAAGAAAGATGGTTTGAGAGGCAAACATTATTTCAGTGACGAGGAAGTGAAAACTGCAGTGAAGATAGCAATAGCACTTAGACTTATATACCACTTCATAGTGCTTTACAGCTCTCTCTAAGCAGTTTACAGAGTTCAGCATATTGCCCCCAACAATCATTTTACCGACCTCAGAAGGATGGAAGGCTGAGTCAACCTTGAGCCTGGTGAGATTTGAACAGCTGAACTGCTGAACTAGCAGTCAGCTGGAGTAGCCTGCAGTAGCTGCATTTAACCACTGCGCCACCTCGGCTCCATGCTACATGTACCTGTGTTGGTAATTATACCTGTCCTAAAGAAAATGGAATTACTTTTTGACTCACCCTCGTACATCAATTTATATTTATATTGGGGGGGGAACTTACTTGAAAAATATGGTCTTACTTCATACAGGTAGTTCTCAACTTTGGACCACAATCGGTACCAGAATTTCTGTTGCTAAGGAAATTGTTGTTAAATGAGTCGCACCCAATTTTACAACCTTTTCTGCCACAATTGTTAAGCAATTCTCTGCAGTTGTTAAGTGAATCACTGCAATCATTAAATGAATCAATTTCCACCACTGACTTTGCTTGTCAGAAGCTATTTGGGAAGGTCATAAATTGTGATCACATGACCCCAGGATGCTGCAACAGTCTTTAATACTTTTTTTAATTATTCTTTTATTTTATTTATTTATTTTATTTTGTCAGGCATATATAAGATTACAGAAAAAGTTTAAACATGATTGTGAATACATAAAATGTATAAACATGGTTATGAATACATTATAAATTGGTTATGAATACATGGGGACATTAGGACAGGGACGTTAAGGTAAGTTGGCGCACTTATGCATGCCCCTTAAATATGTACCAATTGCTAAGCACAATCAACTTCTGGTACCCGCATGAATACAGCCATGGAACGTCCTGATGAAAGCACATATACTGTGATAGAAAAAAAAATACATGCAGATTAGAATAGAATAGAATAGAATAGAATAGAATAGAATAGAATAGAATAGAATAGAATAGAATAGAATAGAATTTTATTGGCCAAGTGTGATTGGACACACAAGGACTTTGTCTTGGTGCATATGCTCTCAGTAATTTGCAAACACAAACATTTCCTGATTTGGTAAATGTATTTATATCACTTTGATCTGAGGAATACAAAATCTTAAGGGACGTTTTAGTTTGACTTAGCATACCATCTAAATGGGAGATTTGTGATTTATATAGCTGCCTATCTCAAATACATAACTCCATCATGCTTCCCCTCACTTTAGTCAGTACAAACAAGCCAATAATTACGTTAAACAAATAAACATGAATGTGGTGTCAAGAAATAATGATGACCAAAAATCATCGGGGGAATACTTAATTTTTCAGGACACTGTCAAGATTCAATAAGAAGACTGAGACACTGGATTGGGGGCATGTTAGTGCTAAGAATCCTTCTAATGTCCCAAGATATGGTACTGCCAGGCCCCTCAAAAGAGACCAAGCAAATGTGATGAGGCATTTTTACTTCAGTCTCTTCCAGGCTGGCTGGCTGATCACTATCACCAACTGTGAACAAAAAACTGTATCTGACTTGTTCAGCTGGGAGGGGATTTAAGCAATGATGCTGCAACTTCTCAGTTGCTAAAAGGAGCTACAGCATCTGGCCCTGTGCTCTATACCCTGGCATTTGACCTCACTCCTGAAGATGGACCATGAAAGACATAGTTGTCACTTGTCTCAAGGTGGCTATGTTTGGGAAACAAAGTTGCAAACCCAGTACAATTTTGTCAGGACACAAATAATCTAGACTACATTCGATAGTTTTAATAGTATTCTCACAAATAGAACAGAGACTTAGTTTTTGTTATAACACCACATTTATACACATCAGTGGTTATAACACTTTCTCTGTTAGCAGGGGGAGATCCCCCGGAGGTCGATGGATCGTCGCTTCCCTTTTGAAAACATTCTGACTTAGGAAATAAAACCCGAGATTCAAATCTAATTAACAAAATATTTATTTCAGTAGAAAAGTAATAAAAAGGATCCTTATTAGACTACATTTTATCGGCTAAGGAATAAATCACTTCTACCTTGGTAGAAATTGCGAAGAGAAAGGAAGGAGGAGACCTCAGGAATGCAGGCATGCGTAATAGAATATATCATACGTCTGCTTGACCATAAATACAAGAAACAGTAGAAAAACATAGAGATGCACAACTGGCAATATTCACATCGTGACATTCTCAATATAAGAATGTCTTTGTCATACCCAACTATTCTTTTGTTAATGATCCATCTCTCATAACTTTCTCCCATCAACTCTAAACCTTCCCTCACCCAACATCTATATGCATATTTAAAACTTTATACAATTGATGGAAACTAAGATACAGCATCACAAAGGCTTTTTTGCTTTAGTTTATTTTTTCACAGCATTTATGGATAGATTTAGGGTGAATCCACTGTTCTCCAATTGTCAGTAATCAGGTTGAATCGACATCTTTTCTTAACTCCAAAGTTGTACCACAAATTAAATAATGGTATAAAATAATGCAATGTTTTTCTCATTTTCCCTGAGAACCGCTCAATATGAAAATTTAAAGCAGCCCACCCCAACACCAGAGTTCTTTATAAGCAATATATTTCCTACATGTTCTCTCCAACCTTTCTGGCTCGGCAAATCGGCAGTGGCGGTGGAGCCGAGGGTAGGGGAAGAGGGGATGGTTTTGTGCGAAAGCGTTGCTTTCAAATGTAGCTTCGTGAACGTGTATGAACTCACGTGGCCTCGCCCACCACTTCCGTGGCCCAGTTCCAAACGGGCCAAAGCCCGACACTGGGTCACAGCCTGGGAGTGGGGGACCCCTGCTCTAAAGAGCGTTCAATATGATTTGCAACGCTTTGGTAACTGATCACAGTCATGGAGGTCAAGCATTTAAGTTCTCAGTTAAAACCCAGGAAGGCTCATGGGAATGATTAAATTGCCTTGAGTTAGTTAAAAATAATACAACCTGGTAGGGTCCAATTCTGGCCTTCTTTTTCATGTGTAAAAGCACGTATGGGTATATCCACAGGGACTAAGGCTTTTCATTCACTGTTTCCATTTTTCAAAGGAGGAACAAGTCTGCAAATTGCAGATCCATAACCTTATTAAACACCATTAACAAGATTAATACTAGTTTAACATTCATATTGGAAACCAAAGGACTGGTTGGAACAAGAAAATCTCCTAGCAGAGGAACAGAGTGACTTTAATTGACCAATATCTCAGAGTCAGGCTTCAGAGATTTAATGTCTGCATTTGATTTTTTTTTTCTTCCATTCAATCGTGTCTGATTTTCAGAAGATTTGCCGGGACAAGTCCTTGCAAATTTTTTGGCAAGATTTCCTATGGAGCCCGGTTGAGTCCTTTCTGTCATCCAGTTTTGTGTTTTTAAGAGTAGCTTCCCATTCTGTCTCAAATACTGGGTGGAATATAGAATACAGCTATCCATAGTCAACCTTTGGTTAAACCTAGATGTTCATTTTAAAAATTGGCTGTGCACCTTTAATACTGCTTGATGACAATAAAAATGTTAAGAAGGAAACAGAAAGACTAGATCACATGCTCTCCAACAAGTAATGCCCAGATAAGCAGGGATTAATACCAGGCAAACAATCAAGCAGAAAACAATATCCTAATGAATATGAGAAAACCATACCCCCACACTGGCAGGGCAACCTACTGTACATAAACAGGAAGCAATTCCACATAACAGAAACAACAGAATAAAATGCTTATACTTTTAACAGAAATAACAGAATAACAGAGTTGGAAGTGACCTTGTAGGTCATCTAGTCCAACCCCCCACACAAGCAGGAGACCCTACACCATTTCTGACGGATGGCAGTCCAGTCTCTTCTTGAAAGCTTCCAGTGATGAAGCTCCCACAACATCTGAAGGCAAGCTGTTCCATTGATCGATTGTTCTCAGACAGATTGTCACATTGATATTACCTAGTTCAATAATGAAATATCTGCAAGGAAACAACCAAGCTCAGAGAGTATCAAGGACTCCACAGTTTCATGAATTACATATATTCTTTTATACTCTAATTATACTTTTAAATTTTATAATAACATATAATTACAAGAAATCCTCATTACACAACCACAATTGGAACTGGCAATTTGGTTGTTAAACAAAGCGGTCTTTAAGTGAAACCACAAGATTGCTTATAGAAGATTATAAATACAAGAATTGGTTACTTTTTTCATCACCATCTTTATTGCAAACAGCCACTAAATGAGGACTGCCTGTATTATTATAAATATAACTCACAGGTACAGATTTAATTTGTATTTCCTAATTGTTGTCTTATAAAGTTTTGTATTTTTATTGTTTTGAGTTCCATAGTAACTTCATACTGACAGAGAACAAAAAACTATTTCACAACTTTATAGTTGATGTCCATAAAATTTACAAATATGGGTTATTCTTATGGCCGTTCGTTAACCCTATAGCAAATATCATAATATGTTTTTATTTTATGTTGGTTAAAGATCAAAATATAGTTTACTAATAGATAATAAAGAAAATAATGGTGAATATTATTGACTGCATATTTGAACAGATAATGTCCTAATTTCCTTTCTTCTTCAGTTTGGCTTCTTTTCTGGCAGAGCAAACAGAAATTTTCACACTCTAAACGTTTTAACAATAGCAATAGCACTTAGACTTATATACTGCTTAACAGTGCTTTACAGCCCTTTCTAAGCGGTTTACATATTGTCAACATATTGCCCCCAACAATTTGGGTCCTCATTTTACCCACCTTGGAAGGATGGAAGGCTGAGTCAACCTTGAGCCTGGTGAAATTTGAACTGCCAAATTGCAGGCAGCCAGCAGGCAGCAGAAGTAGCCTGTAGTACTGCACTCTAACCACTGAGCCACCTTGGCTCTCTTTAAATGCTGAAACTCACTTCAGCTGACCCCATCAGATCAATATCCACTACAAGCCTTTTCATGTATTTACCAGAAGGTTGCAAATTACATATAGAATATAATCATGAATGGGAGATGGAAAAGATTTTGTAACAGAATTGACCATTAATACAATTCTCCACATGATCCAGAACCAGTAAAGGCAGCTTCTGGATCACTCTGACAGCTGTGCACACTTTTCTTCCCAATTTTAAACTCTCCATACATCCTGACAAATGCTTGAAATGAATTTATTTTGCTATTTCTTGTTGTTTGTGTATGAAAAACCTATTTCCTTCTTTTTTACTCATATTTATTTATATCATATTTTTTAATGAAATACCTACCGATGCTATTAAAAAATAAACAGAAAGTGCAGGAAAAAGAAAAAAAGAGAGGGAGACTATAGAAATGTCTGTGTAAATTAAATTAAATAAAGATACAGATAGTCCTCGACTTACAAAGATTCATTTAGTGACCGTTTGAAGTTATAACGGCACTGAAAAAGTGATTTATGATAGTTTTTCACACTTACAACCGATGCAGCCTCCCCATGGTCACGTGATCAAAATTCAAATGCTTGGGAAATGACTCACATTTATGACCGCTGTAGTATCCCGGGGAGATGTGATCATTTTTTGCGACCTTTTGACAAGCAAAGTCAATGGGAAAACCAGATTCACTTAACAACCTTGTTACGAATTGAACAACTGCAGTGATTCACTTAACAACTGTGGCAAGAAAGGTCGTAAATGAAGCAAAATTCATTTAACAAATGTCTCATTTAGCTACAAACATTTTGGACTCAATTGTGATCGTAAGTCAAGAACCACCTGCATGTAGAAAATTATTGGGAAATGATGAGTTTGAGAAAGCACTGCCTTGTATATCATCCATGTTGATGCAATTTAATTAAAATTCAATTCTCAATTACATTTGCACTAATTTAAATACTAACCATCAATTTTGGGAGGTTCAGATCAGACAGATTGTAGGAATCCATTGCAATACTATGAATCCATGTTGCCGAGCAAACAAAGGATAACTGGATGTTGAAGGAATAAATATTCTATTAATAGCTTTCTACTTTAGAAATATATGCTTTAGGCATTTATGCTGCACAAACATTTCTTTCAAATCATGTTTAGGTTATATTCCAGAAGTGGTCTATTTACATAATGTTTCTTGATAAACAGTGCTTCCATTTATAGTGGAAGTATTTGTAATCATTCTATTTTTAATCAAAATAGAAATATAACAACTTCTGGCAAAATAATTAGGCACTAGCTATTAAGCAATCATTTACCTTTCATCTAAAAATCAATGCATCTTTTAATCAGCAGTAGCTATATTCCAGGCAAAATCAGGGGGTATATTATTTTTAAAAGCTGTTTGGATGCACACTGTTCAGACATTTTTTAGAGTAGAACCATTTACAGAACAATCAATAATGGGCACCAGCTTTGAATTAAACTTTGCTACTGATTTAGTGATTATTTTCAACGCCTTATTTCCTACAGGTTCAGAAGTTCTATGTAAAAATTGATCATACATCACTATGTGAGTCAACTTGCAGAGCAAGAATATTGTTAGGGAGATAAGTGGCTCCAAAATGTAATAAATAAAAATAAATTTAAAAAGAATGTTAACTGAGCCACACGGTTTCCAATTAAATCCCAGCTTAGCTATGAAAACTGCATTTTTATAATTGAAAATTGTGGTTTTATTTATTTATGAGCCATGATGGCGCAGTAGTTAGAGTGCAGTACTGCAGGGTCTAAGAACTATTGTTATTTATTTATTAAATTTATTTGCCACAAGGTAACTCTTGATTATTATTTGTTAATATTTGAAGGTGTTATAAGACTCTGTAATTTAATTCAGAGTTCTCAACAAAAGCATCACTCAATGATGGCAGTCAACCTCACTCATTATACCAATGAAGCTCAGCTAAAGGATAGATGATCTGATGCTCAGCATCCTTGGCCAGTGTAGCCAATATCAAGATACAGTGGGAAATATACCGTATTTTTCGGAGTATAAGACGCACCGAAGTATAAGACGCACCTTAGTTTTGGGGGAGGAAAACAAGGAAAAAAGGCCTCTGCCTCCCAACAATTTGCCAAACAGCAAACAGCACAGATGATATACACTGTTTGCTGTGTATTTATGTGCATGTGTGCTTGACCCATAGAAATAGCAAAGAATTGGAGAAATGTATATTATGGCAGTATATTAATCCCAGAAAGTTTTCTTAAATGTAATCACACTAACTCCTCCCAATTATTTAAATAGATCTACTCCAAACATGACTAAGTCAGGGTTTAATTCAGCTGCCTTATTTTAATACTAATACTTAATACTAAAACAGGACATTTCAGATTATACTTTTACAGAGCTTTAAAATTGATGTGGCTTTCTGGAAGGCTTTCTGCTATTTAAAAGAAGATACAATAGCACTGGGCCTCTTTAGAGCAAGAATTTATTTTAAAAAGCTTCTTCATTCTGTTAAGTTGTCTAGAACAATAATAAAGCAGTCTTTAAAAAATAAGTCTTATAATTTGAACACTCTACAAACATTTAACAAAATAACATATTAACAGAATCTGCCTGTACCTAGGATAGAACTCACAACCTCCTGACTGTGAGGCAAGAGCTCTACCTCTAGGCTACAACAGCTGTAGCTTACCTCCTTGCAATTTCAGCAGTGTAACATTGCCAGCAGTTTATCTCCCAGCATTTTGTCTCATTACAGCCACCGTAGTTAGTTTCATTTTACCAGGTGGCTTGCAAGCCTGTCAGCTATAGGTCGGGAGGCAAGTAATCTCTTAGTGTGCTAATAAGGCTTCTGTTTCTGTTCTGTTTGCTGCAAAGAGGTAAATTGGTGGCAAAGGGTGGGGGTGGCTGGGTGGGGCTACATTCGGTGTATAAGACACACCCAAATACGGTAATTAAAATAGATGGGTTGCCTATTGCTGCTTAAATAAGTGTCCATTAACTACCCTAGAATAACTAACAAGTGGAAGAGTTTCCCTAATGGTTCTATGTTCAAAAAAAATACCTTATGTTCTATATTGAAACAAAAAAGGGGAACAGACAAAAAGCACCCCTAGTATTTTGAGAATATTTTTCCCAGAAAATTTTATATTGCTAGATTACCACTGAATAAAGAGGAACCAAGTCCCACTCAGGCATTTTTCTGAAGATGAGGTATGGAAATTGATGTTATGAAGCACATAGATGTTGTGGTCCGCCAGCGGCCTGTGGAGCTGGCAGCAGAGTCGGACAGCAAGGAGGCTGGGGAGGAACATGGGCCAGGCTTGGAGTCTGGAGAAGGCTCGGTGCCAGAGGCAGAGATCCAGTCCGGGCCATCTGGGAGGTCTGTACTGACTCCAGAGCCTCCAGAGGCTGACATGAGCGAGGCAGAGGAACAGGGGGAGCCTGTTCCCAATGCGCGCATGCGCAGAGCTGCCAGAAGGCAAGAACAGTTATGGAGGAAAAGGACTACTTGGGAGTAAGGCTTGGAGATGATTGGCCCCTCCCATATAAGTGGAGCAAATGGATGTGCTCGTTGCAGGAAGCAACTTGTTCAATTCGTGTCTTAGCATTTCAGTTCTAACTCCGTGTTTCTGTTTGGCCTTGCAAAGCTCCTTGCCAATTAGGTCTTTGGCAGCGTGTCAAGAGAGATAAAGGTTGGTGATATCAGCCTTCTTCCGAAAGACTTTGTCGGACTCATTAACATTGTTTGGGACTTATTATTGCTGGGA
Source organism: Diadophis punctatus similis (assembly GCA_023053685.1). NCBI lineage: Eukaryota > Metazoa > Chordata > Lepidosauria > Squamata > Dipsadidae > Diadophis > Diadophis punctatus. The sequence goes on along the minus strand of JALIGW010000001.1, from coordinate 121,406,561 downwards.
ATGAACATAATTCACAGCCGTTAAACTAAAAAGAGGTTTTTGGGACTCAGTTTGTGCTTTATTATTTATCAGGAAGCCTAGGTCAGAACAATAGATCTCACACTAGCCTCACTCCATATCACCCCAATTGTCAAAGCTTATTTCCCTATTTTCATGAGAAAGCCATTTATTGAACTTCATATAAGCAAGAAATCTGACAAAACAGTTCTATGTTGCATGTAGCAATAGCAATAGCACTTAGGCTTATATACCGCTTCATAGTGCTTTACAGCCCTCTCTAAGCAGTTTACAGAGTCAGCACATTGCCCCCAACAATCTGGGTCCTCATTTTACCAACTTCGGAAGGATGAAAGGCTGAGTCAACCTTGAGCCAGTCAGAATCGAACTGCTGGCATTGAGCAGTGAATTAGCCTGCAACACTGCATTGTAACTATTGTGCCGCCATGACTTATATTTAAATTTATAAGTACTACTTATATTCAAGAAAACGTAAACAGAAGTCTCCTTCCGACCTCTGTCTCAATAGAGAAAGGTAAATTGTCTGGATTAGTAAATCTCAACCCTCTTATTCATATCCTTAAGCCTATACAGGTATAAAGCCCCAATTGTGTGTGATTTCTCATTAGATAGTAAAAGAACTTAGTGAAAGATAATGTTTGGATTATTAGCCAAATCGAGGAGAAACCGGAATAATCAGATGCCTTATTTTTTTTTTCACTTGCCAGTAATATGAGGATCAAATCCTTACTCACTAAAAGAACGTAGGATAAAAAATAAGGGGTTAAAATTTGCATGGAAGACTGCAAGAAATGATCTCAGCAGTGACTAAGTTCCAACTGAGAAAGCTTCTAGGTTAGCTTTATTCCATAGCATTTCCATTCAGATCCTAATCCAAACACCGTTTCCTTCTCATGAGTAGAAGTCAAGGCATCAAGTCTATAACTCTGGACTTTCAATGAACATTTTGCCATCTTACCCTAGTTTCGGAGGTGGATCTGGAGCAAGAAAACTGAATCCAGATTTCTTGTTGCTCTATTATGACTTTTTGGAGCAGGGAGTCCCCTGGAGTCTTCAGCTACTGGCACAATTTGTTTCTCCCTGACCTTTAAAGCACGCACTACAATGAACAGCAGAATTCTTCTGAAATCTCAAGCAGTTTGGGATTCTTCCTACTATGGTAGAAAGCTTGTTTGATAATATCGTTAAATAACCTCAATGTCTTGGTCCTATTTCACTGCAGGTCTACAGTTGTTCTCAGCAATTTTGACCAAGGTTTGTGTCTCACATCAATCACAGGCTATACATACACAACTAGTACAATTGCAGAAGTCAATGGACTACTTCTGTTTTTTTTCCATAGTATGGCATTTAAGTGTAAAATCATACTGCATAACAATGTTGTCTGCCACCACATGATATAATACAGCCACCCCACATTCACCACCAATCAGCAAGATCATGAAAATGGATTGATGGTTGAAAACTAGAAATTATAATACAACTAGTAACATGAATACTAAAGTTCAGAACATTTACCACAAGTCTGAAATGCAGTTACCAGCTGTCAAATCCACCTATAGCTGTGCTTTGGTGAACTGTGATCTAACTCATGCAACCCCAAAAGAAAAATATGAATAGGAAGTACAATGATGAATATCTAAATATCAGCATCATTGAACTGGAGAACCAATCTTCCCCAAAACCATACTACTACTGAAATTTATATTGAAGAATATTCTTGACTAGCAAGTTTATGCTATTTAATTTTGAACCAAATTTTCTTACAAACTTTTGTTTTAAAAGGCCTTTAAATGGAAAGAATGGGAAGGCATACATAGTTGCAACAATAATCATTGCAGTACTACAGTATCTTATTCTCCAACCGCACTCAATGTGTAGTCCTCAATGGAACTGCATCTACATGGAGGGAAGTACCGTATTTTTCGGAGTATAAGACACACCGGAGTATAAGACGCACCTTAGTTTTTGGGGAGGAAAATAGGGGAAAACAATCTGCCTACCAGGTATTCATCTGGCTAGCATCCTTAGTCTGGTCAGCTCCAGCACATTATTTTATCTCCTGGTTAGGACTTAAAAAAACCTTCTTCCGAGAGTAACAATGAAAGAGCCTGCAAGCCAGTAAGAGCTGGGAAGATCGTTAGCACCTGGTTAGGGCTAAAAAAAAAACTTATTCGGAGCAGCTGCAGCACATTATTTTATCTCCTGGTTAGGACTTAAAAAAACCTTCTGAGAGAATAACAATGAAAGAGCCTGCAAGCCAGTAAGAGCTGGGAAGATCGTTAGCACCTGGTTAGGGCTGGAAAAAAAGCTACATTCGAAGTATAAGACGCACCTGAATTTTCAGCCACTTTTAGGGAGGAAAAAGGTGCGTCTTATACTCCAAAAAATACGGTATGTAGCGGGGTATTCCAAGGCTCTGTCTTAGGCCCAGTACTCTTCAATATCTTCATCACTGATTTAGATAAGGGGATAGATGGGAAACTCATCAAATTTGCAGATGACACCAAGCTGGCAGGAGTAGCCAACACTGCAGAAGATACAGAAGGATCTTGACAGACTTCAGCATTGGGCCCTATCTAACAAAATGAAATGCAGTGGTGAAAAAAGTAAGGTTCTACACTTGGGCAATAAAAACCAAATGCACAGGTATAGTATATGTCCATGATGGCGAACCTATGGCACCATCTCTGCGGGCATGCGAGCCGTTGCCCTTAGGTCAGCCCCACTGCGCATGTGCGTGCACCTCCTGCTGGCCAGCTGATTTTTGGGTCTCTGCCGCGCATATGGGAGATGCATGTGTATGTGCATGGGGGGGTGCATGGGGGGGTGCGGGTAGCGCGTGCATGCGTGAGAGGGTGTGGCGCCCCCCCCCCCGTGGCCCATTTTTGGTCCCAGGAGACTTCAGGGAGGCCTGCTAGGCCCAAAATGGGGTGCAGGGAGTCGCACGTTCATGCATGCACAGGCAGGAGGAGCGGGGGGGTTGCACACATGCATTGGGGCAGGGGGAGTTGCTTGCGCATGCACAGGGGGGCAAGGCGCACGGGAGCATTTCATTATGGGTATGGGCAACCGCGTGTATGTTGTCGAGGAAAAAAAGGTTAGCCATCACTGGTATAGGTGGTACCTGGCTCAATAATAGTAACTGTGAGGGATCTTGGGATCTTAGTGGACAATCACGTCAATATGAGCCAGCAGTGTGCAGCAGCTGCCAAAAAAAGCCAACACAGTTCTAGGTTGCATTAACAGAGGGATAGAATCAAGATCACGTGAAGTGTTAATACCACTTTATAATGTCTTGGTAAAACCACACTTGGAATACTGCATCCAGTTTTAGTCACCATGAGATTAAAAAGATGTTGAGACTCTAGAAAGAATACAGAGAAGAGCAACAAAGATGATTAGGGGATTGGAGGCTAAAATATATAAAGAATGGTTGCTGGAATTGGGTATGCCTAGTTACTGAAAACAAGGACTAGAAGTGACATGATAGCAGTGTTTCAATATCTAAGGAGCTGCCACAAAGAAGAGGGAGTCCACCTATTCTCCAAAGCACTTAAAAACAGGACAAGAAGCAATGGATGGAAACTAATCAAGGAGAGAAGCAATCTGGAACTAAGGAGAAATTTCCTGACAGTTAGAACAATTAATCAGTGGAACAACTTGCCTCCAGAAGTTGTGGATGTTCCAACACTGGAAGTTTTTAAGAAGGGATTGGACAGTCATTTGTCTCAAATGGTATAGGATTTCCTGCTTGAGCAAGGGGTTGGACTAGAAGACCTTCAAGGTCCCTTCCAACTCTGTTATTCTGTTAAATGGGAATTCACATACTCTTAAAGAAAACATACACTGGTGTGTTTGTTTATCTAAGTGGACCCCATATTTTCTGAACATTTATTTATTGATCTGCAATTGCAAAAAGTCTGAGAAATACTGCCGTAGAACACAAGATGCATCATTCATGGTATGCAGGTACTTTATTCAAATCTAAATTGCACGAAAGGTTTTTGTACTATTTCTTCTATTAACAGAAATACTGTTCTATTTAAATTATTTAAAAATTTGTGTCAGTACCGTAGCTGCTATGATTTCATCCTAACTCTGCATCACAAAGTAATCTTAAATGTGATCTTCCCCATTTTTCTTTGTTCAGGTCTGCAGTCACACATTAAAAGTGAACATAGATGCATGATATTATATAAGAGAAACGGCCACGTTCACTTGCCTCATCATGGGTGACAAACAGAAATGATCTCCAATACTAAGCAAGGGAAAAGGTGACACTCGACACAGAATAAGACTACAAGAGTTGCAAAACTCTTTGCAGTTACAAAACTGCAAGAGTTTTTAGTAGTGCAAGATTCATTTAAAAAGCTAAGAGTGGAGGCAGACTTGATAGGCTGCTACAAGTATAATAGAATCTTACAAATATTGTGATATATAATGATTTTTAAAGACCCAATCACTTTTGTAATATTATTTGTAAGATTCTATTATGCTTCTGTCTCCCTCCACTCTTAGCATTTTAAATGAATCATGCACTACTAAAACTCTTGCGGTATCATACATATGGTTTTCTTTTGTGGATTTCACTAATCAGGGAGGTACAGCTACATCTAGCTCTTCACAGGAATGCTTGCAATACTGTACTTCCATTGTTCATGAAAAAAAACCAAGCATTTTTAGCAAATGCACAGACAAATAACTAGCTTGGGGGTTCTCCTTGATTTCAAACTGTCAGCAGACGGCACAGCAGGCTTCAATAAGAAGAAACGCCTATGGCTGGCAAACCATTTTCAGCCTTATCTGGATAGGGATAGCTTAGCTTCAATAATTGATGCTATAATAAATTCTGCACTACTGGGAAAAAAGACTTATGAACATTGACTTGAAAGCCCAGAAATTGAAGCCTTTATAGAACGAGCTTGTCACTTAGAGGAGGGCTGAAAAGGATACATAATACTGGTTCCTGAACTGATGGGCTGGATACCTGTGAGCTACCAAGCCTAAATAAAGGCCTAAGCAGCTTAGGATCCAAAAATACAAAATACTGCCTCTCCCAGTATTAACCAACTAATGAGCTGAAATCAGAGGAGACCACAAGGTGGCCTCAACTCTTAAATGTGGCTCAGAATGTGCTTCTGATATCCCAAATTCTATTTTACTGAGTAAGAAACATTTTATTTATTTATTTATATTTATTTATTTATTTGTTTGTTTGTTTGTTTGTTTGTTTGTTTTGTCAACATGTGTACAAGATAACAGGTATGATATAAACATAAACAAAAGCAAAGTCTGTATAGGTAAAAATTAGACAATAGGACAGAAGGACAGGGACGGTAGGCACAATGGTGCGCTTATGCACGCCCCTTACAGACCTCTTATGAATGGGGTGAGGTCAATTGTAGACAGTCTAAGGTTAAAGTTTTTGGGGTCTGGGGAAGAAACCACAGAGTCAGGTAGTGCATTCCAGGCATTGATTACTCTGTTGCTGAAGTAGTTAGACTTCATCGTTAGTCCAAACTGTTTTAAAAATCAGTTAAAGGCATTTGTATATCCTGGCATTTGCAGAATAGCTATTGTCACAAGATCAGACTATTTTAAACCCTTATGTTACTATTATTTTTACTGTCTTGTTTTATAGAACTTTGTATTATTCTGTCTTTTTTTCTGCATGCTATTCATAATAGTCTTGTCCCATTAATCTTAAAATATTAGCCCACATTTAAGTATTATTACTCACTGAGATCAAATTGACTGGAAAACGGCTGGAGAACTACAGCTCCTAGATTATCCACCATGATAAATATATCTGTTGGGAATTATAATTCAGCAATGTCTGGAGGGTTCCCAAGAACAGAATTTAGAGTTCCTTCATTTTGCAAAGTATTAACTATTTTCCCTGCATCGAGTTAGATATAAAAGTTAGATATTATAAAAATATAATAATAATAAAGTGCTCTGCAACTTTGGAATTCAAACAGACTGGCACCTGCCACATAACACCCCAGACTTAACAACTGTTGATAAGACAGACAAAAAAGTCTGGATAGTGAACCTATAAATAGCAGAATAGAAGAGAAAGAACTGGAGAAAATCACAAAATACAAGACCTGCAAATAGAAGTAGAATGACTGTAGCAAAAGAAAGCATATAAGTACAAATAGTAATAGGCGCCTAGGACACAACCCCCCAAAACCCAGAGCATCATCAATACTGACAAAATCACCACTAGTCAATTGGAAAAGGCAGCCTTACTTGAAATAGCTTATATCCTGTGACAATAACTATAACACCATCAAAAACAACATCTTCCTATCTCAGGTCCTTGGGAAAGACTCAGTGGGTGGATAAAAATGCCAAATCTAGTCTAAACAATAAGCAATCAACAACAATAACAACAATAATGATGATGATGATGATGACTGTGCAGACATTCATAATAACATAAGCATGTCCAGAGTGAAGGGGTGTCAAACTCAAGGCCTGTGGGCGGAAGCTTAGATCTGGCCCGCGGGGCCACCCTGGAATCAATAAAGGACTGGCCTGCGGGGGCCTCTGCCAGCAAAAATGGAGCTCTCAGGCTCCATTTTCAGCCGGGACGGCCTCCTGCAACCCTCTGCCAGTGAAAACGGAGCTCCCCCAAGCTCGTTTTCGCTGGCAGAAGGCTGCAGGAGGCCTTCCGGCCAAAAACGGGCCCCGGGGGGGGGCTGTGCACAGCCCCCCCCCAAGCTCCATTTTTGCTGGCAGAGGGCTAGCAAAACAAACTAAAAGCAAAACAAAACAAAAGGAGAAATGTTTCCCCTTTTGCATTTGAGAATCAAAGAAGGGACAGGAAAGGAGAAAGGGAAAGAGGAAAGACAAAGACAAAGAAAGATGGGAACACAGCAAGGAAGAAAAAATAAGGAAAGAGGGGAAGAAGAAAGGAGAATGAAGAGGGAAGGAAAAAGAAGAAAAGGAAGGAAGGAAGGAAGGAAGGAAGGAAGGAAGGAAGGCCCTGCCTTAGCACTTTGCCAGCCCTGCTGCCCTTTCGCCATCCCCTTGTCTCCTCCTCCTGACCTCTTCTGGTGGTCTGCCATCCTACCGCTAAGGATGCTTTTGTTACAAAACTGGGTCTCCTTGCATGGAGAAGGAGTGGGCCTCCCTCTGACCCACACACTTTGTTCTCCCGCACACAACATGAGCAACTTGGCCAAGGAAAGCGAGAACAGCAGCAGCAGCAGCCTCGAGGAGGAGGTAAGCGCAGCTGGGAACCCCCCTCAGGGAAGTGGGGCTGAGTTGGGCTGTGGGATCCTTGGGAGATCAAGGGCCGGGCTGGGTGCTTGCCCTCTGCTGCCTAGGGCTCTGGACAGCCTGCGCCGCTATCCAGGGGTCCTCCACATGGCCTGAGAGGGACAGCGAGGCTCCTCTGGAGGACAAGGGTTTGGCGCTCTCCCTGGCCTCGCCTTCCTCCGCTGGAGACAATGGATCCTCCCAGCCCCACCCGGGCCATCACAGGTGCCCCCGACACGAGTGATATTGAGCTGGCCACGCCCACCCAGGCCCCCGAGGTCAAACACAACCCTGATGCGGCCCTCAATGAAATAGAGTTTGACACCCCTGTCCTATATAATATATATCCAACAAATAAACTTAAATAGCCCTCCCAAAAAAGTCAACATAAACCAGAATCAATTTCTTCACTAAATTCCAATTTAAGTTCCTACAAAACATTTTGCATGGTTTAAGAAACGTCTTCCAGCTCCATGTCAAAAGACATAGTTTTGTGGTTAGAATGCAGTATTGCAGGTAAACTCTGCCCACAGCCTTGAGTTCAATCCTGACGGGGCTCAAGGTTGATTCAACCTTCTATCCTTCTGAGGTCACTAAAATAAGGACCCAGATTGTTGGGGGCAATATGCAAATAACACTTCTTCATTGTAAACCACCCAGAGAGTGCTATCATGTGCTATGGGGCGGTATATAAGCCTAAATACTATTGCTAAATGCTATTGCTTCTTCTGACATCAAAACCTAATACATGTAGTTTGAACTTCTGCAAATTTATTACATGCTGCTTTGAGCTTATATTAGAGATACCTGGAGAAACAATACTAATGTTATGAGAATGTCTACAAGAATCAGGAAGCAATCACAATACATCTACTATGCTACCTAATATCTATGACACTTTGCTTTCAAAGGATCCTAATCAATTTTCAAGGTTGTACTGCTTGATCATAAAATATTACCTATTTCTTCTTTGGAGAATTCCTTTTACAGCCAATTCCTTTGACCAGTAGTTAAAACTCCTGTTAAATATTAAACTGTATTTCAATTGCAGTCTCTTTACTTTCTTTTTAATTTCAATAGCAATACATCCCTCAGTCTTATAAACCATTATATACAGAAACATAGAGCCTTATATCACTGTTTTCTACAATTAAAAATTTGGTACAGCTAAACCAATAAACGGCATTTCTGGATCCTTGCACAAATGGACAGCTGCATTCCTATCAAACAGGCAACAAATAGTTAAAATTGGAAACTCTATATCAAACCCAGCACCAGTTAATAGTGGTGTTCCCCAAGGTAGCGTTCTAGGACCAACACTCTTTCTGCAGTATATAAACGACCTTTGCGATCATATTGTAAGCAGCTGCGTCCTCTTTGCCGACGATGTAAAACTATTTAACACCACAGACAATTCTACTACCCTACAAAACAACCTAGATTATGTATCTGAATGGTCAAACAATTGGCAACTCCAAATCTCTGCTAACAAATGCTCTGTCCTGCACATTGGCAATAAAAATCAGAATATCAAATACAAGCTGGACAGAAACGATCTAAAAGATGACCCACACTCTGTCAAGGACCTTGGTGTACTCACTTCAAAAGATCTAAGCCCCAGAGCTCACTGTAACAACATTGCTAAAAGGGCATTAAGAGTTGTCAACCTTATTTTACGAAGTTTTCTCTCTGGTAACGTTATACTTCTAACTAGGGCATACAAAACCTTTGCCAGACCTATCCTTGAATACTGCTCACCTGCCTGGAACCAACACTGTATTTCGGATATCAATACACTAGAGAGGGTCCAGAGGTATTTTACAAGAAGAGTACTCATCTCCTCTGCTCGCAATAAAATTCCTTATTCCAGTAGACTTGAAATTTTAGGCCTGGATAACCTTGAACTACACCGTCTACGTTCCGACCTAAGCTTAGTACACAAGATCATCTACCTTAACGTCCTACCTGTTAACGACTACTTTAATTTCAACCACAATAACACTAGGGCTATCAATAGATACAAACTAAATGTAATCCGCTCTAATCTTGATTGCAGAAAATACGACTTCTGCAATAGAGTAGTAAATGTCTGGAACACTTTACCTGATCCTGTTGTTAGTTTCTCTAATCCCCATACCTTTTACCTTAAACTGTCTACCGTGGACCTTACACGTTTCTTAAGAGGTCCCTAAGGGGGCGTGCATAAGTGCACCAGCGTGCCTACCGTCCCTGTCCTACTGTACCCATTTGTATGTACTCATTTTATGTGTTTATGGCTATGTTTTGCTTCTTTATATCCATTTACAGTATTTGTGCCATTTTTTCATGTGTCCTGTTTCCTTGCACTTGTTGACAAATAAAATAAATAAACTGGGCTTAGGAGGAAGAGAACAAGCCATGATATTAAACAATGGCCTGCAGTGATTCAATATGCTCTCTCGACCTAATTTTCATATCTATTATTTCCAATTTGTCTGGCTTCATATGCTTCACCAAGTTTTTTAACCATGCTTTATAGGCAACCATATGGAATGCCTAATAATTCATTAAGCCATATAATTGCAGTTATATTTAGCAACTTGTCCAAACACAGGTGCATTGGATGTAGTGCAGTTAATGTAAAAATTTAAAGCACAATTTGTAACTAAGGCTAATTTGTGGCTTACCTGTAAAGCAATGGTTTTAAATGTCATTTGAATGCAGTCTAAGAACTAGTTTGGGGGAGGGAGTGTCTTTGTGCCTTGAAGTCAATGTTGACTCCTAACAACTGCCTGGACTATTATTCCCTGTTTTTACAATAATGGGGAAGAACTGCACATCACAGGAAACCAAATAAATCACATGATAAGAGTATTATATATACATTAGGGTAATGATAAATTATAGTAAATTGAGGCCTCATGGAAAGGAGAAAACTGCCAGTATAAGGACAGAGTTCCAAAGCATAAAGCTATACAGCCCACTGGTTACTGAACACAATTATATAAACATCTGAACCAATTTCAACATTCCAAGAAGGCTCCACATCCATTTGCACTACTCAGGTGACCCTGAGGACACAGATAAATCTCCAGGTGGCCTCAACGACTCTCTAAAAGAATGCAAATGACCAGCTGTCTGCAAGGAGTATAAATCCTTCCATTCCCACCATCCAGTCAGAGCTGAAGAAGCTTCTTGGATGAGAAGTGAAATGTCTTCAAAGAAAAACCAGAAAGTCCAGTTGCCTCTTGAAAAAGCACCTTTGAGACAACCATGACCTGGATGACTGAGAATCTCCATAGACATCTGAACCAATACAACATATATTATTGGTAACTAAGCAAACCTGTATAGTTCCACTTAAAACTCATCAATCTGGCTCGGATGACAATACTACTCTATTCTGTGCTTAACCTTAGTATGTCATTTAAATATGGGCCATGAAACTGAATACCTCCTTAGCTTATCTTAGCTTTGGTTCTAAGTATCTGCCTGGAGATGTATCTAATGAGAATTACCAAAAAATAAGTCTACTTTTTCTGCCACCAGATAGAGTCCCTGAGACTAGCCAGTGAATATGGATTTGTATTTTTCACAAATGAGATACAGGAAGTTATGACTGGCTAACTACTTCAAAGTTAGCATGGATATTGACCATGGAGTTACTAACCTCCTCACGATTAACATTTAAGACAACGTAAGTCATGGGCAAAATCATATTTTTAGTCTGTCTACATTCTGGGAGAGGCTGAGCCTAGAAAGTTGGAAGCAAATTTTATATGGGTTAAGAGTTGGCTTGCAGTTTCATCATTAACATTTTGAGGCATGTCAAAGTAAACCTCTTAGGGCAAGCCTACAAAGCAAAAAGTCTTGTGTTGTCTATCTTTTTTTTTAGTAGTAAATTTACATCCTCAGTCCTAAAAGACATGCTGCTGAGCACTTCCAACCCTTGCTGCTATCTCCTGCATTCCAGTGGCTTCACTAGCCACATAACAACTGATTTTGATTTATTAACACGGTCCCTTCCCCTTGCCAAGTGGTGCAAGCCTGCTCTAAGAGAATACTTAAATGACCATGGTTTGCAAATGCGATCTTGTCAGATAATTTGTTGCTAGAAAGTGTTGCAAATACAAATTTACCAATTCACATTTTTATCGACAGGGTATATAACCAAGCCAATACAAATTTACCAATTCACATTTTTATCGACAGGGTATATAACCAAGCCATCATTGTCTAATAAAATCAAAACATTGGAAACAGACAGCTATCCTGAAAATACTTATTAGGAAGTTAGCTTCAATGAACCAAATGACAAAATAATCAAATGTTTATTTGGGTGTAATTATTAGTTAGATCAGTTAACCAAAGTTTTGAGAGATATGCATTAGAGTAAAAGAATAAAAGCAATAAAAGCAACATCAACGATCAACCTAAGGATATGATGTAAAAAATATAAAACAATCTTTCCAACCTGTTTTAAAAATGCAAAATGTCTTTCCTTTGAGCAAAATAAAGTGTGGGCACAAACAAAAAATTGGGGAAGCACTTCCAAAGATGGTGCACCACAACGAAGAGGTGCTTCCTCTGCTACATGAATATGCAGTGTAATTTAATGAAGATACTTGCAGAGGAATCTTTGCAGGTAGCCTAAGGATTTGGTTAGATATACAGAGGAGAAGATCTTCCATTAGATTCTGGCCCCAAACTATCTCAGATTTTAAATGTATACATTAATATTTTGAGTTGGATGCAGAAAAGGGTTTGGAACCAAGCAGCTAATGAAGCACTAGAAACATCTATCCATGGCAGTTATTTTGGACAAACTAAAGTTTGAAAACCATTTCATATATGTCATTCAGAGTTCATAACAACAGAAGCTATCTGCTCTTCTCAATGTAATAATGGATCCAGGAGCACTTCCATAACATAGAATGAAATTCCCTCCAGAAAAGACTCAACTAGAGAATGAACCACCCGCCAACTGTAATTCCTTCTCTGGACTGACCTTAAATTTATCAATTCGCATCCACTCCATTATTCTGCTCAGATATCGATATCCACCACCTCACCTGGGTTAGATGAGAAGGAGAAATGAAATTGGGTGGCCATCCTCATATAACATTTTTCACTTGTATTTCCAAATAAAGTTTACATACAACTGCAGGAGAAAGTGAACCACGGGGCTTACCAGGACTCAGTATAAATTGCCAGGGAATATAAAGCAGTAAACTTTTTAGTAATGGATGTTCAAGTAGGAACTGCATTACTATAAATAAAACTCTCTATTCTCATTCCAGACAGTTGATCCAGAGGTATACCATGCTCAAGGTTACAGAAGATTTATGGGAGGCCCAAGTGAAACCTAATGGTTGCATTTCTCTTCTCTTTCAGTACTAAAGCATTTTTTCCAAGAGTATTTAGAGTTTGTCACTAGTCACCTAACAAGAAAAGGATGATAATAATTGCTCTGATGTTCTCCTCCCCTTCTGAATCCAAAGATTTCTTCAAGGAAGTTTCAATGCTGTCTCTTTTCAGGATGGCAATACAAACTCATTTCAAAACAAGGAATAGATTTTCTTGGCTCCTATCAGCCATTTCATCCTTACTGAATTATAGCAAGCTAATGGATGGTATCATGCATGCAAGAGATAAGGTAAACTTATCCAAGGATATTTTCCAAAACTTTAAACCTCAAACGAACTCAAGCGGAGCAGACAATGAAAATCTCCATTCTAATGGAATTCCATCAACAATGGCGTGTGAAATAGGAGCAATTTTTAGCTTGAAGGGTTTTGCAAATTATTAGAGGTAACCATTGAGAATATGGCCAAGTTCCTTTACGGAATAAAACATAATAAATATTTCAGGATATAAAAGAGCTTCACCAGATGACACTGCAAAATGCTGTGGAACTGAATCACTCTCGTTATAACAGAACAGACTTCACAAAGAACTCTAATTCAGAGTTTTTATTTTATGTGTCATCAATTGAACCTTAAGAGTTTCAATAGGAATGCTATGAGAAATTAAGGACCAAAAGAAAAAGAAGAATTACCAAATGTGGGTTCCAAATTTTCTAAGGTATAGCAGAAAGGGCAGCGCTTGTAAGCTGACATTCAGGACCTCCACTCCTGGGGTAGTATGGATGGGCATTCGCGTTCATGACAACTCATTGCTTTGCTGCTCGATCAGGGATTTGGGGAAAATATTCTTTTTTTTTTTAACTAAAAGATTCTGCAGCCTGAAAATGTTTGACACCAACTGCTCTAACCCATGTTCACTCAGGTTCAGTAGCTGCATTCCTGTTGACTTTATTGCCAAGAACCTATCTTAATCTGTCAAGGAAAAAGATGCCTGCTCAATTACCTGAGTAAATGTCATATTGAAATACTAGTCATACCAACTGGAAAATCCCACAGGGCTCTAGCAGTGTATTTAAAACCATTAGAGTTGATTACTTTCAATGAAGCAGATGCAGAGGTTCAAAATCTGAGGCTTCAGTGCCACAGACAGACCTGATACCCTTGGAATGATGTCTAAAAATTAGAATAGAATAGAATAGAATAGAATAGAATAGAATAGAATAGAATAGAATAGAATAGAATAGAATAGAATAGAATAGAATTCTTTATTGGCCAAGTGTGATTGGACACACAAGGAATTTGTCTTGGTGCATGTTATGTTATCAGATTAATATTTTTAATAAGACATTAAGGGATTCAATGTTATTCAATGTAGGACTGAAGAGTAACCATATTAACCATATTTTATTTCAATTACATGAAATGAGCTTCATCTTTGTAGGCCCTTCAAAGACTACCTGTGGCTAGTAATTTGGATAGTATTTATGGCATTTGCTCAAATACTATAGAAAAATGCCACTGCATGTGCCTATTGTCCCAGCTGTGACCTATATCCACACTGAGGAATGGGTTGCTATGCTGAATATATTCTATCAGAAACACCTTAACAGAATCTATTTCTCAAATTTCATTCAATACTGAATCAAACCTGCTTTTCATTACATCTCCCGATATGTTAACAGTTCATATCTCAGATGATACTACTTGCCAGAATACAAAGAAACATAATTATCTGAAAATGTTTAATAATTGCCATACTGTATTTTGAACTTACTGGTTAGTGACAGATTTAATTACAAATGTAAGTGTTTTGAGTGCTAGTAATCATTTTACTAGTAATCAGTCAAAAGCAGAGGGCAACCAAATTAAGATCACTTGTAAATTAATCTAAACAACCAGTTCTTTTGAAATCAAATAGTCACTGTATATACGTTATTAACATCTATAAATACAATAATGGCAGATGTTTTGACTTGTTTCTTTTCACATTAGAGCCAAACTTTCTTTTTTAGCTAGGTTAACATTGTTACCTATTTTATGGCACCAAATAAGCCATTCATAAAACACTAACCCCAATGGCTTAATTATTTTGTCTGCAAGTCTTAACTTCAGAAAAGGGAACTAGTACACCCTGGAAAATTTCTGCAAAAGTCCCAGAAAATCCCAGAAGCTTTTACCACATGTTCATTTATTTTGCACTTATGCCTTCACAAGTACCAGAATCTTATTACTACAGGTAGTCCTCGACTTACAACAGTTCATTTAGTGACCGTTCAAAGTTACAACGGCACAGAAAAATGTGACTTATGACAATTTTTCAGTTATGAACTTTGAAGCATCCCCCTGATCAAAATTCAGATGCTTGCAACTGCTTCATATTTATGAACGTTGCAGTGCTTCATATTTATGACCGTTGCAGTGTCTCGGCATCATGTGATCACCTTTTGAAACCTTCTGACAAGCAAAGCCAATGGGGAAGCCAGATTCACTTAACAGCCGTATTACTAACTTAACTGCAGTGATTCACTTAACAATTGTGGCAAGAAAGGTTGTAAAATGGGGCAAAACTCAGTTAACAAATGTCTCACTTAGCAACATAAATTTTGGGCTCAATCACGGTCGCAAGTTGAGGACTACCTGTATATGACAATTAAAAATTTTAGTATTATTTTCTGAGACACTTGAAACCAAGAAACCAGGACCACCCATAAATGGAAATACAGTGCCACAATCTACCATACAGGTAAGCCTTGCTTCTGTTTATTTATTTTTAAGGATACAACCTCAATTTTTTACTATCACTATATATATACAATACACATTTCTGTCATTTTACTCTTGCTTCTGTGCTTTATGGGTATACCATATTCAATCATTTTAAGAGAAAGATCAGAGAGAAACAATGGGATATTCAGATGCTAAAATGTAAAATTGGTCATTAATAGCAGAGCACCAAGTGATTCTGGCTGCATAAGTAGAAGACATTAATGTTACCTCTCAAACTAATTTCCCTTGAACTTCAGTTATAAAGAGAAAGGAATTCAGGCACCTTAAGCCTTTTGCTAATCCATCCTATACTTCATTACTGGTAAATATAATGCAAATAAGCGTTTCCATTAAGCTCTCCAAGATCATAAAATGGGGCAAAACTTAACAAATGTCTCACTTAGCAACAGAAATTTTGGACTCAAGAGGGCTCAAATGGTCGTAAGTCAAGAACTACCTGTATCTATTGCAGTATTTTGGTCACTTCCACAAAAAACACATGATTCACAATGACATTAGTACATTACTAAAATGTTAGTAATCTAATTCAGTATATTTTTTATTAAAATACACAAAGCAGAAATAACAATGGACTGATAACAAACCTTACTGAATTATCCTTCTATGAAATGACTATTTTGATTATTAAATGAAACGTGAAGAATCAGAGCCTCTATGCATGGCTGCTTGGGATTATATAGATTATTAACTTAATATATTAAGTTACAACATATTAATTACCTTGCTATGGAAACACAGTAAGAAACAACAACTTCAGGGGTTGCGGCGAGTTTACTACCTTATAATTCCTACCTTATAATGTGACCCTAAAAAAAAGCTGCAACAAGATATGAAAAAACAGCACAACTTGTTGTTTTAGAACCTCCTGCCTTGAGTATGACTCGCAAAATCCCAATATATCATACAGTTGTGTAATTGTAATGTGTCATGTGAAATAAAGAGTATAAAATATAAAAGAAATAATTATAATAACAATTCCATTTCCAATCCATTTAAGATTTGAAGTTAAATCGGATTGAGATAACATACTGGACACATACTGGATAATATACTGGACACATACTGGAGTGTAACTCTGGCCCAAAATTCAAGCACATTATTTCCTATAAGGCCAGAAGGATTTCAAGGAAGTGCAAGCAGATTTCAGGCTTGACTAACTCAAAAAATCATGTATTTTTTTCCCTTTTAGAATGAGTTCACACATCACATTAAGCCAAAAAGAAACGCCATCACATCTTCGTATAATTGGCAAACTGGAACACTCATATTCAACACAAAAATCTACTCCTTCTTGAATAGTGCTATATGGAGGGTGGCCATTTTGTTTCTTCTTCAAAGTGACAATGTGAAAAATTATTTTACTCCACCATGATTTGATTTCTTAACACTAATTTGTTTGGTGCGATCAGAAAAAATAAATTTTCAATTAAAAGGAGCCCCAGAATATTGGGCAGTAGATATTGTTTACTGTGACTTTCCACATGAGGAATATCCTATTTTGCAGAGATTTGTAGGAAAAGGAAAGATTCTATATTTTCATAACAAATCTGCCATTGCCATGTATCGTCTGTCGACTTGTTCACCTTGAGATTATGGAAAGATTGATCATAAATGGACAAAAATGTTACAAAAACTATGCATGTGGCTCTTCTCATTCCTACTAGTACTGGTTTAGCTCCACAACTTGCAAACACAAAATCATATATAGCATTGACTGCCCATCAATGTTTAACTCAGGAGAAAAGAACTGGTGACCCATCAGATGAATATAAAACCTATGACTCACGGGCACAGATGGTAACAGCTGTAACTCAATAGTATCTGGAATGCTATAGATCAGTGATGGCGAACCTTTTTTTCCTCAGGTGCCGAAAGTGCATGTGTGCGCGCTATTGCACACATGCGAGTGCCCACACCCATAATTCAATGTCTGGGGAGGGCAAAAACGGCTTCCCCCGACCCCCTGGAAGCCCTCTGGAGGCCGGAAATGGCCCGTTTCCTGACTTCCGGTGGGCCCAGTAGGCCCGTGTTTCGCCCTCCCCAAGCTCCAGAGGCTTCCCTAGAGCCTGGGGAGAGCAAAAATGCCCCTCGCCTCCCCTGAGGCCCTCCGGAAGCCAAAAATGCCCTCCCAGAGCCTCCGTGTGATCCGAAAATCAGCTGGCTGGCGTGCACAGGCAGATATGACTCCGCGTGCCACCTGTGGCACGCGTGCCATAGGTTCGCCATCACTGCTATAGATTGATGCTCCAGACTTAACATGAAATGAGAACTCACTTTGGTATATCATAGAAGACCAAGCTAAAACACCAGAAGGAATTAAAACTCACTACAAAATATAGTACATACATTTGGTAGTCCTCATTTAACAAGCACAATTGGGACCAGGAACCTGGTCATTAAGTGAAGTGGTTACTTAGTGAAATCACAACTGCACTTACAATCTTACTTCAGCTTTCTTTGCTTTACAAACCTGCGAAGGTCATGGATGCAAGGATTGTCCTAAAGTTATTTTTCATCATTCCAACAGCACACAGTCACTAAACAAGGCTACCTGTACTGCCGATATAACCATGACCAACATATAACACATGCAACAGTTTGCTTTGATAACTGTTGAAGAACTGAGTTTTGGATTATGAATAATGACGATATCCATTTGAATTATGCCTTTTCTAGTTTTTAACTCTCCAAATACACAATGAATCATTACAGAGATTACAATGATGAAGAACTATTCAATGCCACTATGTTCAAAATTCTACTTGTAAATTTTTTTACATTGCTTGTTAAGCCAAACACTAATTCTGGACTGAATTCAGGTAGCCAAAGCAAGCAAGAATATTTCACTGTTTTCCAGATTCAAACCGATCTCCTGCTATTCAAAATGAAGAAAATGGTCAAACATAACTTCAGTACTTATGCAACAACGAATTCATTTTTCCAAGATGCCTCACATAAGGCTTCGTCAAGACAGCAGATTAGTGTCTGAGGAGTATTGAATTGTATGCTTAAAAATCACACATGACCATGCATATAAAAAGATGCTTACAATCCAGGTGTTTCTTCTTGGGGCCCATCACTTCATGTGTGGTTGCTTTGCAGACAGCTCTGGCTACAGCTGATCCTGTAACGCTGTACTGAGCAGCTGCGATGCGATCTGTCAGCGTCTGACCTGACATCTTCAACTAATTCTAGGACTGCTGCCACTTCTATAAAGAAGGGGGGGGGGACAATTGAGGGGAGGAGAAAAAGAAAAGATAAAATGATTTGTCCATTAAAACTAGATTCCCTCTAAAGCCTGGCTCTCAGTTTACTCCTTCCCCCCACCCCCATCTTTTCTGTTGTGTAACTGTTTGCACTGAAATGTGTGGCCACGGATGTTTTAGAGATGGGGGAATAAAGAGGAAATATGACTCAGGCGATTAAGACATTAAGGTGTGTGGGGGGGGAGAGATTCCTTTTCCTTCAGTGAACTGCATCCCTTGATCAATATGATGGCGGTTACTGCAAACTACCACCTCCCTCTCCGCTATTTATGTTGTAGGGAGGGCACGAGAAAAGGCTCCCCCTCCCGCGTCTCCAAAGCGCAGGCCTTCCCGACTGAACCTCAAGAGGGCTCCTAGGATGAATTTAATAGCTCGTCTCCCATTCGGCCACTTATACACCCCGGCTTCCTCTTGCAGCCGATTTCCACTGCAGCACCGGGGTTCCCCCTCCCAAATCTCTCTCCCGGTTGCCCTGCGTTTCCACTCGGCTATCTGAGAAGAGATTATATCATTGCGCCATATTATGCCCTCTCGGAGCCTTCCACCCCCCCCAGTCCACAGGCAGCAGCTCCCTCCTCGAAGACGAGACAACCCGCAGGCCGCTCCATTCTTCCACAGCCCGGCCAACCCCACCCCGACATCACACACCAAAAACCCCATTCCTTCGGCTCTCTTTCCTTACCCAAATCCCTAGTTTTTCCTGCTCTGCAATGCAATGCAATGCTCCCCCCCCCCGCACCACCACTTCCAATGCGCAGGGAACGATGATGCCAGAGAGCAGCCGCGTCTGGTTATCCGGGCACAGCGGCACCCCTCATCCCCCCCACCCCCACCCATGCTGAAGACTGCTAAACGCCGGTGAGGCCTTTCTTTTTCCCCCCCGCCCCCCACTCCCGGGAACGCAGAAGAACCCAACACGGCGAACCTGTCAACACGTTCCAGTCCTCCCGGCGCGCGCCGCCGTGCCTCTTCCTCTCCCCTGCTTAGCTCCCGGGTCGCGAGAAGGCCCCCGTCGCCGCCGATCCTCCCGCCGCAACCTTTCTTGCCCCCGCCCGGCTGGCAGCAGCTGCGCCGAGAATCCCTCCTCCTCCTCCTCCTCTTCCCCCCCAGTTCGCACCGGGCGCTTTGCTCCAGCGCGCGGGAAGGCGCGCCTAGAGCGCACTTGGCCTCTCCCTCAGGTGCAAGGAGGCTGGCGAGGGGAGGGAGGGAAGGAGGATTGGCCGAGAGGAAGATGCGCTAAGGCTGCGGAGGCTCTGCCGGAGCGCAGCTTTTTCCACGCCCAGGAGCCGCCGCTATTTCCAGCTTAATCTCCGCTTGCTCGCCTGGCAGCCTAATCTCTGGCGCGCGCGGCTTGCATGCGTTCCCTGGGGTGGCCCTAGAGCAGGAATAGGCGAATGCCTGGCAGGCGTACGATACGCCAAACCTCCTCCGCCTGGCAATAACACACCTCTGTCTTTCCTCTTGGTTGACTCTTTTTCGGCTGGTTCTTTCGCACAACCTCGCGGGTTTGGGGCTTTTTTTTTTCTTCTCTCCCCAGAATCAGGTGACCCGGAGCGGACGAACCGAATAGCCCTCCAGGGGCCGTAAAACCGGAGAAAGTCCCTCGTATGCCTAAAGGGGACGCCCGTCACCACCGGGATTTTCCCCCTTTGCTCGTCGGGGAAAGAACGAAGCGCTTAACCACGTGAGGGACAACGTTTTTAACCCAGGTCTGGCTGGGTTTCTCAGCAGTGACGGTCCTTCCTTCCCCGTTAACTTAGTTCTGCTCTTTGCTTGTTTTATTGCACCGGGAGTGTGTGTGCGTATCCTAGATCCTATTTCACGTGTCAGATGTGGATGCGTGTAAAATAATCCTTTTTACTTTGTTGCAGAATGTGAAAGTCGAACCTTGTTCATCCGTTTTTCTGTTTCTGTTACGTTTCCTGGGCTTCAAGTTCTTCAGACCTCAGCTTCTACGTTAATATAGCAGTTGAATATTATTACTGGTGCGGCTTAGTAGATAACCAATAAAGCCTCACCTCTAAATGTGGTTGCTCGAAAATTGAGAGATAATACCAAGTTTAGGGTGTGTAGTTCAAGGCAGGTCTCTCATGTTAAGTATCTCCGTTCTTCAGTGCCATTGTAATACCAGCTATTGAAGCCGTTAATCAAACTGGGTCTTAGTTTTGTTTTACATCCTCTTTTTTCTTCACCTTTCTTCACTTGTAGTCACACTGAAACTGTGTAAATGAATTCACAGGACTCTAGGTTTCCATAAGCCCTCAGAGTAAAATGTGGCTAAAGAGTTTATGCTCCAGTGTATTCTGGAAATCCAGCCAATTATATATAACTTCTATGAAGCCTTGTTTAGTTTATTAACAGTGATGCAAATTACAAAAACAAATTTGTTCAAAATGTTTTTGTTTCTGTAAACGTGGTATGTAGGAAATGTTGATTTTTCTAATTAATCAAACTATTATTTAGACCAAAATCCGTATGATGCTACTTGCATGAATTTATTATCTTGGCCACTGTTTACAATAGCCATCTTCAAATCATTTTATATTGGATAGGTTCATAAGGATGATTTATTCAGAATAATATTCAATAATAAATAAATGCAGTAAATACTTCCTATTTAATCCTAACATGACATCCTTCAGGTACTGTATCCTATTTTAAAGTTTTGGGGTGTGTACTAGTCTCCATATACGTATTTCATATATTTCCATATACCTTATAGTTGCATTATATTTTGAGGACCACAATGTGGATCATTGTGATAGATTATTGATGAGTGCAAAACAGGTAGCTGGGCTCACATGACACATGAAGCCTCAAAGATAATTGTATTGTGTGAAAAAGCTGTTGTGGTTTGTAAATCAGTGTTACAGTTCAACACAATATGCACGTGTTGAGTCAACTGGCGCTTAAGCAACATTCTGTGATTTTAAAAATGAACGTTAACTTGACCATATCCCAATCATCTAATACTGTACAAATGTCAATCTTTAATTTCACATTTGAATTTCTTCAAAAGTATGAGGTAGGTATCTCAAAGTTGGTGATCTGTCAATTTTTAATTCATTAATAAAGCTTAAAGTGTAATTTCTTGCCATTGTTGTTTGAAAAGTCTGTTCAAGTGAGCATCAATATCCTAAAGGTTCTGCAGTGTCTCAAATGTTCTGCAGGGAGGACTGGTGAAAGTAATATAGCATCTCTTTCCTTTAGGATTTTTTCCCCTTAT
This sequence comes from Diadophis punctatus similis, assembly GCA_023053685.1. Taxonomy (NCBI): domain Eukaryota; kingdom Metazoa; phylum Chordata; class Lepidosauria; order Squamata; family Dipsadidae; genus Diadophis; species Diadophis punctatus. The sequence continues at coordinate 121,384,647 of JALIGW010000001.1, read as the reverse complement.
GGTCTAGTAGTCCATTTGCCTTCTAGTTGGATTCCTACTTCCAATTTAGATTTTTTATTATTGATTGTAATGTTTTAGAAATAAACTCAAATATATGTTATATATACATTATTTATGAACAAACTTGCAATGTAATCTGCAGAAGGAAAACTCACCAAATACACTTTTCCCAATGGCTTTCTGCCTTATGCTTTTAGCTATAGCTACCATATTTGGGCTACAAAAATACAGACATCCACAAGATAGCAGTAAAGAAATACAGAAATATCTAACATATTATATGTTAGATATACTATACGTTATAGTTTGTTTTCTGGATCTCATGTACTTGACAACCTCCCCAATATTTACACTGCCCTCTGTCTTCAGCCTCACTATCTCATCTTAGATATTTTTAAAATTATGGGTTTTCTTTTCCTCCCAATCAAGCCCATAGCTCTTTATGTCAACAGCATGAACCAATGGCTCTCCCAATCATACATTTCTGTCACTGAAACTGCATTGTGTGAGCCATACATGTGTAGCCAGATAAATGTATGAATCTACATCTATAATAGTCCTCCTGGCCAAACGTTGAAGAGAATTTGCATTTACACAATCAGGAAATCAGATCTTTTAGGAACACTTTTGTCCTGTGCATGTGAAATCTATCTTCTATGATTGATGCCCCCTGCAAATATAACTATATGTACCACTAATAATTTCAGCCAGGGTAACTTAAATATTTTAAACTGACCACTGCTTTTATAATAGGTATTGTGGTTAAAGTCTCTGAGTTTGTCAGTTGGAAAGCCAACTGCCTGGGTTCAAGACCTAAGTGCCATGCAGTAGGATGAGCTCCGATTATGTGCCTCAGCTCTTGCCCACCTAGCAGTTCGAAAGCATGCAAATGCAAGTAGATAAATAGATACCACTTTGGTGGGAAGGTAACAGTGTTCTGTGCTCCTGGGTGTATCTCATGTTGGCCACATGATCACAGAAATGTCTTTGGACAATGCTGGCTCCCTAAGGTAAGAAATGGAGATGAGCATCGGCCTCTAGAGTTGGATACGACTGGATGGGAAACAAGGCCTTAGGTATAGCTTGACTTTTGGGAAGATAGTAAAGAAAATATTTCTTTCTTACTGGAGAAATGTTATGAGAAAACACTTAGCATACATTGAATAACATAATTTTATTAGCAACTATACATGACAGTTCAACAGATCTTACTTCAAATGTCTTTCAAGTCGTTTTCTCCTGCTCTGAAAATTGAATGGATTTGAAGAGGTCAAGCATAGATAGAATTTATAGATTCTAAAATGTAGATTTGTATCCTGAACCTATTACTAGATTTCATTCTGACATTTCAATCTTCAAAGGGTTCATTGCCTTGAAAGGCACAAGTATTCAAACCATAGAAAATGCTGACACAATGTTCCACTCTACTTGGCTAGAAACTGAAGTTGTATTTGTTTTATTTTGGGCTTATAAATGTATGTGACCAGAACATTAGACAAGCAGTTATTTGCACTATAAAGGACAAAATAGTTATTCCTTTTTTCCTTGACATTTTTTTTCGTAGTATATGGATTTATAATTAATGGATTTAGTATTAATTAGATTCCTGTTCTGTTTCTGCTAAGAATGCATCCATTCATGTAATTGTTACTACCAGCAATAGCCTGATCCTCTGCTCTATGCTTGACTGTTGCATTTATATAGGGCTCTCACTCTAGCATTAATTACTGAAGTTATTAATCACTGAATTAATAGCATTAATTACTGAAATAAAAACCTAACAAATATTGTTCAGTGGGTTTTTGAGGATATGGGAACGATAAGGACATATCATCTACAGCAGGCCCAAGTTGAACTATATCATTAGAGGCATTGCTTGACCTCTGTTTCAAATATGCATTACCTATTAAAGTGCAGCTAATAGATTGAAAGAAATTAGTAGAAATCACTGTGGCAGAATTAAACCTTGTGGTATGTAACACTGAACATTTGTATAATGTAGTTGAGATTGGGCTATGTTTTTTGTTTTTTATTTGATCTTTGTCATGTACACCTAAAGTGATTTTAGCCAAGCCATTCTCCCCAATCCTCCATCAGATCTGTAATACAAGGAATAATAATAGTGATTTATTTTGCACTTGCTAGGAACGTTTCGAAGTTCTGTACAAATAATCAATTTTGAAATGTACTATAGCTGAGAACAAAGTAGATTTCTTTTATAAAGAAGAATTATGTGTAGTTTAATGAAAAGAAGGACTAGGGGTGACATGATAGCTGTGTTCCAATATTGAAGGGGCTTCCACACAAAAAAGGGAGTCAACCTACTCTCCAAGGTATCTGAAGGCAGAACAAGAAACAATGGATGCTAATCAAGGACACAAACAACCTAGAAATAAGAACAAATTTCCTGACCGTTAAAAGAATCAGTGGAACAAGTTGCCTCCAGAAGTTGTGGGTGTTCCAACACTGGAGATTTTTAAGAACAGATTGGACAACCGTTTATCTCAAATGGTATCCTACTTGGGCAGGGGGTTGGACTAGAAGACCTCCAAGGTCCCTTCCAACCCTCTTATTCTGTTAATAAATGAAAGTGAAATAAATAAAACGTTGCATGATAAGTAGGGTGAAGTCACAAAGTGATATAGAGTTCTTATGAATATACATGGAAAGAAAGCCCACTAAATTGGATATTTTATAAAGAAGTGAACTTGCATATACTGGAATGAACCAGTTTACGTCAGAAGTTTACATGATATCCTATTCAGGACATGACCATATGAAATAATGGGATTGCAATGGTATTGATAAATATAATCAGCTGCAACCCAACAAATAACATAGCAGATATCCAATAAACCTAAATTTATACCAGTGGTTGCATTTACCACTGATGTAATAACAGAACATACTGAGGAATTCTATAGCAAATTGAAGGTGATACTAAATGCAATATCTTTAAAGAACCTAGTATTGCTAATGGGGGATCTGAATGCAAAAGTTGGGAATGTGAGCAAAAAAATTATGATACTGATAAAAAGTCTAGGGGTAGTTACTGATGCAATAAATGGATGCAGACCAGGGGTGAAATTCAAAATTTTTCCCTACCGGTTCTGTGGGCGTGGCTTGGTGGGCGTGGCAGGGGAAGGATACTGCAAAATCTCCATTCCCACCCCACTCCAGGGGAAGGATACTGCAAAATCTCCATTCCCACCCCACTCCAGGGGAAGGATACTGCAAAATCCCCATTCCCTCCCCACTCGGGGGCCAGCCAGAGATGGTATTTCCCGGTTCTCCGAACTACTCAAAATTTCCACTACCAGTTCTCCAGAACCTGTCAGAACCTGCTGAATTTCACCCCTGATGCAGACTGTCCTTCCTTCACAAATGAGACGTGTTTTGTTCATTTTCCACTGAAAACGTGAGACTGGAGTAAATCTATAAATAGGTTTCTTATTTGAAAGTAGAATATTTACTGGGATATTTATACTATAACTTATTACTAATATTATTAATCAGACCTTGAGAAATATCTTCCATGGATTGCTAGAAGAGAAATCAGAACAAGAAATGGGGAAACCTAGAATTTCGGATTTGTTTGGTCCAAGAAGATATCCCTGGAGAAGCTGTCTGTGATGCTCATATTCATCTGGGGGGGGGGGGGCGAGAGGGGGAGCATGGGACGGAAAGGCGATTAGGCCAAGGAAAGATGCATGGACTTCATTTTCCAGAATTTCCTAGAGAGTTGAAATCCACCCATCTTAAAGGGGCTGAGGCTGAGAAGCACTGCTCTAGAAGCTAAGCTTCTAGACATTAATGTAGACCAGGGGTCTCCAACCTTGGCAACTTTAAGACTTGTGGACTTCAACTCCTAGAATTCTGGGAGTTGAAGTCCACAAGTCTTAAAGTTGCCAAGGTTGGAGACCCCCTGATGTAGACTATGATTTTTCTGAGGGCCTTTGGCAAGTGACCATACACCATCAAACAGGATTGTAAGTACTTTCTTGGGATTGGATATAACTTTGTGGCTTTGAGTTGATTTACGTAAATAAACTGTATCTTGTTCTTTTACCATGGATATTTTAACTGTGAATTATGTTGTAGTAAGCCCTCATGAATCTTTTGGAAGCATACAAATGTAATAAATATATTTATATAACAAATGCAATAACTGTACAACTGGATATCATTGGAATTAAATACATTGCAGAATGAGAAACGTAATATACACAATTTCAACAATATTATTTGGTGCTCCAGGTCTCTTCAAAGTGCAGATTGGTGAACAGAATATGAATTATTTATATCAAATAAGCATTTTAAGGTTAGAAAATTAAAGAGCATAGATAGGTATGCCTGCAAGATTTAACCAGGAAGACATAGAGTTCAATCTAAGGAACAGATTTAATGTACATAATTTGTATGAGAAAAATTTAAGGAGAAGAATAGGTCAGTGTGTGAAAAAGTGAAGAAAAATCTTACAACTTCAAAGAAGAAAATCCCCTATGGCTTTTAAAAGAAACCGTTATTGCCAGCTAGGGAATGCTTTAGACCAGTGATGGTGAACCTATGGCACAGGTGCCACAGGTGGCACGCGGAGCCATATCTGCTGGCACGCGAGCTGTTGCCCTAGCTCAGCTCCAGCGTGCATGTGTGTGCACGCAAGCTGATTTTTGGCTCGCGCGGAGGCTCTGGGAGGGCGATTTTGGCCTCCGGAGGGCCTCCGGGGTGGCAGGGGGGAGCGTTTTCGCCCTCCCCAAGTTCTAAGAAAGCCTCTGGAGCCTGGGGAGCCAAAAAACGGGCCTACTGGGCCTACTGGAAGTTGGGAAACGGGGGAGTGGGGGGTCATGCACGCATGCGCAGGGGGGTGAGGCAAGTGGGGGGCTTTGAATTATGGGTGTGGGCACGCACGTGTGTGCGATAGCGTGTGTACACACTATTTCGGCACCCGAGGAAAAAAAGGTTCGCCATCACTGCTTTAGACAATAAAAAGACTGCACAATGTCTGAATTAAGATTTTAAATACCAAACAGAAAAGGATCTCAAGTATGTTAACAAATAGTGGAAAAGACTAGAGAAATTACAAAAAAATTATCACTAAGGTGAAAGATTACACAAATATAACCCTGAAGTCATTCTTATGGAAACCAGTGAGGGGAAAGAAGATTTAAAAACTACCGGTATATAAAAATCCTAAACAGAATTATAAAATGACAAAAACATTTGCAAAGAGAGAATATATGACAAGCACAATTGTGTATGTTAGACAATAGATCTGTGAATTAGAAAGTACCAGATTCAGATGGTCACTGAATTGTTTATAGCTTCAAGAGAGAAAGTGTTAACAGCTCTATGTCAACAAATCGAGAACAAGAGTGTCCTAGAAATTGCAAAAGATCAGTATGATGAGATGAGAAGTGCAAACAAAACATGTAAATTCCTCGAGCTTACCATTTTTTCCACATGCTAGCAGTTTTAAACTCTTACAAATAAGAATAGAGCCATATGGAAAAAGAAATGCTAAAATGCCAGGCGGATTTCAGAAAAGGTAGAGGAACTTGAGCTCAGACAGCCGACAACAACAAAAACGGGCTAAACAAAAAAGCAAGAAAATTGGAAGGACGTTTAGTTACCTTTATTGATTATAGCAAGGACTTTGCTTGTGTAGATCATACCTAAGTGTGTTCCACATTAAGACTAATGGGTACATGCCTGAGTATTCTAACGAGAAACCTTTATTAGGAAAGGAGCAATGGCGGCGCAGTGTAGTATTGCAGGCTGACTCTGCCCATAATCTGGAGTTTGATCCTGACCAGCTCAAGGTTGACTCAGCCTTTCAGAACCCAGATTGTTGGGGGCAATATGCTGACTCTGTAAACTGCTTAGAGAGGGCTGTAAAGCACTATGAAGAGGTATATAAGCCTAAGTGTTATTGCTACTGCTGCTATTATGAACAAAATAACATCGTAAGAATTTAATTTGAAGAAATGGAGTGGTTCCGAATACAAATAGGAGTAAGACAATGACACATATCGTTTCTAATTTATACAGTAAATATTTTAAAAAGACAATCTTGAAAGGGTGACAGCTGGAATCCATACTAGATAGAATTCTTTATTGGCCAAGTGTGATTGGACACACAAGGAATTTGTTTTTGGTGCATATTGTTGTATTCTGACAACAATATGTGCTCTCAGTGTACATAAAAGAAAAGATACATTTGTCAAGAATCATGAGGTACAACACTTAATGATTGTCATAGGGTACAAATAAGCAATCAGGAAACAACCAATATTAATATAAATCGTAAGGATACAAGCAACAAGTTACAGTCATACAGTCATAAGTGGGAGGAGATGGGTGATAGGAATGATGAGAAGACTAATAGTAATAGTAATGCAGCCTTAGTGAATAGTTTGACAGTGGTGAGGGAATTATTTGTTTAGCAGAGTGATGGCGTTTGAGAAAAAACTGTTCTTGTGTCTAGTTGTCTTGGTGTGCAGTGCTCTATAGCGTCGTTTTGAGGGTAGGAGTTGAAACAATTTATGTCCAGGATGCGAGGGGTCAGTAAATATTTTCACGGCCCTCTCTTTGACTCATGCAATATACAGGTCCTCAATGGAAGGCAGGTTGGCAGAAATTGTTTTTTCTGCAGTTCTGATTATCCTCTGAAGTCTGTGCCTGTCTTGTTGGGTTGCAGAACTGAACCAGACAGTTACAGAGGTGCAGATGACAGACTCAATAATTCCTCTGTAGAACTGTATCAGCAGCTCCTTGGGCAGTTTGAACTTCCTGAGTTGGCGCAGAAAGAACATTCTTTGTTGTGCTTTTTTGATGACGTTTTTGATGTTAGGTGACCATTTTAGGTCTTGAGATGTGATAGAACCTAGAAATTTGAGATCAAAATATTTAAAAAATTAGATGTGTGCAGAAAATAATACCTTTTTTTGCTAAAAATGAAGAATACTTAGAAAAGTTCATTATGAAAATAAAGTCATTATGAAAGTAAAATGTGACAATTGTCACAGCCGAGGGCTGTCTGCCATCCTGTCACATACTTGCCCAGATATACATTCTATTTTTTTAGTTAATAAATGTAGAGATAACACTTTTTTCCCACAGCCACTACTTTTCTCATAAGAAAGGAGGAGCTGCTACAGTGTAGGTAAGGAAGAGGAAAAGCTGGTGACACTTAAAGGACTTACGTGAGAAGAAGGCAAAAATAAGGGTGGAAGTCTTGAGATGGAATAGGCAGTTTTGCAGTGCTCCAGATTTGTATGATCTGGGGCTGGGTCCAGAAAAAGACCACTGAAGTGGTCTAGAACAGCTGTGGGTTGCTACCGGTACGGTACTACGAACTGGTAGCGGCGGGGGCGGGAGGCTCCACCCACCCACCCTGGACGCTTCTGCGCATGTGCAGAAGTGTTGCGCGCGTGCGTGCACAAACCAATAGCGAAGGGATTTAGACCCATCAAGATTCATTCCACAGATATTTCTTTCTAATGCAGATGGCTTTCATGGGAAGTTGAAGACCAACAAGCTTGCAAGAAACTACCAGCCAAACACGTTCACTTAGCCCTAAGTATAAAGTAATAGCAGTCCACATATTTCATTAAAATTAGGGATCTGTGTAAATCCTAAAGAGTGATATGTATCTTTAAAAAGCTTGGACGGCTGCATATAAATAAAGCTTTTGTTTTATAATTGTCTTGCCACTTCACTATACTTATTAGATTAGAGGAAGATGAAAGAGTACAAGAAAGGAATACAGTATGGCTTCTTTAGCTGTTGTAAGGAAATGCTGCTTAATGTTTTTGAAAATGAAACAAGCAAGTGAGAAGAGAAACCAATAACTTCCTTTATTTTGCTAAAAAGGAGAGAAAAAATTACAGGAACGTATTGTGTACTGTCAGTTGGATGGTTTCCATGAACCAGTGAGGGCCTCATGACACTGGGTTAATGTTAAATATTAGAAAAACAAAGATACTGTCAATCTGCATGCTTAATTGTACTTGTAATTGATAGTGAAGATACTAATTTTGTCTGGGGGAAAAATTAACTGATTTTTTTTTTAAACCCAGAATGGATAGGCATTTTCTGCCATATAAAATGAACATACTGGAGCAGGCCACCATTCTTTTGGTGGAATAATGTTAAAATGATATAGTTCATTAATAATATAAGTAGCAATTAACATTAATCATGTATATTTTGTGTATGTGTATCCAGGGTGTGTGTGTGTGTGTGTGTGTGTGTGTGTGTGTGTGTGTGTGTGTGTGTATGTGAGTGTGTGTGTCTGTGTGTGTATCTCTGTGTGTATTGTGTAGAGAAGGGAGGGAAGGTATATCAAAATCCTGATTTCAACTGCAACGTCTCTTTGATAAAATTTGGCTCATGCGTCAATGTTAAATTACAGATAAATATGTTAAAGTTCAGTGTATTCAACCATTTTGAGTTACAAATGATGCAAAGACAGCTTGAATTATTTACTTTCCCAGTTGAGTGGAAAGACAAGCAGTAACATCACTGCAATGTTCTAGTAAGCCCCACCTGTCAGCTCAAAATGCTTTCTCACTCATCTGTCATTTCTTTAAACAACCAGCTTTCATACTAGAACATACAATTATTAAGCCACCAAACAGCAAGATAATACATTTCAGTATTGTTATACTGTACATACTGAATGACAAATGCTATTTTATACTTTATTTGGGGGAAGGGCTTTTTCTCTTCTATATCTAAATATATTCCTTGCAGACCTTATAACGCTTGCTTGTTTCTTTAAGTTTATGTTGATATTGATTATATCCCATCTGAGATTAGATATTAGCATTATAAATATAAACCTAAACATGTAAGCAAAGAAAGCTTACATAGATAGATTGGATTTTGAAAATGAATGAAGTTGCAGACTGAGAACAGAGCAGCTTGTTCCTAAAAAAAAAAAGGGAGGGGGGAAAGTTCTGGTATGTTTCCTGTACACCAGACCTTTAATAAATGTGGTATAATAATTAACTTGCACATTGCTACAAATCAAACATTGCTTAAGAAATAGTTCAAAGCTCATATTTTCTTAAAATAATTGAGTTTTCGCGATTTCTCAGATTGGGATGTAGCTTATATGTAAGAGGGAAGAAATATTACCCAATTTCCAATGTAAGTGGGAACCGTTTTGTTAAAAGTTTGTAAAAAATGTTAAATTGCTCAGCTGAGGATTTGGTTTTGTCAGGGGAAAAAAATGTAAGTCTGGGGAAGGGAGTCTAAGGGATTATCTGCACTATCCCTCTCAGATCTGCTTGTCCTGTACTCAGGCCAGCTGGACCTCAAGCAAACTTAAGAGGACCGTCTGGAGTCAGATGCTCTGACTACAGCTTGCAAAGCACGGTATTCATTTAGGACTGTAGGCTACTACATCCTCCCATTGCTCAATCCCCCCCCCGCTGTTGCAGTCTCCCTACCAATTGCTTTTGATGGACAGACTTATATTGGGGTGTGTGTGTGTGTGTGTGTACATTTTTTCTTTTTTCAGTCGTGTTCAGTTTTCAGAGACTGCCTGGACAACTCCTTGAAGTTTTCTTGGCAATGTTTTTCAGAAGAGGTTTGCCACTTTCTTCTTCCTAGGGCTGAGAGAAAGTGACTGGTCCAAGCCTACCCAGCTGGTTTCATGCCCAAGGATGTACACATATACATACATATCAGGGGCGGGTTCCTAATTTTTTAACTACCACTCTGTGGGTGTGGTTTATTTTGTGGGTGTGGCTTGCCAGCCATGTGACTGGGTGGGCGTGGCTTCTCAGACTGCTGAAGGGAGGGGAACTGAGATAGGTCCTGCCGCCCATTCCCCCTCCCCTCAGAAGCTGGAGAATCCTCAAACGTGTGAAAATGCCTAGGATCATCACTGCATGTTTGTGGCTTCTCGGACTACTGAAGGGAGGGGAATGGAGATAGCTCCTGCCGCCCGTTCTTTCAGCATCTCACGAGCTCCCTCAGCCATCCTTCCCTGCTTGGACTCACTGTGGGGTAGGAAGGCAGCACATGCGCAGTGCCGGAAGCTCGGCTTCTGGGCATGCACAGAAGAAAATTTTTAAAAATGTAAAAAAAAAAATTGTAAAAAAATGGTGGTGCCCAGTCACCGGCAACCGACCGCACCGGTACTGTGACATCACCAGCGGGCCACTACCGGTGCTATAGAGTGGACCACACTGGTAGGAACCCACCACTGATACATATAAAATGCATGTATATCTACAAAGCTGGTTATCTTATATGTGGAGTACCACAATGCACTCTACATGGGTCTGATTTCAGAAGCAACAGCTGGTCTAGAATATAATGGCATGAGCAATTCAGATTTGAACTCATTATGCCTACACTTAGCATTTCTGCTGTGCAAGCTACACTGGTTAGTAGTGAGCTTCTGGGCACAATTCATAGTGCTGGCTGCCACCTATAAAGTCCTTCAAGGCATAAAACCTGGCATCCTGAAGCTCTCAGATAGACTGAGGACTTACCCATTTGGTGTGCGGTCTGTTTTGGTTGCGGTCTACAGTTTCCCCTATTATGTTTAGCTTTATGTCATGCTATCTTGTCTTTTTTAAGGCATTGTATTTGTATTTTATTTTGTATTTGTTTATTTGTCAAGCATATATGATTATAAGCAAAGTATAAACAGTAAAACATGATTGAATATATATGTAATAGTACAAGCATGAATAAGAGTAAAAGAGATATGAATATATGGATACATTAGGACAGGAACGGTAGGCACGATTGCGCTTCCACAGTCCATGCTGATCAATCAATTAAATATATAAAAACAAACAAATAAGCAAATTAAAGAACCAAATGAACAACTACTTTTGAAATGAAAATTACGTTTTGTATTTTCCATGCTTTCACTGAGTAACACTCGTTCAGGTTTTGCTACAGCAGAGGTGTCAAACTTGCGACCTGCGGGCCGGATGCGTCACACGCTAGCCACGCCCATCCCCGGTTTAGCAAAGGGGAAAAAGTAGCGATACGTCACGTGACGACAACATGATGCCATGGGTTTGACACCCCTGTGCTACAGAAAGCCTTTCTCATGAATATAATTACAACATTTGCATTGTTGTTCCGACCATTCAGTAGCCATTTGAATTTATAGTAGCACTGAAGAAATGGTATTTATGATCGGTCCCAGAAATTATGGTTGTTGCAACACTCCTGTGGTCATCTGATCAAAATTTGGATGCTCGGCAGCTCACCTGCACTTTGACCACAGGGGCAAATCAAATCAACTCCTGCCACACACCTATCTTCCCCGTCCTCTCTGCCCTTTTGGTCGCACTTCTCTCATCCTGCTGTCCTGCCAGCCCTCCCATTCTGTTCTTGCTAAGCCTGCCACCCTGTCAGCCCTACTGGCTCCAAACCCAAACCTCTTTGTTCACTCCATTCAGAAAAGAAAGACATAGTTTCCCCACCCACATCCATGTTCTTCCTTCCTTTGTTTTCTTTGTAAAAAAATAACAATAAATCCAATCATGGGAGCAGGTTGTGCTAATCACTCTCAGGGAGTGGCTTCAGCGGTGGGTTGCTCCCGGTTTGGCCCGGTTCAGCGAACCAGTAGCAACGGGATTTAGAACCCCTACTGAGTGGCTTCTCTATTGAAACTGTTATTATTGATGGCCAATGCATGAATTCTGGTTATTGCTGTTGTTCAGACTTCTAAACATTGTGAGACTCCATGGAATTCAAATCCAGTAGCTTCTCCCCAGAACTGATCAATGCCTTGTGTGTTAACCTACTACAAATATAATTAGATCATGTTTCTCTTTCTGGTTGTAAAAAATACAGTGATGGTGTGAGAAGATGCCAAGGGAAACATACTATTGTTTCTCAATAATATCCATTAATGTTGTTGTTGTTTAAACCATTTAGTTGTGTGTCCAACTCTTGGCAACTTTATAGACATATGTTCTCCATGCTACCCTGTCAAGCACGGCGTCTTTCAATTGTTGGATGTTCAACTTTGTACCAGATTTGAAGTTATCAAGCCAGCGTGTTCTTTGCTTGCCCCTTCTTCTTTGTTCCACTAACCATTCCTAGCATCATTGCCTTCCCCAATGAATTTGCCTGCATGACATGGCCAAAGTAAATCAGACGTAATTTTAGCAAAGTAAACCAGGCATGATTTTAATTTCTAGTGCTGTGTCTGGTTTTATCCATTAATGTAGCATAGTTACATAATTATCATGCAAAGGAAGAGATTTATCATGATTATTATTTCTGAAGTCAGAACCATTCTGCCATTCCACCATATTGGAACACATTTTTGTAGCCTTTCTCATTATAATGCATTCATAATAAGGAACTTTGCGTCCAATATACAGTCACTGCCTGCTGTATAAATCTGATAAATCTGATGAAAAATAACTCTAACACTATACCATTACGTTACAGAAAAAGAGGGGAAACTAACCTAAAGAATTGCATCGTTTATTATTTGATTTAGAAGATGCTTAACAGCCAGTGTCAGAATGCTAAAGGAGAATATCATTAACAGTGAAGGCAAAGAAGACTAATACACTAGGTAATTTGAGAGTGATGCATCTTTGGGGGGGGAGGGCAGATTCTCCTGTTTCAACAAAGTTGCCCATTGCTTTAAATTCAAATATTGGCATACTTATACAGCTGCATTTGGAACACTAATGCAAATATAATGCAAAACACTATAGAATTGCAAATATGTCTGGTTTTTTTTAATTAAAAAATTTAGATTTCACAAAAGCATTTTAAAGTAACTTCTTCTAGAGACTTGAGTGTTTTGTCATTGAAAGTCACAACACATACTTACAAAATGTACACACTCTGACTGACAATCCATACAAAGCACTTATTGAAAATATATTTATTTATGTACATAGTTTATGTCCTGTTTGATCCCACAAATTCTGGGTGGCTTTATTAAGATCAGAATACCAAAGTGTTTCCATGATTTCAATTTCTTCATATAGTAATTATTTTTCAACCAGAACAGTGCTCATAATTTTATGCTAACATGATTAGTCCTAATAAAAGTATCCTATTATTATTCTATATCTATTGCTATTATTACTGTAGCCACATACCAGTACACAATAGCCTAGATGTCTTCAATGGATATTGATTATAGTATGCAGACCAATAATTGACTTTACTCATTGGCTTAGCTACCTCCTTTCTCACCATACCAATTCCCATTTGTCTGCTCAGTTCATCCTAGAGTACATTCTGTGAACCTCTTGCAATTTGATTTTATTAAATGTTCCCACTGAGAAGTCAGTTTCCTTCTGCCAATGATGCCTTTAAAGTGATTTTAAACTGTGGGTTGTGACCATCTGGATGGACCCAAGCAATTTAGAAAGGAGGTCACAGTATTTTTTAAAAAGTTTTTTTTAAATTTCAAGTACAAAGATAAAGATTCCATCTTTCCTTATGCAGTGTGTTGTCTGGGTACAAACATCTTGTGCAACATCATTCCTCATTTGCCACATCTTTCACATTCACATTATTTCTCTAAGCTTAATATTATAATGTGTTAAACGTTTAAACATTGTAAAACTCTCCACTTCTTTCTTAATATCTTCTAGTAATGATTTAAACATCATTATTCTCATCATACATATGCTAACAATTTTCATCTTATTTATATCTCTATCTTAAAATATTTTCTACTTATTCTCTGGCCTTCTTCATTTCCAACCTCCTTTCTTATTTTCCAGCCATTGATAAAATACTTCCCATATCATATAATATTCAGTTTGCTCTTTCTCCTTAATTGCTAATGTTAATCTGTTCATTTCTGCACATTCTAATATTTTCCTTATCACCTTCTCTTCTCACCTCATATTACCTCATAAGGATAAGGCGGTCACAGTATTTTTAAGATAGTCAACTTTTGTAGGCAAAATGCGAGTGAGTTTTTTCAGTGTTCCCACTTTGCCTCAGTTTTATTCATAATTTTTATTCACAGGAGAATTGCAGAAATTCATATACGGATACTCTGCCCTAAAATAACTATTCACTGATTTACTAGTATTGTACCTTGCTTCCATTATATAGTGTTTATGGGGTTTCTAAGTGGTGTATTATGGAGACACTGACCAGTTCCAAATATATTTAACATCAAGGTGCCCTTCCTTTGTAAATTTCACTCCTACCTTTTTCTGTAACTCATTTCCTTGATCTTCCTCCTCCTCCCTGTACTTCGAAAAGCTCCAATCTTGTAGATATAGGAGATAGTTTTATTTAGTCAATAGATGGCGCTAAATATCCACATAGGAAACCATATCCTCTTCAGTAGAATTGAATAATTTAAAATAGAAATATATGTTTTTGATCAAATGTTACCATCATTTAGAAATATAGCACAATAGCTTTCTCCTGCTACAGTTGGAATGGTCCAGTAAATAACAATAATAAGTTATTTACTTTATGTTCTTATTTTAATGTATTCATATTTATTAGACTACATTATGCATTTGTAGTTTCTAACTATTAGTGTCCTTTTCAGTATAATGCTTGGAGACCAGTAAGAGGCTTTATGGAAATTTGAACATTTATATGGATCCTCAATTATGATTACTATTGTTTTGTTTAACCCTTTAAATTATGTGCTATGATACATATAAAGTATGTTCCTGTTTTTATTTTTAATTTCACTTTGGAACTTCTTGATTGAGATATTTGAAATTCTGAAAACATCAAACATCAATGTTATGTTGTAGTAAGAGACATCCAAGATATTTCTCTGTACATATACAATGTTATTTTTGTAGTTATGGCAGAAAACTCTATTTCTTACACTATTTCTCTCATAATGCAAAGTTTGGTATTTTGATTACTCTATAAACTGGGATAAATCAAACGTGTATCAGGTATATGTCATTGGGACCATTTCTGTTCAGTGCATCAAAATATATTGCAAAATATCAGGTCAGTCATTGTTTTAACCCTTCCATAAAAAGCTTGCCCTGGCATTTGCCAAGTAAGGAAGGAGCACAACACTGAGGACAAAAAACATGTTTATTGCATGATTGGATGCCTGCTTTACAAGAAAGGACTTTGAACAATGGACATGTAAATAGTTTTATGGAAATCTGAAGGCTACAAGGTCAGAAATCCTGGGGAATCTAATTCACGAGCAGGAGCCGAGGTGGCGCAGCGGTTAGAGGCAGTACTGCGGGTCACTTTAGCTGACTGTGATCCACAGGTCAGCGGTTCAAATCTCACCGGCTCAAGGTTGACTCAGCCTTCCATCCTTCCGAGGTAGGTAAAATGAGGACCCAGATTGTTGGGGGCAATATAAAAATACATTGCTTACTGGTGTAAACCGCTTAGAGAGTGCTTGCACTGTGAGGCGGTATATAAATCTCACAAAATAAATAAATAAATAAATAAATAAATAAATAAATAAATAAATAAATAAATAAATAAATAAATAAATAGTTTGGGGAAACTAGCTAGGTCCTTGTCAACTTACCTGAGGTGGGTTTCTTGTTAGGCAAGATGGGCCTTCCAAGGACAGCAGAGCTGAGGAAGTTCATGATTAAAGGAGATGGAATGTTGAGGTCATGGGTTGATAAAGAGAGGATGCAAATTTGGAGTATCTCTATGTTGCAATTCTATTGTAAGAATTGCCCTTGGGCTGTAGTGTGACAGGGTGAATGAGACCTTTATTCTTTGATGGGATTGCAGGGTGCATTGTTTGGAGCAGGGAAGTTCAATTTGAGTCTGATGGGATTAGGCAAAAAAGCAGAACTGGGTTTGACCCTGGCCAAATGCAAAAGAACACAGGTGGTGAGAGGAAGGGAATGGGTGCAGTTTCCATTTTGTTTCCTAGGTTCATTTTCTCCTACAAGCCTATTCATAAGAAGATTTAGCACTTTATCCCATGGATTAAATATAGAGCAGGGTTACTTTTTCACACTGCATTATTATCCAGGACAATAATGTTTATGTAATGGCTGTTTCATATTTAGTCACTTTCAAATGAAACCTAATTCTTTCCCTTCTTTATCACTTCCGTGTGTTACAAATTCCTAGTTTTAGTAAGGTGCAATACTAATGAATCTGAAGCTTTCATGTGCCACTTCGTATAATCCCATTTATAAAAGGCAAAACTTGAGAAACCAGACTATGCTTTAATTACTCCAAGGGCTTTAGAAAAGTGGGCTGACTCTGAGATAATGTCTGATTTGCTGTCTGGACCCCAAAATCCAGAAATGGAGCATTATCCTTGATTCAGTAAAGCAGCAGTCAGTATTCTGAAAAAGGCTGGTTTTCACTTATATTGCACGTTCTGTAAAAGGAAAAGAAAGGAGATAGTGATGGTGATGAAGAAAGATGCAAAGATTTCAAAAGAGAGTAATAAGTAACATGTGTAGCTAGGTGACTCTACTAATTTTATTTGGAAACTTGAGCTTTTAATTGTTACTTCCCTTTCCCAAAATAGTCCTTTTTTAATCTAGAGATTTGGCTTCACTGGTTTTAGAAGGAAGTTTCTTATTAAAACCTTTTCCTGCATGAGTACAATACTATCTTTTATATTTCAAGATTTAACAAGGTTTGTCAATGTTTGTGTTTGGGGGCTTTGGGCAGACAGATTGAAAGCATCTTCCGTTCTAATTCTCCTAAAGTTGGGCTGAAGGGAAGAGGTTCTGGCAGAAAGCCTGAAGCCTGGGAAGCTCTTGGAAGGAGAGGTTTCAAACAATCCTTCTGTTTTATAACACCTTCCCTGTTTAAAACAACTGTTTGCCTAAGCCTAGCCTTTCTCAGGACAATAAAATTCAAACTTTGATGGATTTATTTCCCTTCGAGACAGCACGGGGGTCTCTGTAACTTTTTATTCATCGACATGACAAGGATCAATGTAAAGATGACTTCATCTCAAGGTCAACTCCTGTAGGCTTCGTTTACCCACACACACACACACACACACACACACACTCTGGAAGTGAATTGCCACTATTCTTCTGGGATGGTTTTGTTTAACCCTCTCTCCCATTTTCCTAATAATCTTCTATCCAGTTTATTAGCCAGTTCTGAGGATGTGATTTTTGACATCAGTGTGGTCCTGCCAGTTGCTGAACTCTAATCCTGGAAATTCTTATTCTCATCTAATATGTGATTAATATAGTATCAAAAATAATTCGGTGTCCTTGCCCTTATCTTTTACCTCTTTGCTCCCTTCTCTTTCTCCCCAACAATTGTAAGACTTGTACAGAAAAAAAAAGACCAATTCTTTGAATCACACTCTGTACGTCTGGAAAAAATAGCTTATGGGAGAATGTTTTTGCTTATTTTTTTAAGGGATACAATAGTCTTTGTTTTTAAATTCTTTATCAGATTTTTTAAAATGAAATTGTTTAATGCCCAACATCAACTTGATGGCCTTCTTAGATTACTAAAAAGCTAGCTGGTTGTAATTGCACTAATCATTTTATAAAGAGATTATTTTTTGAATGGGGGGGGGGAATAAAAGGGACATAAGTGTATTCATGTTTCCCCAATAATCTATGGGTCAATACTGAGCTACATTAGAAGACAGTCCCAAAGACAGGTAATTGCGTTAAATGTTTTGTAGCAAACACACTAGAATCTCGTGAAGCTTAAAGTCCAACCAATTTATTTCACAAATCAATGAAGACAGAAAAATATTGGAATCCAGATACAACCATGGTGGCTGCATGGTTTTATCGGTGTATGCATTTTCAGAAGTGTGAAATGTGGTCCATGTAGAATTTGCAACATAACCTTATCAAGATGTGCTAAAAATAATCCCATCAGAGTTTGAGATGCTTCACCTTCACTTTCTCATCCTCCACCAGTGAGTAATTCATACCTTTCCTCCTTTGGGATTCTTTTTCTCCACCTTCATTTCTTCTCCCTGGACTTGCCCTGGTTTTTCTGAGTTTTTCTTGGGTCTGCCTGTTTTGAAATCAGAGATCTCAATAGCAGACAGCTGCTTTTCTATCTTTGTCACACAGACACACACACACACACACACACACACACACACACACACACACCATTGCATTAATATAGCTCAATTAAGCCACATTCATCAACACAATTATAGTACAGATGGCACAGCTTTTCACCATGGTTCATATTCAGACGTTGGTCAAAAATATCTACATACCGTAACTGTTATAGATGTGTGTTTTTGTGTGTGCATACAATTAGATACATCCACACCACTTATATACTGCACACATAGACACATCCTTTAGTGTCCCATTATGCAAAATTATCTTTCTTCTTCTCTGCAGCACCAATCTTCCTTCATGTGGTATGAATTTACAGCCGGGAACATTTAAGGAAGAGGAATCTCTGATCTTATCTTTCCTGGGATTATGGTCACGTAATAATTAAGCAACACAGAACTACTTTGTATGCTAATTTCTCTGTAGAAGCTTAGCTATCACTCATCACAGTTACAAAATACAAGTCACTTTTCCCCTGGAGATGAAGAGAGAAGCATTTATCTCATCATTATTGCTATTGGCCATGGAAGTTCAGTAGACAGTAGCCATTAATTACCAGCCTTTCTCCCTTTTTATTTACAGGCCCTAAACTAGATTTATTGGGGTGGACTGTTTAACTCTCTGAAGATCTAAATGGCATAGTCAGCAACGATCAGGCAATGTCACTAATTTATTTTTCTGGAAGGATAGCTCCTTGATGCTTATACTGTATCTACATATTAGTCATAAGAGATAATTTGATTCTCTGTTTTTCAGTGTTTTCTAGGTTTCCCACCCCCCTCTTGAGTTGTACCTTTTCCCCATTTGTTTTTCCACACACAAAGGCACAGTTTCTCTTTAGCCCTTGAAGGCTAAATGGAAGATGAGGGACATGCTGAAAATCCTTCTTGTTTGACAAAACCATACTGTGCTTTCTAAAGAGAGAATTTTAAAGCCCAGATTATCTAATTATTGAAAAGAATGACAAGAAACAGAAACAGCATATGTTATTTACTTGGTTGTGTAAGTTTTTTAGAACTTCTATTAATCCCACGTGGGAGATGCTTAAATACTGTAGTTAAGGTTTCCATTTATAGTCTATAAGGATTGGAGACATGCGCCAGAAAATTTTGTGTGGGGTTAGCATTGCATATGGGGGGGGGGACTACATACAGTGGTATAGACATCAAATGTGGCTGCAAAAAATAAAAGTTAGGGAAGTATTTCCTGCCATATGTAGGAGGTAGATATTTAAAGATTTTAATGCCTGCATTTATAAAAAGTAACTGAGAACGATACCCAAAATAGAAAAAGGATGTAGAAGAAATATTAACCCGAGAAAGCAAGTTTTTGGAAGAAGGGATCATAGTGATTGATTCTGCATATTCACCAGTCCAGTTTTTGTCATAATATATCCTTAAAACAGCAATTAGAGTTTAGCCAATTTTCTCTATTTATGAATGTCATAAATAGCACAGAATTCACCAGATTTATTGAACCAATTGGGCAATTTGTTCTATGTCATTCATTATCCAAGGGTTAAAATCAGTGGGGGACTAAGGACATTGAGATTAGATACGACTATACACACAAGAAGTAGTTCCAGAAGCATTGATCCTGCTATATTGCTGTCCAAATGAACACTTATACCTGAACAGGTCATGACCTAAAATAATAACCTGGTTTCTATCCAATAATCTTAGAACCTTTAAAAGTTCAGGAGGACCCCACTCTTCACCCACACTAATAGAACAAGAGAGAGCCCTATTTTCCTGGAACCAGTGTACTACATAGGGTTGGGTTCTAACTTAACTCACCGCCGGTTTGCTTCCTCCCGCGCTGCGTGGGCGTGCACGCATTGTGCACGCGTGCATGCACAGTGCCAAAAACCAAGCTTCTGCGCATGCGCAGAAGCAAAAGACAGCTTCTGTGCATGCGCAGAAGCCAAAAACAAGATGGCGGCGGCCACGGACCGGAACCGACATAACCGGCTGTGTGACGTCATCACCAGTTTACTAGCGGTTCTAAAGACTCGGTAGGACCCCACCTCTGGTACTACAACACTAAAAGAGAAATCGGATGCAAAGCTAAACATATTTTATTTGTGCACATAAATCACAAGAGTTGGGTTGCTACACAGTCCTAATCTATTGACCATGGTTTGCAAAACACTATGCTTAGATTTACACATCACATTAAGCCACAAACCAATTGTATTGTGACTTGAGTATGTTGTGAAAATCCAAAATTTATACTGTAATTCTGCAAAAGTTTGTTTTGAGTTTCATGGCTTTATTAGTGATTCCACCCTCAAATAAGAATGAGGGTACAAAGTCAAAGAAGATTGTTATAGTTCAGGGCTGTCAAACTCCCGATCCACGGGCCGGATGCGTCACGTGCTGGCCATGCCCATGCCCGGTTTATTGAAGGGGGGGAAAGTCCTGATATGTCACATGACACTGGTGTGACGACGGGAGTTTGACACCCCTGTTATAGTGGCTTTGTTTGTATTATTTAAATTGTAGGACATAATCCCACTCAATTATTCTTGTTTATTTTATTCAGAGCAGAAAATATAGCAAGAGGTTGAGTCCAAAACCTTGAAATCTATTCCCATAATAAAGAATGAATTATTTGATTCAGAAAATAATAATGTTTGAATCTTAGAAACAAAACAAGAAAATAACTTCTCTATGGCAGACCCTTCTTGAAGGCCCAGAAACAGAAGATAGGTTATCATTTGTCAGGCTAAACCTTCTGATACCCCTGTATTCTAGCTTGTGTTCCCTTCCCTATTAGATTGATCATGCTGCATAGGGCACTTCATTTATATTTGAAGTTTAGAATTTGTAGAAAAAACCTACAGCAAATGTCCTACTGTGTCTAACACAACAGACATACCTAAATAACACTATGAGTGTTTTGATAAGCATGTACATTTACACAAACAATTTTAGACATTTTAAATCATATTACCTGAGTATCTTTATTCTTTAGGTTGTCTGAACGATTCAGCAATTCTCTTCCTGTGCCAGAATCACATAAGAACTGTTTGCTTTTTATATATAACAGATACAATATTGCTAAGGGCAGTATATTGTACATTGAATAAATAAAGAATAGAGCTAAGACACTTCAATTGAAGGGCTGTATCAATTTAGAAGAACCTCTTTAATCCCTGTATTCAAAAGCTGGGCTGATTTATTTTTGGTGAAACTATTTTCATTAAAGTTCTGCAGTCTAGAACCTGTGGACCACCCATCTGTCCATTTGCAGAAATGCATACATCCTCACAACACCAATCTCCTAGGTTTTCGGTTTTCAAAAAGAAAGGTGGCCAGCTCGAAGAGCCGAGGTAGCGCAGTGGTTAAAGTACAGCACTGCAGTTCAGCAGTTCAGCTGTTCAAATCTCACCGGCTCAAGGTTGACTCAGCCTTCCATCCTTCTGAGGTCGGTAAAATAAGGACCCAGATTGTTGGGGGCAATATGCTGAACTCTGTAAACCGCTTAGAGAGGGCTGTAAAGCACTATGAAGCGGTATATAAGTCTAAGGGCTATTGCTATTGCTATATATTTTGATGCCCCAGTCCCAAGTTCAGTTAAATCCCACTCCCTCTCCCTCTGGTTTACACAAAACCAAACAAATGCACACAATGTAAAATAAGAACATGGATAGTGCTTGCAAGTACTTTGTCTCCTTTTGTGGGGGGGGGGGCAGGCTCTACTTCCATTTTAGGTCAGACGGAAATTTCTGTTCCTTGTTCCTTTGGAGAACTGGGTGTGAAAGAGCTTTATCTTGTGGGGATGTTCATTCTCAATTGGTTATTCAGAGGTGTCTAATTCACAGAATCCAGTTGCCACTTTGCTAATTATGCAATAATGGTAAGGTACTATAGCTATATTTATGTCTGAATCAAGTTGTTGCTGAGCATCAGGAACATGCTTGGTTTTTTTTCTAGATTAACACTTTATTAATCTGCATTATTTAGCATGAAACAGAACTGGTTGGCAATCACAGTCCTCCTTCAATACGTCTTGCTGACTTCAGAATCTATCTACAGTCCTATATAGGCCCATCTAAGTATAAAGTAGCCTTACCCTTTGTTTACTACATCAGTAAAGTAGATGCTGCTGCATACACCCCTTTGCCCATTTTCCTGCAATTATGCTTTCTAAAGTAATGCCAATGTATAAGTGCCATCTGTTTAACTAGGGTATCCAAGGATTTAAATAGAAGAGAGCACTGTTTAATACGAATGTTAATAGGTAGAGTCGTTTAGGTGAGATGGGCGGTATATGTATTTGATAAATAAAATAGCTCATCATATTTTGATTCTACTTATTTATCTATCATTTTACTTATGAATAATATCATTTAGCAAAAGTGTTGTCATTCTTGGAATTAACCACACCTGTCAACCGATCTTAAAAATAATATTTAATTTGTACTAATTATTAAAAAAAATTCTACTAATATTAGACTTATTTTGACTACAAGAATTAGCAAACTGAAATCTCTAGGATATTCTGCCAATGTCACTAGTTATTGTTAAGTTTTGCTCAAAAAGATATTTTGCAGTTTTTTTTAAAATTCAGGCATCTTAAGAAACTTGGCCTCTTCTAGCTAGCAGGTTTCCTGACCAAGAACAAGTATTTAAGTTTAATATATGCAGCGAGAGACAAATCAATGTCAGACTTACACCCTAATTAACAAACTGGTAAAGCCGGGATATTTTATCTGAAAGTAATACAAAACTCAGTCTTAACACAGAATTAAGGCTGCGATTACTAAACTCATCTGAAACTAAGGTCTGTAATTATCTAATGTGTTGACACTTGTGGATCAAACTGAATCCACATAATCCAACTTTACAGTATGTAGATCAGATTCTCCATTTAGGTGACTAGCACTTAATAATAATGTTCTTCTTTGTAGTTGTGAGTCATCAAAAGTTAAGCCATCACATGATGAGAAATCAAGCAAGATTTGTAGGTGGGAAAGTGTGAAGGAATGTGAATCATCACTGTTTTTGACTGAAACTACATGTTTCAAGCCTTAGTTTTAAAAATATACCCAATGTAGACAAATATGCTGAAAATATCTATATTATCTTTGCAAAATATTGTGCGTTTAGAGACCATTAAATAAGGAACTTCGAGGTGTAGAAAAATCAGATTAGAATCACAGCTGATTGATTCTGTAGCATTGTTTGGCTTTCAAATGAATAAATTGAGCTTTCAGTTTTGCAACTTCCTGGGGTATGGTAGGAGAACAATTAGAGGAAATAGCGATTACTTTCCATATGATCATATTTTTCATCACATTGCACATTAAACATTGTTCTCAGTTACAACTGGAAATTAATTGGAGTTGCTAGACCAGTGATGGTGAACCTATGGCACGCGTGCCACAGGTGGCACGCGGAGCCATATCTGCCGGCACGCAAGCCGTTGCCCTAGCTTAGCTCCAGCGTGCATCTGCGTGCCGGCCAGCTGATTTCCGGCTCACGCGGAGGCTCTGGGAGGGCATTTTCAGCTCCTGGAGGTCCTCCGGGGGGGGTGGGGAAGGGCATTTTCGCTCTCCCCATGCTCTAGGGAAGCCTCTGGAGCCTGGGGAGGGTGAAAAACGGGCCTACTGGGCCCACCAGAAGTCAGGAAATGGGCCATTTCCGGCCTCCAGAGGGCCTCCGGGGGGCGGGGGAAGCCATTTTCGCCCTCCCCAGACATTGAATTATGGGTGTGGGCACTCGCACGTGTGCGATAGCGTGCACGCACGCGCTTTCGGCACCTGAGGAAAAAAAGGTTCGCCATCACTGTGCTAGACTCTGTCCTTAAGCACTGCCTATTAAAATATCATTGCAACTAGATCCCTTGTGACAAAGAAGCTGGCCATGATTTCCCAAATACTGTACTGCATCTATAGCCAGATTAAGATTAATCAAGAAGAAAATAAAATTACAGCAATAAGATTACATCATATGGCGGGGGGAAAAACTTTTTGAAAGTAAAGCGTAAAAAATATGACTGGATAAATGCTTGGATCCTAAATATATTTCTCCAGAAATTAGTGGCAGTGGTATTCCTTTTCAAGACTCTGTAAAGTTGTATATATTTAGACTGGTAAAGTCTGATGAGTGCAAAATTAACAGTAAAAAAATATTGACAAAACCCCCAGAATTTTGAAAGATTACCTGCCAACTATCTGATCAGCAGTGTGACTAAATAGAAAAGAATAATTGCTTCCTATACCTACTGTTAATTTAGTTAGAATATAATTACATATTGGCAATCATAATTACCATTACTAAGTTTGCATTTATGTACAGGTAGTCCTCGACTTACAACAGTTCATTTAGTGACTGTTCGAAGTTACAACAGCACTGAGAAAAGTGATTGATGACCAGTGTTCACACTTATGACCGTCGTAGCATCTCCATGCTCCTGTGATCAAAATTCAGACGCTTGGCAACTGACTCATATTTATGACAGTTGCAGTGTCATGTGATCCCCTTTTGCGACCTTCTGACTAGAAAGTCAGTGGGGAAGCCAGACCCATTTAACAACAGTTTGACTAATTTAACAAGCACGGTGATTCACTTAACAACTGTGGCAAGAAAGGTCGTAAAATGGGGCAAACTCACTTAACAAATGTTTCACTTAGCAACAGAAAGTTTGGGCTCATTTGTGGTTGTAAGTCGGGGACTACCTGTATAAATATGTTTTTATACATCACATAATATTTTGATGTTTGGTCTGAATGGCCTGTATTTGTGGCAGTTGCAATGTCCTAGGGTCATGTGATCATCTTTTATGATTTTTCTGACAAGCAAAGCCATTGGAGAAGCCCGATTCACTTAACAAGGGAGTTATTAACTTAACAACTGTGGTGATTCACTTAACAACTGTGGCAAGAAAGGTCGTAAAATGAGGCAAAATTCACTTAACCATTGTCTTGCTTAGCAATGGAAATTTAGGGCTCAATTGTGGTCATAAATCAAAGATTACCTGTACTTCAAATTTTAGAAATTTGTAAACATTTTATGGAATCTTGTACCACAATAACTGAGGATTTACCGAGTGATAGAATGACTGACATACAGCTATGGACAATTATAAACTAACCATTCAACCATCTAATCTAAACCAAACTAATCAACCAATCAACCTTCTTCTACTATCTCAGATTGTCATTTGGCAGGGAGCATGTAGTCACATTGCTAGACAAAGCTCTGAGGGAGTCGGCGTGGCAGAACGTCATGAAGCTGATTTTCATGTCTGCATTCCTTTCTCCTCTTTTTCCTCACTATGATTACCTTATAGAATGGGTATATTATTTACTGGACTTTAAAAATGTTACATTTATATTGTGTGAAGTCACCTTGAACAGTCATCTTGGCAGTTCAAATGAAATACTAGCATACAGATAGGCCTCACTTAAAGGTGGTCACTTAACAAATGTTGACAATGACGATCTACCCCCCAAAAGTTACTTATGACCTGTCCTTGAAGTTACAGTTGCCATATTCCCCCCCCCGGTCACGTGATTGCATTTTGGGTGCTTGGCAACCAACCTGCATTTACAACAGCTTGCAACGTCCACAAGTCACATGATCATGATTTCTGCCTATTTTTTGCTAATTTCTGGCATATTTGCTGGTTGCCCATTTAGAGGAATGAATTTGCTCAATGACCACATGATTCAAGTAACTTTCTTAATGACCATTGTAAAAACAGTTGTAAAATCAAACAGGATCACATATTTATACATTTAACAACAGCAATGTCTTCCAACCAAATTTCTGAGCTCATTTGTGGTCGTTAAGGGAGGGCTAACTGTAATTAAGCATTATTATCACAATTAATTTAATTTTTTTTAAAGTTAGCCTAGAATAGGAAAATTGAAAATCTAAAAATCTTGTACTCAATTAAAAACTATATTACTTTTAATCATACAGTATTAATAAATTGCATCTTTTTTTTTCAAGTTAGAAGTTCATTTAACATTTAGTAAAGCATCAGGCCAGAAACTAGGAAACTGAGCCATTGGGGTGACTTTGGACCACTCAGTCTCTCTCAGCCCTAGGAAGCAGGTAAGAGAAAACCACTTCCAAAAAAGGATTGCCAAGAAAACTACACAGGGCAATTGCCAGGAGTCAAAGCTAACCTGGAAGTTAACCACTTCCAAAAAAGGATTGCCAAGAAAACTACACAGGGCAATTGCCAGGAGTCAAAGCTAACCTGGAAGTACTCTGAGCTGTTCAGGTTGACAAGTAATGCTCTTGAGCCTAATTCATTTAATACCCAAACAATTTCCTTTACTGTGATATTTGAGGCTTCTCTGGCCATCTGTATGTATGTATGTGAGTGAGGAAAGAAAGTTTACTTTTATAATGGCAAGGTTGTTTTTATTAACATTATGAAGCTTTTATCTGGAATGAAGTTAAAACTGTATTTATTCAGCATTAAAGGAGACATGTTTATGTTTCGTGAATTCAGTTGTACTGCTTCCTCGGGCATAATCCTGTTTGCCTCACACCACCTCATACTGAGGCTGCAGTCCTAAGCAAGTACATTTACCAGAATTGTGCCCACTGTACTCACTGGTTAATCTAGCCAGCCAGCCAGCCAATCATTATAAATATACTGCACTTATTCATTAAAATGCAGCCCAAGATAGCTTAACATCTTACCAAGTATGTTTTTTTTAATGATGAAATAATAATAGAGAAAAAGTAGCATATAAAACACTTCAAATAACAAAATTACAGTGAAGAAAAAATGTCTGCTGAGAAATACAAATATTTAGGGACTAAGTGCTGTCCAAGAAAGAATGAAGGCTATGGCAAAAGTTACTCCACAATTAGTAGGTTCCAAAATCTGGGCACTAACACAGAAAACGTTTGCGCTGTATTCCACCAAGTTTAACTCAGTTGCATGAAATTCACTACCTAAGCAAATTTTAAGGCTATTTTCAGTGGACCAAAAATGCAAATCATTTTCAATTCAGCATTTCCTTCTAGAAATTGGATGTATAATAATTGAAGTGTAGACCTGATATAGTAGCAGTTGAATGATGCATAGAAAATAATTGTATTAAATTATTTTGAGATCATTACTAAATTGAGGATTCTTGAACTGTTTTTAAAAATATCTTAGAGGTAAGGAACATAAGCTGCAATGTTTTATTATTTGCAGCAAGATTTCAGTGACAGGGCCAGAATTCCATATGTAGAGAACAGGCAGACAGTAACTGCATCTGTGTTTTCCAGCCACTTGTGATAAGTCATTTCACAGATGCAACTGATTTTAAATGATCAGCATATAATTAGAGACCTATAATTCCTAATGCTATGGCAAAATGGATCTCTGATCATAGTTATTCCTGCAGCAATCCCCATAATTTTAGCAGCATTTTTGCTTCCAGTGAATTGGCTTTATACAATCACACTTACATGTTAAATTCACACATTGATGTTATTTTTTTAAAACAGAGAAAAGGGTTTTTTTTTGCCACCCTTGTAAGTGGTCTGAATAAATATCCTGATCTTAACTCATCAATACACTATGAATACACTAATGCATATACTGTAGATTCAAACTGACTTCCATCTGAACAGTGTGAATGAGTGAGAGAAGACGGTTCTGAGTTAAAAATCACCAGCCATACAGACCGTGGAATCTTTGGTAATAAAAGGTTCTCAACCGCGCAGTGTCAGCAGTGATAAAGAGGCGACAAACTAATTACCTTGAATGTTTTTCTCCCATCCCTGGTGAAGCAAAGCAGAGGTCTGGCTGAACAAGTAGAAACGTTCACACATTCAGCCTTACATTATATATATAGCAGGTACAGAATTCTATTTGTTATACACAACTGAAAGCATGCAATGCTTTCCAGCAAGAATAATGCTTAAATCACCTTCACACAGAAGTAGATATTAAGAGTATGGAATGTTTTCCATCTAGATATTCCCATGTAAAAGTGCCATTAGCACCATCATGTTAAATCTCACCCTGAGCCATCTGTGAGCACACCCCTTGTTTAGAATAACACACTCCAATCTACCAGGATCTCACTGTATACTCTCGTGTGTTTTTATTAAATGGCATGGCATATTAAATGTTGACACGTAAAACATTTATCTAAACAAACTCAGTTCCAATTCATAGTGACTGGAATTATAATGTTTCCACCTTCTCCATTTCCTAGAGTACATAACTCCAAGAAGATAAATTCCTCTTCTGAATGTTTGAAATATTACAGCTATACTAATGTGCACTAAAAGCAAAAGTTCAAGAAGTCAAGAAGTACTGGTTATTTCTTTGGCACCAGGCACTACTGCTGTTCCTTTGCTGCTCTTCCTCTGTCTTCTAGCCATTTTTATAATTTCTGAGGTTTTTTTAATGGTTCATATTTATTTGTGAGATTTATATACTGCCTCACAGTGCAAGCACTCTCTAAGCGGTTTACACCATTAAGCAATGTATATATTTACATTGCCCCCAACAATCTGGGTCCTCATTTTACCTACCTCAGAAGGATAGAAGGCTGAGTCAACCTTGAGCCGGTGAGATTTGAACCACTGACCTGCGGATCACAGTCAGCTAAAGTGGCCTGCAGTACTGCCTCTAACCGCTGCACCACCTCGGCTCGGGTCAGTTATTAAAGGAAACAATGTCTATTATTTTATTATAATTTAGTTTTTCTTTTGGTATTTATTAATACACTTTTAAAAACTATTCATATTGATTTTATTATTTTTATTTTTTAAATTACTTGGTTATCTGCTCAGAGAACTGGTTATTTAGTAGATAAAAATACGTTTCTGAAGGAAAGGCGGGATATCAATCCAACAAACAATAACAACAACAACAACAAAGCAAACACATAATAATCTTATATTTGAGAATTAGGATATATCTTTTGATATTTGCACAATGTATTTCAAATTAATAGCATTGATATAATAGAACTCCAGAGCTCATTGAAGTTTGGACGAGCATATACATAAAATATGGAAATATTAGCTTTCCCACTACTCTTCAAAATTCTCATTTTTTACAATGCATGCCTCAATAGTTCCCTTATTTATCTGTATTCTCTTATTTATCTATATACTACTAAAACTCTCATTATGACCTTTAACTGCATGAAATGGTGCATCATAGGGCAACAGTTTTTGATCCAAGATACCTCAAATGGACTAACTTATAGAATGTATCTAAAATCCTGGACCCATGACTCCCAAGGGAATAAAATTTAGGCTTCAGCGCTACTGGCTACTGTTGGGCTACTGACCTGCTGCTGTGGGCATATGATCTTCATGTTCAAGTTCCATGACAATTTCCCAGTCAGTCTCGCAATCCCTCACTTCCTCCCCCCAGCAGTCACTATTTAGCAATAGCACTTAGACTTATATACCGCTTCATAGTGCTTTACAGTCCTCTCTAAGCGGTTTACAGAGTTCAGCATATTGCCCCCAACAATCTGGGTCCTCATTTTACCCACCTCGGAAGGATGGAAGGCTGAGTCAACCTTGAGCCTGGTGAGATTTGAACAGCTGAACTGCTGAACTGCAGTGCTGCATTTTAACCACTGTGCCACCTCGGCTCTTTACCTGTCAGCTGGGAAGGAAAGGGAAGGAAAGGAAAGGAAAGGAAAGGGGGAAGGATGGAAGGGTGGGAGGAAGAGAAGAACAAGGAGGAAGTAAGGAACTCCTTGCACAGCACCTTTTGCGCACTCCTAAGCACCTCCGGGCACCCTTCTCAAACCATGCCACCACCATCCCCACATGCCATCCCTGCCTGGCACAGCAGGAAGCTAGGCTGTTGAAGGAAGGGAGGGAGGGAGGGAGATTTCTGATGCTCTCTGCCCAATTCCCACAAGAAAACTCAAATCAGGAAGCCGGCAGGAAGTCTGAAGACTCTCTTACTCTTACTCCTATTACTTTTTGGGTCATTCCGTTTCTCTGTTTAGGCAAAGAAATGTCTTTGAAATGAGGACCCCAATGGGGCACAGGTTATCTTGTAGCGTATAAAATATTATATTTAGTCTTCTAATCTGTTTAAAAACTGCTTGACAATCAGCATGTGTGATACACATACAGGAAGGTAGAGCTTCTGCAGGAATCATATGCTACATTTTACATAATTCTTCCACTAGTAATGCCTGAATCAGAAAAAAAGAGCATATACTTTATTGGTAAGCAATGGGTTTGTGCATTGCAATCTCCTGCATGCTTACTGGAGAGATAAACCCTTCACTGTTCATTGGATTTATTCCCAGATGATCGTAGACGGCAGTCTGAATCTGATTCTGAATCTAATTAAGAGTTTAAGTTGTTAATTAGAACCCCATGGTATTCTTGGGAGGTCTTTCCAAAATCTCTTTTTCTATCTGGGTTTTATCTTTCCATCTGTACAATATAGACATAGAATGGTGATGTCTCTATTAGACTGGCAAGTTACCAGTTATTTCAGCGGAAAACCATCCATAACTAAAAATGCTGCTCCTTGTCTCTCTCCATAAAAATAACCAGTTCTCTATGATATCTAGTTAAATTATACAAAGTTGAAATAAAAATGTATTACGGTATTAAAAGGTTTCCCCCTCCCCCACAATAATCCATTTACTACACAATTTACTTTCACTCAAATGTATCCATGCTATTACTTCCAATTAATTAAAAATAGTAGCTATTAAAGCAAAATGAATTATATTGGTAAATTTAAAATAATAGAACAAATTAATGCTTACTAGACATTTTAACATGGTAATTTCTGTATGACCATGCTGTGCGGATATTGATTGTACTATTATAAAACTACAATATTTAAATTTAAAAAACCGATTTGTCACATAGTACAGGTAGTCCTCGACTTACGACCATAATTGAGCCTAAAATTTCTGTTTTTAAATGAGACATTTGTTAAGTGAGTTTTGTCCCAATTTACGACCTTTCTTGCCACAGTTGTTAAATGAATCACTGCAGCTGATAAATTAGTAACCCAGCTGTTAAGTGAATCTGGCTTCCCCACTGACTTTGCTTGTCAGAAAATCGCAAAAGGGGATCACATGACCAGCAAGGGTCATAAATATGAATCAGTTGTCAAGCATCTGAATTTTGATCACGTGATTGCAGGGATGCTGCAAAGGTTGTAACTATGAAAAACGGTCATAGGTCACATTTTTCAGTGCTGTTGTAACTTTGAATGGTCACTAAACGAACTGCTATAAGTCGAGGACCTGTAATACCACTAAGATTCAGAATTCAGAGTTAGACAGATAAAGCTAGGGTTGGCAAAGCAAAGATAAACTTTTCTCCATTAGCTGATTTCCCCCGCCCCCATCAATTTATGTAATTTATTTATTTAAGAGACTTAGCTATCTACCTACCATATGTGGCATAACTCTGGGCAGTTCACACCAACAATAAGTAGATAAAAGAAACAATAAAAACTAACATTCCAAATCCAACTCCCAGCACTCCATAGCAATAATCCGATAATTTATTTGATGAGCCACGGTGGCGCAGTGGTTAGAATGCAGTACTGCAGGCTACTTCTGCTGACTGCCAGCTGACTGCAATTTGGCAGTTCGAATCTCACCAGGCTCAAGGTTGACTCAGCCTTCCATCCTTCCGAGGTGGGTAAAATGTGGACCCAAATTGTTGGGGGCAATATGCTGACTCCGTAAACAGCTTAGAGAGGACTGTAAAGCACTGTAAAGCGGTATATAAGTCTAAGTGCTATTGCTATTGCCATTTAATCAATTTGTATTGCTGCCCATGTCAGACTGAGAGCTTGCTGAATATCAGGGGGAGGGTATTTCATAGAACAGAATCCACTACTACCGAAGTATGCTTCCTATTGTCCTGCTAGATGGCAACATTTCAGGGAAGGAACCTGGAATTTGGCCAAAGCTATCTGACCTGGTAAATTGGGCAGATACTCTGAGAGAGAGGCAGCCCCACAGAGACATTAGCTTTGTGTAACATGGGGCTTTAAAGATAATAACCTTTAGGTGAAATGGGATACACACACACACACACACACATCTACTACCTGGTTTGATCATACCTGGAAAGAAACTGGAAACTATGTGCATTGCTGCATTCTAGACCGAGAAAATGACCAAGGCATGAGTGATTCTCCTCTGGGTCCAGCTACATGTCAGATTAGCTCACAAGATGAATTTGTGCAAAGTTCCCCTTTAGCCACAGTTGCCACCTGCTCCTCAAGTAGCACCTGTGAGTCCAGCAGGCCCACCAAACTGCTCATCATTTCTTCCTGGTGGAGTGCTACTCTGGTGAGAGCCAAAGATAACACCTCTTTCGATCCAGGAGGGTCAAAAACCCATGGTTATCACCTACTACCTATAAATAGCAAAGTTATCCTGTTGTACTTCCCCTTTGGTGAAATGGGGGAAAAAAGGGAAAACATTCTATTAGAGAATTCTAAAACAGGGAGCTTAGAACTTTAGAGCATCTAATATGAGATGCTCACACACATTTCGTATGCAATATGCGGACAAGGCTCATAGGCCTGCCTTATAGCCATCATTTTGGCCCTTTGGTTAATGGATAGTACCTAGCTAACTATGGCTCTTCATATTTTGACTCAACCGCATCTTTTAAAAAAAAACATAAAGCAAGCTTCAATCGGTAAATATCATAGGAAAAAAATACATTTTTTTTCTTCTCTGATGGTTTTTCCATCCATATAATTTGTGTCTCTCTTATTTCCCAGTTTGCAAATACTGATGATGATAACAAAAGACATTTATTGGGAGGTGGGAAATTAGCAGGAATGGAAGTTAAGGTACCTTTGCCTTGGAAATTGAAAGGTGGATAGGTGCTTTGCTTTTGACAAAGCAAGCACATGGGGCTATTATGTGATAATCTAACCCCTCCTCTTCCTTTGTCCCCTCTAGCAGCAAAGTAATTAGATTCAGACTGCAGTCTATTATCATCTGGATGGGGCTGACCTCTGAACAAGAAAGTTTTATTTATTTTATTTATTTGTTTTATTTATTTTGTCAAGTACGTATTTGATAATATACATAAGTATAACATTATTTGAGTACATAAGATGGGTACAAATAAAAGGGAACATTTGGACAGGGGTGGCAGGCACGCTGGTGCACTTATGCACGCCCCTTATTGACCTCTTAGGAATGGGGTGAGGTCAACAGTAGACAGTCTTGGGGTTTTGGGGATGAAACCACAGAGTCAGGTAGTGAGTTCCAGGCATTTACCACTCTGTTGCTGAAGTAGTATTTTCTGCTAATCGAGTTTGGAGCGGTTCACTTTGAGTTTGTATCTGTTGTGTGCTCGTGTATTGTTGTGGTTGAAGCTGAAGTAGTCAGTTGCTGTGGGTGTTGAGAATAAGAATAGAATAGAGCTGGAAGGGACCTTAAAGGTCTTCTAGTCCAACCCTCTGCTCAAGCAGGAGACCATTTCAGAGAAGTGGCTATCCAGTCTCTTCTTAAAAGAGTCATCCAGTCATGAAGCACCCACAACTTCTGAAGGCAAGTTCAACTTCATTGTTAGGAAGTTTCTCCTTAATGCCAAGTTGCATCTCTCCTTGATTAGCTTCCATCTATTGTTTCTTGTGCTGTCCTCTAGTGCTTTGGAAAATAAGTTGTCTGACTCTTCTTTGTGGCAGCCCCTCAAATACTGGAATACAGCTATCATGTGACCCTTAGTCCTTCTTTTCTCTAGACTAGCCAAACCCAAATCCTGCAACCGTTCTTCCTGTTTTAGTCTCCAGGCCTTTAATCATCTTGGGTCTTCTCTGTACTTTTTCCAAATCTCAACATCCTTTTTGTAATGTGGTGACTAAAAGTGGATGCAGTATTATAGGTGTGGTCTTACTAAGATTTTATAAAGTGGTACTTATACTTGACATGATTTTGATTCTATGCCTCTGTTTATACAACCAAGGATTGTATTAGCTTTTTTGTTGCTGGACTACGGATTGTTGGAAGAAATGTCCATCTGGGTTCAGTTCCAAGTGGGAAGAAAGACATTGGAAACATGGAGACTGCTTGGAAAGATGATTTAATGGTGAACAGGATCACATGGTTTTGAGGTCCTGGGCAAAAAAGGCACATGGGTGAGAGAGGGAGATAGATTTATACCGGGCCCCGCCTTGAAGCTTCCTGTTCCTGTGTAAGAAAAGTATTCTGATTGGTTGTCAGACTCCCATGGGGCCAGGATGAATCTTGCTGGGTGATGATGTAATGAAGAGGGTTTGGGGCAATTCCTATTATGGCTGAGGGCTAATCCTACCTTTGTTAGCTCTTGGGTGAGGGCAGTGGTGGTATTCTACCAGTTCGCACCAGTTCGGGAGAACAGGTGGTGGTGGCGGTAGGCTCCGTCCACCTGCCCGGATGTAATCACGGATTCTCTGCACATGCGCAGAAGGTTCTGCGCATGCACAGAAGCACCGCACGTGCGCGCTCCCATGTCCAAACCAGTAGCGAAGGTAAGTGAATACCACTACTGGGTGAGGGCATTTGCTTATGAATAGATCTAGCTATCTCTTTATCTCTTAAGTGCTGACATCTGCTGTGGGCTATTGAGAAGGGTGGGGGCTATTAAGAGTGGGTCTGCTTCCTGTCTAAAAACATATTTCTCCATTTCTCATCCAGGGAAATATAATATTCTGCCTTTTTAATATTTCTATCAGTTCTGCATCCATGTCCAAACCATCTTAGTTTGCACTTTTGTATTTAATCCTAAATTATAGGTGGACAGTGCATTTCAATCTGATGGTATCATTGAAATGGACATGCAGGGATATTCTCCTGATAGGTCCTGTATTTTTAAAAAGCATCAAAGTTTAATTAGGCAGCAGGTTCTGGAGAACCGGTAGCAGAAATTTTGAGTAGTTCAGAGAACCGGCAAATACCACCTCTGGCTGGCCCCAGAGTGGGGTGGGAATGGAGAGTTTGCAATATCCTTCCCCCAGGAGTGGGGAGGGAATGGGGATTTTGCAGTATCCTTCCCCTGCCACGCCCACCAAGCCACACCACGCCCACCAAGCCACACCCACAGAACCGGTAGTAAAAAAAAATTGGATTTCACCACTGGATATATGCGTGGCAGAGGTGGGATTCAGCAGGTTCTAACCCAGTGGTGGCGAACCTTTTTAGGCTCGCGTGCCAAAAGGGGGGGGGGCGCTCACGCGCGCTCGCATGCCCACACCCATTCCCTCCCCCCACGCATGCGCAAAACACCCCCCATGCTGCCCCCTGCGCATGCGCACACCCCCCCACCCCCGCGCAAAGGCTTACCAGAGCCTGGGACGACGAAACCGGCAAACTGGAAGTGCGAAAAAACGCACTTCCGGTTTGCCGTTGTGCTGTTTTTTGCACTCCGGAGGGTTCAGGGAAGCTCCCTGAAGCTCCGGAATGCAAAAAACTACAAAACGGAAGTGCAAAAAAGTGCACTTCCGGTTTGTCCGTTTTGTAGTTTTTTGCATTCCGGAGCTTCAGGGAGCTTCCCTGAACCCTCCGGAGTGCAAAAAACAGCTCACCAGCAAACCGTTTGCCGGTTTCGTCGTCCCAGTTTGCCAGTGGGAACCCTTGCGTGCCGGCCGCTATGGCTCCACGTGCCACCTGTGGCACGCGTGCCATAGGTTCGCCACCACGGTTCTAACCAGTTCCGGTAGCGGAAATTTTGAGTAGTTCTGAGAATCGCTAAATACCACTGGCCCCGCCCCCATCTATTATCTGCCTCCCGAGTCCCAGCTGATCGGGAGGAAATGGGGATTTTGCAGTAACCTTTCCCTGGAGTGGGGAGGGAATGGAGATTTTACAGTATCCTTCCCCTGGAGTGGGGTGGGAATGGTGATTTTACAGTATCCTTCTCCTGCCACGCCCACCAAGCCACGCACTGCTCACCAAGCCACGCACACAGAACTGGTAGTAAAAAAAAATTTGAATCCCACCACTGATGCATGGGCAGTATTCATGGTATGTGTAAGATATCTGTGGCTCCTGGATCACTGTTTGCAACTATGGCACTGCCACTGGTGAACATAAAATCAGTTCAGTAAGTGGGTCTCATGGTGTGCCCCTTTGCCTGCCTTTCCTTTCCTCCTTATAACACCAGCTATGACACCGAACAGCAGGGAAGAGATTACACAGGTCTGCCTAACACCAGATGGGGTCAGGAATCCCTCCGAAAAGGCTTCTTGCATCACCCCAAATAAATAATCTATTTTATAAAAGGAAGAAATCAAGAAATCATGTCTTTCAAGAAATTGCATTTACACAGAGCTTCTCATTTACTATGCCTAAAAATCACCAGCCTAGCTTCCATCAATAAGCATCTCTTTAGGGTAGTGTGCTTACACGTTATGGACATTTGTACAATTGTCTGTTCGTAATCAGTTTGGGCCAAGACATTAAGAAAAGCTGGAACTGATTACTACTTTGAATGGGAAATTACCAGGGCTGTAGGCTCAACTGGGAAGTCAAAAAACATCCCCACCCACCCAAAAAAACCCCAATGGCAAATCACCTTCATACTGCTGCATGGGTGTTAACAACGAGATTTTGTCTTTCATTTACAGTACTGTTATTTATTTAAATCAATTTAGGCGTTGCCCAGTTCTGACTAACCCTGGGCAGCTTACAATGTAATGCCATAAAAAAAACCCTAATACAAACCAAACCAAGATGGGATCTGGTCATTGTATACAGACAAAAACAATAAACACCCACTCAGTAAGGGGTCCCATCCATCTCAGCCCAGGGCCTGGGAGAACAACCAAGTCTTCCAGGCTCAACTATTTACAGAATGTCACTGATATTTATTACCATGAAGCTTCTGCTGGTGAAAGCTTAGCCGGTGGACATACTAACAAGATTCATTGCTCCAACAAGTCATAATGATGAGTCCTATGTAAAAATGGGGAGGGTGCTCTTTACTTAGATTATGCAAAGATACACAACTTTTCATTCTGTGGTTTCTTCCCCAAACCCCCAAAACTTTAACCTTAGACTGTCTACAGTCGACCTCACCCCATTCCTAAGAGGTCTGTAAGGGGCGTGCATAAGTGCACCATCGTGCCTACCGTCCCTGTCTTTCTGTCCTATTGTCCTCATTCATCTGTAATTACTTTGCTTATGTTTATGTTTATACCTATACCTGCTATCTTGTACATGTTCGACAAACAAATAAATAAATAAAATAAATTGTATACAGGCAGTCCTAGACTTACAACAGTTCATTTAGTGTCCATTCGAAGTTACAATGGGATTGAAAAAAGTGAATGACCGTTTTTCATTTATGATCATTACAGCATCCTCATGGTCACATGATCAAAATTCGTATGCTTGGCAACTGACTCATACCGTTGCAGTATCCTGGGGTTACGCGATCACCTCCTGTGACCACCTGATACGCAAAGTCAATGGGGAAGCCAGATTCACTTAACCACCGTCTTACTAACTTAACAACTTCAGTGATTCACTTAACAACTGTGGCAAGAAAGGTCCTAAAATGGGGAAAAAATCACTTAACAAATGTCTCACTTAAACACAGAAATTTTAGGCTTAATTGTGGTCGTAAGTGGATCTGTACTATGTGATAAATCCGTTATTTTTTTAGAAATATTGTAGTTTTATAATAGTACAATCAATATCCGTATGGCACTGTCATACAGAAATTACCATATTAAAATGTCTAGTAAGCATTAATCTGTTCTATTATTTTAAATTTACCAATATTATTCATTTCACTCTAATAGCTACTGTTTTTCATTAATTAGAAGTAGTAGCATGGATACATTTACATGAAAGTAAATTCCAAAGGACTATTGTGAAAAAACCTTTTAATAATACATTTTTATTTCAACTTTATATAATTTAACTAGATATCATGGAGAACTTAACCCTTAACAACAGGGCTGAATTGTGGTGGTAAGTCAAGGATTACCTGTCTTCTTACTTTCTCATGCAATTATTTCATTTGGTCACTCCTCGATTCCAACTACAGTGATGACTATCATTCCAATATCATTACTTTTTAATGGAATATTCCTATTAAAATGGTGATTTTTGTACATTATTTGTACAAAATATTTACCTAGTTGTAAATAGGTAAATAGATTTAAAGATCCCTAGCACTTTATTCATGTGGACCCTCCTCCTTGCATGGAGTATTATGTTGTTTTATGTCCTTATATTGTTTTATGTCCTTAACCCGCACTTCACATCAAAAACCAGCATGAACAACCTTCCTAAACCATAGCATATTTCTAGTCATTCCTCTGTAATTACTTATTCTTTTGCAATTATTCCTCTGCAGATATGTAAGCTCTTGACTACAGCCATGTGTTTTAATTCGATAAATATGTTCCAGGAGGCATGCATGATAAATCCAATACAGAAAGTCTTGGTCAGACTGAACAATGGTCTGTATGGAAGAGGGGCAGGAAGCCCTGTTAGTAGTTTGCACAAAAGGGGAAAAGTTGGTGTGAATGTCCTATAATAACCCATCATATTAAGGAAGTTCTGCTGATTTGGGGGGGGGGGATCAGCTCTGTTTCAGTAGAACCCAGTTGGAAAGTTTTGGCTCTTCCAAGTTTCATACAAAACAAAATCTTACTAGCAAATACTGTAATATTGGTATGTGCTATGCCCTATACCTCTCCCTGTTCCTAGAACAGCACACCTAGCTGGTGTGCCTGTCCTCCAATCCTCCTGATACTTTCTATCATCTTTCTTTATTCTATTGCCTGCCCTGATTTTCCTAGCACCTTCCCCGTCTCTCTTCCTTGCTGCCACCAATGCTGATGATCAGGCTTCTCCATATCTTCCTAGAACTTTCTTTTCCTTGCTTTCCTTCCTGCCTCTCCTCAGCCACCAGAGTCCTTAGCTTTTCCTTAGCTCCTGCCAACTACTTTTCCCGTAGCTAAACAATTCTTTTAATTCCCGAGCAAAATAAATCTGTTTTGTTTCATGCGTGAACCAAAGTACCCAAAACAGGTGTGTTTGGGTTTGGTAACAGACCATTTGAAACCAGCTGTTCCATGCATGGAACTGTTTTTGCATGGGATGTTTTTCCCATTCCTACTTTCAATCACAGATGGTATCTATGTGGGGCACTTTTCTGGGTTGGCAGGACAAAGCTTTGGTGATTCATAAGCCCAGAGTCGCTTCACAGAGTGAGAAGGGTAGCAAATAAATTTAAACAAACAAAGAAAGAAACCTTGTACAGTTATATTTAGTTTTGATCCTTGGCATTTATGCATCATTTTTTAAATCTATATAAAACCATTCATTAAAGTAATTCAGGGAACTGGGGTTAAGTATTATCAGAGTGGGTTCTATGACAATTTGCCAAGGCCAACTCATCCTGGCCAACTTGTTACAGTCCACTTGCCTCAGGACAACTCACTATACTATTAGTGGAATAGAATAATTACCGAATTTTTCAGAGTATAAGATGCACCTTCCCCCCATAAAAGAGGCTAAAAATTTGGGTGCGTCTTATACTCCGAATGTAGCTCTTTCAAAACTTTTTTTCAGCCCTAACGAGGTGCTAATGATCTTCCTGGCTTGCAGGATTTTTTCATTACTACTCCCTCGGAAGAAGTTTTTTTCCAGCCATAAGTCTTTGCAGGCTTGTTTTCATTGCTACTCCCTCCGAAGAAGATTTTTTTCAGCCCTAACCAGGGGATAAAATAATGTGCTGAAGCTGACCAGACTAAGGACGCTAGCCAGATGAATACCTGGTAGGTAGATTTCCCCCCCTATTTTCCTCCCCCAAAACCAGAGGTGGGTTCCTGCCTGTTTTTGCCGGTGCGGTTAATAGCTGTTGTTCGGCGCAGAGCCGAAAACGCTGCTGCCGTTCGCGGCGCGGGAGCTTTCCCCGGGCGCTTTCCCCGCCCGCATGGACGCCGCCAATTGCATTCTTTTGCCCTCTGCGCATGCAGAACGCTTTGCGCATGCGCAGAGGGCAAAAGAACACAAATGGCGGCGTCCATGCGGGAGTCGGCAGCGCCCAGGGAAAGCCCCCATGCCGCGAACGGCAGCAGTGTCTTCGGCTCTGCGCCGAACAACAGCTATTAACCGCACCGGCAGGAACCCACCTCTGCCCAAAACTAAGGTGCGTCTTATACTCCAGTGCATCTTATATTCCGAAAAATACGGGTAAAGAAAGGATGCAAAGGGAGGGACAATGAAATGTGAATGGCCAACATTAAAATATTTTTTTATTTATTTTAAATAATTAAGTAGAATTGTTAAATTGTCCCACAGTCAGTTGTCCTATGGCAAGTTGGCTGTGGCAAGCTGTCCTGCAGTCAGTTGGCCATGGTGACTTGGCTGTGGTGAATTGGCTGTGGCGAGTTGTCCCATTCTGTATCAGAGTTATTATTCCTCCTTGATATATTAGCCAGATAGTTCGGTGTACATACTGAATCAGTGTCTAGGATCTGCAATATTCTAGTACAACGGTCCCCAATCAGCGGTGGGTTCCACTTAACTTTGCCATCGGTTCGCATTGCGATGTTTTGCGCGTGCACGTTCCCCCCGTGCAATTTCACTTTCGCGCATGCTCAGTAGCAGGATTCAGCCTGAAACACAGCTGAGGAGCTGATCAGCTGTGCTTCGGGCGAAGAAATAAAGGTGAGTATTAACCCGGGGGTGGGCGGAACGGCTCTTTATCAAGCCGCTGAAGAGGAGAAGCCATCCAAACACAGAAAAATTCACCAAAAATTCACCAAAAAAGATGGTGGTGTGCACGCCATTGTGACGTCACCAGCGGGTCGCTAACGGTTCAGGCGATCTGGTCCGAACCGGGAGGAACCCACCCCTGTCCCCAATCTTACTAGCTGCATGGACAGGTGGCGGTGGTGGGGAGAGAGGGGATGGTTTTGCACACACAACCTAATCCTGCACATGTGCAAATGAAACTTCGTGCACTCTGCTGCTTGCACGGCCCACTTTCCAACAGGCAATGGACCAGTACGAGTCCATGGCCTGGGGGTTGGGGACCCTTCCTCAGGAATAATTAATAAAACTTAATTATCTACATCTTTATCTTAATTAATCAACATCACACAGACGTAGTATTCACTCTGTTCTGTTTCAAGATTATCTTCCTTTTGCAGGATTATTTCTGTAAAGTCTGAACTCTTTTTTCAGGTATCTCCTCAGACTTAAGTTTGACATGAATAATTTTATTATAGTGTTCTCTGAAAAGACAGGTTTGAAGTTTCAAAAGTAATTTTAAAACCAGCTCCATGTGGATTCTATGACTTAATGTACTTTTTATCAAATTTGATAAGTGGACTACAATTTTTCTTCAATAGGAATGACCTTACAGAATGCACAAGTTCTAGTTACACAAAAATTAAATTACTACAACAGAGAAAAAGTCATGTTTGTTCATTAGAAACATTTCAGAATCTAATAAGTAAAGTATTATTTTTTTACTGAGCTCTTATCAAAAGAATTACAAAATGGAAGTCTAATATATGAAATGGAATGGCCTCTGTATGATGCTGCTTGAAGACATTCTGGAAATTTCCATTGTTTCAAAGAATTGCAAATTTGTTGATCGAGTCAACTACAAAGTAAAAGATTCTATATTACTGTATTTTTATTGGTGCAGATACACAGTATTCTGAAATGTTATTCATGATGATACCAATCTTTTAAAAGAGTAAGCATCTTGAGCCTAGGAAGTTTCAAAAATCGGATTCCTATCGTCAAATATTACTTACTCTTACAAAGGTCTAAGACAACCCTTTTTCTGCTGGACAATACCAAATGCCAGACAAGTGAATGCCCAATAGATCTGGGGCTACCCTTGAAGAATGTTCGGAAACTACAGCTAGTGCAGAATGCGGCAGCGCGTGTGGTGATGGGTGTCCCTAGATACACCCATGTGACACCCATCCTTCGCGAACTGCACTGGCTGCCTATAGGTCTCCGAGCGCAATTCAAGGTGTTGGTGATTACCTTTAAAGCCCTACATGGCTTAGGACCAGTTTACCTCCAAGACCGCCTTCTCCAACATACCTCCCTAAGACCGATTAGAGCCCACAGAGTTGGTCTGCTGGTGGTCCCGTCAGCCAAACAATGTTGGCTGGCGGGCCCACGAATGAGGGCCTTCTCTGTGGTAGCACCGGCTCTCTGGAATACACTACCCCCCCCCCGAGATCCGCATTATTCCCACCCTGCCAGCCTTCAGAAAAGCAGTAAAAACATGGCTTTGTCGACAGGCCTGGGGCCAATGATTTTAATATAACACCGATCACTCTTGGCCCCATGAATGATTTATTGTATGGGTTTTTAAATTGTGGTTTTTAATGTTTTTAAATGTTTTAATATCTATTGTTTTTAATGTTTTTTTATATTTGTTGTTGCATGTGAATTTTTATTGTTGTGAGCCGCCCAGAGTCTCTGTAGAGTTGGTGGCATACAAATGCAACAAACAAACAAACAAATAAACAAAATCTTTAAAAACTTTGACCCCAATCTTCTCTATTCATCCCAATGGCAAGGGATTAGAGAAGTAGTTGTCCAAAATATTTTATTTATTAGATTTTTATCTCACCTTTATTACTTTATAGGTAACTCAAAGTAGAGAACAAACATAAAATTTCTTCCTCCTCCTATTTTTCTCTTTCTATTTTTCTACTGTACAGGGTAACAACCCTGTACAGTAGGTTGGGCGGAGAAAAAATGACTGACTCAAAGTCAATCAGCTGGTTTTTATGCCAAGGCAGAAGGCGAACTCAGTCTTCTGGTTTCTAGGCCAGTACCTTAGCTACTTCACTAAATATCTGGCAGGGACTACTTATTTATAATGCATAATAATATATTACATAATGATATCATAATCTAAGTTATATAAGTAATTTATGTTACTTATTGCTGTTTTTGGATGCCAGCATAGCTTTCAATTTTAGCTGTTCTGTCTCGCCTCCTTTCTCTTCTTGATGGCACACTTTAAATTATTAAGTACCATTTCTGTTGCTTAATTCGGATTGCTCAGACTATTTGGATTTCCTCATCTGGAAGAGCAAAATATATCCATAAATGAAGGGATAGCAATATTGCAATGGCGTGTGGAACAGAAAGGGTGGAAGCGCCGGTTTTTCCATCGCAAACTCTGGGTATTCTCTGGCTTTCTCACCCAGGACCCTGCGGACGAGAGCCCAAGCGTGAGCATCCCCTCTTCAGGACAACAGCCATGTGTCTGCTCAAGTGTGATTAACACTCACTTGCCAAATCTCTCCCTGGGCCATTTGGAGCTTGCACGCGTCCACGCTCCTTGTTTACCCCGCTGCGGCTTTCACGCGCAGCCTTTTTGTTTACCTCTCCGGCAAATGAGATAAGGTGGCTGGGAGGCTGCTAAGCAATCGTTATAAAAACCCCTCGGGCGGCAGCCGATCCCCACACAGCCCAGCGCGGGGGAGGAGAGGAAACGAGAAGCTGCCCGCGTTTTACCGGTGGGTTGGCTGGGCTGAGAGCGGCCACAGTCAGAGCATGGAGACTTCGC
The DNA here is from genome assembly GCA_023053685.1 of Diadophis punctatus similis. NCBI lineage: Eukaryota > Metazoa > Chordata > Lepidosauria > Squamata > Dipsadidae > Diadophis > Diadophis punctatus. The sequence continues at coordinate 121,341,137 of JALIGW010000001.1, read as the reverse complement.
CGCTCTGCCTTCACAATGCTCCGCCGCTTGGAACCGCAAACTCCCGGATCTGCTCCAAAGACACTTCAGGGTAGCCGAGCTCAATCACCACGAGAGCCTGTTGTGGGCAACCTGCAAGCCTTGGGGCGGAGGAGGGGCGGAATCCCCATCTTTTCCAACTGCTTCTTGATCGCGCGGGAAAAATGGAGCCGGCCCCGTCCGTAGTCCCGGGAGCTTCCAAAAACTGATAGATATTTTTCTTTTACTGCGCCTTAACTGCCACATCGCGACTAACGCAGCGTATCTAATATATTTGCAGGTCCGAAGGATTCTGGAGACCTTGGATCCCCACCCTAAAAGATGCCGAAAGACAGCGTGTGCAAAACGTTGAGGTGAGTGTGTCCAGTAGTCACAATTATGACAGCCCTTCCACGTGGGATTAGGCTGCAGGAGCCGGTCTTTCTTTAGTTGACTAATTCGGTGTTCTTTCACTTCGGAGTATGGTGAAAGGAAGGAAATGTATTGGTATTAACGATTGCTACTATTTCTAGACTAGAGGTATTGGCGCATTGACAATAATACAGATCTCACTTCATTCCACGAAGGATCTTTAAAAAAAAAAACAAGAAGCAAAAGGATGGTTTTCATTACTAAATTAAGTTTGGGGCTCATGTGACTGAAATGTAATTCCTAAATTGGTTATGCTTTTTGCAACGTAATATATCAGTGTTTTTCTGCTAGGCACTATGATAGGCAGCAATTTATTAATTCGAATTTTAAGATTTATGATGATTGTACAATCAGGAGAGGGAAAATAACCATACATGTTGTGTTGGGTGCACTGACTAAAATGAAATCCAATATTTACTTTGATAATCACTGGATGACTCTGGGTCAGTCATGCTCTTTCAGCCCAGCCCACCTCAGAGGGTTGCTGTTGAAGAAAAAAAAAACGGAAAAAGGCGTGCCTAATATACTTACTGAACAAAAGGCAGGAAACAAACATAATATTTAATAATAACATTATGTATTCTTTTATTATATGCTATCCATAGTCATTTTCCTAAAATGGATGGCTTTGATTTGACAAAAAATGTATGAATATTAAATAATCAATTTCAGATTTCTTCCTTCTAAAAGTATAATAAATTTCAACCATTCTCTTGACCTTTATTTTCTGCTCCAGTTGCACAGCCCTTCTGAGGCTACAGAAGACTCTGTAAAACTCGCACAATATACCCACCCAGTGAGGTAAGATAAAACAATTAAACTTTTTCCCTAAAACATAGTATTAGTGACACTCTCAGGATTAATCTTTTCCATTTTTCCCAGCAGGGCTCCTGTACCCTAAAAAGCTACCCATTTGGGGGGGGGGATCCAATCGGTAAAGCCCTCAATTGGATATATTTTCAGGTAGTAGTTAATCATACAGAAAGGTGTCAAGAAAAGTGATAGGATTGTATGTAAGAGATTTATTTCGAATAGCATCTGAAACCACACAAAACTTATCAGGACTTCAACTAGTAGCTAGAAGCTCTCTGAGTGGTTTTGGGTCTCCCCTCTCTCATTCTCTTTCTCTCTTTCTCTTTCTCTCTCTCTCTCTCGTTCTCTCTTTTTTGTTCTCTCTCTTAGTCTCTCATTCTCTTTCTCTTGTTTTCTCTCAAGTTCTCTCTCTTGTTTTATCTTTTTTCTTTTTCATTCTCTTTCTCATTCTTGTTTTCTCTCTCTTTCTCATTCTCTCTTGTTATCTCTCACTTTCTCTCTCATTCCCATTTTCTCTCACACTTTCTTGCTTTTGTTCTCTTGTTTTCTCTCTCATTCTCTCGGTCTCTTCTGTCTCTCGGTCTCTCTCTCGCTTTTGTTCTCTTTCTCTCGCGTTCTCTTTCTCAGCCCGATCTATTTTACAATGTAGTGTGTGTAAAAATGGGAGTACTGCTTCTGTATGAAAGGCAGAATATAAATAGAACAAAACATAACATCAGTAAATAATTACTAAAGCTTTTTCAACATGATTTCTCAATATTTTCGGCTTCTCCAATTATTAGCCTAGTGGTCACGACACTGGGCTTGTTGATCGGAAGGTTGGCAGGTCAAGACCTAAGCACCGTGCCACAGAGTGAGCTTCCATTCTTGCTCTAGCTCCTGCCAACTTAGCAGTTCGAAAGCATGCAAATGCAAGTACATAAATAGGTACCACTTTTGTGGGAAGGTAACAGTGTTCCATGTGCCTCAGTGTGTAGCTATGCTGGCCACATGACCACAGAAATGTCTTTGGACAATGCGGCTCTCTCAGCTAGAAAATGGAGATCAGTACTGCCCCTGGAGTTGGACATAACTGGTCAGAGAAAACCTTTACCTTTTTTTTAAACTATAGATAGCCCTCGACTTAGAATCATTTGTTTAGTGACCATTTGAAGTTACAACTGCACTGAAAAAATGACTTATGACCACTTGTCACACTTACGACCATTGCAGCATCCCTATGGTCATATGATCAGAATATGGGTGCTTGGCAATTGGCATGTACTTATGAGGGTTCCAGTGTCTCAGGGTCATGGATCACCTTTTGTGGCCTTCTGACAAGCAAAGTCAATGTGGAAGCTAGACTTGCTTAACAACCATGTTACTAATTTAACAAGTATAATGATTCACTTAGCAATTGTGGCAAGAAAAGTAATAAAAGAGGGTAAAAACTCACTTAACAACTATCTTGCTTAACAAATAAATTTTGGGCTCAGTTGCGGTCATTAGTCAAGGACTATCTGTATTCTGAAGCCTTAAGAAGATTTTCTCCCAATGTCTTCAACATTTACAGTATATGTTGTTTTAATTTTGTGGTTTTAGTGATGTTCTCTTATGTCTTTATTCTTTTTAGCATGTGCAATAGCAGTTACAATAGATGACTTTTTATATGATCTGGAGCTGACCATGTCAATTAACAGAGTATCTTTTGAACTAATTAGAAGACAGCAAAATACTATTTTCTTGTTATTTTTATACATTTATTGCCTGTGAAAAGAAGAGCCAATTCAAATACATTTATTTTTGAAATGTTTTTTACTTTAGTATTAATTAATTATTAAATTTATGTGCCTCCCATCTTGCTATCCCAAGCACTCTTCTTATTTCAGAACAGACTTGAAGGATTTGTCTCAAGTGCCAGAAAATTTTAACCTGCTGTTGGGTTTTTGAATATTGATTGGGAGAGTTGTTGTTTTCTGCACACCTAAATGTCTTTAGGTCATTGTTCTACCAAAACTGCCCTGGTAACATCTTTTTCTGCCATGTTCCTTGGATGTTCCTTGCTATGTTCCTTCATCTTCACCCCAGCCTCTAAGTGAGACAGCCCAACCTCTTCCATAGCTTGGCTTGTATTAAGATAGCATTTAGTCTGGCTGCCTCCAGGGACTGTCTCATTTTCAGTGTCACTCCATCATGCCACAGACTTTGCCTCTTTTTGTGCACATCCGAAAGGGGAGAGCTGGCGATGTGACAATGTCATACGGCTTTCACTATTTCAGTGGAAATGTTGGCTCCTACAAAGGCTTCTGCCTGATTTTCTGGCATAAAATCTGTTAAGTTTTATCACCATGACCTTGGAGGAAAATGAAGGGACATGAGTGACTAACAAGTGAAGCAACCGAGCATGTAGGGTTTGCAAGCAGTTTTTGTGAACTCAAAATTGTTGAATGTTAAGCACTTCAACTCAATAATGGGGAAAGACCTTAAGACTGACTCTAACGTGGTCACCCATACTGTACTATTTTATTTATTTATTAAATTTATATGCCATTCATCATGACTCTGGAAGGCCTACAACTTTATTGTTTTCCTGCTCTCCTTCTGGCCATGTTGTAGCATCTATGTCAATTTTTTAATTTTTAATTTATATGATATATATATATATATATTCTGCCCTTCTCATGTTTATGTACCACAGTCAAGAATAAGATCCCTAGAGCTGTTATTTGGTTGAATTTTGCTGACTGATCCAAGGCCACTTATTTCAGCAAAGTTTTCTTTGGAACTTTGAAAATCAACGGGACGTGATTTTCAAAGCAGTTGATAAGGAAGTCGGCATGGATACCTGCAGCAGATGTGTCCAAATGCAGTCACTATTTTTGTGATACCCTGTTTCCCCCCAAATAAGACATCCCCTGATCATAAGCCCAATCGGGCTTTTTGAGCGCATGGCAATAAGGCCAAGCGCTTATTTCAGGGTTCAAAAAATATAAGACAGGGTCTTATTTTGGGGAAAACACGGTAGCTACAGCTGCATATTGGTTACACTGGATCACTATCAGATGTAAGCTGAGGACCTCAGGATCCATGGCCACTCATTTCTGTATGGTTTCTCTCCTCCTTTACAGACTTAGTTACCCTCTGTGAGAATAGCATAGGATGAATTAGAAACCTGCCATGCTATATTTACTCAAAAAAATTGTGTTTTTTCTCATAGATAATGGAACATTATCCTGTATGTCACTTGTAATAAGCAACAAAGCTGAATTTTTTTGTGCAGTGCTAAACTTTCTTCACTGCATATAAATAATAACTTCTATGGAGTTATTAAGTGTCCCAAATTATTAAAAACTGCAGCCATAAAGTCCATTCCAGATATCTTTGAGTCTATTTAATTTATGAATAACAGACAATGTGTTTGAATTGTGCCAGAGAAGTTGCATTTGACTGGTTACCATTTTTTTCAATATTTGCTTGATTATGCAGGGTGATTATAAATGTGAAATGACTTATGTGTTGAATAAAACCTGAAGTTCTCATTAAACATTTATTGTGTGCTTTAATATTACTGGTAATATTAATCAAGCAAAATTTTAATGTCTTAAATCATTGCCTTTTATTGTAAGAATAGAAATTGGGATATTGATTGGGAAAATTAAAGATTCCCTTTCAATCTGTGATTTTTCCCATAAGCATTCCTGGTTATTTGTATTACTTCTGCAGATGTGTGTTGATGAGGTCATACTTGCTGTAATTAAATGTAGTGTGACCTTAAATGAACTTACCATGTCCTCTTGCCTATGTGCACTTCTTATGGTTATTTTAAAATCCTTCCAGTTTTAAAAAGCACTTTCTGTTCTTAAGCTTCTCTTGAGAAATGTTAGAATAGTCCTGTTGAATGTTCTTGAATGTGCTCAATAAAGTGGCAGTCAAAAATGAATAGTTTCAATCTCAGAAGGTGCTTTTGAGTCACCAGTGTTAATTGTTCTGCCTAGATATTGACTTTACCGTTTGTTGGAAAGGTATAGATGTAAAATCTCAGCATTAGCAAATTGATCTGCACAGAAGAATAGCAGATATGTGTTTAAAGATAAATTTAGAAAATAAATTTCTCCTATCTTATCACAGTATATTTTATGAGATTTATGACAGATTTTGAGGTAGAATGTTAATGCAAATATGACTTTCATGCTTTTACAAATTAAACAGCATTAAGCTCCCCTGAGAGCATAAAGGCAATCTTTGAACAAACTTATGCATTAATTACTTCAGCAGCACGTACTTGGCCTAAAAAGAAACAGATATCTCTAATTGTATATAATTCCATTTTGTTGTCAAATACTGCTAATATTAAAGAAGTTATTATTTAAGCTACTAAGCTATTTTAAGCTAACGGTAGGTTAAGTAGAATGAGATGAAGTGATTTTAATTATTCCTTACATATTAAATTACAAACTTGTCTATTTGTTTTTAGGCTATTCTGGCCCAAATCCAAGTGTTTTGACTACATGTATCATGAAGCTGAAGCACTTCTGAGGAACTTTCCTGTCCAAGCCACAATTTTCTTTTATGACGAATCAGAGAACGAGGAGGATAGCGATGGCACAGACCATGAGTCTGGAGCAGAAGTGGATAATTAATTGCACTGTTTCCAAATGACCCTGTTTATATTCCTTTATTTAATATTAATATCAAAATGCAATCATAATATTTTAAGCTAATTTATATGTAAGTTATTGTGAAATTAAAATTATTTTTATACTACTGGTATGTATGGGTTTTATGTCTTCTGCATAATCTCTCCTCACTTGTCCTTCTGAAATCAATAATTTAGTTATGCCAAGATTTAAACTGTACTAATATATTAATTCATAAAATGAAAAGATATAAAACTATAGGAATGGCCAGATTAAATAAGAATGAGATGGTAGAAAAGATAGGTTGAGAGGTTCTATATTGGGATTCAATAGTGATTTTTTTTAGAAAGAATAGTGATATCATCTATCTATCTATCTATCTATCTATCTATCTATCTATCTATCTATCTATCTATCTATCTATCTATCTATCTATCTATCTATCTATCTATCTATCTATCTATCTATCTAATCTTCTCAGAACCCTCAGCCTTGTGGTTTTTACAGTTACAGTAGTAACATGTGAAAAGAAGAAACACAAATTTTCATGTTTTACACCCATTACAAATATAGATATACCTCGACTAACGATCACAATTGAGCCCAAAATTTTTGTTGTTAAGCAAGAGAATACTTACCAATAGAAGTAAAATCTCAGCATTAGAAAATTCATATGCACGAAAGAATAGCAGATATGCATTTAAAGAGTTTGAGCTCAGAAAATACATTTCTTCTATCATATCACGGTATATTTTATGAAAGATTTACAATAGATTTTGAGGTAGAATGTTAACTCATTGTGAAATGAGTTTTGTCCCATTTTATGAGATTTCTTGCCACAGTTATTAAGTGAATCACTGCAGTTGTTAAACTAGTAACGAGGCTGTTCTGTTAATCTGGCTTCCCCGTTGACATAGCTTGCCAGAAGGTTGCAAAAGGTGATCACATGACCCTGGGACACTGCAACCATCGTAAGTACATGCCAGTTGCCAAGTATCCAAATTTTGACCACATGACCATGGAGATGCTGCAAGTCTTAAGTGTGAAAAACCATCATAAGTCGCTTTTTTTCAATGCCATTGTAACTTTGAACAGTCACCAAATGAATGGTTGTAAGTTGAGGACTACTTGTATACTCTACAAACTGCCCTTTAAGTAGTCTGATTTTTAATCTATTAAACTTAATGTTGCAATCCTGCAAGCTCCTAAATCCACTTCAACTCAAACATGGGCATAGGACTTTAGACCAAATTAGTAACTTTTAAATTCAATGATGCCTAATTTTCTTCAGTGCTGTGGAAATTTTTTAATGATGTCATCTTTATTCATCTGTGTACAGTATTAGTTCCACATGATGACATTTCAGAGGGAGCACATTGGATTGCATGGGTATTTCCCTTGCATAGACATGCATAAATATATACCGTAGCTCTATTCAATATAAGAGCTGGGCAGTGTTTCTGACAGGAAGGGAAAACAGTGTTTGAGGAGTGTGTGAGGTCATGAACTTAGCACCTGCCTGAAGTTTCTTAGAGCAAATGCAGCTTTTCCCACAATCATGTGGCTGCCCTCCACAGGTGAAACATGACCCTGGGAGAGATATACTGCAGGCAAATGCTATAGAGCAGTGATGGCGAACCTTTTTTGGTTTGCATGCCAAAAGGAGGCGGACGTGGGAGGGTTGTGCACATGTGTGTCCACACCCATAATTCTATGAGCCCCCCACACATGCGCACGTGACTGCCCCCCCCGCTCCCAGCACACAATGGCATGCCCGTTTTTCGCACTCCCCAGGCTTTAGAGCCTTTCTAGGAGCCTGGGAAGTCCTTAGGGAGTAGGGCGGCATAGAACTCCAAAATAATAAATAAATAAATAAACTGCCTTCCCCACCCCCTCAGAGGCTGAAAACAGGCTGTTTCCCGACTCCCAGTGGGCCCAGAAGGCCTGAAAATCAGTTGGCCGGTGCACGCATGTGCGCCAGACCTGACCTTGCGTGCCCACCGATATGGCTCCATGTGCCACTTATGGCACGTGTGCCATAGATTCACCATCATGGCTATAGAGACACTGACACCTTTCAGAACTTCTATTTTGCCTTCAAATCTGAGGTGCTGCAAAATACAATTATTGTTTCCTTGCTTTAGCAGTGAGATTAATAGGACAAATGAATGCAAGTAAATATCACTATTCCAAGATATCAATTATTTTTTATTTTTATACTTTAACATACAGAAAAAGAAAATAAAGCATACACTACACATAAGAGAAATCAGTCAGGCCAGTTTTAACATATCAGGCTGTGATCATGCAGAGTAATATTGATCAATCTTTCTACTATACTTATAGGCAGTCCCTTAAAAGACAGCAGTGGATATTGTACATATAATTGATCCAGGAATGACATATAGATCAGAGGTGGGTTCCTGCCGGAGCTGTCCGGTACACTGCTCCGGTAGGGAGCGGCGGATTTTGCAACCGCTCCGGAGCCCTCTCTGCCGGTAAACCCGGCACGTCGCCATTTTTTTCCCGTGATTTTCGGGCGATTTTGCTTCTGCGCATGCGTGGAAGCAAAATTGCGCCAAAATCTCGCAAGCACGCATGCCCCCTCGTGAGATTTTGGTGCGATTTTGTTTCCGCGCATGCGCAGAAGCAAAATCGTGCAAGGGGGCACGCGTGTAGCGAGCGCGCACGCCCCCGAAGCATGGTGATGCGCATACATGGCTCCGGCAGCAAGGTAAGTGAGCAACCTGCCCCTGATATAGGTAGTCCTCAACTTACAATAGTTCATTTAGTGACCGAAGTTACAACAACACTGAAAAAAAAGTGATTTATAACCATTTTTCACATGTCCATTGCAGCATTCCCAGGTCATGTGATGAAAATTCAGACACTTAGCAACTGACTCTTTTTATGTCAGTTATAATGTCCCAGGGTCATGTAGTCACCTTTTGCAACCTTCTGACAAGGAAAGTCAATCAGGAAGCCAGATTCACTTAACAACTGTGTTATTAACTGCAGTTTTGTGTTATTCACTTAACAACTGTGGCAAGAAAAGTCATAAAATGAGGAAAAACTCACTCAACAAATGTCTTGCTTAGCAACAGAAATTTTGGGCTCAATTGTGATAAGTTAAGGACTACCTATACTGGGCTCACCGTGTATTTCCAATATTAAAAATTAATCTTTTTTTGCTTGATAACTCTACTGTTGGTCATATAGGGATACAATCAACTTTTGTTCAAATGTAAATGCCCATCTTTAAATGTTATTGATCTGTACATCATCATCTACTGTCTGCCCCTGCTCCTGCCACTTTTTGCTAACAGCAAAGACTGAAGCTCAGCGTAAAAAAATTCATTTTAGCCATTGATCCTTTGCAGCAAAAATAAAGAGACCATTCTTGGCTTACTCCATCCTGAAATGACAAATTAATGGATCAAATATATTTGAGAGGGTTCTTTCAATACTCACGTAGGGAGAAAAATCCGGTCAGGTTCCAAGCCGGGGGAAAGGTGCTGGAAATAAAATGGAGGCTGATTGGAAAGGACTCTTGTTTATTGATGAGCAGAACCAACAACAGCATGTAATTCTGGGACAGCTGACAAAATGGGGTTGCGATAGGTGGGCTTTTATACATTCTTTGGGGTTTTGTGTTTGAAATACTCCAGGGGGTTGTGCAATCTAGTGAGCTTCCTGTCTTTCACTATTCTAATGGTGGTAGGTTAATTCTATTATGCCCTAAAAGTCATGTCCTGTTCTTCTTAATCCCATCAGCTGGAGTTGAAGGTGTTTTGTTTGGGAATAGATTGGCCCAGTTTTTCGGCCACTCCTCCATGCCTCTCTGCGCAGGTCCCAGTTTCCGACTCAGTCAGATCTGAAACACTCATCTTTGCAGTTTTGTCAAAACTAGCAAAACTATTCCTGGATATCCGGACTTCTGGATTTGTGTTTATTCCCTTTGATTTGGCCACTCCTAGTTTAATCTTATCCAAAACAACAACAACAACGCAGAAGCCCTTCGGACTTTTCGGCAGCAGTTGGCTGTTGCCACCGCACTCGATTCCGGCGTTGGGACGACTGGTGCCCATTCGGCATCCTTTTTTCCAGCAGTCTGCTGCCTCTGCAGCCGGTGCCACCATTCATCCAGCCGCTTGATCGTTTCGAGCTCAGCGGCCATTTTGGAGACATTCAGAGTCAGAGGAAGGCCTTTTTCACCGTGCGGCCCATTTGCCTCAGTTTAGTTGGCGACTCCGCTGGCACTTCTTCGCTGTTACACTGTGTGCCAGGTGGACTTCTAAATTCCCTCAGTCCATTCCTTGGTTCGGAATTGGGTGCGCGCAGGCACTAAGCGAGGCACCGTTCTACTTAGTGATGGTTCCGTTCTCCTGGCTCCACAAATCATCCATCTCTAAAGACTTCAGGCATCTACTGGAGACTGCACTATTGGGGCTGCTTTCTGCCTTTGTTAAGATTTTTTTTCTCCATTTCTCCTTTGGGGAAATATAATATTCTGCCTCTTTTAATATTCCCAAAAATATTTCATTCTCTTGGGGGGGGGGTGTTATAAGGAAATATCCTTTTAGGTTCAGTTCCAAGTGGGGAAAAAGACACTGGATTCATGAAGGTTGCTTGGAAGGAAGGTTTAATGGTGGACAGGAGCACATGGCAGGAGCCCCTGTACAGAAAAGGTAACTTACATGGTTCCAGGTGTGGTGAAGAGAAAAAGAGAGAGAGGAATGCTGAGTTCCTGGTTTTTATAGTCTAAGTTGGGTCCCACCTCTTAGATTTCCTTTTCATGTATAGAAATGTATCCGATTGGCTCTCAGACCCCCCAGGGGCATGCTGGGGTGGCTCTTGGCTTTTGTCTAATCCAGCTTTGGCTGAAATGAAAGGGCCTTGGGCAAATCCTATTATGGTTTTGTTATGCAGAAGACTTTCAGCCAGGTGAGAGGAATGTGTGTGCTGGGCCCAGTCCTTAATGACCCATTTGCAAGGCGTGGGGGTTTTCCAAGAGGAGTCTTTTGTTTGTTTAAAAGCATGTTTCCAGATGTGTTCCACAGAATATTTCCTACATTTTAATATCTCCTAGGATATCTCATTTCCTAGGAGAGGGGTGGGTGCTAACTTCCTACAATCCCTCATTTTTTTTTTCAAAACATGTGAGTGCAACACATGTTTTGACACAAGCTTCAAATTGATCAGGTCAGGGAGATTTTATGGGTGCTTTCAATGTTCTCTGATGCAGAGGGGAAGACGTTGAAAGAGGCAGCAGCAGGATTCCTTCAGTGGCTCCCAAAAGGAGAGCTTTCAACCATGATGGTCAATGGCCAGGGCAAAAGTTCTGGCAATAAATTTACAGTATCCAATTTTCCATGCCAATTATGTTCAGATGTTTGATAACACTTTCGATGAGCTCCCAGACAGGTTTCAAGCAAGCACAGGCCCCACAATATTCCCACAGCCATGGTTTACCTTGAAATCACAGGCTGCCCATTTCCAAGGGATGGTTCTTGAATCTGCCCTAGCTCTTACTTTAGTGCATCTAGGATTTGTGAGTCCAAATTGAAATTAGCCAGTGTGCAATCTAGGCTTTTCCTTTTTTTTTTTTTTTTTTTTTTTTAGAATGAGCCCTGGGACTCTTACTCCTGAGACCACCAGTGCAAAATACTCTGCTTTACTGGGCAGCAGTCAGGCCTTGGGTTTTCGAAGATCCTTTCTGCTAGCTCTTCAAGTGGGGAAATTGCCTGAGGGGACCTGTCCCCTTCCCCCATGGAATTAACAGAGAGATATGACTGCCTGGGCTTTAATGCCACAAAGCAGGAGTCAAAACAACAACAACAAAAAGAACCAGCAAGCTAAAAGCAGCTTTGGGTGGAGGTAGATGAAAAAGGGATAACCTCAGTCTAATTCTGAATGGCGTGTCTCTGTGTGTTTGTGTATGCAGCTACAAATTTCCCTCCCACTAGACAGAAATCTAAAGTGTACAGAACTCACTGTGGCAACCACTCCCAATACAATTCTTACATGAGTACATTAAACTGATTACAATATAGATGAGACAAGAAAGAAACGTTACAATGAATTTCAGTGAATGAAGCAAGGAAAGAAAGAAAACAAAGGAAAAACTTTACAATGAATTTCTGTGACTGAAGCAAAGAAAGAAAGAAAAACTTTACAATGAATTTCTGTGACTGAAGCAAAGAAAGAAAGAAAAACTTTACAATGAAGTTCCCCCCCCCTAGTCTTTTCAGCTGTCTTCTGAGGATTGAAAATAGATGTTTGGTCTTTATTTGTCCATCTCAGGGTCCTTTCATTCATGTCTGCTGGGTGGCCTTAGGTTTTGGTGGTAAGGCTGGTCAGTCAGGCTTGGAAAGATCTGCTCCACTCTGGTTGCTGTGATGACTAGAGGACTAGATTCAAACCCAATTCTGGCTCAAATGGATGGAATGTCTTTACTGGAGGCAGTTTCTGAGCCCATTTGCTCTGCTTCCATAGGCTTCAGGATCATGTGTGCAGGGCTGAAAGACATAAGAACAGAGTCCCTTCCCCCTTTTGCTGGTAATTCTACCACGAGAGGCTTTGTAAAAGGATTAGAGATTTGGGGGGGGGGTAGATAGCTTGTAGGCAGGGTTTGAGGAAAACAAACAACACATCAGTATCGCAGTTAAATCAATTATAACAAAATGGAGGCATCACCGGGGGAAAAAATGAACAGACATTTCCATCTTAGCAGAGAATTGGCATCCATTAAACATCACAGAAGAGCAATATTAAAACTGTTTGCATGTACATACAGTAAATGTAAAAATGAAATTTTCCTGTAAATTAACTTAAAACATTGTCCCTTAAATTTTGGCTTTTCTTAAAAACACCGAGAGGAATAGGAAAATTGAACTCTGTTCCTTGTCCCAGATCAGGTTGGCCAGTCCTAACTGGGCAAAGACATTTTCCTTTCTTTTCAGTGCTTTTAATTTTCTAACAATTTGAAATTCATATCTCTAGGAAACAGAGATATTTTACAGTTGCAATTACCTCGAGTGCGCACAAGACAAGACAAAGACGTACACATACACAAAACATGGACAAAGAGGATGACAGGACACACACACAAGTCCTTCCTGCCATAAATTTCAGTTAAATTAGGGAAGGCACAAATCTTAACAAACAAACCACGTGGTTACATATAAGAGAGAGAGAAGAAAAGAGAGAGAGAAGAAACAACAAACACCTCAACATTTTTCCTTTTCTGTTTTCTTAAGTACCTTTATTTAGCCAAATTGGCTGTTTTGTTTTGTTTTGTTTCTCTGTGTCATCCCTCAGCAAAGCCCATTTTCTATACAAGTTTCCTGCTTTTACTTTTGCACATTCCTGTCATACAGATATATTCCTGGCGTCCCAGGTTCCAAGCCCACACAAAGGTCTCCGCCACCCTCGAACTAGAGCTTCCCATGATCCTTTAAATGTAAGGTTCACTTTGGCTTAGCTAGTGACGCGCTCAACAGTTTCAGAGACTAAAAAAAACTCTAGGAAGGACTTCCGATTCTCTCGTAGAAGTAAGGCCCCCTTCCTGTAGGGAATCTCTCTAGGTTTATCAGATCCAAAAAGGGGATCTGCGAGGACTAGCCGCCCCTGTACAGCTAGTACTAGGACCTCCACACTCACGGGCTTCACATTTAGAACTGAAAATTCTGGGGTTTGCTTTTGGGATGTGCACATAAAAACGACAACAACAACAACAAAATTTGCTTTCCCACCCTTCAATCACATACATACACACACACACACACACACAGACATTCTTCCTCCTTCCCTAACAGAAGGTCCTGTGCTCTGTAAACGCTAAACAGAACTTACACAAATCAAAACAGAGAAAGAGAAGACATTGACACATAGGCTGGTAGATGAGAAAGAAACTCTATACTACCAAATGAGGATAAACAAAAATAATTCAATATTATGAAAAGCTGTATGAGCAAGAAGTTTCAGAAAAATAAAATTAAAGAATATTTGGAAAAAAATGGAATTGCCTAAAGTACCAGAAAAGGACAAAAACTATTAAATGAATGAATATCAATGATGGAATTATCAGAAGCAGATCAAGAGACAAAAGAACAACCAAACACCAGGACCAGGTGGGCCAGTGGCAGAATTTTACAAAGATTTTACATACTGAGGTATTGATTGATGTAAAGGTACCACATTCCTGAATGTGCAAAGCAAATATTACTTTGATTCCAAAATAAAATTCAGATTTAATGCAGATAAAACTATAGGCCCATCTCTTCACTGAACGCTGACTATAAAATATATACTTCAATAATGGCAGCAAACTAAAAGGTTCCTAAATGAATTTATACATTCAGCTCTCTTAAGCTTTTTCTAAGAGACAGATTAAAAACAAAATGAGAATGATTTTAAATACATAAAAAAAGGGCACAAGAAAAGGATGCTATTCATTTTGATACTGGAAGTGCTAAATATAAATATTATGGCAGACACAGAAATTAAAGGCATGGAAACTTTGAAAACTAATTTTGCACCAAGAGAGAAATAAAATATGTTAATAACCAACTTTACTGACAATTTTGTTGTCCAAAAGGTAGAGAAGAGAACTAGAGGAGATAATTAAGTCCATACTTGACTTAATACGTACAAACAAAGAAGAAGTTGTAGAAGGATTTGAAACTGCATCATTAACATAACAAAAACGATTGAACACAATTGAACACACTAAAGTCTTAGATTTTAAAATAAAGCTGACCTTAATAAACTCAAGAGAAACTTGAGAAAGATTCCTTGGATGAAAGTCCTAAAGGAAAGAAGCAACTCAAGAAGCTGCTTGGTAAACTCTGAAAAAACTTGATTATAAAAGCCAATTGCACAAAAGCAATCAGGAAAAAAAAAAGAAATCCAAGAAACCAGCATGGCTGCACAAAGACCTCACTGACAAATTGAATGAATGAAGGACAGATACAAAAATGGAAACAGGGACACATAACTAAAGCAGAATATCAGCAGATAGCAAGAATCTGTAAAGAAAAATCAGGAAACAAAAGCCTTGAATGAACAACGACTTGCAACAAAGTGAAAGATAATATAAAAGATTCTTCCAATACATAAAAAAAAACCAAGAAGAAAAATCAAGGAAACAGTTGGACCACTAAGGAGAGAAGGCAACACAGAGAAAGCCATGAGTTGCTTAACTCATTCTTTGCATGTCTTCTTGCAAAAAAGAAATGCAACCCAACTAACCAGAAATATAACTGGAAAGGAAAAATAAAACAGACTGTAAACTAAAGTTAAAATAAGCAAAAACAGTAAGAGAACACCAGGTTCCAGAGTCCTAAAGGAGCTGGTAAATGAAATCTCAGAACCACTGCACATCTTTAAAAAAAAAATCTTGGGACACGGGGACCACCTGAGAAACTGGAAAAAGCTAATGTGGTTCCCATCTTCAAAAAGAAAGAAAAAAAAAACAACTAGACTGAGCCCTATCTAATGCAAAGAAAAGTAAAATCCTACCCCTAGGTAAGGAAAACCAAAAATATAGATAACTATTATAAATTGGTGCAACAAATTAAAACAGATTTGGAGAAGTGGAAAAGAACCACCATAAAATGAGTATCCTGCAATGGCTAGCAGACAAAACAGGGCTGGGGGGGAGAAGGGGGGGGAAAGGAGGGGAAGGAAATATCAAAGGATTTAGGAAGATACATTAACTTGGTTAAACAAAAAGCATGATTATTTTTTCCCTAAAATGATTTGTACCCAGACAACACACTATTCAATTGAAATTGGAATTTACATATGCCATAAAGTATAATTAAAAAGCAAAAATTACCCCCCCACACACATACACACCTGCAAACACACATTTCCCAGTTTTCTATGGTTTAAAGTAAAATTTAGAGGTAGGTACTCACCTTCTTTCCAAGCAGCCCTTGAATCAAAACCCCTTTAAAACCTACTTCCCAATGGCCAAGGCCTAATAAATTTATTTAGGCCAGGATCATTGAAGAGGTTACTTGGAATCCATCTGGCTCGCCAATTGTTATAAGGAAATATCCTTTTAGGTTCAGTTCCAAGTGGGGAAAAAGACACTGGATTCATGAAGGTTGCTTGGAAGGAAGGTTTAATGGTGGACAGGAGCACATGGCAGGAGCCCCTGTACAGAAAAGGTAACTTACATGGTTCCAGGTGTGGTGAAGAGAAAAAGAGAGAGAGGAATGCTGAGTTCCTGGTTTTTATAGTCTAAGTTGGGTCCCACCTCTTAGATTTCCTTTTCCTGTATAGAAATGTATCCCATTGGCTCTCAGACCCCCCAGGGGCATGCTGGGGTGGCTCTTGGCTTTTGTCTAATCCAGCTTTGGCTGAAATGAAAGGGCCTTGGGCAAATCCTATTATGGTTTTGTTATGCAGAAGACTTTCAGCCAGGTGAGAGGAATGTGTGTGCTGGGCCCAGTCCTTAATGACCCATTTGCAAGGCGTGGGGGTTTTCCAAGAGGAGTCTTTTGTTTGTTTAAAAGCATGTTTCCAGATGTGTTCCACAGAATATTTCCTACATTTTAATATCTCCTAGGATATCTCATTTCCTAGGAGAGGGGTGGGTGCTAACTTCCTACAGGGGGCTTCCTACACTCATAGTTGTCGCTGCTTTGACAACAATATGCAACGTTTATACAGTAGCCCAAATTTTGGTTTATTAAGATTTCTCTGTGTTTATTAAATTTAAATCTATTAACTAGACACAAGGATAGTTCCCCCCTCCCCCCATCACTCTGCTAAACAACTAATTCCCACAACACTGTCAAACTATCTAGAAAGGAAACATTGCCATCATTACTCTCATCTTCCCTATTCCCTTTCTCCTTATGACTGTAACTTTGTTGCTGATATCTTCCGATTTATATTGTTTACTTATTGTTATAGTATGATTTACGGTATGTTGATTGTTTGGTATCCATGACTATGATTACCGGTAAGTGTTGCATCTAATGTTTTATGATGAATGTATTTTTACAATGACTATGCTAATGATCTATCACTATTGTTGTATGTACGCTGAGAGCTTATGTAGCGGAGACAAATTGCTTGGTGTGTGTCTAATCACACTTGGCCAATAAAGAATTCTAATTCTAATTAACTACTTATTATTTTAATTATTTCCTTCCGTTTAATTACTTCGTTCCATTCAGGTTGGGCTGTGCATTAAGGAATCTCAAAGCCTGAAATATTATACAGAGTTATAGAGGTTAAAAAAAATGATTTCGTCTTCTTGCAAACGCATTCCCCTGTTCCGTTCAAAGCCACCCGCAGACCCTTCAAGAAAGCAGAAGCGCGTAGGGCGCGCGCGCGAAGCAAGCACACAACAGGGAGGGGCTAGAATGTGAACTAAACGGACGGTGGGGGGAGGGGACTTTCCTTCGTAACAGCGAACGCCGCCGACACTTCTTCCCCACGTCAATCAAAACGACCAAACTCGAGCGCGAGCCCTACGGGGGTGGTGGGGCGTAAGAGCGGTTGCCATCAAGAACAGCTCGGTCGTGCTCTCCCGGCGCGCGCCTGCGCACTCTCCCACCCCGCCTCTCCACCCAGGACCGCTTTCAACAGCAGGTCGAACCCGGAAGCGGTTTAAGCTCTCTCCGTCTCCGGTTCCCCCCCCCCCCCCTTACTCCATTCAGGGAAGCGGAGGATTGAGTCGGCCTGCCGTCTGATTGCTGCGGGAAGATGCTGAACGTGCCTTCTCAGTCTTTTCCTGCCCCCGACTCACAGCAGCGGGTGGCCCTCGCGGGACGCAGCAAGGTACGGGGCTGGGTGGCGGCTTTGGAGTCCCCCTACCTGGTGGGGCTGCTCTGTCTCACGTCCCACGAGAGACTTGGGGTTGAGTGGGTGTCGGGTGGATTTGCGGAGCAGCGCTTGTTAGAAGTGAAGTCGGGAAGGAGGGCTGTTTGCATTGTAAATCACCAGGTGGCGCGATTTGTAGCGGGGGACGACGCACCTGTTTAATTTCTGCCTGTCGTGGAGAAATGAGCCAACGGAAAAATCGCCAATTAAACAGAAAAGTTTTACATAATCATATTGGCTTCTTAATGGTGTGTGCTTTTTGTGGGTCACAGAGATCTAAAATATTCACTCTTGCCTAATCAGTCATTTGCAAAACAGAAGGAAGTTCCTGTATTTAGACTTGTTTTGGAACACAGTTTACTGTGTACGGCCAATCATGATTTACAAGAACAATATCTGGTTGTCTTTCTTAGATGCTTGTAATTAATTTTTTTCCACATGTCTAGATTTGATATTCATGGATCAAATTAAAAGTGAGATGGGAGAAGAGGAAAAGCAGATTTTGGAAGTGCTGTGGAGAAGCTATATGATTATGTGCCATCAAATTTTTTTTTGTATGCGAGAAGATGAGCTTTAAAGATGCTCTTTATTAATATGGACTATGGATTTTGTGATTGTGAAACTGGAAAGCCAAGTCGTTGATCTGATTTGCCTGTAAAAGTCTGGCAAGTAGAATAGCGGAGAACATAAGGTTTCTTTAACTAATTTGATAACTGTACCAATTTTTCAGCTGCTTCCGTTCCCCAGAGACCGATGGAGCTCATGCCACACCTAGTCAGTATGCAGTTGTGATACAGAAGCCCACATTGCAGAAAGATCATGAAATGTGTGAAGCCACTTCTGGGAAAATAGAGTCAAATAACCATTTCCTTTTTTAAAACATTGTGCCTTTAATATCTTTGGCCTACTCTTTCTTACTCAATTTCTGCTCCTTGTGTAATATACTTACCTTGAAAAATTGAATTGATGTTGCAATTTGCTTTGTGTGTCAGTTACAAGATGAATATCTGTGATGTGAGCTTTGCAGTAAATTCACAGTTGCTTTATATAAGAACTGAAGTTTATATGCTGAGAAAAAACAGACCAAAAGTATCTTTTAAGGCAGGGGTGGCCAAACGGTGGCACATGCGCCAAACGTGGCGCATTGGATGATTACAAGTGGCGCATTCATCATAGGGGTGAAATGCTCCCAGTTCGCTTTTACCTGTCGGTCGTTGGAGAGCCGATCGCGAAGGCAGCGTGACGCTCCGCCCATCCGCCGGGACACCGCCATTTGAGTTATTTTACCCTCTGCGCATGCACAAAGCGTTCTGTGCATGCACAGAGGATAAAAGAACTCAAATGGCGGTGTCCCGGCAGGTGGGTGGAGCATCGCGCTGCCTTCGCGATCGGCTCTCCGACGACCGACGGGTAAAAGCGAACCGGGTTATCTTCACCAAACGAGACTCTCCGGCAGCTGTAGCACCACCAATGGGGTCCACGACAGTGATCACCCTCTCGTCCAAGAAATTATTTCTAACTATTGTAGATTGGTGCTCCAATAAACATGTGTCTTTTGAAATGGCGTAAATTAATTAATTGAATTGCGTGATTGAGTTATTCCTTTTCCTCCTTTAAGCAAAGTAGATCCTACCCCTATCCCTATTTTATAATCCCAAACGTGAAAGTAAGAAGGTAAAAAACGTGCTTGAGTTGTATGGCGCATCTGAACTCGTCTGTGAAAAAATTGGCGCATGGTATGCTTAAGGTTGGCCACCACTGTTTTTAAGGCAATTATGCAGTGACCTGGTATATTCTGAAAACAGCACTTTTTGAGGATCCCTCAGTTTACCTAAATTGTACCTCAATTATTTCACTGTCTTTCTCTGCGTTGGAGGGCTATTGAGTTTCCATATGTAGCAGAGCAGTAGCTCTATCACTGTTAGTTGTGCTGGATGCTGTAGTTCAGCTTTATGGAAAGCCGTAAGTATGTTTATTGACGTGTTGATGGATTAGAGTTTTATTGCAGCCTTTCTATAGGAACTCGAGGTAGTGTATGTAGTACTTCCTCTGCTTAGATTCAATAATTTCCAATTTTGTTAGAAAAAAACCTAGATTGTCATATGTAAATAAATGATATGGAATATATACTTTATAAATAACTAAGGTATCTTTTCACCATAATAACCTAGAAGTCCTTCTGAAGTCTACTCTCTGCTTTTGTATATAGCTTTGGATTCATTATGTACAACTTGTGACAAATTAGAAGTAAGGAGAAATTTTATTTACTGTATAAATATAGAGTGGAAAGGACTGGACTGATATTTAAAAAGTAATTGTGAATCACAAAGGAATACCTGATGTGCTAATCAGCAGTGGAATGGCGACATTGGTGAGGCAATGGAGACATGGCACCATGTTCTTCAGAATGGAAGTAGCTGTGAAAATCTGGCAGCAGATCATTACTTGTGGTGACATTTAGTGGCAGTGGATTAAAAAAAAAAGGCCGCCTGATCTGCCACATGTTGTCCAAGTATGCTATGTCTATTTTATTGATTTTGTTAATGTTCTTTATTTTCCTCTTTTCTCTTTTTAGGTACCTTTGAAATCAGGTCGAAGTCTTATGGACTGGATACGGTTAACCAAAAGTGGAAAAGATCTAACTGGTTTAAAAGGAAGATTGTTAGAAGTTACTGAAGAAGAGCTTATGAAACATAATAAAAGGGATGACTGTTGGATATGTATTAGAGGTGGGTTGTTCAGTTGCCAATTCTTATAAAGTTTGTTTTTTATATTGTATCTTGGTAACTGATATAGGATAATAAATCTTAGGGGCAGGTAATTTGAAAAAATATGAGGAATAGAAGCTTTTTAATAGCAATAGCAATAGCAATAGCACTTACTTATATACCGCTTCATAGTGCTTTACAGCCCTCTCTAAGCGGTTTACAGAGTTCAGCATATTGCCCCCAACAATCTGGGTCCTCATTTTACCCACCTCGAAAGGATGGAAGGCTGAGTCAACCTTGAGCCTGGTGAGATTTGAACAGCTGAACTGCTGAACTAGCAGTTCAGATTGCAGTGCTGCTTTTAACCACTGTACCACCACAAGCAGGTAGAATGTGCTGATAGGGTGGCCAAACTATGGTTCTTTGAGGAGCTGTGGACTTCAACTTCCAGAATTCCTGAGCTAGCCATGCATGCATGGCTGGCTCAGGAATTCTGGGAGTTGAAGTCCACAGGTCCTCAAAGAACTATAGTTTGGCCACCCCTGGTAGAGGGATATTTAGCTTGGATTAAGAGCTGTCTCTTTAAGAGATTGCATTCTGGGGAATGTAGTCAGAGATTGCACTCTGGGTAATGTAGTCCATGACATGTCGTCACATCTGTGTGTTCTTATTGGCCATCGAGCTATACCTCTGCTGCTGGGTAATTGTGCCATGCAGACCAGCGGTCTTTTTAAGTTTAACATAGGATCATGCAACAGCCAGAAGATGGGGGTAAATGAATCTCTTTTCACCTACGTGTAATGGGACAGATTATGAATATCCTGAAGAACCTCGTCTTCAATATGTAAGTCTATGATATTAGGATATCAGACAATAAACGTAATCTGCATGATTTCCCATTTGCGTGGAGTTTTTATCTGTCTGAGAAAAGCAACCCTACGCTTAGACCAGAACATATAATATCTTGTGTTTTATGCATAGCTAATAAAACATCCTAGCATTTGCTGCACAATCCTCTTAGATATTCTTTGTAAGACTTATTTCTGTGTTTAGAAGTATTCACAAGATCTACTTTGTAGGGTTGTGCATACTTTTCAAATGATTTCTGAAATGATTTAATCCTTTGTGAGTGTGGAGCCCCAAACAGCCTCAATTTGGGACAGATCTGCACTAGCCCATCAACACAGATAATGTTGCTTTAACAGCTGTATTTTTTAATAAATTGATTCTTTAAAGAAACTTTTTTTTCAAGCTCTTGCAGAAGCTTGAAAAAAGGGAACCACTTTAATGAAAAAATATATGTGGTCTGGTCAATTCATGGACATCCTGTTTTTTTACTAACCATAGTTTTTTCTGTTCCTTTGGAATTCCCTGTCTGAGAAACTGAATTTAGTATATGTATTGTTGGTTTTGATGCTTCAGTACTTACATGTTTGGCTGGCTGGCTTGAATCATATATCATTTAATGCCCTATAAAATATAAAACGTGTAATGGGAGAAATGGTAATATCATTTAGATTTTTTTTTTGAACGAAGGAAGAGCAGATCTTTTTATTATTAGTTTGAGACCCTACCTTTCATTCGGAAACAATAGATGACACACATAATGTTTTCTTTCCGTATTTTCCCCATAATAACTCTGAGATAGGATGGGTTCAGAGTCACCCAGGGAGCTTCTGTGCAGAATATGCAATCAAAATGATCTCTGAATTACAGGATCAATTGCAGCACTGATAACAGTATAATTAAGATACACAGACAAGGCTACACCTAGTGTATTGCCATGATGAAAAAGCTGTTGATGAAGCTCTTATGATGAAGTACTGTATCATAGATAAATATCAACATACATTGAACATTTATTGGCTTTTTTTGAATTCTTCAACCATTTATTTAAGTAGTTAGAATCTTCCCTATGAAATCCTTGGTGATTTCTGAGTTTGGTTGCTTGATGCAGACATTTCATTTCCTGAATAGGTAACATCATCACTGCTAGTGAGCATGGAGTTTGCTCACAGTTCCTTTCAGGCATTTGCCAAAATGTGTGGAGAATTCAAAATAGGAAGAGAACAGGAGTGTACATAGTTGTCAGCTGCCTTTACTGCTTATGAATCATGTGGAGAATTGTGCTGGTGATCAAGTTGTCACAAAATCTTTTCAGCCCTCCAATTTACATTCTATTCCATGTACAGTTTGCAGCCTTCAACAGTGGATATTGCTCGGATGAGGTCAGCTGAAGTGAGTTTCAACTTTTAAAGTGTGGAAATTCCTTGATTTCTGTTTGCCAGAAAAGAAGCCAAATTGAAGAAGAAATATGCAGCCAATACTATTCACCATTGTTTTCTTTTACTATCTATCAGTAAACTATATTTTGATCTTTAACCAACATAAAATAAAAATGTACTAAAACTATTATTCTATCTATTTACATTTATCTCTCCCTCTCCCTCTCCCTCTCCCTCTCCCTCTCCCTCTCCCTCTCCCTCTCCCTCTCCCTATCTATCTATCTATCTATCTATCTATCTATCTATCTATCTATCTATCTATCTATCTATCTATCTATCTATCTATCTATCTATCTATCTATCTATCTATCTATCTATCTATCTATCTAATCTATCTACCGTATTTTTCGGAGTATAAGACGCACCTTTTTCCTCCCTAAAAGTGGCTGAAAATTTGGGTGCGTCTTATACTTCGAATGTAGCTTTTTTTTCCAGCCCTAACTAGATGCTATCAGATCTTCCCAGCTCTTACCTTGCAGGCTTTTTCATTGTTACTCTCTCCAAAGAATGTTTTTCCAGCCCTAAGTCTTTGCAGAATTTTTTTTCATTGCTCTACTTGCTCTGAATAAGTTTTTTTCTAGCCCTAACCAGGTGCTAACTATCTTCCCAGCTCTTACCGGCTTGCAGGCTCTTTCATTGTTACTCTCTCAGAAGAAGGTTTTTTTTAAGCCCTAACCAGGGGATAAAATAATGTGCTGAAGCTGCTCCGAATAAGTTTTTTTCTAGCCCTAACCAGGTGTTAACTATCTTCCCAGCTCTTACAGGCTTGCAGGCTCTTTCATTGTTACTCTCTCAGAAGAAGGTTTTTTTAAGCCCTAACCAGGGGATAAAATAATGTGCTGACCAGACTAAGGATGCTAGCCAGATGAATACCTGGTAGGCAGATTGTTTTCCCCTAATTTCCTCCCCAAAAACTAAGGTGCGTCTTATACTCCGGTGCACCTTATACTCCGAAAAATACAGTATCTGTCTGTCTGTCTGTCTGTCTGTCTGTCTGTCTGTCTGTCTGTCTGTCTGTCCGTCCGTCCGTCCGTCCGTCCATCCATCCATCCATCCATCCATCCATCCATCCATCCATCTATCTATCTTGTACCTGCCCATCTCTCCAAAGGCGAATCTACAGTATTAGCTGTAGGATTAATGACTATAATTTAAGAATGACCTCTATTTGTAAATTATATATATATATATATATATATATATATATACACACACACACACATACACATACACATACACATACATATATATACATACATACATACATACATACATACATACATACATATATACCAGCTATGGTTGTGAAATAGTTTTTATATTCTCTGTCATTATGAAATTACTATAGAACTGAAATCTATAAAAATATAAAGCTTCATAAGATTAAAATTATGAAATTCAAATTAAACCTATATCAAGTATATCATAAAACAGGCAGTCCTCTCTATTAGGAGTTATTGTTTTATTCCTCTTTAGTAGAGGAATGTCTGCATAGGGTTATCAAGTGAAGATGCTTCGCCTGTGCTCATTTATGTATGTGACAACTTGAACAGGCAGGGACATGAGATACATTCTGATCCTTTATGATGAAGGAGGTGATAACATTCATTTGTCAGCACAGAAAAGTAAATGAAGCTGACCTTAGAGATAATATATAATGTTAATGTATGTCGTTTTATATGCAATATAAATATTTTGCACTAGATGGCATTCCTAGTACAAATAACAAAAAATGCAAATACTATATAACCATAATCTATAATATTTATGTCAGCCTAGGAAACGGGAATATTTTGCCAATTTATCTTCCAGTGTTGGTTTCTGACTCAGTTCATTAGGAGGTCATTCTAATTTTTTCTTTCTTTCGTGTGTTGTATTACATTGTTCTATTTTATTGTGTGCTTTACACAGAGCCCAGCGATCACTTGGAAATGAAGCGTGGCTTAACATTTTTTAAAAATAACTAATTTATACAGGATTGTGGTTCTGTACTTGCTTGAGGTCCATTGTCATGGATGAAATGTTTTGACAACTATTTTTAGAATGAGTATTTTTTTTATGCCATTCAATTCACCTAACACAACCAACAAAGTATAACCAGCTTTATTGTTTCAGTCTATGTTCAAAATAAACATGACATTTTATACCAACTTTACTTTATACCTCCTCATTTAACTGGCATTTTTAATCATTGTTTGCTTTCTAGGGCTTGTATATAACGTAACACCGTATATGGAATATCACCCTGGTGGAGAAGATGAGTTAATGAAAGCTGCAGGAACTGATGGCACAGATTTATTTGATCAGGTAGCAACAGAGCGCAGTTGGTGTTCAATTTCTAAAAATATTGTGCTGCACACTAAGGGGTCTTGTTTCAGGAAGAAAAAACTGCTGTTTTGTAATGTATCTCATTAAAACATTACATTTTAAGGGATAATAGTTTATTATATAAACTCAAAGCATTACAAAGGAGATGAAACAACAATCTTTTTCTTTCTTTCTTCCTTCCTTCCTTCCTTCCTTCCTTCCTTCCTTCCTTCCTTCCTTCCTTCCTTCCTTCCTTTCCTTTCCTTTCCTTTCCTTTCCTTTCCTTTCCTTTCCTTTCCTTTCTTTTCCTTTCCTTCCTTCTTCCCTCCCTCCCTCCCCTTTCTCCAGATGTACAGATACATAGATAAACTTGCCTTACCTAGAAATTCATCTCAGATTAAAGTGAATGTTGTGAACTGAAGTTCTCTTTAAAAAAATAAGATGAACAACATAGTTATGGTTAGTTTTGAAAAAATGGATTACATATTTAGAGTTCACCTGTGGAGGAAAGGCATAATTTCTTTCCTCATCTATTCCTGCTATGAATTAATGTGTAGAATAGGAAGTGTTATATATAGCTCAAGAATTACAGGTAGTCCTCAACTTAAGATTGATTGCTTAGCGATTGTTCAAAATTACAGCGGACCCTTCAAAAGCTATCTATGATCCAGTTTCAAAGTTATGACTGCCATAAGCCATCCTGCCCATTCTCAGTCCCATGATCACATTTTGGGTGCTTGGCACTTTTACATCCCATTTGTCACATCCTACACTCATGTATCTGCAATTTTTGATGGGGTTTTTTTGGCCAGTTTCTGGCAAAACACAACCAATGGGTACAATGGATTTGCTTAACAACCATGGTGTCACTTAACAACTCTTCAAAAAAAAAGTTGTAAACTTAGATCTGGTCGTGTGGTGATCCGCTGTCGTGCCAAGGCTCGACATATGCACCTTGGTGGGAGGGAGAGACACTGAGACCAGGGATGGATGGTTGCCAACACAACGAACTGTTCTCAGCAGTTAAAAGCCTGACGCCGGTGATTAACGTCATGTTACATGAGAAACCCGAGCAAAGTGAAGCTACAACCGGAAAGAGACAATCTAAGCCATGTGTGGCTAATGACCAGCTGAGAGGGGAGGGCTTCACAGCACCGGATGGTGGTTTGGGGGGAGGGAATGGTGAGGATTTGCATAAATAGCACTGAGAGGAGGATGATCTCAGAGCTGACTTTGTCCTGAATTGGTTCGGCATGGTCTGCGTTCTTACCTGTAGCATGATTACCTGAAGTCCATACTTTTGAAAGTGTCTTGCAGTCATTAACATACGGGTTTGACCTAGCCAGTCTGAAACCCGCTTAATGACCACAATGAGTTACGACCATAATTCTGGGCTCAATTACAATTGTTAGTTGAAGACTGCCTGTATGTTTGTTTTCGTCCACTTAGCAACTTGATTACTAGTGTTGCTTAATTTATGGGATTTAGAACATTTTCATGGTTATTTAGAAGTATGTTATCAAGTATGTTAGATGAACAGATGTCAAATATAAGCTTACATTTTCCCTTGCAGGTTCATCGCTGGGTCAATTACGAATCGATGCTGAAAGAATGCTTGGTTGGAAGAATAGCCCAGAAACCTGCAGCTTCTCTAAAAGGTATACGCTCTTTATTCCATAAGGTGTGCTCAATTTCAGTGACCTGAGTCAAGAATTATTGGAGTGGTCTTGTATAACATGTCTCAACAGCAGCAGCAGCTGGCTGACTTTACCTGGGCTTAGAAACTAAGTTTGCTATTAGGGAGTTTCAGGTATATAGAATAGATGGTAAGTGGAAACAATATTCTGGAAATAGACAATGGTAAACCTTCTTCTGTGCTGTTGCCAGGAAAATAGTATAGATTTGTTTATGGAGTTATTAGGAGGTGAACTTGAGGGTGTTTTTATCCTTAGAATATATAGAGGATATCAGGATGCCTATCTCTATGACAAAGATTAAATATGTTAACTTTAAATACAAGACTCAATGTCAATAAACTCTCCAAGATGTTATTTAGAAGGCATGTGGTTTTCTACTTTATAGTGGATTTTTTAAAAAAATACTGGCCAGGAATATATAGTGATTTGTGTTCAAAGTATTGCTGCTATTAACCACAAGGTAATCAAGTAATTGGCAGACATTTGCCAGTGCTTCATTGAGAAAAATACTGCTACTAAATAACTATGTGTACATTAACCTTAGGCCTTAGTCCTGTTATATGGGAGGAGTTTGAACCGGTGACTCCTGATGATGTAGACAAGACCATAGGAGCGATGAGTTCCGCCACTTGTTCATTGGACCCGTGTCCCTCCTGGTTGGTTTCGGCCACCAGGGAGGTTTCACGCGGCTGGCTCCAGGCGTTGGTTAACACTTCTCTGAGAGAGGGGTCCGTCCCGCGGCCCTTAAAAGTTGCGGTGGTGAGGCCCCTCCTCAAGAAGGCTTCCCTGGACCCGGCGGATTTAAAGAACTTCCGTCCGGTCTCCAACCTTCCCTTCGCGGGGAAGGTTGTAGAGAAAGTGGTGGCACTCCAACTCCTACGGCTGTTGGCTGACACTGATTTTCTGGATCCCTTTCAATCGGGTTTCAGGCGTGGCTACAGTACGGAAACGGCTTTGGTCACCCTGATGGATGACCTCTGGCGAGCCCGGGATGGTGGTTATTCCTCCATCCTGGTGCTACTTGACCTCTCAGCGGCTTTCGATACCATTGACCGTGGGAGTGGGCGGCACTGTGCTACAGTGGTTCTCCTCCTACCTCTCTGACAGGACGCAGTCGGTGTTGACAGGGGGGCAGATGTCGAGCCCTAGGCCCCTACTTTGTGGGGTGCCGCAGGGCTCGGTCCTCTCGCCCATCCTGTTTAACATCTACATGAAACCGCTGGGTGAGATCATCTGACGACACGGGGTGAGGTATCAGCAATATGCTGATGATACCCAGTTGTACATCTCCACCCCGTCTCAATTCAGGGAAGCCGTCGACGTAATGTGCCGCTGCCTGGACGATGTTAGGGTCTGGATGGGGAAGAACCGGCTAAAGCTCAACCCTGACAAGACCGAGTGGCTATGGATATTGCCTCCCAAGGACTCTGTCAATTGTCCCTCCTTGGTTCTTGGGGGAGAGAAATTAACTCCCTCAGAACGGGTCCGCAATTTGGGTGTCCTCCTAGACCCACAGCTAAAATTGGAGCAACATCTTTCAGCTGTGGCTAGGGGGACCTTTGCACAGGTTCGCCTAGTGCACCAATTGCGACCCTTCTTGGAAAGGGAGGCGCTACTCACAGTCACCCACGCCCTTATCACCTCCCGGCTGGATTACTGCAATGCGCTCTACATGGGGCTACCCTTGAAGAGTATCCGGAGACTACAATTGGTGCAAAATGCAGCTGCGCGAGCCGTGGTGGGTGTGCCTAGGTACACCCACGTAACACCTGTCCTCCGCCAGCTGCATTGGCTGCCCATTAGTCTCCGGATCCAATTTAAGGTGTTGGTTTTGACCTTTAAAGCCCTACATGGCTCAGGGCCAGGCTACCTTTGGGACCGCATCCTGCCGCATACCTCCCTACGACCGGTTAGGTCCCACAGAGTTGGTCTCCTCCAGGTCCCATCGACCAAACAATGTCGGTTGGCGGGGCCTAGGGGGAGAGCCTTCTCTGTGGGAGCTCCCTCCCTATGGAACCAACTCCCTCCGGAGATCAGGGCCATCCCCACCCTGCTGGCCTTCCGTAAAGCAATAAAAACTTGGCTCTTCCGGCAGGCGGGGTGAAAGTGAGACCGAATAGATTATCCCAGGGTCTCCCCCCTTTAGTTATGAATGTTGGAGATTTTCTTTTAATTTTTATATTTTTTAACTGTTATATTTTTTATTGTAATGGATTTGTCATGTTGTGAGCCGCCCAGAGTCCCCCGGGAGTTGGGCGGCATACAAATCTATTAAATTAAACCTCAATTTCTGTAATGTATTGCTATTTTGCTGTATTTCATATTTTAATATTCCTAAGAAAGCTATTCAGAATATTTTATGTTTGTAAACTGATTTGTTTCTGATAATCAGTTAGAGTATGCTAATTTTGCATTCCACTAGGAGATTTACATTTTTAATGAGAAAACACTAAATAATAATCTAAAATGTATTTTAAAACAGAAAAACAATAATAAAAGTGCAATTAAACATGTCAGAGATTATAAAAGCTTTTTTTTTTTTTGCTGTTGGGAATGGAGAAGGGCGGTAGATAGTGTTAGGGATAAAATACTGTGGTATGACCATAACTTTTGGAAAAGTATCCCTTTCTTCAGTCATAATTTATCTTTACACAATATATTATACATGGGTTCATTATGGGAAGCTATGACTTGATTATTCCTGGGGAGAATATGGAAAGCCAACAAATCTCCATGTCTGTGACTTTTTTGTGCAGTAGTACATCATACCTTTGCAGAAGTACATCATACTACTCAGAGGTGCGTTGCTCCCGATTCGGACTGGTTCTATAGAACTGGTAGCCGGAATTTCCCCCCGCTCGCTGAACTGGGAGTGATCACTGGCTGGCCACGCCCCCGAGCCAGCTCTCTCGGCGGTGCCTGCTTCTGCGCATGCGCAGAAGCTGTTTTTTTCTTCTGCGCATGCGCAGAAGCTGGGGTTTTGGCACTGTGCATGTGTCTGTGCGGCGTGGCCGCGCGGCGCACAACACGCGCGTGCCCAGGTGGCGTGGGAGGAAGCGAACCGACGGCGAGGTAAGTTAGAACCCACCCCTGATATTACTACATTATGATGTACATTATGCTGGTAAAGAACTGAGTTGTGACTACATTACCTCAGTTGTTTCCTATAGGTTAGCAAAGAAAAACAAAACACAGACTGCACAATGCAGATATGTATGGGCACTTGCTTCCAAGGTGCTTTGTGAATCAAAATCAACTTTCTGAGCAATCCCATATAGTTCTATAGAGCTGAAGCATAAATTCATGTGTGTTGCAACCAATTCCATGTTTTACTAACAGTTGACTTCAAATTAATTCCTTAACCCCTGATTTTGTTGAAGAGTGGATGGTTCTAAAATACTTCTTCCTGCAGATGTGTATGAACACCTGTTCAACCTGCAGCTTTTGAACATCACAGAAGAAGGTTTTGCTAGCTTAGAGATATTTAATGTTTCATAATTACATAGCATCTTGAAATTTCACGATGTGAAATTATGAAAATTTCCCTCCCCCCCAGACTCAGTAATCAGAAAAACATGTGTTTGAAGTTGATACTTATCCTGTTATCATACTGTTGACATCTTTGTCCTCTTCTTTAAAACTGATTATCTAATCAATTTAGAGAAATCTCTCGAACACTGAATTTTGCCGTTGCTGTGTAGGTTACGCTCTCTGGACAATGTAGAATCGATATTTGACCTAGCAGAATAATGACTTAATTGCATCAGAATCATGATTGTGTGTTGGTAAACATTAACAATAGCACAAACAGCTTATAAAACAAGCCAATTTTGCACAACTTTTACATGATTAAAATAAGATTCAGGGACTAGGTTTCCTAGACAATTCATAGAGTTGTGAGTGATTATAGTTTGTTTTTTCGCAGCTGTTGGCTGCTTTTCCCTTTAATTGTTTTGCTCTACATCTGTTCCTTTTTCCAAAGCAGTTCTGTGCAGTCTTGCCCTTGTGCCTTCTTGCTGTGTTTGGAATGGTGCAGTAGTTTTAAGAATAAATAAATAAATTACATAATCTGTGTCTTTGGATGCTGGTAATATCATTAGGAGGAATTATAGTGCATTCCACACTAGTCGGCTGCACACTAGAGTTGTCAAAATTTACCAGTGTTTTAAAAGGTGTGTTTTATGTTGAGAGTTCATAGCTTCTGACACTCATGGGTTCTACTGAGGTTTGTAGAGTGTGCATTAGTTTTTCTTAGTTTTTTAATAATATTTTTCTTTATTTACTTATTGGTAATAGAAAGTATTTTTAAAAAGCTGCACTTTAAAAAAATAATTAGAGGGTTTTGGTGACGCAAGATACTTTGTTCATGTTACAGCTCCCTCTGATATAAAAGATTGTATTTCATTTTATTCAAGAGATGGAAGAACTCTATGAAAAATGACATCATCAGAGTAGATATGGTTGAACATTTCGATTCTAGTTTTGCATATTTTGGGAGGAGATATTAAAGAGTTAAATTGGTGTCATTAGCCTTGAGGAGTTTTTATTTGTTTGAGGATAATTCAAATAACACAAGGTTTTGTAAGGCTGCAGTCCCCCTCAGAGCCACTGATCTCCTATATCCGTGATGGCGAACCTATGGCACGCGTGCCACAGGTGGCACGGGGAGCCATATCTGCTGGCACAGGAGCCATTGCTGTAGATCAGCTCCAGCGTGCATGTGCATGCTGGCCAGCTGATTTTCAGTTGGCCATGCCCCCCTCCCCTCCCAGGAGTCTCCATGCGGCCCGTTTTGAGGTAAGTAAAGGGCTCGCGTGGAGGCTCTGGGAGGGCGTTTCTGGCCTCCGAGGGCCTCGGGGGGCTGGGGGAGGCTGTTTTCTCCTTCCACAGCCTCCAGGAAAGGCTCTGGAGGCTGGGGAGGGCGAAAAACAGGCCTTCCGTCCCACCGGAAGTTGGGAAATGGGCTGTTTCTGGCCTCCGGACAGCCTCCAGGGGGTGGGAAAAGGCCATTTTCACCCTCCCCGGGCTCCTAGAAAGCCTCTGGAGCCTGGGGAGGGCGAAAAGTGGGCCTACCGGGGCCCCCGTGCCATTGCATGCCAAAAGCAGGGGGACCTCAGGGGGGTCGCGTGCGCATGCGCGGGGGGCACATTGAATTATGGGTGTGGACACACACGTGCGCGACCCCCCCTGCGCTCCCCCCACTTTTGGCATACGACAGCAAAAAGGTTAGCCATCATTGTCCTATATGTTGAAAAGTCCATATATTTTGACTTCATCTTCTCTGAAAGGGGCTCATGTCATGGCTCATTTTTGTACCTCTGTCCTATTGATGCTTCTTGTGATATTGCCACAGTGCGATAAACTGTCTGTGAGCAATCATCTCAGCCAATGTTTCCGCACTTTCATAGATACCATCTAAGGGCATAGAGTAAATCATTTTCCATTACTGAAACATAAAATGTTTGTGCAGTTTGGCTATCATTATT
Organism: Diadophis punctatus similis; assembly: GCA_023053685.1. Taxonomy (NCBI): domain Eukaryota; kingdom Metazoa; phylum Chordata; class Lepidosauria; order Squamata; family Dipsadidae; genus Diadophis; species Diadophis punctatus. Next base: position 121,308,952 of record JALIGW010000001.1, on the reverse strand, counting down.
TTCTATCCTCCAGTAGATACCAAGTGTGTTTGTCAGTTACTAAATGACATCCTACACATTAGAGCGTAATATTAGTATACCTTTTATGGACACAAACACTACTCACATTTCATGCACTTAAAATGATTGCAGTTGTGAAGGAAGTATCTCCATGTAGTTGGAAGTAGCTTTCTCTTCAGTTTAGTGCTCACATTTCTTAGAGCTGATATTTTGCATGGTTAATATTTAACTCTTGGTTATTTTTTCTTGAATAAAGCTTTTGGCATTTTTTTTTTTGCCCAGAAGGTTTGCACATAGTATCATACCAGAAGAGGTTTTCTCTATTGTGATCACTATAGTGTTTTTTTGCATACTTTACAGAAATTTGTTCCCCTGTAACTGAGGAAAACGGGACCTTGAATGGTAAGTGTGATAACATCCACCATTTTTTCATACAATATAGAAAAGGAAAAATATGTATTCATCTATGAAGCAGCAAAATCTTGTACTGTACTGGATTTCCTACTGAAATATCATACCATCTGTCTCCAGTTCACTATTGTAATCCTTTCTACCAACTGGGCCGCAATGTTCCATAGGTGTGGCAATGAATAACAAAAAGGAACTCAAATTACATTTAAAAGCATCAGACAACTTGAGAAAGAAAGAAACAAAGAAAGAAAGCCTCATGCTTCATAGGAAGTAAATGCTTTGCATTGGTAGTCAGGTTTTTATTATATTTTACCCCCTGTTTCTTACTGTTTATGCCATGTCTAAAAATAATAGTGTTATGAAAAAGAGAGAGAATGAGAATGTACTGTTCTGAATTCTTTTTTGGCCTTTTTACAGAAAGTCTGTTCCAATGGCTCTGCTCTTGATTTTCTCCCTTGTTTTTACTTCCAACTCTTATACTACCTTGCTTGAATATCATATAGCACAGTTTATTTAAAGCTCAGCTTTCTTTTCCACCTCTCCTAAAAATGGGGGAAAACTAATACATAGAAACATGCTTATTTTCGAATGTGAGCGTGTGGTTGATTCTGTTTGGCAAAGTTTTGCATCATTGTACAGGTAGTCCTCAACTTATAAGCACAATTGAGCCCAAAATTTCTGTTGTTAAGTGAGACATTTGTTAAGTGAGTTTTGCACCGTTTTAGGGCCGTTCTTGCCACAGCTGTTAAGTGAATCACTGCAATCGATAAGTTAGTAATCCAGTTGTTAAGTGAATGTGGCTTCCCCTTTGCTTGTCCGAAGGTCGCAAAAGGGGATCACATGGACACAGCAATAGTCATAAATATGGACCAGTTGCCAAGCATCTGAATTTTGATCACATGATCACGGGGATGCTGCAAAGGTCATAACTGAAAAGCGGTCATAAGTCACATTTGTCAGTGCCGTTGTAACTTTGAACAGTCACTAAATGAACTGTTGTAAGTTGAGGACTACCTGTAGAAGAATCTTCTAGTTTAGGCTTTCTTTGGAATTCTGGTTGGCTTGGTGATAAATTGGTACTAGATCTTTCTCAATTTAGAGTTTAATCTGGTAAGCAGAAAACCTTTTTTGTCTCTCATCATTTATAATGCTTTCTTTGTGGTGATAAATTGTGGGTCTGAAGTTGAGAAGATAAAACAAGGATCACTCCCCTCCTGAGGGAAAAACCATTTTTTGAACAAACTGAAGAACACCACAGAGCTTTAGCTTTGAAAGTATTCCTGACTAGAAAAGGCAACTGAGAAAATGTGGTGGGACTGCTTCACTTCTGAAGCACTTTCCCATCAATTACAGCCTTCTAGAAAAAAACTGAATTTATAAAAAATTCACTGCATTATGTGAAACAGTGCTTTTCAGAGATGAAATAGGTATGAGGGTGAGTCAAAACGTAATGCCATTTTCTTTAGGACAGGTATAATTACCAACACAGGAACATGTAGCATACATCAAAATGAAGCTGGTCCTCTGTGGATCACATCCCTACTTCTCAACATAGTCACCGTTTCTTCTCAATAGCAATATTCCACCTTCGAATGAGAGCATGTATCCCTGCCTCGTAAAATTTTGTTGACTGTTCTTTGAGCCACCACTTCACTGCAGTTTTCACTTCCTCGTCACTGGAATAATAATCCTCCATACTCACCATATTTAGCGCCTTCAGACTATCATCTCTTCGGCCCCATGAAAGAGGGTTTGAGAGGCAAACATTATTCCAGTGACGAGGAAGTGAAAACTGCAGTTAAGAAGTGGCTCAAAGAACAGTCAACAAAATTTTACGAGACAGGGATACATGCTCTCATTCGAAGGTCCCTACTTCATTGCTATTGAGAGAAATGGTGACTATGTTGAGAAGTAGGGATGTGATCCATAGAGGACCAGCTTCATTTTGATGTAGGCTACATGTTCCTGTGTTGGTAATTATACCTGTCCTAAAGAAAATGGCATTACTTTTTGACTCACCCTCGTATTTTAGGTCAGAAAATGGTAGCACTAAATCCCTTAATTATTGATTCACACAAAAACAAGGATGACTCAGCTTGAAATATATAACAGAACGAGAAACCGTTTTTAAAAAGATAGACATTCAGGAGGATATTACAGGGCCCAATTTATAGAAATTTATGATTTTTAAACATTCCTTATAATGCTGAGCAAAATTAGTTTGTAAATGCACTTATGGAGAAATAGAAGTCATTTTTTTTAACTGGAGTAGGAACAAATATAAGCCAAAAATTGAAAATGAGAGTGAGATGGGCAGTATCTAAATTTGATAACTAAAGTATAAACTCCCAATCCTATTTTGTGAGATTTTTGAGATTTATAATATGGGTTTTATATATATTTATCTAAGTGGGGTCTTAGCAAGTGGAACTTTGGTAAGAAATATTAAAAAAAGATGATGATTTTTTTTCATAGCTGCCTACACAGACAGTTTAGAAGCAGAAGTTATTCAGCAAAATTCATTTAGCAACAAAACAAAAATGGAGCAATTTATTTTTATTTTTCCAATGATTCTTGTGGCTTATTAAGTGGGACAGAGGCTTATTGTTTTAGAATCATCTGAAGAAAATAAGCAATAGTGTTGAAATATTTAGTATTTTTCTAGAGGGCTACCTTGGCTTGGGGTAGGTGAGGAGTAAATCCCTGCAGTACAGTTTTTGGAATTTTGTGTTTGTTTTTTTCCAGTTTCCTTTTTTCATTGTATTTTCCTTTGGTTTTAAAAATCATCTTTTAGTTTTTAGGTTTTTTTGTTTTTTCCCTTTGTGATTGTTTATGCTTCATTTTCAGTTATTTTAAACATTTATCACAAGTAATGTAATTATTTTTGCCCTTGACCTATGACTATAATAATAACTGCTTAATGTGCATTTTTGACATATTTTAATCCTTTTCTGGAATGTAAAATGTCTTAGATGTCCTTCTAAGAGGAAACAGATGTTCTCTAAATTAGGCAATTTAATACCTAACATTGTATTTCTTTTACAAGAAACTCATTCTTTCCCAAGAGAAAGATCTTTTATCTAAGACATATATTCATATTGAAAGAAATTCAAAATTTGATTAAGGCATCAGCATTTCTAAGGAAACAAGGAATAAGTGATTTCAAAGAATTTTTTTTAAAAAGTGTTTATTAAATAGTTTATAACTTTATTTACTTGTTTATATTGGTCTATCATAGACCATCCAATTGTTTTACAGAGTTATTTTAAATATCTTTTACATTAACCGGGGGATTAGATCATTAGTGGCTGGAAATTCGAAGCACGTTTTAGATCCTTTGCTAAACCCTACCTTTGTTCTAGCTAAATTATATTCCTGAGCATGGAAAGGGCTGCGGACATGCATATCAAAGTTTAATTTGATGATTTAGAAAAGAACTGCACTGAATCAGAGAAACGAAGCTCAGATCCCAAGTTTCGTTTCTTTGGTCTACCGCTCTTTCTTGCACGTGCAGAAGAGAACAGCATTGGGCCGGAGAAAGGAAACTTTGGATCTCCCCCCCCCCCGAAGTTTCCTTCCCCTCTGTGTGCTAGTCTTTCTATCATTCAGTAATATTTCTGTCTAGAAGCCTAGCAAGCACGATGTTTCTGAACTGTAGAAAGGTTGGAAAGAAACTTGGATAATATGGGATGCAAGCTTCTTTTCTCCAGGTCAGTGTTGGAGTTCTCTTCTGTGAATGGAGGGGAGGAGGGGAGAAACGCCAGTTTTGGGCTGAAGCAAAAAACTTGCATCCTGACAACCCAGGCTTCCTTTCTGTAGCCCAGTGCTGTAATTTCATTCTGTGCATGGAGGGTGGGTGGAAACTTCCATGCTGGACTGGTGAAAAAAAATTCTTGGATCTTCATGACCCAGGCTTTGTTTCTCTAACCCACTGCAAGAATTCCCCCCCCCCCCCATGCACAGAATGGAGGCAAATCCTTTACCAGGCAAGAGCAGTTTGAAAACTTCCCTGCCAGCTTCCCCATTGACTTTCTGGGAAAGCCAGCAGACAAATTGCAAATGGTGATCACAAGGATACTTGGCAACTAACTGGTTGTAACTGTGAACAGGTGCCAGTGGTCCAAAATGCCATCACGTGAGGGGTAGTGCGGCAGTCTTAACTTCGAGGATGGGTTGGAAGAAACTTTTCCTGTGTTTGTCAGAATTTTGAATGGCTGTTAAGCGCCTGGTTGTAAGTTGAAGATTATGTGTAATGAAAAGGGAGGCCATGTATAATCTGATTTTGCATCTCAATAGACAAAGGGGCTGTCTTGTGAATGGAGTAGCTCTGAAATACATTAGTTTGTTTAGTGTAGCGGTGAATTGATAATTCAGCATAACTGTCATCTTGAAGTATCCTATATTTTTAGTATTACAGTAATTCAGAGAGAGGCAGAAATACTGATTTTTAATCCAATACAATAATATTGTAAATATCTGGTTAGTATCCAGAGATAGCCAGGTAACTGAATTTATTTCTAAACCTGTTTTAGTGTGGCTAAAATCACCAGATGACCTTTTGGTCTCTTCTATTTTTCTATGACCATTTTCCTATTCTTTTGCAAAATCTCAAAAAACACAATAAAGTAGAATCCCAAAATTAATCAAATCCGATGCTTAAATTTTGTAGAAACTTTTGTTCCTATACAGCTTTTTCTCCTTTCTTCCAATACAATATAGAAAGTACAACACACAACACAACACAACACAACACTATTTATAGATTTCTGTTTCAGCTGACCTGGATAGTAGAAATTATTTAATAACTTCAGAAATCAACTTCAGATTTATTTTAGAATTCTGATATATTTCAAAGTTGGTGAGCTTAGAGTTCACTAAACTTGATTTTGGTGACATTAGAGAGTAGTTAGAGATGTATGACTAAATTTTGACCCACAAGAGAGAACTATCATGGAGTGAAAGTATCATTTATATTCAGCTAATTGAGCTAAGATTATTAAGATATCAAGGATGTTTGAGATGTGATTATCTAAAATAACACTGCAGAAGATAAAAGATAATATAGATTTTTCCAAAGTTCTAATAATTTAATATTTTGTCTGTATTACAGTAGGAAATTAACCTTTTCAATAAGCTCTGCATCATACTTTCTGAAGGGGCATGGTTTGACAAGTTTCTGCTGGACTAGAGTTCCACCAATAGAAGTGGGGAAAGGGTTTTTTTCAGAAATAAAAGAACACCGAATTCCTCAGTTTCCATAAAGAATAAAGCAGGTCATGCTATACGGAAAAAAACGACAGTAGTTCATAAATAGGAGTATCTTTTACTGTGAATGGGGATGTACAGAATTGTGGTATATTTTGTTATTTTACTATGGTGGAAATTTTTTTTTCCTTCAGTAAGAATTAACAATATTTTTTATGTTGCTGGTACTTTTTTCTGCAACCAACATGGCAATTGTATTCCTTTATGTGATGTGCTTGGCTGTTTCCTAAATGCGTTTATTTTGGATTTGTACTTATGTTCAGATTTATTCTGAGCTAAATCACAGGCTTAGATTATGGACTTCACATTTTCTGAAGAGGAAGAAAAAAGTTTCCTCTTTAGCTTCCTTCTAGGAACAAAAGAAAAAGAAATTGTATCAAGGATCAAGACCACAAACTAGGTGTTCTACAGTTGTTTTCTACTAACAATTGATAGCATCTTCCTGACCCATTTAGACCTCATTATACCAAAATAACAAGGACAAGGACAAGAACAGCAGCTGTGTGATGCTTTGGAGACACTGTAAGAGGCGGAGAAATGGCTTATATTAGTATCAGAGGTGTTATAAAGAAGTTGTTCCATTTTTACGATGTACAATATTTGGTTACAGTAAAAATAATTCATTAAAATTTGTTAATAATAACAATACTAATATTATTAACATGTCAAAACCAAGGTAAAAGGTTACCTTTATTATCTTTCATCTACGTAATAATTAAAACTTAGGTTTGTTTGTCTGTTTGTAATCTTCCATTTGAAGAAATGGTGCATCATAGGGCATCTGTTTTTGAACCAAGCTACCTCAAATGGACGTGGTGGTTCAGTGGTTAAGACACTGAGCTTGTCGATCAGAAAGTTTGGCGGTTTGAATCCCTAGCGCCGTATAACGGAGTGAGCTCCTGTTACTTGCCCCAGCTTCTGCCAACCTAGCAGTTCGAAAGCATGTAAAAATGCAAGTAGAACAATAGGGACCACCTTTGTGGGAAGGTAACAGCGTTCCGTGCACCTTTGGCATTTAGTCATGCCGGCCACATGACCACGGAATTGTCATCAGACAGCGCTGGCTCTTCGTCTTAGAAACAGAGATGAGCACCGCCCCCTAGAGTCAGGAACGACTAGCACGTATGTGCGAGGGGAACCTTTACCTTTACCTCAAATGGTCTTATAGAATGTATTCAAAATCCCATTCTCCCATTACTTCTGTTGGATTGAAATTTGGAGAAGTTGTGACCACTTCAATGAGCTGTGCTGCTGTGGTCGGCCACAGTCATATAATTGTTATTTTCAGTGCTTTCCTGACAGATTCCCACAAGTCAATGGGGAAGCTGTTATCAATCCCATTGATAATCATTTTTTATTTTTTTTGGAATTGTTTTTCTGTTTTGTTATTTCTTATCCAGGGTTGTTGCTTTAGACCAGCAGTTTCAACAACACATTTGTGTTTATTAGAGCTTGATAATTTCTCTTTGCTGCCGATTTATGGTTGTTTGGATTTTTATAATCTAGATCTGATAGTCTTATTAAAAGAAAAATATGAAAACATTTTTTAAGACTCGGAAAAGCCTAAGAGTAAATCTTTATTTGACACACACAACCCCAATACACCATGATAATGTCGGCTTCCCTTCCCCCCGCCATTAAAGTCGAGCAAAACTAAATAGGTTTATGTAAGGAAATCCAAGATGTTGAAATAAGTTTTGAAAGTTATATTTAGCTGATTATCATAGAATCATTACCAAGTATTGAGGTTTGTACTGTGTCCCTCTGTGTATATTGGAGCTAGTGCTCTTTTTACCCCTCCACTCAGGTGAGTTTGTGCAAGCACAAATAAGTGCTGTTGTATAGTCAAAGCTGCTTTTTAAGGATGTGTAAGTTCTTTTACGGCAGTGGTTCTCAACCTTCCTAATGCCATGACCCGCCCCGCGCCCCCGCGCCCCTGCCGCGACTCACCCTGCCTCCGTGACCCCTGCCCCACCGCCACCATTTGGGTTCTTTTACCCTCTGCGCATGCGCAAAGCATTCTGCGCATGCGCAGAGGGTAAAAGAGCCCAAATGGCGGCGTCCGGGTGAAGTCTCCCGATGAAAGGGTCGTTCGACCCCCAAAGGGGTCGCGACCCCCAGGTTGAGAACTGCTGTTTTACGGGTTAGGGTTAGTGAGAATTGCTTGGCAACCTTGTAAGTGATTTCTTCTGATGTTTCTGAATATGCATCTGCTGTACATTTTGTAAGTTTTATTTACAAATTGATATGACAGCATTCGACATAATTGATATGCAAATACTCATGTTTTATCTGATATAAAAAGAAATTACATGCCAAGGTTTTTCCATTTCATGTGGCTTTTTTAAAAAAGTGACCTGCAAGCCAATGTTTTCCTCATTTCTGTAGTTCTGGATATTTCTGTGTCTGAAAAGGACAAGACATTTGAATGGGCGGTCATAATAAATTTAAATAATAGTTTCGTGTAAAATGGTCTGCTGCTTATGCTAGGATTGTGTAACCAAATATTTATCTTAAACATACAAATTTGAAACTGGAGGTTCTGAATTATTTCTAGTAGCCATCTCCATCAGCTTTTATGATTATTTGAACGAAATAATAAGTCACAAAATTAATAGTATTTTTCATCTAACCCTTTGTTCATGAAAATCAGGAACATATTCTCCCCATTATTTTTCCTGCTGTCCTGAGGAGTAGATTAGGCTGATAAATCCTTAATGCTAGAATAACGTTAAACATTGTGCATGACTATACTTCTTATATTTTGCAGGTATACTTCCGGAAAAAAAAGTTTTGGATGACTGTTCCAAAGAAATAGTTCCCAGGTATTGTCATATTTCAGCATTAAGTGGGATTATATTTAAGGAAGGACTGAATGAAAATATATTAGAAATATATTATATAATTTATATAATAATTGGAATAAATCAGCCAGTATTGTAGAGACTAATTTTTCCCCATTTTAACATAACCTTGTTCTCAAAGTCTGGTCTGCTAGTGCTTGGGTGGGAGATTGCCCAGGTCTATAGAATAGATTAAGAGGTCAGAAGAAAACAAGGCATCAGGAAACCATTTTGCATTTTTCAAGAAAGCTGCATGAGTATTTCCCTGAAGTCTCAACTGGAAGGATAATTATTTTTTTTAAAGAAAAATAGAGTTCTGAATGTTCATGTTGTAGTAGGTGGTTCAGGATGGCAAAAATGTATTATTATTTGCTAGAACAGTGGTCACTAACTGGTGGTCTGTGGACCACTGGTGGCCTGTGAGAAAATTTTGGTGGTCCGCAGAAAAATTATTTGCATTTTTTTATATTGCACTAAATACTATTTATTTTTTAAAAAAATTCATATTAGTGGTCCGCAGGATTTAAAATTATGAATTTAGTGGTCCCTGAGGTCCAAAACCCCTGTGCTAGAACACAGAAGCATTCTACTGCCTTGTGGTTATGCCTCAAAAAAAAATATGAATAGATAAATATTTGGTTCTTCTGTCCAGGGTTGTTTGGAAGCCAATGGGTCAAAGCCAATATGTCAGATAAATCAATCTAAGGATAAATACTGAGCAATGATAGTCCATTGTTTTAGATGCTGCAGAATAATTATGAAATTTAATTTAATTTAATTTAATTTAATTTAATTTAATTTAATTTAATTTAATAATTTAATTTAATTTAATTTAATTTAATTTAATTTAATTTAATTTAATTTAATTTAATTAATTTAATTTAATTTAATTTAATTTAATTTAATTTAATTTAATTTAATTTAATTTAATTTAATTTAATTATTTAATTTAATTTAATTTAATTCTATGCCGCCCAACTCCCGAAGGACTCTGGGCGGCTTACAACAGGATATAGAAAATACATTTAAAAACATCATAAAAGATTAAAAAACAGTTGAAAATCACATACATACTTTTCAAGGCTGGACCCCACAAATTGCGAGATCAATGGCCCCAAGCCTGTCGGAAAAGCCAGGTCTTCAATGCTTTCCGGAAGGCCAATAGAGTGGGGGCAGTCCGGATCTCAGGGGGTAGTTGGTTCCAGAGAGCCGGGGCAGCCACAGAGAAGGCCCTTCCACGCGGGCCCGCCAGCTGACACTGCTTAGCTGACGGGACCTTGAGGAGACCAACTCTGGGATCTTACTGGTCGCTGGGAACTATGAGGTAGAAGGCGGTCTCAAAGATAACCTGGCCCTGAGCCAGGTTAGTAGCACGTTCAAGGTTTGCTGGTCAGTTTTAATGACACCAGTATTGCTTCTAGCACTTAGCTGTTTCAGACAATCAACTGAATATGGATAGTTTCAAGCCATTGTCCAGGTCTGGGGTTAAGTCTCACAATTTATAGATTGGCTCTGATGCAAGTAACATTTTTGAGTTTGGTTCTCTGACACAAAGTGACAATGAGTTCTACTGGCTCAGAGTCATCAAGACAGGTCTACCAGTCAGGACAAGTCACATAATAAGGGTGAAGGTTCATTCCCTGAGCTTGTGGGTTGGGTTCTGAATGTTTCATTACCAGACTAAGTAACATCTTCAGCAGAGTTTAGGGGATGTCAGTGTCACTGTTCTTTTTTAAGAGCTTCAGGTGTAGGTGTGTCATGTGAGGGTTTTGTGATGGGTCAGCTGTGAGTCATCAATGAGTCTTGTGATGGGTCTTGTGATAAGGAGATTACATCAGGTCAGGGTCATTGGGAGGTAAACTGCTGGTGGGGGAGTTGTGTGAGTTGGCTGAAGGTCGGTGCTGTCTCTGGTTGGCTGTGTGATTGATTTGGATTCTGAGGAGGTTGTAGGTCTATGTGTCTGTTGATGAAATTGCTTGTGGAGTGCTAGGCTTTAATGAACTCATGAGTATGGTAGGTGGTAGTGTGGCCGATGATTTTTGTGTGATTCCAATTGAACTGGTGTCGTTTGGTATCGGTGTGGGTAGACATTAAGGATTTGGGATCATGGTGTTTGACTGCCAGCTGGTGTTCGATGTTACCTAGCCTGGTAATGAAACATTCGGAAACCAACCCACAAGCTCGGAGAATGAACCTTCACCCTCATCCTACACCCGAGCTAAAGATATTCGCCACTATTGCAAAGTCACATAATGTTGATTTGGGACAGAATTAATTCTCTACTTATTGAACTTTATTTACATTTATTTCTCTAAATGAATAGTAAAATGTAATAGCAGTGTCAATATCCTATTTGTTTATCAGAATTGTTGTGATGTTTTCCTTCAGTTTAAGGAAGCCTAAAATTATTCCTATGACAGCCCCATAATTAAATAATACATGAAGAATAAATCACATATGAAGAAAAATCCCTGTGGAGGCACATCTTTTTGTTTAAACCAAAATTTACAGTTTTTTCAATTTATTTCAGTTATGACTGGTTCCAGACAGAAGATTCAGTCACTGTGGTAATATACACTAAACAAAAGGTAAATAAATTCATTTGCTAGAAAAAATTTGCAATATTGTAATCTTGTCTTTTTTCAGTATAGGCTTCGCTTTTGTTTCTTTTCTAGGTGTTATTTTAAAATGTTTAAATGTATCTTACTTCATTTCTTGAGAACTTTCTTTCTTTCTTTCTTTCTTTCTTTCTTTCTTTCTTTCTTTCTTTTAATTTATTAATCATATTTATTAACCACCCATCTCCCTCAGACATGTTTTTTTGCTGTCTCACATGTTTAAAGTTTACTTCTAGATTATTATAGAAGTATAACCCTTCTCCTACTACTGTAAAAATCACCTTTCTGTGATTTTTAACCATCTTCTGAATCTAAACCTAAATAGTTAAATGAACCAGATGTGCATTCTTCACCTACTTCCCTCATCTTCACTTTCTTCTTGTTGCTTCTTGTTACTTTGTAAAATGCCATTGATTGTGCCTAGTGATAATAGAACAATGTTGTAACAGCTGTCTGTACCCCATCCCCATTTTCCTTCCCTCTGAAAGGATATGAATTCTGAATTCGTGATAGCAGATGTTCAAGAACGTACATTAAGAGGAGAAATAATTGTGAAAGACTTCTCGTACCTTATACATGTTGGTAAGCTTATGATTGGCATATTAATTTAGTTCACACTTTATCAATAAATAAATGGATTAGACTGCATTAACATAATACAAGTTTGGCTGATGTCAATATTATGTGCATTTGTCAGCTTTTGTATATGGTGAAGGCTGCATTTATATCATAAAACTAGGATCTAATGATGTGATATGTGCTACACCGTGTGATAGAAGAAAAAGTGTTTATTCTTGGAGCTTTTTTTCTTTGCACTTGTTTCTGCTCTTGAGCAAGATGTTTAAAAAGCACCTAAACCAAGTGAAAAGTGAGATTATTACAAAATTTCATATTCCTCAATACTGAATTTCAGTAACTGGGAGCAAATGGAAAATACATGTCTGTGTTTTTTGCATTAGGCACATCTAATGAATAGAAATCTAGGAAGCATCAAAATACTAAGATGTATTGTTTGAAGTAGGTCAGAAATGTCTTCTATAAGAAGCAGCAATTCTCTGAATATTATGTTCAAGTGTTTCCAAGTCCATCTTAAAGAAACCATGGATTTAACTAGGAATACAGCATATCTGATCTACCACTGGGTTATCCATTCCTTTTCCCAGGAAAATTAGAGTTCCAGATATGCTCACTTCTTGCTCAGGTTCAGTGATTTGATGCTACATGAAAACCTCTGGTTTGGATATATTTTATCAAAGCTCTTTATTGCACATGAGTGGTTGCTCCAAATTTGTTTTTTCCAGGTTAGTGCAAGCCTGTTTTACATGCAAAAACAGTTTTGGAACTATTACATTCCATGGGAAGAGAGGAAAAGTCCACAAATCTAAGGCTCATTCATGTAGTAATGGAATTGTGCCAAATAGCTCGTTGTATAAATTTTCATTGTACAGACTTTCATAAACTGAATTTACACCATGATCCATGTTTAAACAGATTCACATTTTCTTTTTACCTTAGTGCTTAACAGACTTTATAACTAATAAGCTTATGTAAATTAAAGACTTTATTTAACCAAATTATATGGATCTGTTTCAGAACTGAGTTACGCAGTTTATGAAGATATGATAGGTAAGTAAGTCCATTACTTTGTAGTTCAAACATGATTTTCCCCCCTTTATCTTATTAACATACCTTAGGAGCTGATGTAATATGAATACTCCATTTTGATTTTTTTCTGGTATTTTTAATTTTTTTAAAAATAATTAGAGAGTGGAAAGAGAAAAAAAAACAATAGAAGGAAAGCAGGAATAAAGAATTTATTGAAAGCTTTCAAAGAATAAAACTAAATAAGGGATCTGCAAAATGTTAAAGCAAAAATAAATTTCACTATTCTTACAAGTTATATTATATTGGAGTAGATATAATTGTACAATAGTTCCACATTCCAAAACTAGCTCTAGAATCAGGTGAGAGGTGGTTTTTTCAATCTTTCTCCTTTAGTTTAAAAGATCACAAAAAATTGTGCCAGAATACACAAGAATAACAATTATCATCAGGCATTGATGATGTTACTAGTTTGGTAATGAAAAGTCTGCAAGAAAACAGTCGAGCTCAGAGAGCACCAAGGACCATACAATAACAAAATTTAACCTAAGCTAAACCAACTGGATGACCCTCAGTCAGTCGTTCTCTCTCAGCTGTAAGAAGGAGACAAAGGCAAACCACTTCTGAAAAAGCTTCCAGGAGTCAACACTGACTCAAAGGTGTGCACATCTCCCCACCCCCAAGATTTTGGCTTTATATTTTACTTTTTTATTGTATACATTTGTATTCTGTTACCCTTGCAAAGGGATCTAATCCAAACACTGCTTAACTGTAAAAATGTGCTTTCAAGACTACGGCATACAAATATTTTGGAAGTTTATGTATGTATGAAAAAAAAGTTTCATTCAGTAATGCAGGTAGTCCTCGACTTAAAACAGTTCATTTAGTGACCGTTCAGAGTTACATCATCACTGAAAAAAGTAACTTATGGCCATTTTTCACACTTACGACCGTTACAGCATCCCCATGCCCAGGTGAACAAAATTCAGACAGTTGGCAACTGACTCGCATTTATGACCTTTGTAGTGTCCTGGGATCATGTGATCGATCACCTTTTACGACCTGAGAAGCAAAGTCAATGGGGAAAATCCAGATTCACTTAACAACTGTGTTACTAACTTAACAACTGCAGTGATTCACTTAACAACTGTGGCAAGAAAGGTGGGGCAAAACTCACTTTAAAAATACCTCACTTAGCAACAGAAGTGTGGTCAATTGTGGTCGTAAGTTGAGGACTACCTGTACTACACGTTCCGTTTTAAGAAACTGAATGAAATTGCCCTCCAGCAGCATCTGATGGATAGCGATTTGTAAAATTACATTACCTGTGCAAAATGTTGTAGGTGTATTGCTATAGAACAATACTATGTATATTTTCAGTACAGATTTCTGAAAAAGTGGGAAAAGTGGAATTTGTCTTGAAGAAGAAAGAAAATTTGTCCTGGAAAAAACTTGGGCAGCCTCTAAAGCGCCATAATTCTTTTGTCAAATGTACAGATAGAGGTAATACAATTTATCGTTCTACTCAGAGTTCATTTTTGCACACACCCCTCTTTATTTTAGGGTATAACAGAAATTCCTGTTCCCGTTCTATACATCAGTGAAGGAATATAGAGCTGACCTTCAGGAAAGCCGGGGAAAGGCATTAAGGTGGGACACGCAGAAAAGATTACACAGTCCTGAGAAAGAGGAGGCCATGAGAAAAAAACTCAAAACAACCCCACCTTAAGTGTGTTTAGTATTAGATGGGACAGAATAGCAATAGCAATAGCACTTAGACTTATATACGGCTTCATAGTGCTTTACAGCCCTCTCTAAGCGGTTTACAGAGTTCAGCATATTTCCCCCAACAATCTGGGTCCTCATTTTACCGGCCTTTTCAGATTCTATTATTTATTTATTTATTTATTTATTTATTTATTTATTTATTTATTTATTTATTATTTATTTATTTATTTATTTATTTATTTATTTATTTATTTTTTATTTATTTATTTATTTATTTATTTATTTATTTATCTATTTATCTATTTATTTATTTATTTATTTATTTATTTGTTTATTATTTATTTATTTATTTATTTATTTATTTATTTATTTATTTATTTATTTATTTATTTATTTATTTATTTATTTATTTATTTATTTATTTATTTATTTATTTATTTATTTATTGGTGTTTCGTATATGCCGCCCAACTCCCGGAGGACTCCGGGCGGCGTATTGCATCTTAACTACAATTAAGATCATCCCCTAAACTCCTTCCATAGTTGGTTTTGACCTAGCCTCTCTCTGCAGGATCTGAATCACTACCTACAAGGATATTTCAGTTTTAGGATATGCTCTTTGGTGGAATTGTACATAACTGTATACAGCTGTGTATGCTGTGTACCTCAGAACTTCAGCTGTATGAGCAACTGTAGGCAGTTTAGATCATAGCAGGTCCCATTAATAAAGCAGGATGTCTGTCAAACTTGTGATTTTGCTTTGGCTGGAAGCAGAATGATAGAGTTAGGGAATAAAGAGTGTCTTTAGTATTGATGAACGCTCTAATCTCTGAAGATATAAGGATATAAAGATATAAGCCTCTAAAACAAAATGAATAGTGATAGTCCCCTGATTGTGCTTGAGTTTCTGTCTATCTTCTGTTCACCCTTTTGTTGAAGCATTGATTGATTATCATTAGCTTGATACACATATTTCTGAATAAATTTTCAGGAGAGTCTGGGTGAAAAAGCAACATAAATGAGGATTAGACCATTGTGTGTCTCACTGTGACAGTTTTGTTTGCCACTCGGAGAAAAAGTGGCTTCTATCTGCCACACCAACATAGCATCAATTTGTAATGATGTATCTTTGCATCATCGTGTCTGTGGTTGATTTGTTTTACACTGTAAGACTTGGAAGATGTGGACCAGACCTTTTGGCTAGAAATGTACTTTGAATCTATATCACAAGAATTTGAATATGTTGGCATTATTAATATGCCAGTATATATAAATGTTAATATTTTGAGATTAAAATATTAATGTAATATTTGAAAACTTTTGGTGAGCAGAATACAACACTTGTTTGATACACTTTGTAAGAGGCACAGCATTTCAGTGACTTAGATTTAGAATTTTCATTCTGTTTCTGTAAAGAGAGTTCAGGTCACTGAGAAATTTCTTTCTGAAATTCCTGAACAGAACAAAGATTTTAAATGTATTTGAAGCATAAACGTTTAACAGTGTTAATACTTGAGCAAAGTGAATTCAGTTAATTCCTCGGTTTCTGTGTTTCTAAGGTTTGTATTACAGGAAATGCAAGCTATTGTCAAAGACAAATGTCAGTCATAATACTAGACTGTTCTGTGTAGAATTACCGCCAGGAACTCATCTCCAAGTGCCAGTGGGACACCATCTTTACCTCAAACAAACAATTACAGGTAATGGGGGTGAAAATCTTACCTCGCTTCTAGAATTTATTGGTCCTAACTCTGATTTTCAAGGAATGCACAAGTAGTTCATTCTTTTACTAAGGGAAAACATATATCTTACATTATATCATACAGCAGGAGTTATTTGATCATCTATTTGATGATTATGCAGTATTATAAGGTATTTTCTGCAATCCGGTGATTTTGACACACACATATATTTTAGGTACTTGGTGTTGATCTTTGGCATGGCATAAATGGGTCTCCTATGGGGCCCCACTACTGACATTCCTTGACCAAAAGTAGTAACATGGATAGGAAGAGTAGAGACAAATGATATACAAAACAGGTTGACAGTAAATGTGATGGAAGAAATATTCTAATGAAACAATATAATATAACATTTAAGAGATAGTTTATAGCATGATCATCCATTGATGTTTGGCTTATTTAGAAATAAATTGTTCATGAGTGCCATACTTAGTATATGTTTTTCATTATTCACCCAGATATTAATGATGTTTGTTCTTAATATTTATACCTTCTTGCCCTAAAGCTTTTTGTAATATTTAATGCTTATTATTATGGATTTTTCTTTTGCACTGTCTTTCTTTAGGTACAGAGATAGTCAAGCCTTACACACCAGTATTATCTTGCTTGGTATCACCATTCAAAATCCCCTCTTCCAATGATAAGGCACAAATATTTTTTATGATTAAAATTTATCCTGAAGGACTTTTTACACCGGTGCTTGACACTTTGCAAATAGGTAAGACACACATTTTTCTTCCTCTCTCAGAGCATCTTAAAAATCTATTATTTTTTCTTTTTTAAAAATTTTTTTTCAAAATATATTATGCCTTTTTTAAAAGAATAGTATTGTATGGATTGCAAATTGCCCAATTTCATTTGTTCCATTATTTTCTGTAGAATACCTGCAATGATGCTAACTTGTATCTATCATAGGGAATAGAATTATCATGATTTTCTAATCCTTTAACATTTATTTGTCCTATTGCATTTTTTAACAGGAGACTATATTTCTTTGAGTAATCCTGAAGGTATTTTTAAAAAATCACAACTGGAAGATGTAGAAGATTTGTTTTTATTGGCAGGAGGCACCGGATTCACACCAATGGTTAAACTGCTCAATTATGCTTTGAGTAATAGTGCTACCCTCAGGTATCTTTCTGTTCTAAGACCTACCATAAAAGTTTCCTGTTCATTTGGGTATTCAAAGCATTTTCTTTTTATTGCTTCAAATAAACTACCGGATTTTTCAGAGTATAAGATGCATCTTTTCATCCCCTAAAAGAGGCTGAAAATTTGGGTGTGTCTTATACTCCAAATGTAGCTTTTTCGAAGCTTTTTTTTCAGCTCTTCCCGGCTTGCAGGCTTTTTTCATTGCTGCTCCCTCCGAAGAAGGTTTTTTCCAGCCCTAAGTCTTTGCAGGCTTTTGTCATTGCTACTCCCTCTGAAGAAGATTTTTTAAAAGCCCTAACCAGGGGATAAAATAATGTGCTGAAGCTGACCAGACTAAGGACGCTAGCCAGATGAATACCCGGTATGCAGATTTTTTCCCCTATTTTCCTCCCCAAAAACTAAGGTGCGTCTTATACTCCAAAAAATACGATATACTGTTCAGATAATTGATGAGTGACCAACTCCATAATAGTGATTGCCAGCATATACTTTTACATGCCAGTTGTTTGATCTGTAGCTCTTCCTCCTGTTTCCCAAGCTCATTGCCACATACTATATCAGTGGTGGCGAACCTTTTTAGGCTCGCGTGCCAAAAAGGGGGGGGGCGCTCGCGCACGCTCACATGCCCACACCCATTCCCTCCCCCCACGCATGCGCACAACACCCCCCCATGCTGCCCCCTGCGCATGCGCACACCCCCCCACCCCCGCGCAAAGGCCTTACCGGAGCCTGGGACGGCGAAACCGGCAAACCGGAAGTGCGGAAAAGTGCACTTCCGGTTTGTCCGTTTTGTAGTTTTTTGCATTCCGGAGCTTCAGGGAGCTTCCCTGAACCCTCCGGAGTGCAAAAAACAGCTCACTGGCAAACCGGAAGTGCGTTTTTCTGCACTTCCGGTTTGCCGGTGGGCAACCCTCGCGTGCCGGCCGCTATGGCTCCGCGTGCCACCTGTGGCACGCGTGCCATAGGTTCGCCACCACGGTACTATATCATCATAACAGCATTAGCTGTTATCATTATCATTATAACAGCAATGCCTCCCCCATTCCATCAACAAGATCTTTTAAATTCCTTGTAAAGACAAAATTCTTTACACGGAATACAAAGTGTAACTTCATTACAACCTGTTATGTTTTTATTTTACTATTTGTATGCCTGAACCAAGCTAACACTATGTTTAACCACTGCATGCAATAAATAGTGAGTGGCATAGCATAACAAAGACTGTATCTGGGATTGCACATACGGGTAATGCCAGATGCAGAGCCACTGAAAAGTTAATAAGCAAGGCATTTTGCTAATAAAGTGTCAACTTCTCACGCAACTTGTTTTATGGTTATAAAACTCAACAAACCAGTCCCTTGGCATGGATGTGCCTTGGCAGAAGTCAACATACCTTCCTGTTGTCTTCACAGGGGAGCATTGCCTGTAAATAGTTCCCTTTAGTAAATCTTGTACTGATCACATTGGCTTTCACCTACTTTTTCTTGGGAATCTAATACATATAACAATTCTACTTTATCCAGCAGTGCCCCCTTGAGGGCATCTGGGGAAAATGCCCTTCCTTCCTCCCTCCCTCCCTCCCTTCCTTCCTCCCTCCCTCCCTTCCTTCCTTCCTCCCTCCCTCCCTTCCTTCCTTCCTTCCTTCCTTCCTTCCTTCCTTCCTCCCTCCCTCCCTCCCTCCCTCCCTCCCTCTCTCTTAGTGACACAGTGATTGTATTCTAGAGAAATTATTTTTGTTTCTATACCATCTCTAATGTTTTTTTGGCTAGAATAGCAACTTTCCTGGCATAGCTGAAAATCACATCATAAAAGCATGTTAGCTCTTGGCCCAGATGCCATGAGATTCCTGTTCTTTAAGGCAATCAAATTGCTGAAATAAAAACATGAAATGACTTTCATCTAATTTCATTGCCTTTGTTGACTCCTTATAACTCTGGACTAAACCTGGCCCCCGCTTTCTTAAATATGAGCTTCCCATATTTAATAATATTAGAGGAATAATGAAAAATGATAGTCTACTTCTATTTTTAAAAGGCTAGAATATGTAGTTGCAAACCCCATGGAATGAGAAAACAGTTGAGAAGGATTAATTTGTCCTCTCTCCCTTCAAGAAAGAGAATAAAGTGGGGTGGGGAGGATTGTCCCAGTGGATAGATGGGAACACCCTTTTTCTCAGTAAGTTGTTCTCCCAAAGTACCATTTATACAGGGTGCTGTATTGTTCAAATGGGCAGAAGGGCTATGAGCTAAGAAGGGGCAAACAGAAAGCTGGAACCATCACATCGTACTAGTTTTTGTGTGGTTTCAGAGACCTGCTACTAGAGTTGAATAAGTGGATTAGCTAAAGGCATTCTGGGAATTCTTACTGAGGTGTTCAGGGTTGTGTTTTTCAAAGAATACTGTTTGTTTTTAAAAGCTGAACATTAAATATTGAAATATCCTCTTAAGGGCAGTAAAAATGATGTTCTTCAACAAAACAGAAGATGATATACTTTGGAAAAGTCAGCTGGAGCAGTTAGCCCAAAAGGACACGAGGTAATTAATAATTTCCAGAAAGTGATATATACAATGACTTTGGTTTTTTTAAAAAAATCCTGATACATTGAAACCCTGCCTGCTGTTCACAATATAAGAATGTGATACAGAAGCAGGGACTTCTTTTGGGGAAGAATCTGTGGAGTTGGAAGGGGACCACTTAGGCTGCCAAATCTGAGCT
The DNA here is from genome assembly GCA_023053685.1 of Diadophis punctatus similis. Taxonomy (NCBI): domain Eukaryota; kingdom Metazoa; phylum Chordata; class Lepidosauria; order Squamata; family Dipsadidae; genus Diadophis; species Diadophis punctatus. The sequence continues at coordinate 121,288,877 of JALIGW010000001.1, read as the reverse complement.
CTTGACCCATTCAGAAATCCAATTAAAGCATCCATGTTAAATGGCCATCCACCTTGGTCAGTGAAGGGAGGATTCTGCCTCTATTTTGTTCTACTATCAAAATTTATTTTTCCATGCCCTGCCCTCAGGGGTCTCCAACCTTGGCAACTTTAAGACTTGTGGACCAACTCCCAGAATTCCTCAGCCAGCTTTGCTGGCTGAGGAATTCTGGGAGTTGAAGTCCATAAGTCTTAAAGTTGCTAAGGTTGGAGACCCCTGCAGAATAATGGAGACACAATCGTAATTATTTTTATTGTTCCTGAACTTTGTGACCACATTCTATGTCTTTTTGATATCTCTAACATACAATATTTTTATTCATTTATTAAATTTTGTTTGCCGCCCATCTCGCCACAAGCTGTATTGTACATATGCTGATACATATATAAGCATTGATACAATACAGCTCGTATGCTAATAGCTATGGTATTCTGGGATTGTCTATATATACACTGAGCTAAATAAGTGAATTGCCAATGTTGGGTGAGGGTAAGGCTAATGAGAGCGGATGATACCCTCTCATGTATGCAAAAGTGACAGGCTCTACTTTTATGCTCCTAAGAACTGAATGTCTATATAAAACTTAAAAGTAGAACCTGTTACTTGAGAGCAAAGTTCATTGCTTCCATAGTATGTTCTAAAAATAGACAGCTAGAATATTTGAAAATGATTAGTACTTCAAATAAATGGCTGTCCTAGCACATTATTTTAATAATCAATTTTTCAATGGGCATCCAGACCTTTTGTGATCAGTCATTCACTCTGATTGGCTCAAGGAAGAGTATAAATGTCTATGGAGATTCTCAGTCATCCAGGTCATGGTTGTCCCAAAGGTGCTTTTTCAAGAGGCAACTGGACTTCCTTGTTTTTCTTTGAAGACGTTTCGCTTCTCATCCAAGAAGCTTCTTTTCCTCTTGAAAAAGCACCTTTGGGACAAGGAAGAGAATAGGATGTCATTTCCTCCTGTTCATTTGTCTTTTTGATGTCCCTAAAAATCTACTTCAGATTACAGACACTCAAGAACAATGTAGCAGTGTGAGGAGAAAAACTATTTGCCTTTTAGTAGTGATCTCAGCCCCTTAGGCTGATGGAAGGTCAACTCTGGATCCAACTTGTTGCATTATTGTGCCAGTAGTGTAGAGTATAAAGCAGAACTATCCAGGATAAGTATGCTGATTCCTTTTCTTACTGGAAGTACAGATAGTCCTCATTTAGCAACCACAATTGGGACTGGCAACTTGGTCATTAAACAAAGTTGCTCTAAGTGCTTATGGTCTTACTTCAGCATTTCTTTGGCTTTATGGACCTGTGAAGGGCCTAAATATGAGGATTGGTAGTACTTTTTCATCGCCATCTTAATTGCTGACGGTCACTGTGCAAGGCAGTTACTAACAGAGAACCACCTTTTTGTTCTGCATGAATTGGTATTTACATGAGGATGATGGAATGCATATGGATTTCTAAGCATTTGAAATGTGCATTTTAAACATTGGTGTCTTTAATTACTGTTTCTCAGGTTTGACATTCAGTTTGTTCTCTCAGAGCCAAAGAAAGAATGGCCAGGCAAACAAGGAAAAATCTCCCTCTCTCTACTTTTTGAATTTTTGAAAAGAAGTAAACAGGAGTCTAAAATACTTACATGCATTTGTGGTCCATTGCCATTTATGGAACAAGGAATACAGTAAGTGAAATGGGAACAGGATATAAATACTGTTCAACTGCATATTTTGTACATTGCATATTTTAAACACTTCAAACATTCACTCTCACGCTTTATGTGAAATGTTTTGAGCTTAAGTAGGGAAGAGTACATTAAATAAATGGACAAATTCATGTCACAATTTGCTTAAGCTCCTGTTTGAATCATTGTGGGTTCAATTGCATTTGTGGATATTTTAACTCAGGTTATTTAAGTATGTAACCTCCATACCAGAGTATATATGAGGATATGATTTTTGTTAACTGCTATTGCTTAAGCCATGGCTCATTGGACAAGCCATCTTTTGCCACATAAAACCCTTAGTTTGACTGGCCAGACTGATTTTCATTTTCATTTATCAGTATGAATCAGTAATTAAGTCTAATATTTAAGGGATCTATTTAGAAGCAATTTTCAATAACACTTGGTACCACTAAATTAATATAGGACTCAGAATAGAGTTCTAGTCAAAGACTGTGTTTTTAAAAGAACTACATTTATAGTTCCTATTGAACTTTGATTTAGTTTTCAATTGTGAAACAGGTCAAATGAAAACTTTAAACAAAATTAATATAGTAAATGTGACAAATGAATGTTCTCTTCTTCATTCCATACCTTAAGAATTGGCATGCCTGCCAGAGTATACTTTTAATAATCTTACAGCTTGTGAGGAAAAAAACAGACTTTTACATTACTTTTTTCACACAAACTAAATTGGGATTAATTTTCCATTTAATACATTTTGTTTCAGGTTTTTGCAAACTCTGGGACATTCGGGTAATGACGTACATTGTTTTACCACATAACAAAAAGAGAACATTGGAACTCCTGTACATGTATTTCATCATCATATTTATTACTTTCATTCGAAGTTCAGCAAGAAAATATGCATGAATAATGTTCATTTTAATATAAGTACTTGAATTCCGTATTCTCGGTCAAGAAATAATTTTATATTTTGCTTATTTGTAATTGTATTTATCTTTGCTACAATGTGAACTGAAATATTTTAGATAAATTAGCTCATTTTATATGCATTGAGCAGAATGAACTCTAACCTCCATGGAGTAAAGTTTAGTAGCATTCCTTTGCACTGATAAGCACCAGATACCTTTTCTTAAGTTATAATTTTGTTACTGTAAAACACCTTACTGGCAATATATTAGAAAAGTACATATAAAGTGGTTAACTCAGGAAAAAGATTGGTTACAATATAATCCTATTAATACGAAGCTCTAATGTTACAAATGTTAGCTTTGTGTTCTTACTCCCAATACATAAATTTTATATAATGAATTACTTTTTGTATAAGAGTAATAAAGCAATGAAATGTTGCATTAAAAGGAAATATTTGTATTATTTCAGTTTTCTGTATTGACTTTAGGAGGTTAAAAATTGCTTGACATCCCATATTCTGGAAGGATGGCTTTCTGAAAATAGGTAGTCTTCAAAGACAGTCTTCTAGAGAAAAATTGAAGAACTTATTTTAAAATAGTTCGCTCTGGAAATCTAGATCAGGAAACACTATTATTGTTTGTTTGTTACATTTATAGCCTCCTTTCCTCTAGGACAGTGTTTCCCAAACTTTTGACATATGTGTACCCCTTTTATAATTTTTGTAACGCTGAGTACCCCTCATAAAAACATATGCTTTAATAAAAATCAATATATATATATATTTATTTTTTTGGTACATACGCAAAATAATGCATAATAACGACTTTGAGAAATATCAGATAATAACATATGTTTTACATTATTAGACATATCAATGATTCGTCGATGAACTGTATTATTTGAGAGAGGAACGCGGTCAAAAGTTTGTTTCGCTCTATCTCCTATCATTACTTCTGCCATTATCTTGGCTGCAGGCTTGATTAAAATTTCGCCAATGGTTTCCGCTGCACTACATTTGGCAATTAAAAGCGACACGCGATACGAAGCTTCTAGTATTTTTTGATTGTCACCTCCCATCAAACCCCGCATTATATATTATATAATCTCTGTTAGGGATAAAAATTGTATTTTATAAAAATAATCAAAATCAGTGGAACTTACTAAAACACGATAACAGGCGCCCGGAACTAACTATTAAAGAAGTAATTCTCCGGTGTTTAAACAGCTCTGCGGCTCAACGTCAACTGTTAATGTTCACGCAGTTTAAAAATGTCCGAACCCGAGCTGCGTGAAGGATGCGCAGAAGTTCCCGCCATAATGAGTTGCGATACGATGTACGATGGCCCAAGTTCCCATGTAAAAACTGCGATACGCGCCTATTTCTTTCCTTGTTCTGTGGGCGCAGCTAAGCACAGTACAGTGGATATTCCTACGTGATCCCCACCAAACTCCGGTGCAACGCGTACCCCCACCAAACTCTTCCTGTACCCCTGGGGGTACGCGTACCACACTTTGGGAAACACTGCTCTAGGAGCTTAAGGCAATATGTACAATGTTTCCCTCTTCTACTTTTCCACAACCACCACTCTGCAAATGACTGAAATTGGACACGAACCTACAATATCTTGCTTCTAATTTAACATTTTGATGACATTGGCCTTCTTTTCTGAAATATATTTATGATTGTTTTGTATCAAAGTATGGAAAAATGTATAACAGGGTCAATAAAATATCGATTCTAGCTGTAATTAAAAAATTGGAAATAACTAGTAATTAAACTTAGCAACAGTAAGATGGACAAATGTATGCCTTTACCGCAATGACTCTATCGCTGTATTTCTCAAAGGGAACCAGTTTTTACTGAATTCCATATCAAGGTTCTTCCTTCCCTTTAAGATCCCACTTCATCTAAATTGTTTCCCTCTCTGGAGGGAGAAACCTGGGATATGTTTCAAGTTGCTTTCGCTTTCTTGATTGAAAACAGGAAGAAAATTCAAAGTTCTTTTTTCAGATTATGCTAAAATATTTGGTCTCTTTTCTATTGTCAGAGAAAAATCTATTAATATGAAAAGGCTCTTACAAGATTAAGGGTATTGAACAAATTACAAAATAATTGGCTTCATATATAGATTATCAAAGTCCAATTGTATTTTCTAACCGTTGTTGCAGTTCAGTGTGAGGTTAACCCCAGCTATAACGTCATAGACCGGGGTTTCCCAAACTTTGAGGTGAACCTCCCTTGGGGAGGTGCAAACAGATTCCAGAGGAAGTGTGAAGCACCTTTTAGCTGCATTGTTATAATAAATTCAGCTTTCTCAAAGGTTCGGTGTATTGTTTTCATTTTTCACTTGTATTCATTTTGGAGTTTGGATTTCTAGGGGAGTTGTGGCCATTAGGTTTACACTAAAGCAGACCTGGGAATTTTATGACCCTTGGGCCACATCCGGCCCTTTGGATATCTCTGGCCCACATGAGGTCAATTAGAAGTAAGATAAAATGTAAATAAGCATGCCGCAGTGGGCAGAAGAAGAAGCTGAGTGCGCTATTCAGTCAGCTGGTGTGAGAATTTTTTTTCTGCATCTGCGGCAGAAGAGCAGCAGCTGGGTTAAAGCGAGGCCATGATCCCTCATCCCTGAGTACATGGGCGCCGACAGCAGAATTAATTTCAGGCTGTATGTTCGGCCCTCCATAACTGTCCCAGTTTCTCAGGTGTCTCCTTGGGGAAATTAATTGCCCACCCCTGCACTAAAAGGTGATGTGATGGCAAAAAGTTTAGGAACCTCTCTCCTCAACTAGCAATGAGTGTAACAAAATGGTCCCCACAATATCATTTTTAAAAAAATTATATAAAATACAAAGAAGAAAATAGGAAATTAAGGGAGGGAAAAGGAACGGGGGGAAAGGGGGTGTGAGATACAAGGGGGAAGAGAAAAAGAAAAGGGGGCAAAAATGATCCCCACAATATCTCTGCCTCACCCTTATCACTGATAGAAAATGGTAATAGTTAAACACATTAATAGTCTCTGACATGAGAGGAACAAAGACATGTTTTAAGAAACTTAACAGTTTGCTCCAGATGGGTGGAAAAATATTACAGTCAAACAGGATATCCACACAAAAATGTAATATAAAATTAAAGAAAAAAAGTTGCTGTGTGTTTTCAAGTTCGGAGAGGTTGAGTGCAAAAAAGATTAGCAATATCTTTAAAACGTATGTAGCCCCATTAACTTAAAAGGGAACTCTGCTTATCTAAAAAGGGAATTCTACCTTATTTTTGAGAAAACTGATTGGATTCAAAGGTTTGGGATACAAAGAATGGGACATCCAGGGATGGTTGTAGAATTTTATTTGTTCTCAGTAACATTGACATTAAAGCAAATGCAAAAAAAAATTGTGTGTTATTACTTGACAATTTAAAATAGCAATGCTGTGGGCACCAATGAATTGGACATTTATAATATTATAAACAGTTTAGAGAATGTAGCTAAATTTAATAGAGAAGATATTGAATGAAGATACACTTTTTATACATCTTAACACTTGAATTTAACTGTCACACAGTATTGTGATAATATACAAAAGCTGTAGAATTAGTTCATGAATTAGATTAGTTCATGAACTTGAGTGTGGTTGCCTGAAATAATAACCAAAATAACCCTTTACATTCAGGAAGACCCTGTCTTGGGTACCTGATACTGAGAATTAGGAACAAGATGAGAACAATAGCTTTGTGTTTGTGCCTTGCTGGTAGTATTTCCAAATAGCTGAAATCTTGCATCCCTCCCCCCCCCAACATCAACTTATATTATCACTGTATCATTGCCAACATACGGTAGAGATCTTTTTTTTTCCGTTGAAGAGTATAAACGCAAACTTGCTCTGGAGTCTCCTGTTGTCATAGTAACATAGACAAGTGAAGCAAACCACTGGAAAATTACCTGCCTCTTCTGGAATTAAAAAGGATGCGGATACAATTTCTCCTTCAGTGGTATAGGAAAATCAATGTGAGATCATTACTTGGAAAAGAAGATGTACAGATCTCCACAGTATTGTGCAGCACAGGAGGAACAAGCTTGCACATACATTTTTTTTTGATTCATATAATTTTCAAGATTGCATTTCCTTTTTCCTCCATCTTAAATAGTTGAAGTATTTTAAAGTGATGTCTTGCAACTGCAGAAGGGTATTGAAATCTGCAAAATTCCATGAGACATTCAAAAGACTAGAAAATTGGATTTGGATCAGTTCTGGGTGTCTCATATACTAACCATGTTAGCCAAAGCAACAATATATTATACTGGTACTATCACTTAATGTTTCTGTAACTCTCCCCTTATTTATTCAGTTTATATGATGAATATATATTGAGGGAAGCATGGCTGGAATAAGTTGAGTATGGTTTTAAAACTGGAGGAAGAAAGATCAGTAATCTGTACTATGTTGATGACACTATTGATAGCTGAGAATGCAAAAGACCTGCAAGCTGTAATAATGAAAATCAAGCATTGAGGGAAAAAAGATTTAAGATTAAATATAAAGAAGCCCAAAAATAATGACAATAAATATGACGACCAGGCTTTGAAATGAAGTTACTGAAGTGACAGATAGCTTCTATCCTGTTAGGATTGGCAGGCAAGAAATAAGTCATAGAGTGGCACCAAATTTATTTATTTATTTGTGAGATTTATATACCGCCTCACAGTGCAAGCACTCTCTAAGCGGTTTACACCAGTAAACAATGTATATTTATATTGCCCCCAACAATCTGGGTCCTCATTTTACCTACCTCGGAAGGATGGAAGGCTGAGTCAACCTTGAGCCGGTGAGATTTGAACCGCTGACCTGCGGATCACGGTCAGCTAAAGTGGCCTGCAGTACTGCCTCTAACCGCTGCGCCACCTCGGCTCTATACCTACAAAGATTAGAATTGTGTGGACAATATTTATTTCTGTGACACCATGGTAGTAAAAATGGGACTTTGAAAAAGCATGAAAAGAGGATGAGACTTTCTTACTGGTGTTGGAAAAGACTCCAGAAACTGACAAGAAAAAAAAATGGATCACAGAATAAAGCAATCCAGAATTCTCCCTCAAAGCAAAAAAACCGACAAGGCTCAAAAGTATTATCTTTTGGGCACATTATGAGAAGACAAGGAAAAAGAAAAGGCCGACCAGCAGCAAAGTGGATGGACTCTATCTACTATTCCATTATCTTCATTGCCAAGTCTAAGGCCGATTGCTGGACCTCTTGTCCTCACTTTAGGTTACAACTTTTACTGATTCTTCTGTTGCTTGCCCACCGGATCTGGGCTGCAATATCCGGACGTCCGCTAGGGGGCAGCTGAGAAATGCCGCAGGAAAAACTAACCGGCTCAGAGGCGCCGGCGTTGCTGAGCGGCGGAAGGCGGGAAGGCTGCAGCCGCCTCCCTTCAACAAGTCAGGCTGAGAGGGAGCCGGTTTTGCTTCTCTGCGGCGCGGCGCGTCTTATGAATGAAAGCCGTCTGGAGAGTGGGCGGCGGACGGTGGAGAAGATCGCGGGTGCGCGCCTGGCGAGTGGAGGGAAAGGAGGGAAAACGTGGGAGGGTAAGTGCAATCTTCTCTCACGCGTAAAGCAAGGAGCAAGAGAACGCGCAGCCTTCGTGCAAAATGCAAGGGAGAAACTGATTGCAATAGTCATTCGGTGGGAGACGTGAGAAGAAGGCGAGATGCTCAGGTCGTGTCGTGTCAGCGAACTTGGGATCTCTTTAAGCGTCGCCAGACGCGATCTTTGAAGGGGTGGCAGCATGATTTGGACACTTCCACCTTCCTCCCCCCCCCCCTTCGTCTGATCGCTGGCTGATTGCCAAATAATGTTGTTTACACCTTTATTAGGGAGAGGCGGCTCTATTTTTAAAAGGCTCCCGAGCGGTTAGACAGATGTCGCCCTGGGTGGAAGGCGGCGGTAGGGCAGCGTATTGGTCTGTTAGGGGGAGGTTTTGTGTGTGGACAGTTATGCGGGGTGGCTTTATGGAAATTATTTCGGTGTTAGAATAGATACTCAGTTTGGGAATTCCGAGAGGTAAATGAGGAAGGAAGAAACATCTCGACCATCTCTCCTGAGGTTGATCTTACTTACCCACTCAGTGGGCAGTGTGTTAGGGAAGGGGTGACGTCTCCGTGCCACTTGATTTATAAGCTAAAGTTGCTGTCGGTTGAACTGTGGCAGGCATTTATTTAGAATATTTTCCCATTCTTCTGATTCTTCAAACAGAGTCTCATAGATGCACACAAAAAAGAAAAAGGTATTAAAACTATGGCATGCAGCTTTAAAAAGTACAAAATGCCCACGATTAAACAACCAGATAAAATGGGAATAACAGCAAAAAAGCAAATTTAGGAAATTAGTTAGAGATAAAAAGCAACAGGCCATAGTTTAAAAAAACCACTCAGGCAACCGAAAAGGTCTTAGCTTTGCACCAGGAGTCTCTTCTGGGAATTGCCACATCTTGTCCTCCCTTTAGAGTGAAGTGGACTTAGAGAAGAACTCTGAAGATCCTATCAGGTAGGCTGGTATATGGAGAACAAAAAAAACAAAACAAAACAGGCTTTCAAGGATTTGAAGCTGTTGAGGGGATTGAACTGTGTGGTATTCAGGAGCAGGTTGGTAGACAGGGCTCTTGTTTTTATTTTTTACTTTTTTAATTGGTTTATAATATAAAATACAAAAATGCAAACACAGATAGTAGGAAAAATAAGGAAGGAAAAAAGGAAGGGAGAAGTGTAGAGAAGAAGGGGAAAAAAGAAAAAAAAGACATTGACTTCAGACCCCCTCTGGTGCAGTAGAATAAGGCAGTAAGATCAAACCTCAACTTTTTACTTTTACAAAATAGTATAAACTAACCATTTCTATAACAACAAACCTATCTAATCAGTAAAACCCAAAATCAAAGTTTCATTCTCCCCCACACCTCATGCACAAAATCCAGAAGCGGTTTCCAAGTAGAAACAAATGTACTAATTCCTAAAAGTTGGAAATAGTAGATGCATAAAGGAAGAGGGAAATTTCCAAGATCTGGTAAAAGATATGCTGTTGCGGTAATTACTATAATGTATTTTGTGTTGCACAGCTCTTTGTCCATCCTTTGCAGCTTTCTTTTTGGACAGCATTTCCCTTTTCCTTTCATGTTTTGCCCTAAACCAAGATTGAACAATCCCAAGGGTCTTGCTTCATGCGCTTTGCTAAAGCATAAATCATAATAGCCAGACAAACTATATTACAGCATGATGTGGGAACTCGGCAAGAGTTCAAAAAGCCACATCACTTTTAAAGAAGTTGAAAGACAAAAGGATTTGGAACCATTTTCAGAAAATTCAACCAGTTCTAGTTATTGTCAAACAATTTTCTTGGCATAATACTATTTGTTTTTAGTCCCTTCAAAAGAAGATAGAACAGATCAAGTGAAAACATTGAAGATATCTTCAAAATGATTCTGGAAAATATACAACAATATAAGTTGTACACTGTGCAATCACTTATTGAAATGAGCAGCTGTATAAATGGGACTAATAAATAAATAGTTTTCCTCCTCTTTTCTGGTTTATCTGAACTCAGATGGCCAGAGTGCAAAATCTGGGATTCAGTAAAATTTCAAGAAATTGTAAAATCCATCTAGAAGTTGTAACACATTAATTTGGTGTCAAATTATGTTGGTTTCTTAGAGAAAAAAAATTAGAAAGCCACAAAACAGGTAATCTTAGGAGCAAACCAAAATGTCAAAGAAAAGTACTGGAGAGAAGGAGAAAACGGAAGGCCTGAAAAATGCTTACCAGATGTGTCTAGACTACAAATCCAATGATCCTAGGGAGTAACACATCATATCTGGAGATCACACAATCTGAGGAAGCTGATGAACAAGATAGTGCTCCATCTGCAAAATGCAGTTTAGGTAGCGTTTGAACAGCTTTATTGAATTATTTGTTGCTAGGCTCTAAACAAATTTCTTATGGCCTCAAGCAGTGTTAAAAATTACGTCCTGTTCTTTTCAGCCTCTTAAATTTGGAGAAAATTGAGAAACAATGCTTTTAAAACCTTGATTTTCTTTTTCCCGCTCCTGGATACTTCCATATAATGAGTTTATTCTGCAATGTTTGTTCCTTGACTATTTTATTGCTATGCTTTAGGTTTAGAAAGCTTCTTCCTCAGGGCCTAATTAACTCGTATTGCCAGAATATTTTTTCCCCTACAGTGGCCTTTCAAATAACACAGAGATCTTCACATTAACTTATCAATTTATTGCTCTTGTAACCAATATTTTCAATTCATTTTCATTTTCTTTCCTCCTCCTCCTTGGTATTTGTGATGCCATTCTCAACGATGTAATACAGTATGGTTTCCTAGTTTAATTCTTCCTTAGACAGGTGGCATAGCCTAATTCAGCCATGTCGTTTGGGAATGTGTGAATCATAAATAATTTAACTAGAGGAGAATAGTGGAAATGAATTTGAGAGGTGCCTTCCTGTCTTCCAGAAGGAGCTAAACCTGAGTGTTTTATGTCAGCCAGATCTTACATTAGCAACCCCAGGAGGGCAAATTATTTCTTTGCAGAATAAAGGGAAAACCTGAAATCAATGTGGTTTGATGCTGACCTTTGATACAGGGCATCTCTAGTTTTATGCCTTATTCTGACACTTCCTGTTGCTCCTACATGTAGCCGTAGAAACTGGGTATGTAGAATTGGAAACTAACAATAATGCTAGATATATACCATAGACAAGGCAAAGAACAGCTCAACGAAAGTCCCCAAGAAACATCTCTTTACCTATAGCCCTCTCAATCTAAGTGGATGGCAAAGTTTCCAGATGTTGGGGATCATAGCATGACTTCAACCCTAATGCTTAAATACTTTAATGGTCTGAACCCTGAGAGATTTGGTAACCTCATTTCTTGTGCAAAACAATTCATTTAACAGACAGGTTCTGAGCAGAGCAAACAGAAGTGGTACCATGTGAACACCTTGTAGAGAACATAGAGTTACATAAGAGAACAGGAAGATGGAATTAATTTTGTTTGGGAGATGTTTCCAGTTCTGGTCATTATCCTATAGCAGTGATGGCGAACCTTTTTTCCCTCGGGTGCCAAAAGCACGTGCGCGTGCTCTATCATGCACGTGCGAGTGCCTACACCCAAAATTCAATGCCTGGGGAGGGTGGAAACAGCCTTCCCCACCCCCGCAGAGGTCCTCTGGAGGCTGGAAATGTCCCGTTTTCCGACTTCCAGTGGGCCCGATAGGCCCATTTCTTGCCCTCCCCAGGCTCCAGAGGCTTCCCTGGAGCCTGGGGAGGGCAAAAAACGCCCCCCCTCCCCCCTGGAGGCCCTCCGGAAGCCTAAAATGCTCTCCCAGAGTCTCCACGTGAGCCAAAAATTAGCTGGCTGGCGCGCACATGCACGCTGGAGCTGAGCTAGGGCAACGGCTCGCGTGCCAGCAGATATGGCTCTGCATGCCACCTGTGGCACGCGTGCCATAGGTTCGCCATCACTGTCCTATAGTGCCAACAACCCAGCATCCACAGTATGTGAATCTGATTGTGCATATAGTGTTGTATGTGAAAAGATGTAAAAAAAACCAGAACTGAGCGCTATAGGAGTTTTTAATATGGTTTTAAATTAATTTAGCTGGATATAAAGGGGAAGATGAAAATATTAGGTCTGGTCTAAATAAAATATCCCATCATCTTTACAGAATAGATTGGAGAAGCTTTCTCCTCACCTAGGAGATTTCTACTATTTACTGTAGAACTTGTATTTTTTTATTTTTGAAGGTTTGCTGCTTTGGATCTAGCACTATGGATACAGAACAATACTAAATACAAAAATGGAAAGGTTTTTTTTTGAAGGGGCAGCATAGAACCTTAGATAAAAAAAATAACACTTTTAGATATAAATTTAGGAAATAAAATCAGAAAGATTGAGTGATGCAAGGCTACAGAGAACTTTAAAGGCAAGCTTAGCAGTGTTGACAATAATGACATGATGCTAATTCATTTCATTTAATTGTTTTTAAACATTTATATTCCACCTGTCCTTCCATACAGGTTTCTAAGGCAACGTGTACGTAAGCAATAATTGGATTGAGCCTTTCCCCTCACCGTAGGTTTATCAAAAGAATGATTGCGGGTCAGAATGTTCCAAGCGTGGGCAGGAATAAATCATACATTAATGTCCATGTTTTCATCAAAAACTCAACAATTGTATTTCTAATCAGATGGGATGTAATAGCAACTGTGGCTGAAAAGCACTGGGGGAGGAAGCACTGGTTCTTGAATTGATTCAGCAAGGATCAGCATGAGGTCAAGAACCAACTTTCTGTATTGTTTCATGCCTCTGTTGTTGGCTGAAACAAATTAAGAATCAGAGATTATTACCCAGTTGTGTCAGTGAAACTTTCTATAGAAAATCAAATATGTTTCTGGCCAACAAATCCCAGTTTGCAGACAAAGCAGTCTTCCATGAGCTGTTGCCCTGCAGAATTTCCAAACTGGATTGTTTTGAGAGTCAAAATCTAATATATCTGGAGTAAATCAAGTTGAGGAAGGCTGCCCTGTAACTTCAGTGGGTAGGTGCTGAATCAGCAAATCTGTGGAGAAGAAACTTCTTCTATGCTTCAGCAGCTTTTCTGTCACCCAGGAAAGAAAGTGAACCAATCGTAAGTCCTTAAGTGTCAAAGAAAGAAGCTGATATTCACACATTTAAAAAATAACAGGCAGCAGCCTCTGCCAAGTGGGAGCTTTGAAGCAAGGTTCAGATCTCAGCCAAGCAATCTTAAAGGGAAATCAAGATTAGCACCTTGGAGAGCTCCATGTGAAGCTCTGTTTGCTAAATCATAAAAAAATATTTTAAAATGTGGACAGATTAAAGAAGCTGTTACAACACAAGTACACTCCCCAAATCAGAATATTAAAACTGAGAACAAGATACAATTCAAGGGGGAAAAAGCCAAAGTTCTAAAGAGTTGTAAATTCAAAACAAATGCCTCGAGATCAATGCATTTTATGATAGAGGAAAGGAAATCTGTGGCCAAAGTCTGCATTTTAATAAACATATTCATCTATGGTCTGTTAGTTGCAGCTTTCTACTTTTTAAATTTGAAGTATGAAATAAAATTCCGTGCTCTCCCATGCCACTCATTAATTGATGAAACAGTTGCCTTCTTTCAATAAGCTATTGTATTTTATTTTGTCAGCTGCAAGTTAACAATGAGTAGAAATACTATTTTTCTACTTTAGGGAATTATAGTAATATACAATTAGCCGTATTATTGAATAGTTAATCCAAATTAGCTACATTTCTAGACAGTCCCTTAAATCTGCAAGGCAAACTTTAAGCAATAATCATATATGGAATTATACATTTAACTTAATTATATATCACTTAGGATGTCTGAGATTTTTGTTCCTGAGAAAACTGTCTAGACATCTATTCTGAACTTAGTTTCTATAGAGATACCTAAAATGTTTTCATAATATTGCATTTCTAGGAACTAGATACCTACTTGATGTGTAAATTCAGAGAGGATAGAATAAAATGGGTGGGAACACTTTCTGATTGGAAGTCTGGCCAGTAATGTCAGAAATAGAATTTATTTATTTATTTATTTATTTATTTATTTATTTATTTATTTATTTATTTATTTATTTATTTATTTAGTTAGTTAGTTAGTTAGTTAGTTAGTTAGTTAGTTAGTTAGTTAGTTAGTGAGATTTATATACCGCCTCACAGTGCAAGCACTCTCTAAGTGGTTTACACCAGTAAGCAATGTATATTTATATTGCCCCCAACAATCTGGGTCCTCATTTTACCTACCTCAGAAGGATGGAAGGCTGAGTAAAGAAATTATCTTTACTGAAGGAACTACTCAAGATTCAATTTTTCTTAAATGTGTAAGACATGTCTAATGCAAATATTATTCAACAAGTCTCGCATATTTAAGAAAAAATACTTGCATTAGACAAGTGGATATAGAATTTTAACTATTCATATAATGGCATATCATATTTGATTTTTGGGTCATATTTTTCACTTTCTTGTTATACCACTTTTATGTGTATTTTTTATTCTCTTTGACACTATCACTATGACTCTTTCACTATCACTATTATGTTTCTGATTTGTTTTTTATTTGTTATTAATTAAAAAGCAAAATAAATAAATGAAATTTTGTTTTCCATCTTTGTCTGTTGGAGCATTTAATTGCTAGCAATATTCTCTTTAATTTCTTCCTTTCCTCAACGAACTCTGCATATGCACTGAATCCCCCAAGTGGCTTCATTGAGTCTGTATCTTTAATGGTTGGCTTGAATTCCATTTTAATCTGTCTTTTGCATCCCCTTCCCCAAATAGATGAGCTCTTTTTTATGCCTGGAGATTTCGCTATGGGGTTTTGTAACATACTTTTTCATTAAAAGCTTTTTATACACAGGGCTGTATCATAGCTGAGCTACTACAAATGTTTTATTATGATCTGTGTTATCTGGACTTTCTTTTTTTATACCTTGATCACTGAAACTTAGCGAATCCAGCAGAAATGCTTTAGTAATTTTATGATTCATTGCAAAGGAAAAAGTGCTTTCAAAAAGGAAAGCCTCTGTAGCATTTTGGATAGCTATTGTAGGAAGAATTATTTATCCTATTCTCCCTGATGTTATTATTGCAATATCTTCTCTCCCTCCCTCCCTCCCTCCCTCCCTCCCTCCCCTCTCTGTCTCTCTCTGTCTCTCTCTCTACACACACACATATATAAATACTAGTAGCTGGATACCCGTGCTTCGCTACAAAACTATGTGATCGGGCTTGATAAATTGACAGTTAAAGCTTGAAAATTAATGAGTAGTTACAATCAGCCTTGATACATTGACACTTAAAGCTTGAAAATGTATGTAGAATGTGTAACTCCTTAGCATCAGAGCATGTTAATATATGGCAACTGGCAGTTGGAACAGAGTTCTTTTCAGGTGGGGAGGGGGAGTAGAATGTCTAAACTTGCAGCCCGCAGGCTGGATGAGTCACGTGCTGGCCACGGCCATGCCTTGTTTAGCGAAGGGGTAGCATCAGAGCGTGTTAATATAAGGCAACTGGCAGTTGGAACAAAGTTCTTTTCAGTTGGGGAGGGGGAGTAGAATGTCTAAACTTTCAGTCCGCAGGCCGGATGAGTCACACGCTGGCCACGCCCACGCCCGGTTTAGTGAAGGGGTAGCATCGAGTGTGTTAATATAAGGCAACTGGCAGTTGGAACAGAGTTCTTTTCAGGTGGGGAGGGGGAGTAGGACGTCTAACTCCTTAGCATCAGAGTGTGTTAATTAATATAATATTGTATAAGAAATACTAATGATCTGATGGTCATTTCGAAAAATCCTTTCTTAGCAAGCACCTAGAAGCCAAGAGGAACATATGTGCAAAGTTTCAAGTTTGTAGGCTTTAAAAGTTCTGGAGTTTTCATGATGAGTAAGTGGTATTTGGCTTAACACACACGCACACACACTGTTGATATAACGGCATAGGGAGAAGTTGTTTTGGTCATCATCATCATTGGAGGGTGATGTATATGCCTAATTTGAATCTTTTCCTTCCTTTTAATCATCTCTATAAAATTTAATAAAAACACCAATGTAGAAACAGGCATTGCACTGCCAATTGTGTGAAGAAATGAAATTTCAAATATTTGAGCCTGTAAGTTGACTTTTCAAAGTAATCAGATGTTTTTGAACATGCCAATGATGTTTTTACAGGCCACTGTTCTTGCTCAGTCTTGAGGCAGTTATTATACACACCCCCATTGGAATTTAAAAAGAAAAACGTGGTCCATAAGAAACTGTGGCTATAAATTTCAAAATAGAAAATTGCTTTGTGATTTAAGAAGTGTTTGATGAGAAGAGTTGTTAGAAGGGGGTATTTCTTATCGAACATTTTCTGGTCTTAAAGCCTCGAGCAATAGGTCTCATTTTAAGAATGTAGGAGGGGTCCTTTTCAATCAGAGCAAAAGCCAGCTCGGTATCCTATTTCCCATGGATAAATTTGCTTGTGAGAATCCCACAGCAAGGACATGACGATAATAATATCCCCTGTTTGACCCCTAACAACTGGTCAGGGGCATCCACAGAAAGCTGAAATTTCCTCAAAATGACCGGATGCGCACTATGATGTCACATTGCAAGTTCAGCCCCTTATGTAGTTACAGGCAATGAACAGTCCATCGCCTTCTCCCCTTTTTCACTCTGCCATAGTCACTCATACAATTGTCATTGACAGATACAGTTAGTCCTCAATCTACAAGAGTTCATTTAGTGACTGTTTAAAGTTACAACAGCATTGAAAAAAGTGACTTCTGATCATTTTTCACACGACCTTTGAAGCATCCTCATGATCATGTGATCAAAATCCAGATGCTTGGCAACTGGTTCATACTTATGACTATTACTGTGTCCTGGGGTCAAAATTCAAATGCTTCGCAACTGGGGGGTCAAAATTCAGAGGCTTGGCAACTGGTTCATACTTATGACCGTTGCTGGGTCCCGGGGTCACGTGATCCCCTTTTGCGAACTTCTGACAAACAAACTCAATGGGGAACCCAGATTCACTTAACAACCATGTTACTAAGTTAACAACTGCAGTGATTCACTTAACAACTATGGCAAGAAAGGTCGTAAAATGGGGCCAAACTCACCTAACAAATGTCTCACTTAACAATATAAATTTTGGGCTCAATGGTGGTCATAAGTGGAGGAGTACCTGTATATTTCTGACCTTAATTTTTTTTTTAAATAAAACCTCTCTGGTTTGTTTTGGCAACTGTATCAGTTCTTAATTGCTTTTCTTTTGGCTGCCATAGGCTTCTAATCCTCTAAGGCAGTATGAAGAGAGAAAACAATGCAGATTTCATACAGGTGTGCCAGGATTGGCAAACAAAGACATTGCTGAGCTTGCTGAATTACTCCCTCCTCAGCCTTGCCCCCTGTTTCTTAGGAGGCTGACAATGATTAAAGAGAAACAACAGAGAGGGAGAAAAAGGATGGGCAGTCATCTAGAGTGGTAGCTTTATTTGTTATACAGACCAGGACTAGCCTATATAATAGGCCACAGTACTTAAATGGAAAACTCAAATAGTAGAAAAATAACTTTTGCTAGGGTGTTTCATTCATCAAAGTGTTTCTCCTTGAGTGTGTCTTCTGTTGATGGCTCTCAATATACACATTTCTTTTACATATATTTCATTGCTTTAGATCAGGTGTGTCAAACTCATATCATCACGGTGTCGTCATGTGATAACTTTTTCCCCCTTCGCTAAACCGGGCGTGGGCGTGGCCAGCGCGGGACGCATCCGGGCCGCGGGACACAAGTTTGACACCCCTGCTTTAGATATTTAGGCATTTGTGAATATCTGAGACTTTAAAAAAAAACCTTTGACATGCTTTGCTAGCTTGGTTTATATTTGGGTGGTGGATCATTGTGGCCTCGTCTCACCTGAGAAGGAATCTTGTTTCCTTTTGAATTGACATTCTAACTCTGCTGCCATCCCATAGCTGCTGGTAATAAAGAATTTACTGCTTGCTGTCTGGATAATATATTAACTGTCTTACAACCTCTGATTGTGGATGAGGAATTGCCATGATTGTTAATTATTTGGTTTTGGGTAATGCTATTTTTCATCTCCTGATGATGATTCTTCTTCGGCAAGAATCCACAGATTCTTCACTAGTATAAATTTCGGACTCTTTACTACCAGCTACTTCTTCCTTCTCACGCTATATTGTTCATATGCTAATTAACAAGGATTCTGTTTTGTATATGCAGACAAGCACATATGTACAAGGGGCCTAGGATAAAATACTGGGTGCCATTAAAGGTAGCAGAAAAAGTGGTGGACGGGTTGAGTTAATAGACAACAATCCTTAAGCAAATCATCTTGACTGAATCTTATTAAAATGGTTGGGCATTGCAGAAGTAGCTATAGAAGCAGTGTAAAGCCACATGAAGGCACATCTTTCTCTATTTATTTTGATAAGTCATGTAGCATATTTTTCAAAATAGTTGTGCCATAGTGACACAGATATATTTAGCAGAATGGTTAGCAAGCTGTCATTTAGATTTCCTTCATCGGATGGCATGAGTGACCCTGTATAAGGGCAGGATATGATTAGGTGCCTTTCTTTGGGGGCATATGCTTCCAATAAATAAAATGAAAGAAGCTACGTCAGAAGCATTGAGTGAGATGGGTGGTTCAAAAAATGTGAAAAATAAATAAAATAATTTTATTTGATTCTGACTTTGCTTGGGTATAATTTTATTCAGCAAAAATGTATTTTGTTAGAATATAAGGACTCCCACTTTGACCCAATCTGCTCTTCCTCTTCATATATTTTTCTCAGATGTAGTTGCTTGGTACAGTACATTTATTGAATAGCCCGAAGGCCTTTAAAAGAAAAAGAAAAACAGAACAAACAGGTACAGAAACAACCGTACAAAAATATATATGGTACATGTAGTTGAGTTGGTACATAGCATTGAAATAGAACAACTAGTAACTATTCCCAAACTGCAAGTTGCTATAAGACGCTAAAACAAGGTTGGCAAAAGAGGGCAAGATGATCTTGTATATGAAGAAGTGGGCTAAGGAATCAGTGAAAGGGAAAGGTTGAGATACAAGAAGTGGCGATGCTGTATTAAAGAGGAAAGATGCCTACAGAGAGGAAAACAATTCTAGATTTTTCTCCAGCACTTCTCTTCCAGTGGAATGGTTTCCACTTGAACCTGTCTCTGATGAAAACTGTGGAATAGATAATGAGACTGTATGAATGTTCTGAGAAGATCTTATGAGATCTGGTCCTTTTCTGCTTTCCTCTTCCTTCCACCTATGTTCTTTTCTCCCTGCCCTGCTGAGCATTATAATCGCTTATCACATTTCAAAAACTCAACTTTGTAACTAGAAGATTTGATGATCTTCTAGTAGGAACCCCCCCCCCCACAATTATCTGACTTTGCATAGTCCTTCAGCTGTAAGTGAAAAAACAGCAAAACGGAAGAGGAGAGAACTGCTGTCAAGTTTCAAGATTCTGTTATTTTATCTTCTGATCGTAGAGTTCCAACAATTCTTGTGATGATCTCTTTTCTGATCTGGTCTAGTTTGAAGGAACTGATGTAAATTCTTCACAACTCAGAATGAATATGGCATTTAGTTTTATATGTTGAGTGCTGGTCTGCATCTCACATTGAACATAAAAGTGACCTTTGGAATCACCTGTTCTGTAGCTAAGACATTGCTGATTTTAGCTATGTTAGCAATAAACTGGAAAGAGTAGATAAATCCTGATCTTTGCGATAGAGCCGAGGTGGCGCAGTGGTTAGAGTGCAGTACTGCAGGCTACTTCAGCTGACTGCTAGCTGCAGTTCGGCAGTTCAAATCTCACCGGCTCAAGGTTGACTCAGCCTTCCATCCTTCCGAGATGGGTAAAATGTGGACCCAGATTGTTGGGGCAATATGCTGACTCTGTAAAACCGTTTAGAGTGGACTGCAAAAGCACTATGAAGCGGTATATAAGTCTAAGTCAGCGGTTCTCAACCTGGGGGTCGCGACCCCTTTGGGGGTCGAATGACCCTTTCACAGGGTCGGGAGACTTCACCCAGACGCCGCCATTTGGGTTCTTTTACCCTCTGCGCATGCGCAGAACGCTTTGCGCATGCGCAGAGGGTAAAAGAACCCAAATGGCGGCGGTGGGGCGGGGGTCGTGGTGGGGGCGCGGGGGCGGGTCACGGGTTGCGGCATTAGGAAGGTTGAGAAACACTGGTCTAAGTGCTATTGCTATTGCTACTATCAGCCATTGAAAGAGGTAGGTAGAAAGCTGAGATATCATAGGATAAAGCAGGTTGACATTGAGATTGCTTTATTCTGCAAAATCTTATCTCATTTATGTATTGTCAGGCTGGAGATGACGGAACCTCACTATATTTCCAACAAAACATCCCAACATGCTTTATTATCTCACTATGATTATACCTGGGAATATGAGTATTATGAATATGGCCCAGTTTCCTTTGAAGACCTCAAGGCTCACAAATGTAAGTCTTATCTGGATGCTTTCTGTGTCCAAAACCTCTTTTGTTCCTTCTCAATTATAAATTTTAAGATGCATATTTTGAATTCAGTTTCGCCCCCCCCCCCCCTTTCCATTACAGATTCCATTGTGATTGGATTTTGGGTCGGCCTTGCTGTCTTTGTCATTTTTATGTTCTTCGTGCTGACCTTGCTGACCAAGACCGGAGTACCACACCAAGAGTAAGTCCTGCTGCTGGCACTGAAAAACCATCGTCTCTTTTAGCTGAGCGTTTTTGAGCAAATGGCTCAGGGATTTACATTGCCGTGGACCAAACAGCCAACTTGTACTGCTATTTAAGAAGCGTTCCAAAAAGTATTCTAATGCCAGAAACGCTATGTGTTCACAATTAAATCTAAATATTTCATAACAAATGTATGAACTTTGTTCTACATGAAAATATAAATGTTGCCCTCGGTTATTAGGATTTATTGAAACCCATTACTGATGTTGGAACAGCTGAGCAAGAGAGACGCTTTTCACTCAGAACACTAAGAATTGCAAATTGATAATATTAGAGAAATATTATCTATTTTCAGTACCCAGGTAGTTCTTACTTACCAACTGTAATTGGGACTGGGAACCCGGTCACTAAGCAGTGCAGTTGTAAGGCTCGTCATGTTGACGCCGCTGACTTACAGTAGTAGTTTCAGCAGTCTCAGTTGTCATCTTTAGGCAAATCCTGAGCAGTCAACAGTCTTCCACAGACTTGATCGCCATCTGCAATTTCTTGCTGTCTTCCCCATTGACTGTCAGAAGCCAACGGGGAAAGTCACAAACGGTGGTTGTGTGATTGCAGGGGCCCTGCAACAGCCACAACTATGGAGACCTGTGATAAGGATTTCTCATTCAGCATCGTCAGAACTTTGAGCGGTCCCTGAATGAGCCTATGTTAAGTGAGAACTACTGTTCAAAATAAGACATGTTTAAGTTCATCCTCAACCATGGAAGTTCGTTGAGTGACATTTTGGGCCAATCCTTCATCTTAGCAGATCCTACCTCACAGGATTGTTGGGGGGAAAACGAAGGGAACGTGACATGGCCTCCATGAGTTCCTGGAAGAATGGCAGTGAATAATTCCAATTAATTAACAAACATTAATACATATGTTTTGGCACTTCCTGTTTCAACACTGTGCACATAAATGACACTGTACTAAATTTCTTATCCATTGTTCCTCTCTCTTTGTTTCATAGACGTATAAATTCTTCTGAGAAAAAACTTTGCACAAACAACTTTGTAGCTGACTTTGGACAACCACTGGATTCTGAGCGAATTTTTTCTCAGCAACTGTTTCTCCATTGCTACATCAATGAACTTGAGGACACGGATAGAATCAAGCAGTGTCACAAGGTGCCGGTTATGGACACCAGCATCTACTTCCCAGAAGTAATTGAGAACACTGGACGACTGGAAGAGGAGCTGAACTGCCATACGAAATTCAACATTCCCAACTTTGTGAATTATGATTCTCTGGGTGAAGATGACTTGTTAATTTCTGAGCCATCTATCATTTTGGAGAACAAACCAGTGAGTCAAGTCTCTTGCCAGATTCTTGACTAAAGAAAACTTGAGCAAAATGTCTAAGCTTGCAGCTGGTAGCATCAATCTCTTTGGATGGCCATTAAAAGAGAATACCCTTTTTTCTTGCATTCCCATCCCATCTTACCTTTATGGGTTTCAAGAATTTGGCTAACGAAACATGCTTTAGTTTAGTGCATGACATGGGATTGGTTTGGAATGCATTTCCTTCTTAAGGTCCCATGTTTATAAATTTACGCATTTTGTTCTTTAGAACAGGGGTCCCCAAACCATGGGCAGCGGCTCACTACCTAGTCTTAGCCTGTTCGGAATTGGGCCGCGGAAGTGGTGGGAAAGCATGTGCACACAGCCCTATTGCGCTCAACCGCCCCTCTCCCCCCACCCACCAAAGCTGTAAAGTTTGGGGACCGCTGCTTTAGAAAAACAAGTTTGAAGTTGCAGTGATTATTCTGTTAAACTCTATACAAAGAAAAGCGTTCTATCAACTTCTAGGGAGTCTTTAAATTCCACAATTCTCTTAGAACATATGTGCTGAATTTAAACGGGCTAATGTCAAGGTAGAAAAAAAAATCTAATGTTGAAGAAATTGGGTGTAGTCATATTCTGAAATAAATCACCTCACCATTACCGATTTAAGCCCCGTGTTAAATGCTTGCATTCACTCTTCTGCACTGATGCAGGTAATGTTGCAGCAAAGTAGCATTTATAAAGTACTGTAATGTGATGCGGTCAAATGTCTTTATGAAATCCGGTTTTCAATGTCTTAAAGAGTCATATTCTACTTTATAGGAATAGATGGATGTCTGTTACTGTGATTATCACCCATTATACTGTACAAGATATTCCCAACAAGAGTGAAACTAAGAGCAATAAAACAAAGATTGTACTTATTCCGGAATACAGCTTTTGCCTTTTTATTAAAAAAAGAATAAGAAACCTTCTAGATGCATAATTATAACGTATGGTATATATAACCTCTTTCTTAAGCCTGATAGCTTCAAAAATACTTGATTCTTATTTATTCTTGTAAGACTGCTCAAGCCAAGCAGTAAAGGTAAAGGTTCCCCTTGCACGTATGTGCTAGTTGTTCCCGACTCTAGGGGGCGGTGCTCATCTCCGTTTCAAAGCCGAAGAGCCAGCGCTTTCCGAAGATGTCTCTGTGGTCATGTGGCCGGCATGACTAAACGGCAAAGGCGCACGGAATGTTGTTACCTTCCCACCAAAAGTGGTCCCTATTTTTCTACTTGCATTTTTAGGTGCTTTTGAACTGCTCGGTTGGCAGAAGCTGGGACAAGTAACGGGAGCTCACCCCATTACGCGGCACTAGGGATTCGAACCGCTGAACTGCCGACCTTTCGATCGACAAGCTCAGAGTTTTAGCCACTGAGCCAAGCAGTAGTTCAGCTTAAAGTGAGATTTCAGTTGCATTGCATTTAGCAGTTCCTAAAACACCAAGGGCACCTCTGCACACTTCTATTAATTACATTAAGGCAATGCTTTAGCTACCACTTTGGGAGGGTCGAACAGATCTCTCCCCCCCAGCTTATCCCCAACAGTCTGGTTCCATTCTAGGCAATGACTCTCCTCCGACTAGTCACTTTATGGGGTTGTCAGTCAACTCCTTCCAATATGTCGCTGGTTACTATTCTGGGGATTCTGCATTGGAAAAGAAAGTTCCATATAAGCCTGAGCCCCATTATGTTTTGTGAGACAGTTCTCAGACCTTACATGGGTTTCTTGACAACATTGATAAGTAGTACTATGAAAAATTAACTCTTTCTTTAACCCTACTGGCAGGCTATGTTGTCTTTTAAACCATTCACTGGTAGACAAGTGAAACAGTGATTATTTCCTTGCATATTTACTTGTTCATCCCATCCGTTTGGAGCTGGAGTGGCTTGTAGCTTAAAGTGGCCTGGCATTCAATTGCCTAAATCATCCTGCAGCAAAACCCTTGAGATATGTCTGTTATTAACTGCTCCTTCCAGAACTCCATTGGTGAAAATAAGCGGTATAGACGTACAATGAACTAAAAGCAAGGAAATGGAGGGACAGAAGGCAGGGGGTGATTGGTGATGGTGGGAATGGGAGGGCAGGGTCCTCTGTGGTTTTTAATATTGGGTGTGAAAAACCAGGTCTATACATGAAGGCTCAAATGAACGGATTTATTGCTAAAAGCTTATGAACGGGAAACTTCCCAAGCAAAGGTCAGCACGCTTGTGGCTATGTAATGATTTTTAACTGATGCCTCTTTTAACTCCTCCCCCTGGCTTTGCTAGCCCTTCTCCCACGGTACAGTCTCTTGTGGAAAAAGTATAGCAAGGAACAAACAAACCCCAAACCTTTTCCTAACAACAGAAAACAAAAAAAATAAGAACAAAAGAACAACATTGAAATTCTTTGTCGATTTTTCATGTTTTTATTGTATTGTAAGCTGCCAAAATGCATAGCATATTAAATGAGCGAACAAATAAATATGAGGGATAATTCCTCCCCCATCCCCTCCCTTCTCTCGACATCACAAATGGCTACTGGACTTCCAGATTAGAGTCCTGTTATGTTTTTGGCTTGTTGACATTCCCTTAGTAGGTCTTGCTAACTAAATGCTGGTAGAAAGTATCTCTTTGGATGGAGCTGAAAGGCTGAGCAAAACCCCTTCTGGCTTGTGACAATAATGGTAAAATACGGGTGGCCCCATCACCTCGTCAATACTTTAAGGGGCAATGAATGGCTTATTGTGAGCCACAAACTCCTGCACTGAGCAGGAAGTTGGACTAGATGACAAAGTCCATCCCAAATGTATGGGTATTCTTTACTCATGCAGACATAAACCATCAAAGACCCAACCGTGAAAAGAGTTTGGTGCTTGCTCTCTGAGTGTTGGAGTTAAAGAATCCCAAAGGTCCTTTTTCAAGAGGCAACTGGACTTCTTACAAGAAAGTCCAGTTGCCTCTTGAAAAAGCACCTTCGGGACAACCATGACCTGGATGACTGAGAATCTCCATAGACATTGAGCTAAAGAATCAAAATTGGGGCCAAGGCAACCGTGGGTAGACAGAAGACCTGGCAGGCATTGTCGCCATCGCTTGATAACCAGGCAGTGGTTAGTCTGGTTTCATATCCAGCTGGCATCAACCCAGTAGACAAGGAGCAAAATGCTACAACGTAGAATTGCCCCAAGGCCACAAACTAGTGGAAGTCAATGACACTGCCTTGGAAATGTGGTGCTTAACGTTGATTAAATAACATGGCCAGAACTCTGATCAATAATGAAATATGTCATATTTAGTCATTACAAAAAAGGAATGTAGCTAGACCAGAAAGATGATGGTCACACTTGGCTCTCAACATCAAACAGGTCTGAATGCCAGAACTTTTTGGGAGATTGTAATTCAACACACGTTAGAAGGACAGGAGCTGCATTGTAGATTACTTCACATTTGTTCTTTGATGATGTGTCATCAAGTCATTTTGGATCCCTAATGACCGCATAGATTTTCTCCAAGGCAATCTATCCCTAACCAGTTCTTTCAGGTCCGTTAATGGCATCACCACTGTAACTGAGCCAACTGATAGAATTTCTTTCAGCCGCTGGAAGTGCTTGCTGAACTGAACCCGTCGTCCCTGAGGCAGTTTCTAAATCCTGAAAAGACCACTTACTTCCCTTAAGGTTGTGTTGGCTGTTGCCACTTCAATGCAAGAACTGGATGAGTTTTGTTTATCAACACCGTCTGGCCATATTTCAGTTCTAATATAATTCCTTTCTCATTTAATGAGAATGCTGCTTGTGGTTAGCATTACCCAAAATCTTTCCACGAATCTCTCCCCTCCCTTTATGTTACTCCATCTCTCTTGCCAATGGACCAAGGGGGCGGGAGCTGAATTCTTCTTTTCTAAAGAGACAGTGGCCATGTCCTCCCTGAAGGCTTCTGTCGTTCTCTTCTCCTCTACCATTGGAGGCAACGGAGAGGGTTGCTTTTCTCTAAGAGGGAGCTCCCAGATTGCGGGATGGGGCAGGGATGGGGCTTCCTTCTAAAGCAGTGTTTCCCAACCTTGGCAACTTGAAGATGTCTGGACTTCAACTCCCAGAATTCCCCAGCCAGCAAAGCTGGCTGGGGAATTCTGGGAGTTGAAGTCCAGACATCTTCAAGTTGCCAAGGTTGGGAAACACTGTTCTAAAGGAACGTGGAAAAGGAAAGGAAAGCAGGGTCAGCCCTGCCTTCTTGCTTGAAGAAAAACCACCTGGCAGCCGAGACTGACAATGTTGTCATTAAAGTAAGGAGAGAGCTATGAAACATCAGCATAATCAGCGTGGGAATGAACGGTAAATGGAAAATTTGTCTCTCAGGAAAGTAGGTATATAAACAAAGCTGATGTTTTGTTATTGAAAAACATAGCCAACGCAACATTTCAAATATTTTATAAAAGCCAAATAAGATTCTAGAATATTTTATGAATTACTCTTATGCTAACTATTCTTTGCTCTGAATGCAATACACAGTATTTTTATATGACACTTTGATATTAATCTTAAAACTGCTTAGCCCTATTCTGTAGACTTTGACTGCAATAGTTGTTTCTATCTTGAATGAGCTGTATTACATTACATAATTTTACATAGTTGGACTTCGACCATAAAGGTCTAAGGTCATGCAATTAATAAGGGAAGATATTATTCTACTCTTCCTCCACATCCACTCAGAATACCACCATTAAGTGCTCTAATTGGGCAGTAGATTAGGCCACAATCAGCTAACCCAGCTGTGATTTCAGGCATTTAGCAATACTTCATGGGACAAGAATCCAATTAGAGATTAGAAAACTGAGTAGGGCTTATTTAACTAAAAATTTTCACAAATAAAAATGATGCCTCAGAGATTTTACTGCAATTGTTGGAAATAACCATCATTTTTTTTTGCTGACTAAAATTAAAAAGCAAGACTTGTGAAAACAACGATTATGTTCTGTCCCTATGGTTACCAGTGCCTCATCATTTCCAATTGCTGTGTCATCCAAGCTTCTCAGAACTCTTGTAAAGTAAAAAAAAAACAACTGGTAATGTTTACAAAAATCTAATCACATTTACTAAAATGTCTAGTAAAATACATTTATTTTAAAATATGAAAATTTTGAAAGGATTAAAAAAAAATCAGATTTAAATTCTAGATTTAACTCTTATTTTTACAGTAGAAATCGGGACCAAGTCAAAAACACTAACCAGTGACCTTTACAGAATTTCAGCTTATTTCTATTTTTATTAGAGCTCTCAGTCTCTGATTAACTCAGATGTTCAAATTTTCCAATAGTTTTCTGGCATATTTGAGCTACCTGGTGTTATAACAACACCTTGTTTCTGCAACTGCCGTAGAACATCTAACATTGAATCTAGTTCAATGCGGAATTTTTCCAGTTCTTGATTCTTCAACAGAGCAAGTTTCTTCCATTTCTCGGTTTCCCGAAACTGTTCGACTTCTGCACTGTATCGTGTTTGTTGTATTACCTGTACAGTATGAGAATAGTTATTGCAAAATCAATACCTCCAAGTCTGTTTTATTCTTAGAGCATTTACAGCAACAATTACGGTAAAATTTAATTGAAAAAAATTCTTGCACTAAGGGATATGCCTCACGGTACCAGTCCACGGGGTTTGAGGTAAACTCTTTTAAAGTGTATGTTATTCAGATGCTTCTCTGAAAGAAAACCTCCCATGGCTTGTAATCAATTCAGTTCATGTGTACCGAAGGATATTGCCTACAAGTATCTTTGCAAAATGAAAAAAGATGGGATGGCCCACTGATTCTAGAAGAATGGCGACTTGGCAACATGTGAAATGGCCTTGAAAAGGCTAATTCTGAGAACGAATTCTTCATGTAAAATTTCTATGGAACACAGTCTTTGAATTGATTAAAAGCCCTTAATTCTAGACTCTTCATTATGAAGAGAACCTACAAAAATTCGACAGGGGAAGAAGTATATTGGCAAATTCATAACAGATGCCACAAATGACTTGACTAGAATTGAGAAAAGACTATGGTGCTGTTGGCAGAGTCAGCACTAGCAAGGAGTGGGAAGGGAGGCTTTCTTCTCCTGGCTTCTGACCTCTCACCTGGAAAGGCCTTAATCCCCTTGTGTCCAAATCCTCATACTAGTGTCTAAGAAGGAGGTAGGGGAGGATTAAGAAAACATCTTTTTGAATTCACCCTACTGCAAGGGCAGATGCTGAATCACAGGAGCTTGGCAACGCTTTCAGTTATTTAGTCCTTTTTCAGAATCCAGTGCTGCAGGCTATCTACGAGGGTGAGTCAAAACGTAATGCCATTTTCTTTAGGACAAGTATAATCACCAACACAGGAACATGTAGCATACATCAAAATGAAGCTGGTCCTCTGTGGATCACATCCCTACTTCTCAACATAGTCACCGTTTCTCTCAATAGCAATGTTCCACCTTCGAATGAGAGCATGTATCCCTGTCTCGTAAAATTTTGTTGACTGTTCTTTGAGCCACTTCTTCACTGCAGTTTTCACTTCCTCGTCACTGGAATAATAATCCTCCATACTCACCAGATTTAGCGCCTTCAGACTATAATCTCTTCGGCCCCGTGAAACAGGGTTTGAGAGGCAAACATTATTCCAGTGACGAGGAAGTGAAAACTGCAGTGATACATGCTCTCATTCGAAGGTGGAACATTGCTATTGAGAGAAACGGTGACTATGTTGAGAGGTAGGGATGTGATCCACAGAGGACCAGCTTCATTTTGATGTATGCTACATGTTCCTGTGTTGGTGATTATACCTGTCCTAAAGAAAATGGAATTACGTTTTGACTCACCCTCGTATAACTGAATATTTTAACCTTTATATTAAATCAAAGAATCAGAAGGGACTTGCAGTATTTCCATCCAAGCTACGTTTTTAAATAACAATTTGACTGCTTCTTACTGTCTGAAAGTAGATTACATAGACACCGAAGAAGATTGTAATGAAATCAGTCTTTTTTTTTGCTGCATGGGACTATTCAAGTGTGATACTGATAACCTTCCATTTTTCCTTGACTTTTCTCCCAAAGCTACCCTGGGAGTTTTCCAAACTCTCCAAAGCAAATTTACAGGCTACTTGGGAGATAAAGAATGGAAGAGAGAACATCATCTTTCCACTACACTGATGGAAGGAATTCTACTAGTAAGAACAGTTTATTGCATATCACTGTACACCAATAATGTTTATAATGATTTTTCAATGTACAAATTAATGATATCTGCCTGCTTTCACAACAGATTAGGAGCCAAAAGCCAGAAAATATTTACTGTGATTTTGAAAGGCTTATAAACTATTCTCGTTTTAAGATGAATTATTCCTTGTTTTCTTACCTGCTGAAGTTCTTGCTCTCTCTGTTCATAACTGGTTTCTAATTGTCTTATTTTTCGTTCCAGATATGAAAAGCGTTTCAACTCCGGGCTCTGATTCTCTCTAGCTACTTTGAGCTCTTCCAATAACTTTGCCATCTGGAAGGCAATTTATGTAATGATCCAGCATTTAATTAAGCTGATTAATCAGTATTAATTCAATTATTTAACCTATACAAACATGCATCAACCAACCATATAAAAGCATGAGTCTTTTTGTGGGAGAATAAAGAATGCAACATTTATAGGGGATTTTATTTGGTGCTCTTCTATGTATCAGCATAATTGGGTGTTACTAAACTTATCCTAGATATATCACTGTATATATATATATCTCAGGGGTTGCCACAAAGAAGAGGGAGTCAAACTATTATCCAAAGCACCTGAGGGTAGAACAAGAAGCAATAGGTGGAAACTAAACAAGGAGAGAAGCAACTTAGAACTAAGGAGAAATTTCGTGACAGTTAGAACAATTAATCCATGGAACAGTCTGCCTCCAGAAGTTGTGAATGCTCCAACACTGGATGTTTTTAAAAAGATGTTGGATAACCATCTGTCTGAAGTACTGTAGGGTTTCCTGCCTAAGCAGGGGATTGGACTAGAAGACCTCCAAGGTCCCTTCCAACTCTGTTATTATTATTATTATTATTAATATATACAGGTAGCTCTCATTTAAGGATGGTCATTTGGAACCAGCAACTCAATCCCTAAGCATTGCGGCCATACGGTGAGACATAATATGACTGTGACATTTTAAAATGGCAGTTGTGGCAATCACAGATGTCACTGTTAGCCAAATCTTGCATGGTTGTAGCCTCTTGCAGTCCACATGATTGCCATTTGCGACTTCCTGCTGGCTTCCCCACTGACTTTGCTTATTGGAAACTAGCAACGGAAGTCACAAATGGTGAACACATACATGACTGTGGCACACTGCAACGTTGCAACTGAGACCTGACTGCCAGGTGCCTGAATCATGATCATGTGACCATGCACCCATTCACAAATTGCTGTAGTAATTTTAGAATACTTTAGATTTCCATTTACCTCCTTCTGAAGAATGGCCTCCCTCCTTTGTGAAACCGCAAGGGCTCCTTCCTCCCTTTGCAGCTCATGAACCTGCTGCTGAAGGTACTTAATAAGGCTCTATGGGAAGACAGAAATATTCTCAATCATTAGATTATTCTAAGTTTTCAACATGATATATTTTAATTTTATCATACAAATATGGTGGTGTGTAGCTCTTCCACTTTAGTAATAAGAATCCGCATTGATTAGGACTGGAAAAAGAGTATTGTGTTACCTTAGCTGTTCCACTTAACAAGCAGATAACATGCAAATAATTATTTCAATTCCATATTTTTAATATAATTTTTATTGAAGAAATGTTTAACAAGATTAAAATGATACAAATATTAAAAAGAAACAAAATAAGAATACTAAATAAAAAAGGAAACAGAAAAGGAAATAGAAAAGGAAAAAAAGAAAAGATTATAAAGAAATGACTTCTAATCTTTTTGATAATAGTTATAAATACATTTATATATTTTACTTCCTCTAGTCTAAGGCTACATCATAATTTCTCTCCCCCCCCCCCCGTAAATTATCCTTTCTAATCCTCAAATCCCCGACAATGTTCAATCTCATATCAAAATTTTTGAAATGAGATGAAGATGACATAGAGACAGAAATTGACAAACTCTATGAATCAATACACAAATCATAGGTTCATTTTTCTCCTTTCTCAACAAAAAATCCATAAGGGATTTCCAGTCACTGATAAATGTTATTGATATTTCTGTAACCAAATAAATTAATTTTGCCATCTCTGCTAGTTCTGTTATCCTCACAAACCATTCTCCCATTCTGGGTGTTTCAGTCTATTGGTGAAATGCTGCTATAAAACGTGATGTATGCTGTTTTTTCTGACAAAGTGCAAAGAATATCTCTTGGTATTATGTCTTAGTTTTGTAAATTGTGTAAACACACAATTTACATAAACATGGCATTCAGAGTAATATATAGTACAATGGTTTCTATGTCAGATCATGGAATGAAAAAAGTACTTGCTGTAATGGCAAATATGTCTGCAAGATACAATACATCATGGGCTTTATGCTAATATTGATGCCTATGTGTGCCTGTTTGTATCTGTAGGGGTGTGATGTGGCATGCGTGTGTGTGATTCTCTCTCTCTCTCTCTCTCTCTCTCTCTCTCTCGTCAATTTTACCTCTTGAGATGAAATCTTGCTGTTCAGTTCTACTGCTTTGGATGTAGAATATTCTATTGCTTGCTGGCAAAGAATCCTCTCCAGCTCCTTCTGGTGCGATACTTTAAGAGTAGCAATATGACCTTGTAACTCTTCTTTTGCCCTATAAGCACAGTGAAAAAGTAACACTCCCTGCTGTATTGGTAGTAAGCTACATATATCCAATTCTTCCCAAATAATATGAATATCATATCTGGCTTGTATCTACTATATTTTTCAAAAGTTTCTGCAGCTGTAACCATAATTGTTCTTCCCATTGTTCTTTTTTTACACCACTCTTATACATGAGGAATAGGTGCAGTAGTGGGTTCTAAATCCCGTCGCTACCAGTTCGCTCGCGCTCGCTCGCAATGCTTCTGCGCATGCGTAGAAGCATCCCGGGTGGGTGGGCGGAGCCTCCCGCCACCGCTACCGGTTCCCAGAACCAGGGTGAACCGGGAGCACCCACCGCTGAATAGGGGACACAAAGGAGAAAAAGGCATCTGTTTTAGGACAATCTTAAGATGGCACTGTTTAAATCTTTAGTTCTAATAAAGCAAGCACAAGATTCATCATCAATGTCAGTGGAAAAAGGACCAAGACAAAGCCAAAAAAGAAATGAACCATGCCATTTCTATCCATTACAATTTAAATAAACAAGCATATTTTACAAAATGAAATAGTTTGTACACTAAACAAACTTCTTAGGAAAATTATGCATAGTATGGAAAAACAATGTACGTATGATTTCTATTCTAACTAAACAGACCCCTTTAAAAGATTCTATGTAACACTAAGCTGACCCAAAAATACTTGTCTAATTTTTTAAAAACATTTTCAAAATGTTTTTTTTAACATTTTTAAAAAAATCTCTGTGTTTGTCCTAGCGGTCCAAATGACTAAAATAAATGACTAAAATAAATTTATTTAAGGCTAGAATGCAAACAATACTATAGAACTGTAATTTAGACTCTATTTGTAATTCACATCACTGCATGAAAATTAATGGGAAAAATTCAACTGACGTCAATGGAAGCTTGACTTAAACTGCAAGTGAAAGCTTTGATTTAGTCTGGCCCTGCTTCTAATGAACAGAGACTGCCATGGGGGGGGGAGCTTCAGATCAACAATCATTATGACTCTATAGCAGTGATGGTGAACCTTTTTTGGTTCGCATGACAAAAGGGGGGGCATTCGTGCATGTCCACACCCATAATTCCATGTGCCCCCCCACGCACGCACACATAAACCCCCCTGCTCCCGGCACACAATGGCACACCCGTTTTTCGCTCTCCCCAGGCTTCAGAGCCTTTCTAGGACCCTGGGGAGGACGAAAATGGCCTTCCTTACCCCCCCGAAGGCCCTCTGGAGGCCAGAAATGGCCCGTTTCCCAACTTCTTCAAGTGCCATAGATTCAACTCGTGCCATAGGTTCGCCATCATGGCTCTATAGGAATGGATGGCCCTGGGTAATAGTGTGTTACACTATTAAAAGATTACCTTCTCATAAGTTCTTCAGCATTTGCCAGAGCTGCTTGAGATGATATCCTTTCCTCGCTTAGTTCTAGTTTCAACTTTTCCAGTTCTTCTTTCAGGTGGGCGTTTTCTTGTTGGACTTCTGAAATGTGAGCATCAGCAAAGACGTTGGGCTGGTATATCTTATCTTTGAGATTATCAGGAAAAAAACCTGGATTCCCGAGGACCTTTTTCTCAGGGCTCACGTCTTTTTCCAGTATTCCTTTTTTATCGAGTCTTCTTCCAGAATGCGTACCGGAGAGCATCCTCCTCCTCTCTTTTTGAAGCCTTTCCACAGTTTTGGTGAGGTCTTTTATCTCCCGGTTTTTGGCAATCATTTCCTGACTGAGCCGAACCCACTGGGCTTTTGCACGGGCCTGCTCCACCTGATATTCTAGTGATTGCAGATCTGCGTCGTCATCTCGTGGGTTCTTCTGACTTTCTAGCTGAGCTACGTGGCTTCGGAGGGAATCGATTTCAGCCTGAAGATTCTGAACAGTCTCCTGGTGGGCTTCATTGACCTTACACAGTTCCTGATCAAAGCTGGATGACTTGTCTTGAAGCTTCTGAGGCTCATTCAGCAGTTTATATGCCAGCAGTTGTTCCAGTTCCTCAATCCTTTTCTCATATTGAAGCTGTAAAGACAGATTGCAGGAAGTAAAGATTCACCTATATTTGGTTTTATTTGCTCTGAATCTCAAAGGAAAGTGAGGGCGCAATAGTTAATGGTTCCATAACACTTCCCCAGGGAACACGATTGTTTCCTAAGCAATCACCAGGGTGGATCCAGATTGAAATATCCAACTATGGCACCAACCTGAGAAGTGTATTTTCTGCCAGCTTTCCTAGATGTAAGCCACCAAGCTATGTTCCCATAGGTGAACCAATGGTATGAACTGAAGTTCAGTGAAGTATGGTAGACCACATTATTTTTGACATCCATTTTGACCACACTCATTTAAAAAAAAGACTCTGACACCAATAACTAATAAGTGAAAATATTTTTTAAAAATGCAGCTTGTTGAGCAGCATAAATAACCCAAGTAGAAACACTTGCACAATTATGGCTTCCTTTCTAGGAAAGTTAAAGTCGATGCTAAAGTGACATATCAGGCACACTTACATGCACGCTTTAGCTTACATAAAGATAAAATGAAATACGAATATTGAATTTTGTGAAATTGCACCAGGGAACTTAAAGGAAAATGGGATAATGTTGATCGGCATGATGGACAAGAAATTTTGTAGGGATTTTGGAAAGGAATAACCTAGGTGTCAACCAGTAGTTTCCCAGCATTATCTTCTGGACATGGCCTAATAAGGAGAATTGGAATCACTGGAAAACGAGGCCCAATCCTGTCGGACGATTCAAAAAGCATACTATGATTTCTTTGTTTACTGTAATGCTGTCCATTTTTAATTGACTCTGGCTCACAGAATAAAACAACGAAGTAAAATTAAAAACAAATACGTAAAAAAAAAACATCTTGAATCCTATCAGCAACAACGTATCGTGCATGCAAGAAGGAGTTCCAACCAGCTATGTCCAAAGCCTGGGAGAAGAGCCAGGTTTATAAGTCCATCCAAGATGCATCAGAGTATTAGAACCTGCTGATATACCCAGAAAAGCAACCAGAACCACGGCCCTGCAAGCCAGTTTTCAGCATAACTCATGGTTACCAAATTGATCAAACGGTTTTAGTATATCTTGCCAGAAAGACCAATTGAAATGGGCCTAGATAATTAGTGCTCAGATTTCTTAATCAACTTTGTCAGAATATAATGTTTGAGATAGGTTTATAATTGCCAAGATCTTTTGAATCAAAGGTTTCTGCTGAAGCCCTGACTCATCTCCATCAGTGTTATTATAGAAAAGCAATAATCAGTCTGTTTTGTACAGATAAAATGGAGGCAAGTAATGCATTCCTTATTATTTCTACTAGTGCAGAGTATATTGCAACCTGCAATGATCTCATCCATAGCAAAAGGCCTTTCGCTTGCAGTCAAACTGGCATCTTAACACCTTCATTCTTCTCAGCTGTCAGCTAGTAGATTTTAAAAGAAACATTTAAAACTTTAGTGAAGTATGTCACCTTTATTTTTTGAAACTGCTGTTCCATGGCACGGAGACTTTTTTTGGCTTCGTCATCTTTACCCTCCAGTTCAGTTTCTAACTTTTTAACTCTTCTTTCAAGAAATTCCACTGTATTATTTTTTGGTGAAGCATCACCGTCTCCCTCAGAAGCTGCTGTAGCAGCAGCATATATCAAAGCTGGCAAAGAATTAGGATATCTTCTCTTCAGAATTCCTTCCATTTCCTTAACCTTTCAAAAGATACATTAAATCCAATTAAAATAAAAAACAACTTAGGAGATCAAAAGGTTTAGAGGAAAGGCATTTTAATTTTACATCTTCAGTGACGGAGAAAAGTGTCTGACAATATTTACACTGAAATATTAAACATACCTAAGGATGCTTGTTTCATAGATGAACAGTACAAATATGCAGACGATACCTTTAATAAGCTAAAGGTAGAATCCTGGGAATATATTGAATAGAACTATTGGGATTTATAATTGACAATTCAAATTATAATTTAGAATTAACAATTCAACTATAATTAATATTTGACGCATGCTATTTCACAAGCCTCGGCTGTAAAAATGATTTACTAAATGAGAAGAGAGAGAGAGAGAAAAAAAGAACTCAGTGGCAAAAAAAAAATCTTTTGCATACTAAAAATATCAGAATCAACCTTTAACAGTTCCATCTAAATTTGGGGTAGACAGACATGCATGCACACAGATCGTTTTCCAAAACCTGA
This sequence comes from Diadophis punctatus similis, assembly GCA_023053685.1. Lineage (NCBI taxonomy): Eukaryota > Metazoa > Chordata > Lepidosauria > Squamata > Dipsadidae > Diadophis > Diadophis punctatus. The sequence continues at coordinate 121,252,589 of JALIGW010000001.1, read as the reverse complement.
TGTTAAAAAACATACATTTCAGGCATCTGGGGAAAGAGCAATGAAAAGACATATATATTATATTTATTATCTCAGAAGGGGACTGAAATATCTCTCAATTACTGTACATGAACTAAACATCCTTCCTTGGACATTATTTTAGTAGGAAGATTATTTGGCCTTAATTCCCTATTCCCACTCTGGAAACCTATTGAACAATATTCTCCCCAGAAAAGAGCTTTAAAGCAAACACAGTTAAACCACCATTCTAATTATTAATGAAAGTAGATATTAAGATAATACAGGAAAAAAGTCTGTATTACATACCTGCCGCTCAAGGTCTTGAATCCGTTTAGCATCTGCTGCCCTATTTTTTAGCCGTGTCCTTTGCTGGGCAGAATGATGCCCAGCTTCACTTCTAAGTTTTTCAACCTGTGCAATACAAGTAAAAGTATATAGCAATAGCAATACCACTTAGACTTATATACCGCTTCATAGTGCTTTACAGCCCTCTCTAAGCGGTTTACAGAGTTCAGCATATTGCCCCCAACAATCTGGGTCCTCATTTTACCGACCTTGGAAGGATGGAAGGCTGAGTCAACCTTGAGCCGGTGAGATCTGAACAGCTGAACTAGCAGCCTGCAGTGCTGCATTTAACCACTGCGCCACCTCGGCTCCTATACTAAAGAGTGGCCGAAACAATCCATTTATCATTATCATAACACAAAGTGTTTTCATTTTTTTTCAATGGAAGATTTTTCTTAATGAAAACAGGATTGGAACCTTGACATTGAACTTTCTCAGTAATAGTTTGTCCCTCTGGAACAGCTTGCTTCCCCCTGATGTTAGGTGCACCTTGCTCTGATGATGTATCAGGAGATAGTAAGTCATCCTCTCTGATAACATTCACATTACCAAATAATTTCTCTTGAATAGATCTTTATTGTTTTTTGTTTTAAAAAACCTCTTAGTATTTGACCTTTACAGCAATAATTTTAAAGCCTGCTAGCCAACACATAAGTTGCTTTTCATTCTGCCAATTCCATATCAGCATTGAACTATTTTTTAAATCAATTTGATTGTCTGATATTTATTTATTTATTTATTTATTTATTTATTTATTTATTTATTTATTTATTTATTTATTTATTTATTTATTTATTTATTTGGCATTCTTATATGCCGCCCAACTCCCGGAGGACTCCGGGCGGCGTACAACAGCAAAAAATACAAGAAACCAATAATAAATATGCATTTAAAAACAAATATAAAAATTAAAACCGTAATATTAAAAGTATACAATAACCATTCAACAATCATACATACTTGGGGTGAGCTCAATGGATTACGCTCTACCCTCAGCCTGCAGGAAGAGCCATGTCTTAACAGCCTTGCGGAAGGCCAGCAGAGTGGGGATAGTTCGGGTCTCTGGGGGAAGTTGGTTCCAGAGCACGGGGCCGGCCACAGAGAAGGCTCTCCCCCTAGGGCCCGCCAGCCGGCATTGCTTGGCCGACGGGACCTGGAGGAGGCCAACTCTGTGGGCCCTAACCGGTCGAAGGGAAGTGTGAGGCAGAATGCGGTCCCGGAGATAACCTGGTCCTAAGCCATGAAGGGCTTTAAAGATGGTGATCAACACCTTGAATCGGACCCGGAGACCGATGGGCAACCAATGCAGCTGGCGGAGTACAGGTGTCACGTGGTGTACCTTGGCACACCCACCACAGCACGCGCAGCCGCATTTTGCACCAGTTGAAGTCTCCGGATACTCTTCAAGGGTAGCCCCATGTAGAGCGCGTTGTAGTAGTCCAGACGGGAGGTGACAAGGGCATGAGTGACCGTGAGTAGAGCCTCCTTCTCCAGGTATGGCCGCAACTGGTGCACCAGGCGAACCTGTGCAAAGGCCCCCCTAGCCACAGCGGAAAGATGGTGATCCAATTTTAGCTGTGGATCTAGGAGGACCCCCAAGTTGCGGACCTGATCTGAGGGAGTCAGTTTCGCTCCCTCGAACATCAAGGAGGGACAATTGTCTTGGTCCTTAGGAGGCAATATCCAAAGCCACTCAGTCTTGTCGGGATTAAGTCTGAGTCTGTTCCTCCCCATCCAGATCCTAATGTCGGCCAGGCATCGGCACATTACATCGACTGCCTCCCTGAAGTCAGACGGGGTGGTGATGTACAGCTGGGTGTCATCAGCGTACTGGTGGTAACGCACCCCATGTCTGCGGATGATCTCCCCCAGCGGTTTCATGTAAATGTTAAACAGGATGGGCGAGAGAACCGACCCCTGAGGCACCCCACATGATAGGGGCCTAGGGGACGATCTCTGTCCTCCTGTCAACGCCGACTGCATCCTGTCGGCGAGATAAGAGGAGAACCACCGTAAAACGGTGCATCCCACCCCCAACTCGCCGAGACGATGCAGAAGGATACCATGGTCGATGGCATCGAACGCCGCTGAGAGGTCAAGTAGCACCAGGATGGAGGAATTACCTCCATCCCGGGCCCGCCAGAGATCATCCACCAGAGCGACCAAGGCAGTTTCTGTACTGTAGCCGCGCCTGAAACCCGATATTGAACCATATCATGTTCCATCAACCTTTTTAAGGAGACTGTAGTTTGGATTTTAAGTACAATATTACTAATAAATAATTTCAATTTATGTATTGTGCAACTAATTTAACTTTTAGAATTCTATTGCTTTATGTATTTGGATTACCAATGGTTCTAAGGCTAGATGTAAAAATGTTACACATGACAGAGAAATCATCATAAAAATGATAAATAACAGTTTATTTACAGAAGTTGATCTCACTCATTCACACTTCTGTGTGAATGAATGTTGTAATCTGACATTCTCAAACTATAAAAAATGCAGCATATTTAGGGAACATTTATTGTGCAATAGCCATATTACTGGCCAGCTAACCAGGAAAAGAGAGCATTCTAGATGGAGTCAATTTGCATTCCAGGCCTCCAACTATATATTTTCTGGGCTACTTCTCAACAGAGAAATCTAAAACTCTAAAATACAGAACAGTTTTATGCCAGGGTACAAATCACAGTGTCTCTTGAACTTAAGACCTTGGGATGTCAAGCAGAAATCCAGGCTGATTCCATCACCTAGTTCTGGTTAAAACAGAAACTGCAGCCAAAGTAGCCGCCTCTGTTCATATGCTAACAGGCTGGAACAGTTCCACTAAAACTCCCTGATTGCTTATTTATGACCCATCTTCCTCCCTTACTTGTTTTGCCAGTAAGTGGCCAGACTATATACTTATAATGAGAAGCAAGATGTGACCATTATTGCTGCCCACCAAGAAGTCAGGCAATAGATGTTTTTCCCCTAAATATATGAACTTCAGGCTATATGATACTCTATCTAAGGGAGCAATTAGGAGATCTGGCACCTTGATGCCTTTGCATAGTGATGTTTGATACTATAATCACCTCGACTTTCAGCTTATTGATTTCTTCTTTTGCTCCCCTGAGGCGAGCTGCATCCTTATCTAAGAGTTCCTGATTTTCTGCATACCACTGGAGTCTTTTTTGTAAGCGATTAATTTCACCTTTGTAGGACTCTTCCATAATTTTCATTTCATACGATTTCTCACCTAGGAGATAAAATGACTCATGCTTAATCCTTTTAGAAGCATCGTTGTTCTTTTTCTTTACTTTTGTTTTAAACTGTGAGCTAATTTTGTATATAAAACATCTTTCTTTCTTTCTTTCTTTTCTTTCTTTCTGTTTTTTCCTTACTCTTTCTCTGTCTCTTTCTTTTCTTTCTTTCTCTCTTTCTTTTTCTTTTTTCTTTGTTTCCCACCTTAATTATTTTTACAAATAGTTCAAGATGGTGAACATATTCAACACACCGGTCTTCCCCCTATTTTGCCTACAACAGCTCTGTGAGGTGGGTTGGGCTGAGAGAGAGTGACTGTCTCAAAATCATCCCGCTGGCTTTTATGGCTAAGACGGGACTTCCAAATGCTGATAGCGATATTCTTTGGGTTTCTTTTTCATAATGAAAAGAAAGCAATACAGGTGTTTTGCAATGCATGGGACCTTAAAAAAAGCACATTCTCCTCTAATCTTTAAAGGAGCTGCATTTCTTGCAAAGCTGTGGTGCCGTATAAGCCATACTAAAGAAGTGGCTACTTTAATGTTTTGTTCACAACCAGCATCGTGCACAGCAACAGAATAACAGAGTTGGAAGGAACCTCGGATGTCTTCCAAGGTCCAACCCCCTGCTGAGGCAGGAAACCTTATACCATTTCAGTTAAATGGTTGTCCAATCTCTTCTTAAAAACCTCCAGTGTGGGAGTACCCACAATTTCTGGAGCCAAGTCACTCCACTGATTAATTGTTCTAACTGTCAGGAAATTCCTCCTTAGTTCTAGGCTGGTTCTCTCCTTGATTAGTTTCCACCTCTTGCTTCTTGTCCTACCTTCAGGTGCTTTGGAGAAGAGGTTGAGCCCCTCTTCTTTGTGGCAGCCCCTGAGATATTGGAACATTGCTATCAGCTCACCCCTAGTGCTTTAAATGGAGCACTCTGGCTAGCAAAATGCCTCAGATTAAAATGTCCAAGTCACTGCCTCAAGACTCAGTGTGACTGTTGTCTACATATGAATACATACTGTATATTTATTTATTTATTTATTTGGCAGTTTTTCTATGCCGCCCTACTCCCTCAGGACTCAGGGCGGCGTACAACATTTTATGAAACTCCAAACAAATCATTAAAAAAGGCAATTTAAAACAATTAAAAAAACATATAAACACCATACACACATGGGGGAGACATCAGATATAAAGTCATCTCAAACTCACCCCGCCTGCAGGAAGAGCCATGTCTTAATGGCTTTTCGGAAGGCCAGCAAGGTGGGGATGATTCGGAAGGCCAGCAAGGTGGGGATGATTCGGAAGGCCAGCAAGGTGGGGAAGTTGGTTCCAGAGAGCAGGGGCCCCTACAGAGAAGGCCCTCCCCCTAGGCCAGTGGTGGCGAACCTTTTTAGGCTCGCGTGCCAAAAGGGGGGGGCGCGCTCGCGCGCGTGTGCCCACACCCATTCCCTCCCCCCCACGCATGCGCACAACACCCCCCCATGCTGCCCCCTGCGCATGCGCACACACCCCCACCCCCGCGCAAAGGCTTACCGGAGCCTGGGACGACGAAACCGGCAAACCGGAAGTGCGAAAAAACGCACTTCCGGTTTGCCGGTATGCTGTTTTTTGCACTCCGGAGGGTTCAGGGAAGCTCCCTGAAGCTCCGGAATGCAAAAAACTACAAAACGGACAAACCAGAAGTGAGGAAAAGTGCACTTCTGGTTTGTCCGTTTTGTAGTTTTTTGCATTCCGGAGCTTCAGGGAGCTTCCTGAACCCTCCAGAGTGCAAAAAACAGCACACCGGCAAACCGGAAGTGCGTTTTTTCGCACTTCCGGTTTGCCGGTGGGCAACCCTCGCGTGCCGGCTTCTATGGCTCCGCGTGCCACCTCTGGCACGCGTGCCATAGGTTCGCCACCACGGCCCTAGGCTATGGATATGCATGGAAGACACTTAGGCTGGAACTGCACTATTTCTCAAAGGCATCCCTTGCACAAACACATTAAATATTAAACAGATACAATGTTTTCCATTTTTAAGAACACAACAAAACAGCAATCTTATTCACTGGGAAATAGTCTTCTTAAAACAGGATGTTACCTGAGGCAGAAACAATCTGAGCTCTTGCCACATCTCGCTCTTTCTTCATTTGTGCCAAATCAACTTCAAGGGCTTGTTTATCTTGCTTTAGATGCTTTCTCTCTTCAAGCAAATTGGCTTCTGTAGCCTTCGTTCCCCACCCCACCCCAGCACAGGGATATCAGAGAAAAGAGACAGACAAAACATGTTATTAACCACAATTATTAATAACATTAAACATGTTACTGAGCTTTCCATATGGTGTGGAATAATGACAGATCTATCCAGAGATCTATGCCAGCGACATACTCCATATTCTGTTTATCAAGAAATCAGTCTGTCCAAGTGTCCAGGTGGAATTGCCACCTAATCATTTACAGCTGCAATTCCCACAAAATTAAGGTAGTGTAGATCACACTACACTTTATGGTAGGAAAGCGAACAAAAAGTTAATTTGCAATTTCAGTTCATGATTGGGCAAGTCATTGTGGCTCTACTTTATAAGAATTATATGGAAAATAAAGGGAAACTCCTCAACAATAAACTCTGTTGAAAATTGCCCAGCTGTTAGGGTCATCAATAAGAAAAAACCGACCCCCTGCCATAAACTGAAGTTTTATTTGAGTAAAGAAGGCTCCTGAAATTTGGGGGATTATTAGAAAGATGATGCACACTTTAAATGGAAAAGGATGATCATTTGGTCACAAAGGAACAGGAAGGTATTTGAACAGAAACTTTTCTGTGTTGATCTGTTAAATCGGTGTAATATATTTTATCAGCTCAATCTAGTGTTTATTTAGAAGGAATATTAAAACAGAGATATTATAAACATTAATCACATATCTACATATTGATGGTGTGAACATTGGCAATATTTTAAATATTAAAGCAAATAAATTGCAAAAAGACCTACCTTGACTGCTCGAAGTTCTGAAATCAAGTCTGTGAAATTCTGATTCTCAGATGGTTTATCATTCTGTACCCCATGTGGTAAAACATTATTTTTTTCCAGCTTCTCCCTATTTTAAATTAAAAAATTATCACTTTTGTACAGTTTTATAGTTAAGATAGAAAGTGTCTCTATTTTGGATATGTCCTGCAAATGAATCTAACTTTTATATGTATACGCATACTCCATTGCTGACTTCTTTGTTTATTGCAAATGACAAGAATATCTCAGAAAAATTTAGATGGTACTACTTCTATACTGGGATTTCTTGAATAACTTCCTTTTTGAAGCTATTCAATTTGAATAGCAAGATGATGATGAGATTCAGAACTTTATATTAGATGGCAAATTTACAAACTTAATAAGAAATCTGTCCTGACCCAAGCTACTTCTCTAAAATGGCTTCTCTTCTGCAAAACCTTTTCAAAAGTACTAAGTTAAAAAAAGGCACATAGAATAGAATTCTTTATTGGCCAAGTGTGATTGGACACACAAGGAATTTGTCTTTGGTGCATATGCTCTCAATATAATTCTACCCACTTTTTACAGTTTAAAAATGAGGCAATACTTGAAAGGCAACTCTTACCTACCGGTAACTACCATCCAATATTAGAATACCTGATTAAAGCCACTGATTTTGGTGGAAATGGCTACAATTGATTTGCTAGCTAAAAATCAATTAGACACAGCACAATTATAATCATGTTTATTTGGAAGTCCTACTTTTGTTCTATAGGAATTATATATCCAGATAAATGACACATTCCTCTATTTACTTTACCTCAGAAATAATAATTTATGCAAACGTATCATAGATTTTTGCCGTACATTTGAATAAACTCACTGTAAAGCTGCTAATTGAGTCATCAAACGCTGATTCTCTTTAAACATAATTTCCTCATTTGTCTTGTTATTTAGCTGAAGCTCCTTAACTTGCTTATATAATCTTTCATTCTCCTTAATTAAAAAAAAAGAACAATTAACTTAAGTTACTACGGGTTCATGTGAAAAGATGTGCATCGTTATCTGTAGTTTCTAATTCCCAAACCAGTAGTAGTTTGTTACATAAAATCAAAGTATTGTTGACAGATCTCATCCAACATTCTCCCTGGCTTAGAAAATTTATATCACAATAAACAGATTAAGTTGTTGCCCAGTGCTCAATTTCGTGAATCAATAACCAAACTCCAGGAACCTTATCTCTGAATAAATGTGCAAATTAAAAAAAACCTGTCTTTAAAACAATTCAGATCGAACAATATCTTGTTACTTTATGGGACACAACTGAAATATTTCAGGATTTGAATGGGAACCTATTAAATGAATAATGTTGTATGGATAGCAGCACAGATATGAACTTCTGCATTTAATTAAATACAGCTAGATTAAAGTGCTACACTGCATTGACATTTTGGTGTGTGTATCATTTGTAGTTTTAAAGTGGCTGTATGTTAAATTATATGACATAAGATGATAACATTTGGGAGGAGGAGGACGGGGCAAAACTAGCCCTTAAGTCTCATTTCAAATGTTGCTTCAATGATTGAGCCGGAAGCTTAATCTCTGCTCAACAAGAGGATTATCAACAGAGTAGGATGACCAGAACCAGTTACAGTCAAAAATTGGCAGCAGGATAGACTTATTTATTTCCTGATACAAATTATGTAAATATTGTCTTCACCTATGAGATTATGACATGAAGAAATTTACTAATAATTTGCGGGGAGAAAAAACTGATTATAAATCTAACAAATGACAAACAAATAAATACTGGTAAGGCTTCAAACTGAATTTTCCAAAAATAAGTTATTTTGCTTCCGATTTCTTTTGCTTCTTGTTTTGACAAGACAACTAACTGCTGCAATCGGAACTGCTGTCTAACACATTTGGTAGGCAGGACAAAAAGCCCAGAGTCACAATATTGCATAATCTTTACCTGGTGGTATCCTTGGAGAAGAAACTCTTGAGTCTGGATTTCTTTTTGGATTTCTTTCAACATTTCTTCATCGTTGAGATTTTTCTCATGAATACTTGACCACATTGTTCCTTTTTTTAGGTCTTTTATATTATTTAGCTATGAAGAAAATGCCTAAGCATTAAAGCGCATCTTATAAAAATGCCAAAAAAAATAATTTTACGTGTCAGCTGAATACATATATAATTGAGAGAATATAGGTATCATTATTCAAGTAAATAACATTCATTTATTGAAATGTTATATTACCTGGAAATCATATCTATATTCTACTTTTCCACCAAGTAGTTGATGTGTTGGATATGGGTTTATCTGGTTTTATAAAAGTGTCCCATATTTTTGTAATTATTAAGAAGTGAATAGTAGTTTTTTTCTTGTTTAGTAATATACATTTCAATACATAAAACTGTTTTTTATGTTTGTTATGTATTTGTTGTTGTCTTTTTCTTTTTGTATGTTTTTAAAATGTAAATAACTTAATAAAATTATTTTTTTAAAAACTGGATAAGAGTAGAAAGACAATCTTATATGGTTGAGTTGCATCTCCAAAAATACGAGTAAGGTGGGTAGTTTCATGGACATTTTTATCGAATGTAAGATAAATGTTGTTTTAGTGGAATACAGTAATCCCTCGTTTTTCGCTGGGGTTACGTTCCAAAAAGAACCCGTGATAGGCGAAATCCGTGAAGTAGTAACTTCAGCTTTGCGCATGCGCAGAGGGCAAAAGAACGCAGATGCCAACATCCAGGTGGGCGGGGGAAGCGGGTGGGGGAAGCCCCACGGCGCGAACGCCACCAGGTTGTTGAGCTGTGCGAACCGGGAGGATTTCACCCCTGGCCTCACGTGTATTTCACTGCTCTTGGCAAGCTGTTTTACCAATCAGCCAATCAGAATGCAGAACACAATGCACGATGCAAATCCGTGAAGCAGCGAGACCGTGAAAGGTGAACCGTGATATAGCGAGGGATTACTGTATACCAAAAGAGATGCTATTTATTAAGCGGAATGAAAAGGATATAAAAAGAATATAAGATGGTACCTGTGTTTGAAGAACATAATTTTCTTGGCTTAACTGAGACAGCTCTTTATCTTGCTGCACTTTCCTTTCCAGAATCTTTGCCTCCATTTCCTTCTCTCTTTGAAGGGAGGTGGTTTTCAGACGTTCAATCAAAGTATTGGCTACAGTCAATTTTCCCTCTGCCTCCTGTGCTCTTTTTAGTAAATAAAGCTCTCTTTCACTATGAAATGAGGAAATTGGGGCTACCTGATGACACACAGGAAATACATACAATATAGAACACAGAATCAAATTCAATTGCTAATTTTCTGTTCAGTTTTTTTTCATATAAAAATGAAATGTTTCATGTTTTCCAAGCCTGTTCTAGCATGCAAAATATTTCAACACTGTAGAGAGGAATGGAAACACTGCTGTTCATTAGGAAAATGCATCATTTTAGCACAGAAACAAATTAATTCAAGTACATAAAATATAGAGAAATAAGTGCTATGCTCGAGGAAGCATTTGAATGCATCCACATTTATTTTAATTAAAATGAATAAGCACAAAGATGGGAAAACACAAGAGCTGGCCTAAGCTCCCTGAAGCAAAGATGGGGAATCTATTATTCCTCCAGCTATTTGCACAACCCCCAGAATTTTCAGCAATAATCATAATGGTTTAGGCTGCTGGGAATTGTAATTCAACGTTTCCCAAAGCTGTTTTGTAAAAATAAGGATATAAATGAGACAAACAATATTACTATACTGTATCTCTTTTTCAGACAAGCCACCTATGTTGGAATTCCAATCTATCCCGTTTGCAAGAAAGACAATGTACAAAATGAGACTTTCCCTCCTCTTCCTGCCTTCTGTATCACCTCATATCCTGTCTCTGCACCCAAAATAAGGTATTGAGTAAATTGAGGGACTGCAGATTGAGGAAAGTCAAAATTAGCTTTTCGCCTTTCCTTGAATGTATGGGTTCTATTAATGTAATCCAATTCACATATTATAAATCCAATGATAAGTAGTTGTCTACGGTAGCACAACAATTATTTAAAACAAAACAAAAAAATGTACTTTTTGTGCTACAGTTTGGGTTCACTGTATATAAGCATAATGCCAAACTGGGTGTTCAGTTTCCTTTCACACATCTGAGGAGAGTATACAGGTAGTCCTCATTTAGCGACTACAATTGGAACTCACTCAGTAAGCCAAGTGGTCGCTGAGTGAAATGGCAAAGGTGCTTACTATCTTACTTCAGCTTTCTTTTGCTTTACATAAAGTAAACTCTTGCTTTACAAGCAAAGGTTGTTAAAAATGAAGCTTGGTAGTAAAGTTACTTCATCATCACCATGGCAACTGCAGTTGCTCAACGAGGACAAGCTGTATGTGAGTGACATTAAGAGTACTTCGAACCAAGAACCTCCCTCATATTCTGCATTTTCATTTCTCGAACATTCTCCTTTTTTTAAAAAAAACCTCCCCCGTTGAAGAACAGTGGTTGTACCACTAACCTTGTAACCCTGGCTGTCATTTTCTTTAGGCTCTGGTGGAAATTCACCTGGAGATGGTTGTCCAGGGTCAGCAGAATCATTTCTTTTGGGGAAGAGTGAATGGGGTTTTGTCTGAGTTACTTTAGTCACTGATGTGCCTTTGAAAGGAAAACAATCAATTACAGGTAGTCCTCGACTTACAGTGGTTCATTTAGTGACCATTCAAAGTTGCAACGGCACTGAGAAAAGTGATGTCAAGCCCGAGTCTTTGAGAAGTGACTTATCACCATTTTTCACTTACGACCTTTGTAGCATCCCCGTTATCAAAATTCAGATACTTGGCAACTGGTTCATACTTATGACCGTTGCAGTGTCCCAGGGTCATGTGATCCCTTTTTCCGACCTTCTGACAAGCAAAGTCCAGGGGGAAGCCAGGTTCACTTGACAATCGTGTTACTAACTTATCAACTTCAGTGATTCACTTAACAACTGTGGCAGAAAGGTCGCAAAATGGGGCAAAACTCACTTAACAAATGTTTCACTTAAGAACAGAAATTTTGGGTTCAATTGTGGTCGTAACTTGAGGACTGCCTCTATGTCTTTTTTTTTTAAAAAAAATTGCAACAAGGACTATATAATTTTTTATATAGATACCTTATGTTTCTTGGAATAATTATTATATGCCAAAAAGGTCAGTTATTTATTTAGCATTAAATTTATATTGCCGCCTATTTGCCCATTAAAAGTTATCATGACTTTTAATGGTTTCTTTATATTATTATCATATTATATCATGCCATACCATATTATATCAATTTTAAATGTTTTATAAATATACCTTTCTGCTTTGGAGGAGATTTGACTTTCAGAAGTGGATTTTTGTTGTTTTCCTTCAATGTCTTCTCGTTAACTGTAGGAAAGTGCTTTAACGAAGAATTGGGTTTTCCATATCCAGAGCTTCTAACAGAACTATGTGATCCACCCAAATGTTTCTTTCTATGAATAGTCATTGTGTTTTTACTACTCTTATACATTACTTGTTTATCTGGATTCTCTTTATTCCAAGTGTTGGATTGGTGCACCTATAAACAACACATACATGTATGTTATTGAGTAGTTTGGTTTCAGAATGTAAAATAGAGGCTCAATATTTAAAATAAAGTTATGCAACCACTGAATTATACTTCTATAGAATAGCAAGATAAACTTTTAACTCTAATTCTACCAAAATTATATTAGTTTGATTATATCCCAAATAAACAACTCAAACATCATATATAAAATTAACCAGTGGAACAGCTTGCCTCCAGAAGTTGTGAATTCTCCAACACTGGAAGTTTTAAAGAATAGATTGGACAACCATTTGTCTGAAATGGTATAGGGTTTCCTGCCTGAGGAGGGTTGGACTTGAAGACCTCCGAGGTATTCTATTCTATTCTATTCTATTCTATTCTATTCTATTCTATTCTATTCTATTCTATTCTATTCTATTCTATTCTATTCTATTCTATTCTATTCTATTCTTCTATTTGGAAACAAGTAGATACTCAGCTGCCTAAGCAGTAACCTAATCATAGTGGTCAACAGGTGTATCTTGAAAGTCATATTTCACAATCCTAGAAATCAGCTATTTCAAGAAAAATGAGAAAAGTGGGAGATAAATAGGAGATAGGGAGTATAGGTTGGAAGAATAGGATCAGAGTTTCAACCAGCAAAATTCTCAGCAGCTGTACCCAAGTATTAAACTCTGTTACCAAGCCGGATCTTTTTGAGTCCTCACTGTTGGCTTCTTATTGACAGGCAAAGACTTATTTTTTAATTTTGGGATTATAAAATAGATTTGTCCTGCTGAGGATTGGTTCCTTTTTTTTTTTGAAAGGTTACCTTTTGTTTAATGGCTTATTTTGGACTGGCTATAGCTGTAGAAGAATAAAACTCGTTTTGACTTTCCTGCTTCTTTGTGGTTTAAGTATGACAAGGAAAAGCTGCTCACCTGTCCAGATTTCCTCTCGTGATAGAGTGTTGAACAATTTGACAGAGTGCTTAATTTCATAACCCCATGTTTAATTTTATCAGCTAATTTCTCCTTGATAACTTTCAGATGAGGACTTTCTTTACTACTTTCATTTGCAACTTCTAAAACTGAAGTATTCTCTTGTTCACCATGATGGTTTAAAAGACAGCCAATGTTTTGAGATTCCATTGAAGTATCATTAGGATGTTCTTTAGATGGCTTCATTAATCCATCTGTGTGATCTTGTATGACTTTCATAGGACTATGAGATGGAAGGGAAAGAAAGCCATATATGAATAAGTCTGTTGTTTCTATTAATAATAGCTTATAGAGAAATTATGGACATTTGATTCTGAATTGCACACTAGTTTTATATAATTGTTCACGAACTGCAGCAAAACAATTACCTGATCTGGTAGGACAGGACTAAGCAATAATGGCACTAACAACAGATCACTTTGTAGCAGTTATAAAGAAGTATCTCCTATTTGGCCAGGTAAAGCAAACATGTTGTTTTCCATACACTCAAAAACTCAACTATAAAAAAAACCTGCACCCAATACAGTAACAATGAACTCTACTTATTTATTTTATACTTTTATATATTAGCATACAACAAAATAGAAAAAAATCAGAACGGTCTCCTGCAGCGGATGCAAAAAATTAGTAAACTAAGTGGGCTGACCACCTTTATGATTTCATGATTTATGATTTCATGGGCATACACTATTAAAGGGCTATATTTTAGATTGGTTATTGTTGGATCCATAAGCACCCCTTTGAAGCTCAGTCAAGGTTTGCCATCTGAATATGGGGGGTCTTGCTTGGGGGCGATTCTTTCCCATGCACACCTTAAGTCTTCTGTTTTACAGGTAGTCCTCGACTTACAACCATTTGTTTAATGGCCATCCAAAGTTATAACAGCATTGAAAAAAGTGACTTAGGGCTGTTTTTTACACTTATGACCATTGCAGTATCCCCATGGTCACGTGATCAAAATTCGGACCTGTTATGAGTCCCCTGGACGCATCCCCAGGTGCTAGTTCAGAGGAAGATGAGCTGGCAGCTGAGGGCTACGAGCCAGGAGTGTAGGGGCTGAGCACAGGGGAGCAACCAGATGAGCAGCCGGCTGAGTTAGAGACAGGAGAGGCTCAGCTGCAGCTGGGAAGCCCAGAGGCCTCCAGTGGAGAGGGTACACAGCTGCAGCTGGTCAGTAGAAATAAAGAACTACCTCCTCCTCCTCCAGATCCAAGAGCACGTAGGGCTGAGAGGAGGCAGGCACAAAGAAGGTCAGCCAGGCTACTCGCGAGGAGGTAGCCTCACCCCTCTTGATGAGCTGCACCAGGAAGCATTTAGCTCAGCAAGGGGAGTGAAATGATGCTGGGAACGACGTTTCCCTTTTCTTGCTGTGTGTTCTTGCTCTGAACTTTGGATGGTGTCTCTTCAGCTGTGGCCTTGCCCTGCCTTGTCTCGTGGCCTTGCCTTTGCCCTGTGGATTTGCCTTTGTCTTGCCTTGCCTTTTCCTATGGACTTGTCTTGTGGATTTGCCTTTGCCTTGCGGATGTGCCTTTGCCTTGAAACTTGCCTTTGCCTTGGGCACTTGCTTTTGCCTAGTGGACTGGGTTTGCCTTTGCCTTGAGGACTAGTGTTGGCTTCATTTGAGTAGCTTGTGGAACTCATTGGGGTTGAGCTGGTGCCAGCACAGGGAATTGCTGGGGAATACCAATGCAGGCTCGGAAGCCTTAATAAAGATTCCTTACACCTGTGGGGTGTGTGTGTGTGTGTATCTGTGTGTGAGCAGGACAGCACAGGACCCTAGGCAACTGGCCTGCATTTATGATGGTTGCAGTGTCCTGGGGTCAAGTGATCACCTTTTGCAACTTCGGATAAGCAAAGTCAATGGGGAAGCCAAATTCACTTGATAGCCGTGCTACTAAACAACTGCAATGATTCACCTCACAATTGTGGCAAGAAAGGTTGTGGCAAATGGAGCAAAACTCACTTAACCGTCTTGCTTAGCAATGGAAATTTGGGGCTCAATTGTGGTCATAAATCAAGGACTACCTGTACTTAGTGCTGCCAGCTGCAGGACTGAGCAAACAGATACCATTTTAAGGTTGAAAGCTTTCAGCTTAAATTCTTCACTCCAATTATTGATTAAATAGATGTTAGCAGCAAAGATATATTTAAATCTTATGAATAATATACTCAAGGAGCAAATGATATCCTACTAACACTACAGTAGTAATATCTTCATTTTAAAAAGGATTAAAGAAAAAAAAACACATGAAAAATTTCATTGGCTATGTCATGCATTTTCCAGAACGAATACCTAATAGGCTCCAGTTCAAATCCCCTGACAAAAGATGAATCTGCTCTGATAGGTTTCATCAGTTCTTCTATAGTGGGCAAATCTAGATAGAATGAAAACAAGACACTTGTTATTACTTCTGTAGCAAAAGTATTTTCAAATAAAATTTGAATGAAATTTCATTTTTTGGTCAGAAATTACTAAAAGAGTCCCTCTGGGAGATGGGCGGCATAGAAATTTTAATAAATTCAAATTCAAATTCAAGATTGGCAAAAACAATACCTGGTTATATTGGGACTGGCTTGTTTTGACCATCTTATTACATTCTACAGTGATTAATGCAGTGTATTAACCACTGATTTTAAACTGTTTTGAATAGCTCTGGTTTTACATTTTATTGTACATTTCTAGGAGACATTGGTGATCTACACAAAAGGGATAGTAAACTAAACTAAACTAAACTAAACTAAACTCAACTCAACTCAACTTAACTCAACTAAAACCAATAATTACTTTCAGCTTTTCTTCTTTGAGGTAATTTGTGACCTCCTAATTACAACCTACTGAAGCTTTATTTTTTTATAACCATACTTTACTTCAATCTTTAATATATTTATTTTCTATAGCAGCCTTCCTATTCTTTACTATTTTGCAAAGTCCAAATACTAGGCATGAAACAGTGAGATCAAATTTCAGCCACAGAGTATATTGGATGATTTAGGACAATTGTTACTTCTGCGCCCAAGCTTCCTCATAATTGTGAGAATACAATTACAGCTTTCAAAAGTGTCACATTGTGCTCCTGGAGGAAAGGAGGGATAGAAACTTAATAAATAATAACAAATTTGAGGTAATTCTCTAAAGTACGACTTTTTAGTGATTATTGATTTGGTTAGTAAAGAATGCTGCTGAATGGTATTAGACTGAGATTATATATTTAATTAACTATAATATGCAATATGTTAGCAATCATATCATAGTATCTTTTATTCAGGATCTTATAGCAATAGCACTTATATACCGCTTCACAGTTCTCTCTAAGTGGTTTACAGAGTCAGCATACTGCCCCCAACAATCTGGGTCCTCATTTTACCCACCTCGGAAGGATGGAAGGCTGAGTCAACCTTGAGCCAGTCAGGATCGAACTCCTGGAGTGAGCAGTGAGTTAGCCCGCAATACTGCATTCCAACCACTGCACCACCACAGCTCTTATACTGGTATATCCTATTTTTCCTACAGTAACAATCTTGCATGATAAGTTGAGTTGAGAAGCAATGAGTGGTCACAAATCACATAGTGAGTTTTTGTACATCAAAGTCCAGGTTTCAACACTTTAACCACTATAGCACATTAGCTCTATATTGTTAGCTCTATTTAAGAGATCAACCAAATATATAAGTAACAAAATTTATTGGAATGCTAGGCCAATATCAGATCCCACTGAATAACTGAGCAGCCATTGCTGCCACCAAGAGATCATAAATTTGCTGGCTAACTAAGGAATTACTCCTTTTGTTGGATGTCAAATAAATAAAATCCCGAAAGCTGAGGAAAGAACTCACAAGAATCAGATAGTCAATCAGGATAAGCAATCAAGATATAAAATGTAGCTTTCAATATAATATTTCCTTGGATGCCTAAACTGTGCTTCTAAAGCGTTTCCATATGCTAGAAAACTACACCACCAATTATGCTGGTCTGCATTACAGTATACATCTATGTTTAAATGACTTCTAGACTGATGCTAATACAATGACAAAATTCAAAAGGTGACTACTAAAGATGAAAGGGCATCAATGAATTGCCAGTGTTTAGTTCTGTTTTTTCAATTTCTTGAACTTTTATTTATATAGATTTAATTTTCTTACCAACAGACTAGTATGTTATACATCGTTTGATATATTTCATTTAAAAAAAAAACTAAAGGAAAACATTTAGTTTTTTAAATTTCATGGTTAAATTTGTAAAATGTTTCGCATCCTACAAATAGAACATGTTTCTTCTTTGAGAAGTTTCATGAAAGAGATTTCATGAAAGACTTTTATTCCATGAAAGAAACAATCTGCACAATGGCTACAATATAAGAAAATGAATTGCGCATCTTATTCACAGAGACCTTAAAAGGGTGGGGAAACACCGTAATATTGGCTTTGGGCATGAATAATGAGCTACAGTGGCACAGTGGTTAGAGTGCAGTACAGCAGGCTACTTCTGCTGCCTGCCTGCAATTTGGCAGTTAAAATCTCACCAGGCTCAAGTTTGACTCAGCCTTCCATTTTTCTGAGGTGGGTAAAATGAGGACCCAGATTGTTGGGGACAATAAGCTGACTCTGTAAACTGCTTAGGGAGGGTTGTAAAGCACTGTAAAGCAGTATATAAGTCTAAGTGCTATTGCTATTGCTACACCCACAGGAGTCAGACTCAATGACACAAATCTCGTTCCCATAAAATAATTGTCTACCCTCCTTTCTAGAAGAATGATAGCTTGATAAGAAAGAGTCATGTAATTAGCTTCATTAGCACAATTTTGGAAATCAGCGACATAATGCAGTCTCATGGGATCACAATTCACAGAGGTGGGTTCTGCACTTTCTCTGGTGCAAACAATGATGTCATCAGAGATAAAGCAGAAGAAGCAATAGCAATGGAAATTTTAGTATTATCATGGAAGGAGCTATTTATATCTTCTTTGGAGGGGGGACCATGACTGAGAACACAATCCAGCAATCGGAATATGTTTCATTTAAGCGCAAACAATCTTGGGAAGTACCAGAATTTACCAGAATTAGTAATGGAAGTATTTTGGGGGCAGCTTTCTTTATTTTGTGAAGGGTCATTGACTAAGCTCTCTTCCACTTCCATTTTTTCATCGTTCTGCTCATCTGTAGCTCCTAAAGACTGTTCAACGTGACGGTAAGCTTGCTGCAAGGCTTCAAGGTCGCTGTTTGTTTGCCCACTGGAAATACCTGAAAGGAGAAAAATTAAATGTTTCCAGATGCGGTAGGCTGAAAATAAAATATTCATGAGGAACAAATCAGTAAAATAACAGCACTAGTAACCTAGTGTGACATAAGCAAAATTCCAATGTCGCACAGGGTTCAAAGCTTGATCAGGCAACATCAGGATGTTTAACCTCTTGCAGGCACTCAATTCAGCTCAGGATTTTTCAAGCTCAGAGCAGATTTTATGAGTGAACAAAGGGAAAGGGAAATCCCTCTGATTCTTTCCATTGTTAGGAACTTCGGACAAAGGGAGTTTTGTCCGGGGCAATAGATTATTGGACCCTTTCATTGCAATTGTATAATATACCGTATTTTTCGGAGTATAAGACGCATCTTTCCTCCTAAAAGAGGCTGAAAATTTGGGTGCGTTTTATACTCCGAATGTAGCTTTTACTAAGCTTTTTTTCAGTCCTAACAAGGAGCTAACAAGTGAAGCGATTTTCCGTGCTTAGGATCTTTCCTTTGCCTGCTTTTTTTTCACTGCTGCTCCCTCCGACAATCAGCTGGGCTTCTGTACTTTAGAAGCCTTTTTTCAGCCCTAACGAGGTGCTAACCAGTGAAGCGATCTTCCGTGCTTTGCTAGCGAAGCGATCTTCCCTTTGCCTGCTTCTCTCATTGTTTCTCTCTCTGAAGAGAGAGAGAAGTGAAGTGTTTTAGAAACTGTTTTTTAATCCCCAACCAGGGGATAAAAAGCAAGCACGCGTGCTCAAAACCAGCAAATGAATGTGCTGAAGCTGACCAGACTAAGGACTAGCCAGTTGAATACCTGGTAGGCAGATTATTTTTTCCTTATTTTCCTCCCCCAAAACTAAGGTGCGTCTTATACTCTGGTGCGTCTTATACTCCGAAAAATACGATATATATTTATTATAAAGCATCTTCCGCTGAGATTCAAATACAAACGTATCTGGAGATGAGTTTCATCAAGTTCAACAGGATTATTTCCAATAAATATACTTACGATTTAAATGTAATTGTGTTAGATTGTAACAGCAGATTTTAACCAACCAGTAAGCACTAATGTAAAAAAAATGTAGATTATATCTACACATAGTACTATAACTTAAATTCAGAAGCTAGTAAGACCAAAGAACAGAAAAATAGCATTCCGTGATTTTTCTTGCATTTTCCTTCATCTCAAAACTAGATTCAGCATATAGGGCTAGAGGTAGTATATTTGATCATGTGGAAAAAACAACACAGTATCTAAGCTACAGTTGCATACTTTAAGGCCCTTTGATTTTAAATACTGGATTTTCTGCCACTGAAATCAAGGGAAAGTCAGTGGGAAGTTTTATTTTGCTTAGATGGATACTTACATGACCAAACAGCAATTTTAATGAATCCAAATGGAATGAGACAGACTGCTCCTGCCTCACATCAGTTTACAGCAGGGGTGTCAAACTGGATTTCTTGGACTTGGAGGGCTGGATCAGCACTGTAGCTCTCTGTGGGCCGGTTGGGGGGGGGAGATGGGACGGACACCTCCTGCAGCACACTGCTGGCCAAAACAGGGTGCGGGGGGGCCGCACGTGTGCTCCCGTGCCCCGTTTTGCCCAGCAGGGTGCTGCAGGAGGCAGTCCAGGCTGAAAATGGAGTGCGGGAGGGCCACACGCGCCCCCGTACCCAGTTTTGGCTGCCAGAGGCACTGCGGGCCGGTCCTTTGCTATTTCCAGGCCAGCCCCGTGGGCCAGATTTAAGCACCTTGCGGGCGGGATCCGGCCCACGGGCCTTGAGTTTGACACACCTGGTTTAGAGCGTGATCAATAGAAGGAATAATTAGCAAACAAAAAGTAGCCTTACCTGTTCCAGTCATTTCTTCTGTAGTGATTTCTTGAGCTGTATGTTGTTCTACCTCAGCTGCATCTTGCTGTTCATTGGCTTTTGGAGTTTCTAAAACTGACTCCTGGGAATCCAGAAGAACTACAAAGGAAGAAGAATTGTATCTTCTCTACATTAGTATAGATGAAAAAAAAGGTAATGCCAATCTTACGCTTAACCTGTAACACTGGAGTGGGCAACATGCAGTAAAGTTTAATATGTAGACATTCTAAAAATTGTTTAGATAAGAAACTTTAAGATAACACAGTAAATATTTAATAAATATATTAAAATATAAAAGACTTTAAATAAGAAAATGAAAAAGATATAAAATTATGTATAAAATGTTAAATCATTTATAATCATAAATTCTTTGCAACAAAATGTTAAAGTACAAATCACGGTTCTTGCTAATGCAACAACCGGATTTAATCATGTCTCATTCTTGCAGATGGTTGGGGAAAAGACTGCAATATTAAGTATTCTAATTAGGCAGAAAGCTGTGTCACTCAGTGGGACTTCTTTTAAGTAAGCATATATACAAAGGGACAGCACTTTTCCCCAGTTAGTAGTATGCTTTTCTTTGTAGAGAGACTGATGGGTGCTATCCTGAAGCTTGCCTCTAATTTTAAAGAATGCAGTTCCAATATATACTTACAAATTTTTACTATTTTAAACTTTATATTATTTCCAAAATTGAAAAATAAATGTTGATGTCATTTGTTCATTTACATTGCCATTTTTATTTTTGACCAGTCTTTGAAAATGATTTCTAGACAAAGTTTGTTGTATAACACAAATCTATAAAATCTTTCTTTTTCCAGTTACAGTGACTGATATGAGTACTGTTGACATCAAAGTATTCCTGTAATCTTTTCTAATAAAATTTAGGGATTAATAATAATAATAATAATAATAATAATAATAATAATAATAATAATAATAATAATAATAATAATAATAATAATAATAATAATAATAATAATAATAATAATAATAATAATAATAATAATAATAATAGCTGCTTTCATTTCATGGGGAAGCCAGCACTATGATAAGTAGAATTAAAGGAAATGGGCCTATTATGTTTGATTATTTATCTCCCAAATTCAGGAAGATCAAACTCATTTTATAATATATAATTTCATATTATATGAATTTGATACCTTTGGCCAGCATGCCTGTCCTTTCCTCCTAGAAAATAAAATAATATATATATATATCACATACTTGTAAAAAATAAATCACATACTTGTCAAAAATTATTTTGAATATGAAATAGGAAACTTTCTTGAAACAATTTCCCATTTTACAACTGAAAATTTTGATGTTTTGATGTTTTTCACTGACATAAAGTATTTCCCTTACATAAAATTTAAGTAGCATCAAGTCAAAAGATACACACTACTGAAAATCATAGTTTAAAAAAGTAAATCAAAATCTGAATAATACTTTAAGGAAATAATAATTGGAAGTATTTAATACATGTGCAAATCATTCCAATCATTGTGCCTTTCTCCACAACATTCTGTTCTGGGCATAAGAATTCTAATGTATGTATTGATTTCCAATAGCCAAACGATTAAGATTAACCATCGTGGCGCAATGCAGTATTGGCTCAAGGCTGACTTAGCCTTCCATCCTTCCGAGGTTGGTAAAAGGAGGAGCCAGATTGTTTGGGGGCAGTGTGCTGACATTTGTAAACCACTCAGAGAATACTGCAAAGCACAATGGAGTGGTATATTGCTATTCCTTGAATGATTTTGGTGAAGAAAACTGATTAATACATTCAGTGCTTTTAAACCGGCCCTTTTACTGAACAGAATGCTTCATCTGGGCTGGAAATACATCACAGTACACATGAAAATACAAATCAGAGAAGATGGCTAGGAATACAAGAAAACTTAGATGGTAATATTTTATACTATTGGATTAGAATATATTATTTATTCGCAATCCTATTTGTTCATTTTTTAGAAGTTTCATACATAAAATTTAATGTTGTACAGATTGATAATATCATTATTATATCATTTAAATATTAGAATCCTGATTCAGCTTTTATTAAATCAGGAACATATGCCTTTGGAAATAATATTCCTTGCTCTACCATTATAGGATCCTGTGATTCCCAAATCTGTTTTAAAAATATATTAAAAACAGTATGTACTGTATGTCTCAAGAGAGTTATGTTTGGCATCAAGATCTTTAATCATATCATTATTGTTATGTGATTTTGGCATTGATGCTGAGCCCTTATTGTTCTTTTATCCTTCCCATAGTTTCACTTTATAGTGGTAATATTTTTATGATTCCAGAAGCATAAATTGCCTGAAGAGCTCTGAACATAATTAGATGCCAGCTATGAAATGTTACAAGCTACATGTATCTTCAGGAGCAAAGCCAATAAATGCATTAAAAGTCAACTGTATGGCACATTTCTATCTTTGAACATTTGGGGTTTCAGTGCATGACATCCCATGACTGCTCACCTGGATGCATATTCCACTGAGCTCAGTGGTCCTTACATCTCAAAAGACAAGTTTTAGACAGCAGTGTAAATAGCTAAGTAAGCCCAGAGTTGGATAAAACATTGAAACCACAAAATTTAGAATGCTTAAAATAGGAAGTGATTGTACTTATCACAAATGCTCACAGTAGCTTCAGACGTGACCACCTGATCAGCTTTGTTGTCTTCATTACACTCTGAATTTTCCTCAAAATCCTCACTATAATCACCTGAATGTTTGGAGGAAAGTGTTTAGTTCTTCAAAAGAAATAAGAGAAACAATGCTATTTTCCTTTCCAAGGATCTATTTCATTCTTTTATTGGATCAGATCAAACAGTTGGGAAAACTTTCAGTTATAGCTTAATGTTCTTCTTCCAGCACAGGGCTGTCAAACTCCCGGCCTGTGGGCCGGATGCGTCACGCGCTGGCCACGCCCACGCCCGGTTTAGCGAAGGGGAAAAAAGTCCCCATACGTCACGTGCCGCCACCGTGACGATGTGAGTTTGACACTCCTGTTCCAGCAGAATAGCCAGCTATGTAATTGTGCTTATAAATTGAATAATGTTACAGGAGTAACAGAAATGTGCAGTTTCTCACTGAATTGCAATGGTGCAAGCAAGCATTAAGATACATGGTTTAAATTCTTTCTATTTAAACTGTGTCCAGTTCTGACTTAAAAGTATATATGCAGATACTGAAAAAAAACAAAAACCCAAACCTATTCTACAATCACTGGTTGCATAAAGCCTCCACATTCTGTTGCAATGTAACAGATTCTCTGGATCAGCCTGTTAGGCCTGGAAACCATCTTGGGAGTTGGATCTTCAGGCTTGCCACATTTAGTGCTGTGGGAAACCGGGAGGGGGGGGGGTGTTACTTGGAATCCTGACACAGACTCAATGGCCTAATGGCAACAATATTTTCTTATTTGTCTCAAGTAACTCTTGACTTATGAGAAATTGCCCTTTAAATTAATGTAATATCTCATGACTGCCTTTCATGAATCTGTACGATGAAATAATAAATTGACAACATCCTTTGGAAATCAATATCATGTAAGTAAATAGTCATTAAACTTAGGTTACTAAGTAAATTGTTTGAAATTACCAGATTTTTCATGACTCATACATTCACTGTCATTTTCTTCTTTTGTCTGTTTTACTTGAGGCTGTTTGCTGCAAAATATTAGGAATGACAAAATATTTTTCTCTTTACACTTGATTGAGGATATTCATTCTAATGCTATGCTGCTCTAACAGCAAAAATATTCCTTTCAACCACCCCCAAATTTTTCCTAAGCAACTAAAGGCAGGCAGGATGGGTGGAAGTAGTCTGTGAATATCCATACCCAAAAAAGATTTCAAAACATAGAATCTGTATTTAAAAAAGAAGAAGAAGAAGCTATAACCACCAATTTTGCTTTACTTATATTTATAGATATACAATTGAAAAATATTTTAGCCCATTAAGGCTTTAATAGTGAAAATTCCTTTACTAATAAAGACTAAATCTTAGTCTAGTCCAGTATTCAATTACTATTGTCTTACTCCTAGATTGTATCTGCATTAATCCTAGTTTGGACCTAAGAAAAATACTGTAAAAATACGGATGGCCATTGAACATTTGTTTGTTTATTTGTTTGTTTGTTTTATTGGCCACCCATCTTACCACAGGGTAACTCTGGGTGGCTTATAATCATAAAAGGTAAATATACAAGCCAAAGGTTACGATCCAATTAAATACGGGGAAGGGGCTGGATGGGGGGGAGGTGGGATCTGTTGTTAATTGATCAACCACCTCCACTGTGATGTTTCCCCATTGGAGCCCCAAGCTAGCTGGCAGAGCTAGGTCTTTAGGCTCTTACAAAAGGTCAGGAGGGTTGGATTTCCCCCCAATTTATTTATGTCTTATTTATGTTAACATTGAGAGGTGAACATTTTCATAAATGAACAGAATCACAAATGGTAATCCATTTTTCTAGTCTATCCAGAAATATCTGCTTGCTTCCCATTTCCAATCTCACTTTCCTGTTCGGCTTCCTTTTGTTATCCATAAGATGCCATTTTCTACTCTACAGCTTCCACCCTACTTTTCAATGCTACAATACAGTATGAATATTTATTTGGCACAATTTGTTTTCACGGTTTCATAGTTACATTTCCAAACTACTGCAATTCAGCATATAACTACCATTGCTATCTTTGTTTACTTTACCGTAAAAATGTGTGCAGGATTTCAGAATTATTAGAGTCTAGTTCCTTATTTAATTTTGAGTAGTCTATGGTAGAGGATGCTCCTTTCTCAAGGTCAGCAAAAAACTTCTCCTTTTCTTCTTCTTCTTCCAAAGTATCCAATCCATCTCCCAAAATATTCTCACTGGGTCCCAAAGCAACAACCGAATCTGAATGATAAAAGTATCAGAATATAGATAACCATATGAGTTTATACCTTAGTACTGTAACTGCCAAATGACATTCAGACGTTTTAAATAAGAAAACAATAATATTAGCATATGGTTCTAAATTCCCATTTGTTTAAACATAGGAAGTAAATTCAAGACTACAAAGGAATGTGTGGGCAGGCTGGTTCCCAGTGGGGAAAAAAAAGAAAAAAAGAGGAAAAAAGAAACATGCTTTGTCTTTGTATAGCAGGATAGTTTTGTGAGCTCATATGGTTTGAATGAACTATTGGACTGGGGCAATTATACAACTAGTACAGAAACCCAAAGCCCATATATTTTCTAGAGCTGAGTTGTAAAACACTCCTTGAATCAATCACAGTGCGTTTTAAATTGTGGCACCAGGGTAAAAATAAATATATAACATTATTTTGAAGTGACCATTTCATTTCTTCAGAACTATGCAACATAAAAACCACTTTAAAAAATAATTCCTAGTCTATGCTTGCAATATATTTGTTAGCAAATTCTTAAAATATAGTATAATAAAAGAGACGTTTAGTGTCAGAAGCACTTTTACCATTTGATTCCAAACTATCTTTGCTTAAAGAGACAGAAACACCATGAAGCTGCGGGAGCTGGAGATCTTCTCCAAAATCTTCATCTACTTCCTCAATAGAAGGAGAAAGCTTCCGTGATTTCAGAAAGCTCTTGCTGGTGTCACGTATACCTTAAAACATAGCCGGGGAAAGGGGAATGAATATTGATACATCTATACTCAAACACAGAAATATATTGAATGATGGGTTCAAGTACTTTGCCTACTTAAAATCTCCATTTTCCAAACAGTTTACATATTGCATTTGGTCTAAAAAGCTACCCAAGAATTGTGATGTGAAAAGTCATATTCGCAATGTATGCTTTCCACAGAACACTTTGGATTTTTATGGCAATTAAATTCATTAACACAACAAAATGACAACCCTATTTTCTAAATTACTATTAACGAACGAACATCCAGTTCTCATTTGTTTCATTGATAATTTAAAAAACAAAAAACTAGATCCACATTACAGAATCTAGGATCTGCTTATCTTATAAATATAATTGTATTTAAGGATAAATTATGTTACTGAAAAATATTTCATATTTAAATAGTTCCATACAACAGATTTAACTACAAAACAGATTTTTTTTAAGCTTGGATTATATATATTGTTTTGAACTGAATGCAAATTCAACTGCAGTACAGAGAGAATAATTCTTCAGCTGCTCGATGAATCCTAAATATACAAACGAATAAATCATTTTTATAAATATAATTGGAATATAATTTTGCTGAAGATTACACAGAATATTCACCAAAATATTTCAACAGAACTCAATAAATTTTGCAGCAGAAGGTCAATCATTCAGATGAAGAACCAACATCACCCTTATATAATACACACAGCTTCTTTATAGGACTATTTTTAAAAATGTAGCCTTCACAATATGGGCTCTCACTTGACTGACTGGCCATCAAAGAAATCAGATTTCTCATATACTTGTCATTAGCTTAATTTGAATCACAGTAGGATTGTTGTAATTTTTCAAAATGGTGCATTTAAACATTAACTGAAATCAGTATTTTAACAATGGCTTATTACATGGCTTTTGATTAAAAACAAATTTATAGAATTAAATGTTTCATAAAAACACAGGAACTGTCCACCTAGTTCTTTACTGACTGGTGCTTAAAGTTTAGAAAAGACTCACCTAAAAGGCAGTCCAGGAGTAAATACGATTGAATACCCTGATTCATAGTGATTCAATAGATTTTCAGATTAAAAATATTTTCAATTCTGCTTCTAGATGACATAGGTTAACTAATCTTATATATAAGCAAATTAGCACCATCATTTTAGCAAGTTCACTCCCCTTGAGATTATAATTGGCAATAACTCACACTTACTTGATCAGAAAATTAGTAACAAAGTAAAAGCATAGTTACTAGAAATAAATTAATTTTGAGTCACAAGACATCACAGCTAACATCAAACATTGGCATTAATAAACAGGAAATTTAATCCAGTACCAGGCTCATTATCTGAAAATGATACCCTCTTTTCACAATCTTCAGCCACTGCATCTTTTCTCCCAGTAAGTTTCTTCTCATTCCCTTTTGATAAACTTTTGATAAACTTGCTCTTTTTTGGAACTTTGGAAATTCAAGAAAATAACAGAAAAGATTGCAACAGTGAGTGAAAAGTAAAACCAAACCACCAAGAATAAAAAAAGCAGAGTAGAGATAGTGTCAATTTCTAGATATGCCAAGTATGAAAGTTTGGGATCAGAAACAATTTTCATTTAAAAATAATAGCACCCAAGAGTACTATTTTCTCTAATCACTTGCTCGAACAAATAATATATGAGAGAATTTCTTCAAACTATAGAAAACACTGCTAAATCGAAGGAGAGAAATTGCAATGCACTAGCAAGCATGTATGTAGGTGGTTGTTTGTTTTATTTACAGTTGCATTTTCAGTTAAATGTTGCAAATCTAACTTTTGTCAAGTAACAATAAAATAACAAAAATAATAATTTCTACTTCTAAGCATTATTTCATTTGACTGCATTTCTGGATGGTTTACTTTCTTTCTTATAACTGAGGTAACGCCTTAACAGACATTTCAAGATAAACAATCTATTTTGAATTATACACAGCTTATATATTGCCTTTCTGTTTTTGAAATTGCTGCAAGAAAAGTGTCACGTTTCAATAATAATAAATAATAAATTATTATTATTATTATTATTAATAATAATATTAATATTAATAATAATAATAATAAAGAAATAATAATAATTTCTTCAGCAAAAAAAATCCCAGAAGCATTAATATTAAACAAGTGTTTTGATTCTCAGACTGTGTATTCCAAAAACCTTAATAGCTATAATTGAATTAACGTATCATCTAAAATCTAAAATTGTTTAAACTTACATAATGGGATTCCAAAAACTGATGAGGTAAGTCCTACTCCCACTGGCATAAGTATAATAATTTATCCTGTCCACTCTAGTCCCTTGCTCTCCCAAGATATCTGGACTTATATGGGAAAGGACATTTGGTAACAAATAATCTCTCTGCTTATTGTGGATCGGAGAGTCCTTCCATTTGCAGAATTGCAAATCTAGATCCCGCTTACTAAAAACAAGGCTAAACAACTGAATTTGCTTTTATCATCTCATTTCTAAATATTTTTTTCTTGTACTTTTCATCAGAAAGAAGAATACTTCAAAGTATCTCTTTTGAAATGGTAGCTTAAGAGCTATAAATATTATAATGGGTTTTTTTTCTTTACAAATGTTTTATATTAAAAACAGGGCACTGAATTACGAATTTTCATTGCAAACTTAACTCTTCACAAAACTGAAATATACTTTACAGTTCATTAAGCTTTACTACTATCTACCAAATTTTATCCAATAGTGATCATATTATTTGATTTTCACCCATTTCAAAAAGTATATTGATCTTCATGTTGCTTCTTTCAACTAAGTTTCATTAGAGGACAAGCAACAGAATAAATGATTTATGATTAAAGTACAATGTTATATAAAAATCCCAAACTACATTATTATAAGACAGTGCCATATGAGAGATGAGATTTGCCAGATCCACTATTTGGGTATTTAGTTGGAAAGAATACTCTAAGTGTTCCTGTACAATGTGCTTTACAGTTTAATAGTTAATTTCTCAATGAACACATGAAACACCTTAACAATATGAGTCCTTGAATATTTATTTGGAATGGTACTTGATCTCTAATATATATGGTTAAGAATATAAGTTTGACCTCCAATATCTACTTCTCCTGAATCTTATTTGTTTATGTAAATAGGGAGACAATCACAAAGTGCTTTGAAGTGTTATAAAAAGAAGAATGAACTTATTTATAATTACTCATATAATCATAGTTTTTTAAATGATTAGCAAAAGATATAGGTAGAATATAGCACAATATAGCTTCAAACAACTCCTGAAACAGTTGCCCAAACTCAGAAAAAGACACTCTGCTTAATATTGTTAAGCACGTCTTTAAAAAAAATTCGTCCTACAATTTCTATTCCATTTTCTCTCCTTCTCTGTCTCCCACTCACACACACACATAAACACCCCCATCTCTATACATTTGAATAAAATTCAGCTTGAATCAATCCACTTTAGATTGAAATCATGTTCATTGAAGGTAATTTACATGCAGGTCTAGTATGAGTTGCTGTGTATCCCACTTCCCAGGCTAGACCTGAGAGAAAATTACTGACCCAAAATTTACACATACATTCCTGTATATATAGACACAAATAAGAGTATAAAAGTGATTCACTGACACCTTGTGGCAGAGATGTTACATAGAATAAATTTTAGTACAATACCATCATCTGAATCATCTTCTGTTATCCACCATGGCACATGATGCTTTTTATTTTTAGACTGCTCAAGCGATTCAGGAATAACATTTTGATTTTGTTCATTTCCAAGTGAATCATCTGAAAGAGACTGAGTAAAAAGAGAGCCAATTTGCTGGTTAATATTTATTATTGCTTCACTTTTATGAGCCAACCATGTTAAAGCATGTTTAGTGCCACTGATTTTAAGGAGGTTTAACAAATAAGAAAATACAGTGGTTCTTAATATAAAATTTTGCACCAAACATGTCCGTAATAAATTGTTGGAGCAGGTCACATTTTTATGATAAAGTGTAGTATTTATACGATGCTACTAGCTATTCCTCCAACAGTATTTAGCCTACAGATTCATCTCTGATTGTTTTCCAGATTCTATTTTCAATCATTTTCATTTCCAGCAATGGAGAACAACCTTTTGGGCACCAGAGACCGTGGGGGGGGGGCATGGTTTTGCATGCTACCTATATCTTGCACTTGTGCAGATGAAGCTTTGCTCGCTTGCCCAGTCCAGTTCCAGATAGGTTGTGGACCGGGGATTGGGGACCCCTACTTTAATATAAATATGAGTTGATGTCAGGATAAGTCATTTAACAATATTATAGAAAAGGGCACAATATTCTATTGTTACACTGAAAACAGACAAATAAAAATATATCTGTACCTCTTTTAAAAACTGCTCAAACTTTTCATCTATATCTTTAATTGAAAACCGGTGAGCCATAGTTAGCAACAGAGTTCAACTTCCCAAGTCACTGGGGTGATCAACAGATCCTGAAATGAAAAAGGAGCATGTATTTATTGTGGCCAGAAATTTAAATTTATTACTTTCTATGCTTACATGATAAAACTTCACTTGGCCTATAATGAGGGTGGACTATACATTTTTCCAAATGCATCACCAAATTTAAGCTCCTGTTGCATTGGGGCAAGGAATGCAAAATCTATATATATAAAAGCGAAAACCACTCACACTGCGATCACGAAATCTCCACAATTGTAAAGCCTACAAACTTGAAATTTGGCACGTATGTTCCTCTTGGCTTCTAGGTGCTCGCTAAGAAAGGATTTTTCAAAATGACCATCAAATCATTAGTATTTCTTATATTATTATTAACATGCTCTGATGCTAATTAGTTAGATGTTCTACTCCCCCTCCCAACTTGAAAATAACTCTGGAGAGAATGGGATAGCATAGGAGAGGCTTCTGTGGGGCAAGTCTGAGGGACAAGAAGGGGCTAGAAAGCCTGAGGGAGAGAAGGGAATAGGATAGGGGAGGCTTCTGTGGGGCAAGGCTGAGGGAGAGAAGGGGATAGGATAGGGGAGGCTTCTGTGGGGCAAGGCTGAGGGAGAGAAGGGGATAGGATAGGGGAGGCTTCTGTGGGGCAAGGCTGAGGGAGAGAAGGGGATAGGATAGGGGAGGCTTCTGTGGGGCAAGGCTGAGGGAGAGAAGGGGATAGGATAGGGGAGGCTTCTGTGGGGCAAGGCTGAGGGAGAGAAGGGGATAGGATAGGGGAGGCTTCTGTGGGGCAAGGCTGAGGGAGAGAAGGGGATAGGATAGGGGAGGCTTCTGTGGGGCAAGGCTGAGGGAGAGAAGGGGATAGGATAGGGGAGGCTTCTGTGGGGCAAGGCTGAGGGAGAGAAGGGGATAGGATAGGGGAGGCTTCTGTGGGGCAAGGCTGAGGGAGAGAAGGGGATAGGATAGGGGAGGCTTCTGTGGGGCAAGGCTGAGGGAGAGAAGGGGATAGGATAGGGGAGGCTTCTGTGGGGCAAGGCTGAGGGAGAGAAGGGGATAGGATAGGGGAGGCTTCTGTGGGGCAAGGCTGAGGGAGAGAAGGGGATAGGATAGGGGAGGCTTCTGTGGGGCAAGGCTGAGGGAGAGAAGGGGATAGGATAGGGGAGGCTTCTGTGGGGCAAGGCTGAGGGAGAGAAGGGGATAGGATAGGGGAGGCTTCTGTGGGGCAAGGCTGAGGGAGAGAAGGGGATAGGATAGGGGAGGCTTCTGTGGGGCAAGGCTGAGGAAGAGAAGGGGATAGGATAGGGGAGGCTTCTGTGGGGCAAGGCTGAGGGAGAGAAGGGGATAGGATAGGGGAGGCTTCTGTGGGGCAAGGCTGAGGGAGAGAAGGGGATAGGATAGGGGAGGCTTCTGTGGGGCAAGGCTGAGGGAGAGAAGGGGATAGGATAGGGGAGGCTTCTGTGGGGCAAGGCTGAGGGAGAGAAGGGGATAGGATAGGGGAGGCTTCTGTGGGGCAAGGCTGAGGGAGAGAAGGGGATAGGATAGGGGAGGCTTCTGTGGGGCAAGGCTGAGGGAGAGAAGGACATAGGATAGGAGACGTTTCTATGGGGCAAGGCTGAGGGAGAGAAGGGGAGAGGAGAGGCCGATCGTAACTATTCATTAATTTTCAAGCTGCAAGTGTCCATTTATCAAGCCTGATCACATAGTTTCGTAGCGGAGCACGAGTATTCAGCTAGTCCATATAATAAGTTTAAAACACTCTTAGATTAAACTATAACTGTTTCAACAACCTCCAAAGAAACATCCTAATTTAAATTGGTACTTTGTTCACATGCATGATGTGGCATTTTGCACTGATGGTGCTTCCACTATAGCTCTCAATTCATCTATTAAGAATGCTTACTATTCATCTTTCTCTCTTCTTCTTCCACATAGATAACCATATATGGTAGATAGTTAGCAATTGTTTTTGTATTCTGTATAGATATAGATAGCCATTTTGTATATTGTTATACAATATACAGGTAGACCTTGACTTACGACCACAATTGAGCCCAAATTGTTTGTTGTTAAGTGATGTTTGTTAAATGAGTTTTGCCCCATTTTACGACCTTTCTTGCCCCAGTTGTTAAGTGAATCACTGCAGTTGATAAGTTAGTAACCTGGTTGTTAAAGTGAATCTGGCTTGTCAGAAGGCTGCAAAAGGTGATCACATGACCCCGGGACACAACAATGGTTATAAGTATGAACCAGTTGCTAAGCATCTGAATTTTGATCACATGATCATTCATGGGGATGCTTCAAAGATCGTGTGAAAAATGTTCATGTCACTTTTTTCAGGGCTATTGTAACTTTGAAGGGTCACTCAATGAACTGTTGTAAGTCAAGGACTATCTGTACAGGCTTTGTAAGGCTGTTGGTTTTCCGGCTGATAAGCCCAGCATCTTAACCGCTAAGCCATGTGCCGCCCTATAGATATAGATAGCCATTTTGTATATTATGTTATATATTCAGTGTTAATTGAAAACAGCCTTCAAATCAGTTTTTGAGGAGTTATGAATAGAATGATTCCTACATTCTAATTCTGTAGTAATAGACCTTCTGCGGCAGCCCCTCCCCATTTCTCTTCCAAAGCTATTCTGTATTTTGAGACACCTTCAAAATGGTGGTGGAAATATCTGTACCCTTTCTATCATCATCTGTTGAAGAAAGCACTGGATTCCATCTGTTTACTTACAAGCATTTATGCAAGCGACACAACCATTAAATTAATACCAGTTCACAAAGGCCTTAGTTTTGAGATGGACTATATGGTCCTTGCAATGTGGACATGTGTTTTATTAATATTACTCACTAAAGTATACTAATGAACTCAAATAAACTGTCAAAACTAATTATAACCAGAAAACCATTGGCTTCAATATATATTTTAAAAGCATTCATTATGCTGATTTCTAAATACCATTATTTCTAAATATTATGCTATTTGTCTCTCCTTATTTTTAAATATACAATTTTCATGTGTTTTTGTACAGACATCAATAATAATATATTTTTACACCAAATTTAAATAAAAAATATTGACTCATGCTAACCAGACAATGATCCAATTCTATATTTCAACACAAGTGGATAGCCACATTACAAAAGACTTTGTTGAAATAATTCAAAATCCATCAATTTTGATGTTAATTGTTAATGAAAAAGAACTGTTAATGAAAAAGAAAGTGTTTGCAGAATAATTTCTAATATAAATAAATGTTTTAAGCTCTTTAGGTATAGCAACCAACTGCAAAAAATATTTATATTCCATTATTTTCTTAGTAATTCCTAACACCCAACTAACCCATATTCTGATCTACCAACTCTGTGATCCTTATGTCAAAATGTACCCAACAACTGTACCTAATTTAATCTTCTGCATGGAACAGTTAAGTGAGATCAGACCTGATTAGTACAGCACTTGGATGGAAGACCATCAGGAAACACTAGGCTACACTAGGAAAATGGTATGGTTTCATATTGTTGCAAAGAAAACATGGCTGAATGTCAGGAGTCAAACTCAAATGGAGTAAGACTGTATTTTAATCAATTTCATTAGATTTGCATCCTGCCTTTTATACTGTAAAGTAGCTCAAGCCAGCATATAGAGCACTTCCTCCTAATATTTTGCCCCACTATCACCCCCTTATGAGGTAGATTGGACTTAAGAGGGAATAATAACTGGCTCAAAGTCACCCAGGAAGCTTATGGCTGAGTGTGATATAGAGCCTGGGTCTCTCAAGGTCTCCAATACTTTAATCACTACATCTAGCAGCCTCATTACATTTACAAACTTCAAATTTATCTACCGTATGTCTGATTGCAATTTAAATACAGCAAGGAGCAAGACCCATAGAACCCAGTGGTATTAAATAAACACAATTTGGATCACATTATCTGTCTTTCCTATTTTCTACCAGTTTAGACAGATTGTTTCAGAATTCTTCAATGTGTCTTTCTTGCATTTTAGCATTTTCAGTGAAAACCAACACCATGAGAAACTGTTGGGTCTATTGTCTTCAGGTCGTTATCAAAATACTCTGCTAGCCACCAAGCTCGATAGGTAATATAGGTAATCCTCAACTTATGATCACAATTGAGCCCCAAAATTTATGTTGCTAAGTGAGAAATTTGTTAAGTGGATCCTGCTCCATTTTACAACTTTCCTTGCCACATTTGTTAAGTGAATCCCTGCAGTTATTAAAATTAGTCACACGGCTGTTAAGTGAATCTGGCTTCCCCATTGAATTTGCTTGTCAGGAGGTTGCAAAGGGGGATCACCTGACCCCCGGACACTGCAACCCATCATAAATGTGAGTCGATTGACAATCATCCGAATGTCAATCACGTGGGACGTTACAATGGTCGTTAAGTGTGAAAAACTGTCCCAAGCCACTCTTTTCAACGCCGTTGTAAACTTTGGTCACTAAACGAACTGTTGTGAGTCGAAGACTACCTGTAGTGAACCATTCACTGTCTTTCAGCCTATAAACCCCAAAGGCTTTTAAGGACCCTTTCAGAAGATTTTAATTAACCCTTTTGCTCAAGGCAACCTCCACGCAGCAAATCCGAGCATTCAACGGGACGCTTAAAACCCGAGGCAAGAGATGCAAGGCAAGGATGAGCAGACAATTTAATGTCGCTTTTCGGTTGACTTCACGGCAGCCCTGGTGAACGGCTCTCTCTGCTCAGATAGGGCGGCAAAAATATAGGCGATCTTTAGGGGATAGCAAAGAATTGGAGGGTCCTCTCTCTCTCTCTCTGCTATCCCCCCCCCTTTATGCTATGCAGGTCCGCTACACCCCCTGCGCGCCCATTTCTTCTGGGAGCATCTAGGCGAGCATCCATGGGGGACGGGGGAGTCGGGATCTGGAAGCCAAGCCGAATCTCGTTTCGCGAAAGCGGGGATCGCAACTAGCAGGGAATTAATTACCCCTCGATCAACCCCTCTGCAGGCCTTCCTACCGAGGGCTGAGGGGACGTAGAGCCACGCCGCTCCGGCCCCGCGCAGTTGGTGCGCCAGCCGCCCCTTCAGGAGGCAGTGAGGCGAAGGAGGTCAGGGCGCCGACTAAGTTCCCCTGCGGAAGAGGAAGAATCGGCGAAGGGAGAAGCCGTTAGACTGAGGAAAGTTCCGGGCATCGGCGGAGGGGGGGTAACCTAGGCAACCAACTGAACCCGTGTGGCCGCCGTAGCGCAAAAGCCAGCGCTCAGTGCCGTCACAGGTTACGTGCCGGTGACGTAGACACGGAACGCCGAGGAGGATTATGAAAAAAAGGCTACTTTTCCGTCTCCCCGTAGTCACGTGACGCAAACAGAACTCCCTGTACCTAAAAGGGCGGGAGGGTGTTTGATTGAGCGGCGGCGAAGGAGGGCATTGAAGCGGGTTTTGCGTCAGCCCGGGGACTTTGCGCCTTGATACTTTTCTATTGAAGGGAGAAATGGCTCCGAACTTTGCCGGCTTTTCGGCGGCAGGACCATTATTACCTTCTCTGGGACGCACAACAGCGGTATATCCTCCCAAAGGCAGAGCAAGTTGCTAGTCCTCTGGGCGGCTCGTTATTGAGAGGCTGGCCCTAAGGACGGAGAAAGCCGCCCTATCTGGATCTTGGGCTACTCCCCCAAACTGGGCTGCAAAAATCCGGATGATCGTAAAAAGTGGTGGATGGCCAAGAGGAAGTTTACCGCATCTTTTTTTTACGATCGTCCGGATTTTTGCAGCCCAGTTTTGGGGACTAGCCCAGGATCCAGATAGGGCGGCTTTCCTGTCCTTAGGGTCAGCCTCTTGATGCCGTTCAGATTACTGAATTTATTTTAAACTTCTGAGATTGCTTGGTGATAAAAAGAGCTACCTGTTAAGTTATGCCTTGTCTTGAATATGTCGGCTCTGTCTGTGTAGTATTTTGGAAAAGGTGGTGATATCGAAGTTGGAGGGGGATCATGTTGTAGACCTCTAACTGATTCCCTTTCAGGCCAGAATCCAGTTTAAAGCATCCCTGACAGATGGTTTGGGAAAAAGCAGTAACTAGTGTTATCCATATAGGGAGTTAAACATTCAGTTCACAGAAGCTTTCAATAATGCAAGTGATCTGCATAAGAGGAAAGCTTGGAAACCTCTGGTTTGGTGCATTGTATGAATCCTGCGGTTGTAAATAATTTATGGTTCAATGTGCTATTAGTTTCAAGGATGCCCCCTTTTTTTCCTCCTGGCCAAATTCAGAAGCATATTATGCTGCTGATGTTTTGCAATTTTGGCAGACGGGTCCTGGAGCCTAGATAAAGTGGTTCAGGATTGTCTGCAAGATTTGTATTGGTTACTTCTCAAGTAAAGTGAAAGAAGTTGCCTGTTATCACCTTGCTTGGTGTCTTTGCTAGATGATGTAACATACAGTTGGTCATGAAAAGAAAATTTTGACTTTAACAGATATAGTCCAAGAGAGTAAGAGAGTATGAACTGAAAGTGAATAAAAGAGAAATGTTCTTGAAAAAATCAATGGGCAGTAGCATTTCACTGGGTGTTCCAAAGACTGATATTTGGATAATTGTTTATTAAATGTCTTTACTACTTTCTAAACTGTAACACCATTCAGAGGCACGGATGTATAAATGCAGGAATGAGATACTTTTTGCTGCATTGCATATTAAGCAGATAGAGACAGCTGTATGGATGCTCTACCTATAGCACAGTGGGTTCAGAGAACAGTCCCCCCCAATCTCTTAAAGAGGAGGGAAAAAGAGACCAACTTATAATCAGTAGGTTAATTTTTCTTCCTTAAAAAAGTAATCTAAAAGAAAACTCTCCTTACAAATCCTGAAATGACATATGGAAATAAGGAAACCTATTCTCTAAATGTTTAACAGCATGCACTTAAGCCCCCAGACTGTATAAATAGGAACAAATGACACAAATGCAATGGAGTTGCATAATATTTCTCTCTACCTTTAGCTTAAAACAGAGGTTTGTCTTAATTGTGCCATTCTGACCTCAAGTATTTGGAGCTAGAAAGTTCCTGGGGATTTGAGCAATTTCTTAAAACATTCCAGGACAGTACTGTTTATAGGTTAGGCTATTTACCTGGTTATCTTTGCTAAAATTAACATTATTACCTCCTAAATGGGTCAGGGGAGACAAAATGGGAAGATGATAGGCTCAAGTTGTGCCATCTTTCTCTACTTACACTTAATCACAGTACAAACTTATTCTGGAAACATCTCCCCCCCCACATTCCTGTGACATTGCTTTCATCTCAACCTAGTCCATGAGTAAGGATTGAGTCATCCTTAGTTTTACCAGTGTTAAAAGTATTATTTCTTTTTTTAAATTTGTTTATTAGATTTTGACTTTAAAAACATACATATACATTCATATTCTTCATTTCTGTGACATCGACAATTATTTGGTTATTTATATATATTATATATATTATTCCATCACATTTACATTGTGAATATTTACATTTATATTTATATAAACATTTACTTTTTTTTTCTAGTTTCTAACCAGGTATACAGTTTTTCCCGTACTATATAGTATTCTTTTTCTTCACGGTTTTGCAGTTCTAACGTCAATTTCGCCATTTCTGCGCATTTCATTTTTTTTAAATTATATTTTCCAGGGGACAATTTTCAGATTTTCATACTTGTGCAAAGGCTATTCTGGCGGCAGTCAGAATATGTATTATGAGATATTGAATTTCTTTAGTCCATTGTCCTCTAATGATCCCCAATAATATATCTCTGGTTTAAATTCAATTTGTAAATTTGTTATTTCTTGGATCCATGTTCATATCTTACTCCAGTATCTTTTTGCCTCTGGGCAGGACTGCCACATATGGTAATATGTACCGTATTTATACTTGTATTTCCAGCATCTTGGGTAAAAGTATTATTTCATAGACCATATGGAGTGGTCAGTGGTAGGTAAAATAAGAAAGCTACTTATAGACTGTTTCAGGCTGATATTTCAGGCTCCCTTCTGAATGATTCTTGAGTGTTCTTATCTGTTGCAATTTTCCTATTGTTTCCTTAAGGAGCTGGCTTACTTGCCAAAGTTTGAAATAGTAGAACAGGCCTAAATAATAGAACTCTTCCCCCCTTACTTCTTGAACGGAGCATGTGCATCTGCAAGTGATCACGCCTCTATAAAGGAAGAAAAAGAAAACGGAAGGACGTCATAATCAGGATTGTTGCTTGTGATTCAGCTCCCTTTGTAACTCCAATCTGTTGAGTTTTTGTTTTTGTTTTACTTTACTGTATTCCATTTGGGCACCTATAGAATGGGATACAGGAAGAAAAGGACGGGAAGGAAACTAGAGAAGATAGGCAAAGTCCTATAGCCAGATCTGCAACCATTCCTCCTGCAGGGCCATGCTTGATGTTCAGAACAAGGAGGTCAGCAATACTGGAGAATCAACCAGCTGCTGTTTATCATTCACTGCACAAGCAGAATCAGGACAGCACCACTGGCAGTGAGTCAAAATAGAAGACCATAAAGGCAAGATAGGGATCAGCAGTGGAGAAGCATTTTTCATACTGGTATCATTTTCTGCTGATGGGTGGTTAAAACTTTAGCTTCGCCACAGGCAAAGGCTCTTAGTATGTACATTAGGGATTTATTTCTTGCAACAAACGGGAGGATACACTTAAGAAGCAAGCGAGAAGAAAAGATTAAAGCTAATGTATGGATAGCTTGTTTGTTTCCAAGCGTGATGCAGATGGTGTGGGTTTTTCAGTAGGGGAGAATATAGCATATGGGCTACTACAAAAAAAATTCCTATTAATGTATCTGCCATTTCTATGTAGACATTTCCCCCCCTTTGGTTATATTCTGGAGCTTCAGAAATGCCTTCTAAAATGGACTTCTTAGAGATATTTTGCCTGTTGGACTCTTTAGTACCCTAACTATTGGGTATTGCAAAATGTCAAAAATATTCTGAATAGATTACAGGAACTAAATATATAGAAAATAACTGAATTTTCTTGTCCATGGCTACCCTGTACTTTTCTGGCTTATAGTGGATAATAAAATGAAAGTGTGTGTGTGAGAGAGAGAGACAGAGGGAGGGAGGGGGAGAGAGGGAGGGGAGAGAGAGAGAGAGAGAGAGAGAGAGAGAGAGAGAGAGAGAGAGAGAGAGAGAGAGAGGTTCTACAAATCCCAAGGAGAATAACCATCTGTTGCCAATACACTAAATCTCTTGATCTTTTGATTGTGTTATTGAGCAGAACAAGTGGCGGCAGCACCTAATCAAATATGACTAATTTTGAAAAAAGAAGGGTTAGATTTGGCTAATATTTGGATGGAAGATCAGCAGACACTCTCAGGGTTGAGGGCTAGTTTGGGAAGTCAACAAAACATCCCGCAAGAAGAGAATGAAAAACCATTTCCATATTGTTGCCAGTACCAATATGCCCATATTCTTATTAGGAGTTAAGCTTAAGGGGTCTCCACCTTTTTATGAATATGTTTTAACATTTCTGCAGAATTTCAGTGCAAAGAAAATAAAGATCCTAGCTTCCTTGGTCACATGAGCTTTCAACTACGTTCAGAACAAAAGCAGGGTATGCGTGTTACCTGGCAAAGTACTTGTTATGTGCGGATCGTTTGGCTTTAGGAATTCTGCCCCACTCTCTGTTAAGTAAAACTATTTTGCTGAAGAAAACAAGTTCTTATTTATGTTTATGTTTCTGAGTTCTTGATTTTTCTCATATGAAAATATCAAGATATTTATAAGCTAATCAAACTACACTTGGTTTTGAAGATTTTTGTTTTCATTTTCTTTGTCTAATTGTTAAGGTTTACATTGGTTCCCAGCTTTACTTATTAAAGTATACAGATTAGTAGGTTTTTTGTTTTTAAATAAGAGGAACATATGTAGAATCAAAGGGCAAAATATGATTTTTATATAATACGGTCCAAGTTTGAGCCATATTCAAAGATGCATTAGCCAAACTGCCAGATGTGAATCTGCGTTTCCATGAGACTTTGCATTAATTAGATTACACTGAAAGAAACTCATATACTTTTAATATATGCTACATATTGACTATATTAAAAAAAATTTGATGGATCCAGGGCAAATAAATAACATAAAAGTGACAAGGGATCTGCCTATACGACCTTATTGTCCTCTGCCTATGTAGTATGCTGAATAAATAAAGAGTAAAAAGTTCAGGAGCAGCCTATTATCTTATTCATACTCAATACAACAAATATGGAGCAACTATTAAATTGTTTTTTTAAAAATCTCTTATAGTAAAGCTTTTGAATGCAAGAGTTCACTATAAACTCTTTCATCCAGACAACAATTCTTATCATCCTTTTCCAGAATGCTATACAAATGCCTCTCATTCTTTTAGCTGATCAACATATTTGGATTTTTTTAAAAATGATTTTGATAGATTGAGTGATAGATTAATTAAATTTATATAATCTCCCATCCCATGATAAATGACTCGGCAGCATACAGTATAAAAACTAATACAAATGAAACTTAAAGCAAAAAGTATAGTAAGAAATAATAAAAATTGCAAGAAAAAAGAAAAAAATTGAATATGATAAAAAGAAAATAAGTATATAAAGAAGTGGTTTCAAACCATCCTTACAACAAGAAGAGCCAAATTTAGTACTTCTTCATCCCCTATAAGATTACAAACCTTCCCTTATCTATAAGAAAATCCATCAACTTTTTGTAAAGCTAATAAAACATTTTTCAGGTTGGTCTCTTGGTTTGTCATTTGTATTTTCCCTTTAATTGATAAAACTTCATCCAGTTTCTTTCGTATACCCAATAAAGCATCCTTTTCCAGATCATTCTCCTGGTCTGTCCTTTATAGTTCCACTTTTTCTGTCTTGTCAGCAAAATTTGCTCCTGTCATTCCTTCATCGACATCTTTTGGACGTAATCTATCCTTGGAATAAGACAAATTGACACTGTTGATATTGCAGCTATTAATTTATGGCTCAGTTTTTCAAAGATCCCCTTTAATAGTTCCAATGTTGTTGTTTTTTCCTTACTATTTAGAATTGTTAGTCCCCTCTAGTGTCAGTTTCTAAAATCCTAAAGTTGCTTATTTTTGTTATGAGCCAAGCCAGCCAGAGTAACTCTGGTTCCCATGAGAAGCTATTTCTATTTTATAGTTCATTCCAAAAGTCAATATTCCTAATTTAACTAGACCCTTAATTTGTTTGTAACTGCCTTAAATCAAAATCTTATTTAGCTTTCTGCTGTTTATTTGAAATTCTTTAAGTTATTAAGCTTGTAATTAGTTTTCCTTTTCCCCCCCCAGTGTGGAAGCTAAACTCACCCAGTGATTTTTCAAATTTGTGATTCCGAAGATCTCTTACAGCTTTAAGATGGTTAACAGGCAATTTCCAAAAGTGAAGCTTGCAAACTTAGTGTCTTTTAAAAGGCTCTGCTACAATTTTGAGCAAGGTGGCTAATTCTTTTGTCTCCTGGTGCTCAAACCTGCAGAAGACTGCTGTCATGTTTCCTTGTGAAAAGCAGCCATCTGGGGCATCTTCTGTCCTCCTTATCCAGAAAAGTTCTGAAGAAGTGATCTACTCACTGGTCCTTTGGTTTTTGCCTCTGTTGTTGGCTCTACTTTCATGGAGATGTCTTCAGTTTGCCAAGCCTTCCCTGGAAGTCCCTGTAGAGTAGTGTAGGGAGCAGGGGTGAAATTCAAAATTTTTCCCTACCGGTTCTGTGGGCGTGTCTTGGTGGGCGTGGCAGGGGAAGGATACTGCAAAATCCCCATTTCCTCCCCACTCCTGGGAGAAGGATATTGCAAAAGCTCCATTCCCACCCCACTCTGGGGCCAGCCAGAGGTGGTGTTTGCCGGTTCTCCGAACTACTCAAAATTCCCGCTACCGGTTCTCCAGAACCTGCTGAATTTCACCCCTGGTAGGGAGCTTATCCAAAATGGCTGCGTTAGTAGAGAAACCATAAGCATCAAAAACCATAAGCATCAACCACAAGAAGGCTACCAACAAAACGTCATAATAAAGTATGTCATAATAAAATATTTAGCCTTCCATATTCCATAGGTTTATGATAGCTGTAACAAAAGCAACTGTTTAACTGATCTAACGTGGCTACTAATGTGACAAAGAAATACTCTGAACTGATGTTTCAAATATTAATATTCTTGCATATGTTCTTTTAGATTTATTAAGCAATGTATTTTATTTTTGAATATGGTAGCAATGCCATGGTACTTCATTAAAAAAAAACCTTATGCTTTTTAAAAAAAAATTATCAGAATTGCATTCAGCCTAAAATGGGAGATTAGGAACAGTATGTGTTAGATTAAGGCATCTGATTAGATTTCAGTATTTCAGGACTGGACTTGCCAATATGGGAAACAAGTGATTATGATAATAAATTGTTGGCCATTTTCAAAGTGACTTTTTTTAAACATTAGAAACTTTATACAAAGCGAAAAGCAAACAAACGGCAGTAAATGGAGATTTTCTCTTAAATGACAATCTTTATTCCTAGCCAATGCTAGAACTTCGTTACATGACTGTGCAGTAAAAATAATACACAGCAGCTGCACACACACACAAACACACACACACA
This sequence comes from Diadophis punctatus similis, assembly GCA_023053685.1. Taxonomy (NCBI): domain Eukaryota; kingdom Metazoa; phylum Chordata; class Lepidosauria; order Squamata; family Dipsadidae; genus Diadophis; species Diadophis punctatus. The sequence continues at coordinate 121,209,660 of JALIGW010000001.1, read as the reverse complement.
CACACACACACACACAGAGCAAAAAGGAGGAGGAGAAGGAGGAGAAGAATTGCTTAGCACACATGGTCAAGTTGTACAGAGTTCAGAATTTCCATTAGTTTTCCGGAAGACATATTTTTACATAATGTAAAGAATATAGAAATTCAATCAATTTTATTGATGCAGCTTAACTCTGATTTTCATAGTTGAAGGTGATAACATAGGGTGAAAGGAGCTTTTATCCCAAACAGAAACACACCATGCAGGACCTGTTAGAACAAACTAACATCACATCTCTTCCCTACTATATAAGAAGATAGTAAGTTCTCAAACTGATCCAGGACAGCTGGCAATTCAATCATTGACCCATCTGTACTGAGGTCAGCTTGGTATAAAGATTTTGCTCCTGGATTTAGTCAAAATTTCAGACTTTTATGTATGTATTTTGAATATATACAGATAAATGTATTATTAATATTTGTAAACACATATATCTTATGTCCAAGCAGTATTGGCATATTCAGAACATTCCAAAATTAAAACATGAACAATCCCAGCCATTTTTTGAAAACTGTAAGTTACTTAAAAAGAGAAAGGCGCTACAAGGAACAAAGATTGTTTATTAACTTTCAAGGGGAATTTAAATGATAATTGTTATAGCATTTCAACCTAGTAATCCACTACTGCAGTGGCCCCCAAGCTTGGCTTCATGGATAAGGTGACCAGATGTCCCGCTTTTGGCGGGACAGACACGCTTTTCCAGCGTGTGTCCCGCGTCCTGCTTTCTTTCCAAAAAGTCACGCTTTTTTGGAAAGAATGCCGAAACAGCGGGACGTCTGGTCACCTTAGAAGGGGAAGCACAAAAGAGAGATATTACCACCGGAATAAAAACCGGAAGCAAGTCGGGCAAAGCGGAATTTCAGCGAGCCGGCTGCCTGCTGGGGAGAGGGGGAAGGGGGGCTGCTCCTCCTCTCCTTCCCCCGCCCCATCCCTAGCCCCGCCCTCGGAGGCGCTGCTGCTGTTTGGATGCGGGTGGAGGGGTGAGGGACGAGGAGCGGCGGTTTGAGCTCACGAGCGGCCCCTCCGGCGGCGCAAACAGTCCTTCCTCGTCCCCCTCCCCTTCCTTCCCCCTGTCGCCTCGCTGCCGCCGTTGCCCTCGGGCCGGCCGGGCAACCGGGAGACCGCGGCGCTTGGATGCCTGGAGCTCGCAACAGAGACCTAGCCCCAAGCCCACCATGGGCTGCTGCGGGAGCGCCGCCTCGCAGGTAAGCTGCCGGCTGCCTCCTTTCCCCACCTCCCGCCTCCTGTTCATCGCTTGCCAGCCCAAGCCACTGCCGGCTCCTGAAGGGGAGGCGGGAGGCGAGGAAAGGCCTCCCGCCTTCCCCCCCACCTACCTGGACGCCGACATTTGCGTTGTTTTGCCCTCTGCGCATGCGCAGCGTTCTGCACATGCGCAGAGGGCAAAACTCAAATGGCGGTGTCCAGGCAGGCTCGCCCCCCCGTCCCGCTTAAAAAAAAACTGGTCACTTTATTCATGGAAGGCAGTTTTTTCTGTGGGGGTGTGTGTAGTTTTGCACACTGCCTGGATCCTGTGCATGCGCGGATGGGGCTTTGCTTGCTTGTGCAGCCCGATTCCTGGCGGTCTGTGGACCAGTGCTGCTCCATGGCCCAGGGGTTGTGGATCCCTGCTCTAATACCTGTTTTTAGCCGCCCAGAGTCCCCCGGAGTTGGACGGCATAGAAATTTTAGTAAATAAATAAAATAAATAAATAAATAATAGGCTGAGATACATTCCTCCCATTATCCAAACAGAAAGCAATTCTGCAGTTTCTAGTAGAGGAAGGTAACATTTTTCTGGCAATAGTTCCTCAACTTCAGGGAGGTCTGACCATTTGGTGTGGAGAGGTCAGCAATGTAGGAAGGATAGTATCAGTGGTGGGTTGCTACCGGTTCGCCCCAGATTGGGGGAACCTGTAGTGGCGGCAGTGGGAGGCTCTGCCCGGACGTCATCAAAAATGCTCTGTGCATGTGCAGAAGTGTTGCGGGTGCGTGAAGTGCGCGCCCGTGAGCTCCCATTCCCAAACCGGTAGCAAAGGTAAGTGAAACCCACCACTGGATAGTACTGTATCGGGATTAAAGTAGGGTGCACAATTCTCTTTACTACTTTCCTTGTACCCTCCTCAGATACAACAACAGGAAAGAAGTTTAATCTCTGAAGAGTTCAGTTGAGGAATAACTTTAATCCACATCACTCCTGGATGAAAGCACATTTGGAGCAGGATATTTTCTTGGATCCCCAACTTGTGAATTCTGGAGATGTTAGCTTTTTGCTCTAGTTCATCAAAGCATGGTGTGGTTCTTTGAGGTTTCTTTGTGTTGCACTGCCTAGCAAATACCACGTTAAACCAGCCCATAATGAACAAGAGTCAGCCTTCAAATGCTCAAAAAGTGAAATTCATGGGCCGTTACACACAATTTTTTTGTGGGATGACTAGGCTATGACTGAGAAGGGGTTCCATTGAATATAACCTAGTGCTTTAAAGAAAATTGTTTACTGTCACTCAATGGAAAACTGCTTGCTGAAAAAAAGAATCATCTCCATTCTTGCCATCTTCTCAGGCCTGTTTCCTCACCATGCCAGCATCAAAGCTTGTCCGCTCCCATCTTTTATTTCTTCTAATAAACTTGCTTCAAAATGCTGGCAGAGGATTCAGCCATCCCTTGCAGAGTCTTGCTTGGTTATTTTTAGTCCTTCTGAAGCCTGGGAAATCAGAAATATAGCTACTTTGAACAGACAAAAGAGCCAACTATAGCACAGGCTCTGAATTTGATTAGATAAAAAAACAAAGAGGTTCTGTTAGGGCAGAGGCAGGAAGAACTGAGGTGGGTGGCAATATCTGTAATAACTCAAGGGAAATGTAGCCTCAAAGCATTCAAAAGTGGGTGTAAAAATAACATAAGCAATAGGCAACTTTCCCACATCTTGAGGTCTCTCTTCAGCCTAAAAAAATCCTTTGCTCTCACTCATTCACTCACTTTTGTTTGGGTACCTTTAAAGTATAATAAACAGCAGATGAATGAAAGTTTCTTCTGAGGATCTTTAGGAAGAGATTCTCATCAGTCTCCTAAAATCCATGTTTTAGGAAACAAGAAATCCTTTACAAGAACCCTTTTGGAACTGAAGTTCCAGAATCAGGATTATGTACAAGTTGTCATCTGATGTAAACTGAACTAACTATTCAAAGCAGGGGTGAAATTCAGCAGGTTCTGGAGAACTGGTAGCGGAGATTTTGAGTAGTTCGGAGAACCGGCAAATACCACCTCTGGCTGGCCCCAGAGTGGGGTGGGAATGGAGATTTTGCAATATCCTTCCCCTGCCACGCCCACCAAGCCACATCCACAGAACCGGTAGGGAAACATTTTGAATTTCACCCCGATTGAAAGTATAATATTTGCTTAAATACATAGGACAAATATCTGGTTTTCAGGACCATCATAACTGAAAAAGTTTTGGTCAATGAAACAAATTTAAGAGAAGATTGTATCCTTTTCAGAACAACAGAGCATCATGACTATAGTAGAGTTCTTAGAGCTATCTTGTACTCTTCAGTGCAGGATTGGCAATCTTACTCTAATGCCAACTGATTAATCTGAGGAGGACTTTAGAGTCCTACATAAATAGTTCCTTAATATTGGAGAAGTTGTTTAATGACGGGGAAGGTACTGGTGCTACTGAATTAATTACCATTTCCAGAAGCCTCAGTCAGCATATGGAATGGTGAAGAATGCTGTGAAGTTCATAAACATCTAGAAGACAAAATTGTAGACATTTTTCTTTCCCACTGGTTGATAGTTTAATTCAGTTTTTCAAATCTGTGTTATAAGGAAATATCCTTTTAGGTTCAGTTCCAAGTGGGGAAAAAGACACTGGATTCATGAAGGTTGCTTGGAAGGAAGGTTTAATGGTGGACAGGAGCACATGGCTTGAGCCCCTGTACAGAAAAGGTAGCTTACATGGTTCCAGGTGTGGTGAAGAGAAAAAAGAGGAAGGGGAATGCTGAGTTCCTGGTTTTTATAGTCTAAGTTGGGTCCCACCTCTTAGATTTCCTTTTCCTGTATAGAAATGTATCCCATTGGCTCTCAGACCCCCCCCCAGGGGCATGCTGGGGCAACTTTTGGCTTTTGTCTAATCTAGCTTTGGCTGAATGAAAGGGCCTTGGGCAAATCCTATTGTGGTTTTATCATGCAAAAGACTTCCAGTCCAGGTGAGAGGAATATGTGAGCTGGGGTGGGGGTTTCCAAGAGGAGTCTTTTGTTTGTTTAAAAGCATGTTTCCAGATGTGTTCCACAGAATATCTTCTACCTTTTAATATCTCCTAGGATATCTCATTTCCTAGGAGAGGGGTGGGTGCTAACTTCCTACATCTGAAAGTACACTTCTCCCCCTATCATGTTTACAGTTGCATAATGTGTGTACCTAAACAGTGTGTTAGCTGCTCTTCAAAATGGAAGAGTATACAATACTTTGTTCCATGTTCTATTTGATTATCTCCAGACATCTTCAGTGCAAAAGAGTAATGTATTTGTCAGGAAAGTATATTCCTGGGAACTTGCTTATAGTTTTCCTAATCTCTGGTTTGTTTTAAATAGTACTAAAGTTATTTTCTATTAATATGCTTTGGTATTTTAAGAAAAAAAAGCAAGAGTTTACTGCAGGGTTTATGAACAAATGTTGACCTAGTTGATTGCAATCCTCTCTCTTAACTAGTTTTATCTGAACTACTCTTGGTTCCCATTATTTTTATTTCTTGAAATAGAGACCAATCAAAATTAACAATCAAAATGCAATAGCAGGCATATAGCATCTGGGGTACAAAACTGTGTGTCAGTGAGTTGGCAGGAAAGATCATTTTCATTATCATTTATGTCCACATTTTTGCAGCCCATTATGCTGGTATTCAAGCATTTTACACTAAGATGATTCATTTCCTGCTTTGATTGCAGCAGGTAAGTTTAACTTGCAGCGTTGAATTGAATAAAGGATTAAGCACTGTAATCTAATTTATTTCTGGAATGGGTGGAGATTCCATATGTCCCAAAGTAGAGTATTATGGAGCTTACATATTTGTAAGTACTGTAAATCACTGAAAATGGGAGGTAGTTTTCAATAGTCCCAGAAAAAAGCATAAAGCATGGTGAATTATTTGGGCTATTTAATTTCCTTCCTTCCTTCCTCCCTTTCATTTTTTCATGCTTTTTAAAGATCTGTCCCAATACATATGATCAACATTAATTCAGATTGCTTAGAACATATGTCAGGCTTCATTGATTATATGTTGCTTTATTGAAATTCCTTCAGATATATCCCCAAATGGCTCTGCAAATTACCCCAAAGCATTAAAAAAAAACACCCACATGCTTTTAAAAGTTGGGTTCTCTGGTCTTTGATATTTGATCTGACTCAGATATAGAGCTCCTAGGACAAGCCTTTGAAAAATTATTCATTCCTCACCATTAAAGACCCTTCAGCTTTGAAGTTTTCTGGAGCACCGCTTTTGCTGAATTGGTGGCTAATGATAAATATTCTGCGCTTTTGTATGAAAATGTGCATAGTAATTATTGTGGCCCTGATTGATTGTCTGACTCATCTTTGGGGGGTTTGGATGGCATGTGTGGAATTGTGTTTTGGACAGAGTACTTCAGAATAGTAACACTCCATCAAAAAAAAATACAGCAGCCCACCTGTATTGCAAATGGTTGCATAAGAGAAAACATATGTTAACCTGCAGACCAAGTGCGGGAGGAAAGGCAACAGCCATTACGTTGGCATGTGTGAGGATTTGTTTCTCTCCCCAGCTTCCTGGGATGATTTATTCATTACTAAATCATGTTTGATTTTATTTGATGCCAACCAAATCACTGCAACCAGATCTTGTGGAAATAACACTAGAGGATGTTTGATCTGAATAGATAAATTATAATAGCAGGCATAATTTACAGTGAAAAGTTAATGTTGCTTCTTGTTCTAATGTATGATGTGGTTCAGAGTTTTAGATCTGAGTTTTATTAACACGGTTTGGTCTCTCTGCACAATATTACTCAAATAAGAAGGAGTAGAGACGTTTCACTTTTTAAATTACTACCTTTTCTCACAATAATACACAAGGTATCCCAATTTCGCCCTGTCACACCTGATTTTTCTTTGAAGACGTTTCGCTTCTCATCCAAGAAGCTTCAGAGCTGAAGAAACTTCTTGGATGAGAAGCGAAATGTCTTCAAAGAAAAACCAGAAAGTCCACTTGCCTCTTGAAAAAAAGCACCTTTGGGACAACTATGACTTGGATGACTGAAAATCTCCATAGACATATACACCTGATTGAAGGTTTGAATTTGGTAGCTTCAGTTTAACTCTAGCTTTCTAATACTTTGCACTGGCTTTCATAATACATTGCAATATACCAGTGATGGCGAACCTTTTTTGGCTTGAGCGCCAAAAGAATGTGCGTGCGCGTGATAGCAGGTGCCCACACCCATAACTCAATGCCCCCCGCTCATGTGCACAACCCCCGCGCTGCCCCCGTGCATGCACACAGACCTCACTGAAGCTTCCGGTAGGCCCATTGGGCTGTTTTTCGCTCTCCCCAGGGTTTAGGAAAGCCTCCTGAAGCCTGGGGATGGCGAAAAATGGCCCAATGGGCCAATTGGAAGTTCGGAAACAAAACAGAAGTGGAACTGCCCTACTACTTACTTTCAGATAGTTGCAACCAGGCCTTGCACACCTCGGCCCATTTCTTCTGCAGCCGGCAATGCTTTCCTGAAGGCCTGTGTAGCCGATAACAAAGCTCCAGATCGATCTGGAGCTCTGTTATCGGCTGCAGAGGCCTTCAGAAAAGCTTTGCCTGCTGCAGAAGAAATGGGCCGAGGTGTGTGAGGCCTGGCTGCAACTGTCCAAAGCCGAAGAAGTTCATGAAGACCTCTGACAGCGAAAAGGAGGCTGGGGGTGAGCACACAAGTAAACTTCCGGTTGGCCCGTTGGGCCGTTTTTCGCTGTCCCCGGGGTTCAGGAGGCTTTTCTGAAGCCTGGGGAGAGCGAACATGGCCAAAAAGAAAGCCGAAAATCAGCTGGCCAGCGCACACATGCGCTCTGGAGCTGACATAGGGTAACGCCTCACATGCCCTCAAATATGGCTCCGCGTGCCACCTGTGGTACGTGTGCCATAGGTTCGCCATCACTGCAATATACTGTAAGGGGTGTGTGTGTTGCAAACAAAATAATAATAACTTAAGAACAAAGGCAAACAAAGCCAGAAATGAGAAGATAGCAACCAACAGCAAATTCCACCTCTGCAAAGAAATTGAAGAAGGAATAGACCACCTAGTTAGCTGCCCAGACTGACTACAAGCAATGGCATGACAAATTAGCAACAGTGGTGCATTGGAATATCTGCTAGAAATATCCTTTGTCTGCAAGCAAGAACTGGTGGGGCCACAAAATAGACAAAGTAGTAAAAAAATTAAGAAGCTAAAGGACTTTAGAATTCAAACAGATAAGCACCTGCCACATATCACTCCAGACTTAACAGACTCAAGAAAGACAAAAAAGTCTGGACAGTGGACATTGCAATACCTGGAGACAGCAGAACAGAAGTGAAAGAACTGGAAAAAATAATAAAATATAAAGACCTGCAAATAGAACGACTGGCAAAAGAAAGCAAAGATAATTCCAATAGTAATAGGCACCTTGGGTGCAATCCCAAAACATATGGAGCCCATTTAAACAGCATCGACATTGACAAAATCACTATTAGTCAATTGTAAAAGGCAGCTCTACTTGGCCCAGCTTACAGCCTGTGACGATGACTTTAACATAAGGTGACCAGACACCCCGCTTTTGGCGGGACAGTCCTGCTTTTTAATAATTTGTCCCGCGTCCCGCGGCGTTTCAAAAAAGTCCCACTTTTAAAATTTGAATTTGCCCTGCACACCCCTCTGCCTCCTGCCTCGCCTGCCTCACCTGCCTCCTCCTGCCAGGCGGGGAGGGAGGGCAGTGAGAGGGGCAGCGATGGTCTTACCTGTTCGTCGCTGCAGAGCCGAAGAAGCTGGTGGCGTTCGCGGTGCGGGGCTTCCCCTGCCCGCTTTCCCCGGCCGCCGGGACACCGCCATTTGCGTTCTTTTGCCCTCTGTGCAAGCAGAATGCTTTGCACATGCGCAGAGGGCAAAAGAACGCAATTGGCGGCATCCATGCAGGTGCGGAAAGCGCCCGGGAAAGGCTCCCGCTCCGCGAACGGGAGCAGGCTCGAGCAGAGTCTTCGGCTCTGCCGCGAAGTCAGCAATTAACCGCACTGGCAATCAGAGGTAGGATCCCACCTCTGATCAGTGGTTAGAATTTTATTAAAGGTCATTGCCGAAGCACCTGCTGACTCAGAGGACAATTGTGTTGCATAAATGCCAACGTATGTTGCAGTATGACTGTGGTACCAGGATGTGCTGAATATCCCTGATCTAATTCCAAATGTCTTCAGATAAAGGACCCCATGTAGCAGAGCTACAAAGCATCTCAGCTGGGTCTCATCCTGTTTTAGCATAAGACAATTTCACATATGTTCACATATTTACATTGCCATTTTATTTGTTTGTAAGGTTATATAGACAATGTTTGATCAGGGACAACATCACAAAGTCTATATACATATTATGTACAGTATATCTCATAGTATACTATATACTAGGATCACCAGAATAACAGAGTGGGAAGGGACCTTGGAGGTCTTCTAGTCCAACTTCCTGCTCAAGCAGGAAACCCTATACCAGTGGTGGCGAACCTTTTTCGGCTCGCGTGCCGAAAAAGGGGGGGGCGCGCTTGCGCGCGCTCGCATGCCCACACCCATTCCCTCCCCCCCCACGCATGCGCACAACACCCCCCCATGCTTTTTTCGCACTTCTGGTTTGCCGGTGGGAACCCTCGCGTGCCGGCTTCTATGGCTCCGCGTGCCATCTCTGGCACGCGTGCCATAGGTTCGCCACCACGGCCCTATACTATTTCAGATAATATAATCAGCACATTGGCAGTCTCTTCTTAAAACCTCCAGTGTTGGAGCAGCCACAACTTCTGGAGGCAAGTTGTTCCACTGATTAATTGTTCTAACTATCAGGACATTTCTCCTGACAGTTTGACCAAACACCTAATCCTAAATCCTAAATCTTAAAAACTTAAGTTTTTTGACCAAATGCCTAATCCATTTTTCCCCTTCTACATTACATCCAGGAATATACATTACCTGCAAGTTCATAAGCCATGCCTAATGCAAAGCACACCTTGTATCATCAGAAGGGATTCAAACTGAATCCCTTGCTGGGGGATGAAAAAGAAATGGATAAGAATTTAGGTTTTTTGGGAATAAGAGAGAGTAAATTAATGGGACCAATTAAACTGCTAAATGAAAAATCAGGAAGGACATTGGTGCATAAAGTGCAGGGACTTTGTGGCTGATATAATAATGCTTACATGCATAGGAAGCAAGCAAGAGAAGCTTGTTAGCTTACTACAGGGCAGGAAAGCAACTTGGTTTTAATAGCCATACTGTATCTGAGACCTAATAGTATGATTGTTAAATGCAACTGCTGAAGGACACAATTTGTTCTTTATTTATTTATTTATTTATTTATTTATTTATTTATTTATTTATTTATTTATTTATTTATTTATTTATTTATTTATTTATTTATTTATTTATTTATTTATTTATTTATTAAGAGTTCTTATAGGCCGCCCAATCCCTTGGGACCCAGGGTGGCTTACAGCAGAGATTAGAACTACAGATTTAAAAAGGCATTTAAAAACATCATATTACAATATAAAAAACCATTCATCCTTGGGGGAATCATCTCTTCACCCCGCCTGCCGGAAGAGCCATGTTTTTACTGCCTTGCGGAAGGCCAGTAGGGTGGGGATAGTCCGGATCTCTGGCGGGAGTTGGTTCCAGAGAGATGGGGCTCCCACAGAGAAGGCCCTTCCCCGTGGGCCCGCCAGCCGGCATTGTTTGGCTGACGGGACCCGGAGAAGGCCCTCTCTGTGGGACCTCACTGGTCGTAGGGAGGAATGTGGTTCTGAAGGAAGAGTGAGAGTAAAAGACAGTGGTGGGGAGAGGGGATGGTGGGAAATTAATTTTGGAGAACTGCACCAGAAGGCCATTGATCAGGGGTGAAATCCAGCAGGTTCTGACAGGTTCTGGAGAACCGGTAGCGGAAATTTTGAGTAGTTCGGAGAACCAGTAGCGAAAATTTTGAGTAGTTCAGAGAACCGGCAAATACCACCTCTGGCTGGCCCCAGAGTGGGCTGGGAATGGAGATTTTGCAATATCCTCTCCGAGGAGTGGGGTGGGAATGGGGATTTTGCAATATCCTTCCCCCAGGAGTGGGGAGGAAATGGAGATTTTGCAGTATCCTTCCCCCTGCCATGCCCACCAAGTCACGCCCACCAAGCCACACCACGCCCACCAAGCCACGCCCACAGAACCGGTAGTAAAAAAAATTGGATTTCACCACTGCCATTGATGTACATGAGAAGAAAGGGATCTGTTTTCTGGCAATTATAGAACAGACAACAAAGGGAGGATCTGTCCAAATTTTACACAGCATTTCTACTTCCTCCCCCCGCCCCAACTTTTGTGTGGCTTGCTTTGAATGTTTATGGAGATTCTCAATTATCCAGGTCATGGTTGTCTGAAAGATGCTTTTTTCAAGAGGCAACTGGACCTTCTTATTTTTTTTGAAGATGTTTTGCTTCTCATCCAAAAAGCTTTTTCAGCTCAGAGCACCTTTGGGACTTGCTTTGAACCTTCTCTGCTTTACTAGATAGTCTCCCATACCTCATACATAGATTATCTGCAAGCTCAGTGCTTGATCTGGGGGCTAGGTGATGATGATGATGATGATGATGATGATGATGATGATATCCATCCACCCATGTCTAAGTCTTGGTGGTTCTTTCCACTTTTAATGATCTTCCAGTACTTTTTTGAGTAGTTTTATGCTCTGGGGTTAGGATAAGGGCTTCCCCATAAAGCAAGAGAGGGTGCTTTTTCATGCAGCATCCCTATCCCAAAGCACAGCCTTTCCGCAGTTGGGGGGAGATAATAGTTTTTAACAAATGGTTAAAATCATGGGCTCACCCATCTATCAAAGCCATCTGCTCATTGCGATTGGTGGATGGTTTCTTGGCAGCTGGTAATTTTAGGAAAAAAGGGAGGGCAGGAAAGCCAGAGAGTTTAATCAGTGGCTTTGCTTAACATTTCCTGCAATCCTAAACAAAAACTTTGATTATTCAAGTTGCATAGACAGTCCTTTAATTGAACTGTTTAAGTTTAACTCCTCCAGTATATGAACAGAAGTTGAGTACTGTATATACTTGTTTAGGTGTGAGAAAAGATGACAGAGAGGATATTATGGTACTTTTTAATTGTCTAAAGGGGTCTAGTTGCATTCTTCATCATCCCAGAAACAAGACACAGAATTATGGCTTAAGTTACAGGCAAGCGGTTTCTAAGTGACTTTGAGGAAAAACTTCTAATAGTTAGAACAGTTTGACAGTAGAGGGACACAATCGATACTGTATTGCCAGATTAGTTCAAGTAGAGCAGTGGTTCCCAACCTTTTTGTGATCGAGTACCACTTGGAGGTCCCGTACAGTCGCCGCGTACCACCTGGTTCCAGAGAAACTAAATTCGATCAGATATCACTTTATTTCCATAGAGTTCAGAACAGTCACCGTTCCTTTTTTGGCCCCGCGCATCCAGCAACTGGATTCTCGGGCCGCTGGGACCAGGTGGGTGGCATGTGGCAACAGTTGCAAATCGTTGCCAGATTATCTTGTGTTACGCAGTAAACATTTTTGTGAAGTAAAAAATAACTAACTAAAAATCGTTCATGACCCCGAAAGTGTTCATGTACCACCTGGAAGGCCCTCGCGTACCACTAGTGGTACACGTACCACAGGTTGGGAACCACTGAAGTAGAGGCTATTGTAGGAATCTGTTGTGAATTTCTTAGTTTGGATTCCTGCATTGAAGAGAGGTTGGACTCCATGATCTGAATAATCTCTTCCAACTCTTATTCTGATAAATTCTTGATGAAATTTCTGTAGTGCTTAGGAACAATAGTGCATTTTTGTGTGTGTGTCTTTGACTCTGTGTTGATTTCTGAAGACTGCCTGGATAGTCCCTGCGGTTTTCTTTGGAAAGATTTCATAAGTGGTCTGCCATTGCCTCCTTCCTAGGGCTGAGAGAGAATAACTGGCCCAGCTGGCTTCATCTCTAAGGTGGGACTAGAATTCACTATCTCCTGGTATATAGCCTGACGCCTTAACCATAACATCAAACCAGCTGTCTAATAATATGAATATATACAGTAGTGGGCGTGCATGTGTGACTCTTCTGCACACGCACAGAAGCTTCTGCACATACACAGAAGCGTCCCGGGCAGGTGGGTGGAGCCTCCCACCACCGCTGCTACCGGTTCGCAGAACCGGGCCAAACTGGAAGCAACCCACCGCTGAATATATAGCTCTAAAATACGCAGCTCTATAGTATTTACATTGTAAGGCATGAAATCACTTTTGAATGGTTCCTACCCATTTAGCTGACATTAAGTTAATCACTAAGTAGCAATAGCAATAGCATTTAGACTTATATACTGCTTCATAGTGCTTTACAGCCCTCTCTAAGCGGTTTACAGAGTTCAGCATATTGCCCCCAACAATCTGGCTCCTCATTTTACCAACCTCAGAAGGATGGAAGGCTGAGTCAACCTTGAGCCGGTGAGATTTGAACAGCTGAACTGCTGAACCAGCAGCCTACAGTGCTGCATTTAACCACTGCGCCACCTCGGCTCTAGTGTTGTATCTTATGATTCTTAATGAATGTATTTTTTTCTTTTTTTTCCTTTTATGTACACTGAGAGCATATGCACCAAAGACAAATTCCTTGTGTGTCCAATCACACTCGGCCAATAAAGAATTCTATTCTATTCTATTCTATTCTATTCTATTCTATTCTATTCTATTCTATTTCCCAGTTTTAGTATTATTCATATTGATCCACATGTCTTATAATTCCAGATGTTATTGTTCTTGTCCCACACTGTCCTTGGGCAGAAAAGCTGCCTCGCTGAGAATTATCCTAACACAATTTTTCTTCTAATATTGTGACGTGGAAAAAATAAGTTAGAAAACTGAAAACTATCTCTTCCTTTGAATGCTCATATACCTTGAGTAAAGGCTGACACATATTTGAATGTTTTATCAGAGAATAATGCAATCAATGTTGTTCTGTTTTCTCAACCCCTCCCATCAGTTTGAATATTTCCAGTTTCACTGCCAAGCTCATCTACCTCTATGCTGAATGGAAATACGGTCCTACAAGAATATGTCACTTTGTTGAGCCAAGAAGCCAGCAGTACGAATGCACATATGGTAGTGTTTGTACTCCAAAGTACGAAAGAACGAAACAAGTTTACAAATACAGATGGTTAAAATCAGTAAGGGTGTTTAACAAAAACAAACAAAAATAGTTGTACGTAAACCAAACCCATTTGCCTCTTGCTCCTTTTGACCAGCAGAAAAATCCTGTTTTCTGAAGCTACAGCAGCTGCATTCTTATGACAAATGTCCTGTGTGGGTGTTCTTCTAGGGACTTCAAGTCTCCACAGATGCTGATGGCTGTTCATTTATTCATTCTTCCTTGCCTAATGATTTGAGTTTTTAAAAAGGGCTTGAAGCAACTTGGATCTGTGATTACTGATTTGTAGGGGACAAGAGAACTAGATTAGAGGGGTTAAAAAAACCCCAATTGCTTAAAAATATGAAGGCAGAAAAAAAATCCAATTTCACCAGGCACTATAGTTTACAATTCATTTTTCAGTGAATCACATGTAATTTTTATTACACTTTATAATCCACTGTGCAGTCCAAAGAGCTCTAAGCAGTTTTCACAGAGTCCGTAGGATATCTCCATTATGTTAGGATACCTTTATCTTGTTTATTTATGACTAGCACTGATGATGTTACTTAGTTTGAGTAATGAAACTTCTGCAAGACGACAACCAACGTCAGAGATCACCAAGAACTTATCACCTTTATTTTAACAGGTTGAAAACAGTGGTGTAAGTCAGACTTTCCACCTGCAAAACTAGTATGGAGTGGGAGGGTTCATATTAGATTTTGTAACTTCGCCATGCAATTTTGGAGAATACACAACTCCGGTTAGAAAAGAAAGAAAGAAAAAAACCAATGGAGGGCTATAGTGGATCAGACTAAAGATCTATTTAGGTCATCCTTGTGTTTTCTGCACTGAGTAACAAAATAGCTAGAGGGAATTCACTAGGAAGGTGTAAGTGGAAAAGGCCTCTCTTCAGATAGTGACAGACAGTCAAACAGATGTTCTTGATCTTTATAATAATTTGCCACAAACAAAAATTAATTCCAGCTGTTGGCTATGCAAGTGATTTCTTCTATTAAAAGAAACTGACTATTGGCCCATCTGCGTATTGATGATTATTAACAGCTATTTTTATATCAAAAGGTAAAGAAAAAAAGAAATGCTACTGATTTCCGAAAGGAAATACTTCTCCTTTTTAAAACATGACCATTGTGTGGTACTCCATGGCCAAGATCTGGTTAAAGTTCTGCCTTGTCACTTACATGATATGCTGTATCATATCAACATAGCATTCATCCAGATTGTAAAATGCTGGCATGCTGATGCTTTATGTTAAAGAAACAATGGCCCAATTTAAGACTGAGTCTTGGGAAATTCCACTGAGATAAGATTGAAGAAACACATACAGTATATGCCCCCACTTCATGTAGGGCCATGATAGAGGTCTATGATGATACATTTACTTTCATAGCCCACTGCAAAAAGAAAATTTAGAATAAATTGTCAATTCTGCATTGTCTATCTTAAGCAAAGATTGAGTTTCTAAAATGCATATAAACTTAATGTTCTGTTTGGTCTTAAGCCTGGGAAATCTGTAAATCAATATCTAGTAGCAATGTCATACTGTTCCAGAAGGCTTAAAAGAAAAATGTAGAAATAAATATCAGGGGATTCTTTTTAATGAGACATTAATCATATCACTTTGGGGTTAATCTCTTGAGCTGCACTGGAGTGGATGAGGTAATATTTGCACATGTTGAGGATAAGATAGAATAGAAATGGATGAGTGGGAGAATGGGATGGTAACATACCGTGAAGATTATGAGCCTGTTGGCTGAAGTCAGTATGAGCTGTGACTGACTAGTAATGTGTGAAAATGCCAGATTAGAACGGTTTTAATAGAGAATGTGATGCCCTTGGCGACTCCAGTTTTGCGTAAACTGTGCTGCAAAGAGGATTGCTTGCAGAAATAGTAAGATAAGTAATTGAGGGTTTGATATAGCGCTGAAAAACACTTACGGAGCCAGCATTTATAGGGGATAAACTTTCAGCTGTGTCTCTATTGATTTACTTAGGAGTGTCAGCGAATGTCCATGGAAGAGAGATGAAGATAAAATGCTGTTTATCTAGTTTGTATGCATCTGGTACTATGTTCTACCATTATAGCATCATCTGTTATTGAAATTATGGAAGCTCTGTATTTGCTTCAATGCACAGTTTAGGTCTATTAAACTCACATATCCTAAAATGCCAATCTAATTGATGGCCATTTAGCAAATTGCAGTTCAACCGGATGCGTTTCTATAATTTACTTTGGGCTGAGGTCAATATTCAGTGGGTGTGCAAAAATAACTGGCAAAAAGGAAGCTTGACTTTGAGATTCGTAGGCACAAATTCTATTTTCTTTTTAATGTCATGGCCTTGAAATGGCTAATTCATTGGGATGACAGCCACTGCTACTACTGTGGCTACTCATTGGTGTGTACCCATTAGGAAGCAACTTACAGATGTCAAATTTACTTCACCGACAAAATCTGAAATTCCAGGACAGTGGTTATTGGAAACAGGGATGTGAATGACTTCTCAGATAACATTTCAGAATATATTCCGACATTTCCTTAGAGTTATAAAGAAATGATTGGGAAAAAATTGGCAGGTCCTTTTGGGTTAGTGACATCATTGCTTTGGAGAAAAAGGATTTCAAAAAAATACGTTGAGATACATCTGTCTAGTTTAGTTGCAAGAGTGAAAGGCAGACACATAAACTACCTGGCATGAACAAACAGATACTAGTCCAGTGCATCCAAATGCTTACCAACAGTGTAAATAATGCTCAGAGTCAACTGCTCTTCCATATTATATTTATAATATACTTGAAGCAACATTCCTACTAGACTATATCATATTGGAAGCTGTATCTGATATTTTGTATAGGACTGAGTGAGAGGTAGCTCATTATCTGCTGAGATTTTTCTCTTCTCTGGGGACAGAGGACTTGATTCAATAGATGGATGGATTCCAGAGAGCTCTTTGAAGTTCTTGTGAAATTATTCCGCAGCATTTGCCAACTGTCCTGCTGAGGCTCAAGTCTCTGTCTGGAACAAAAAGATGACTCAGATGACCAAATTGCAAAATTGTATCAGGCCCTTGGTGTTCCATCCCAGCTGTGGAATTTCCTTCAAGAGCCCTTAGACCTGCCCTATCACTGCTTGCATTGAGTTAGTCATTGAATACATTTCCTTAATGTAGTCTTTAATTGAAACCAAGGGAGAATCTACATTGGAGCCCTTATGTGTTTAAAAGGTGCTACAGTGCATGTGCACTTGACTTATGGCCATTTATTTAGTGAACGAAGTTACAACAGCACTGAAAAAAGTGACGAATATTATTATTATTATTTAGAAAAGAAATGAACTAAAATATATTAAAATTAGAAATGTATGTATACTAGAAATGTACAAGGTGGAAAAGACCACATCTTTGATTGTTGGAATGGAAGGAGAAGAGTAAGGAAAAGGGGGAAAGAAAAGAGGATTAAAATAGAAATAAAATAAGAGTGGGAAAAGACTAAAAGATAGACATTGAGATGAAAAGAAATGTGAGAGATGTATTAAAAATGAAATGATAATGAATTGTAACTATTTAAAAAAAATATTGTTAAGATTATTGCATGGATGTATGAAACTCAGAAAGCAAACGCTCACAACATGAGATGTAGAAAGACTAAAAATAAATAAAAGTAATTGGGGGAAAAAAGTGACGAATGAGCAGTCTTCACACTTATAACTAATGTAGTGTCACATCAGCGGTGGGTTGCTCCCGGTTCGGCCCGGTTCTGCAAACCGGTAGCGCCGGCGGCGGGAGGCTCCCCCCCACCCTCCTGGGACATGCGTAGAGGCATTGCGCGTGCATGCGTGTGCGTGAACCAGTAGCAATGGGTTTTAGAACCCATTACTGTGTCACATGATCAGAATTTGAGTGCTTAGCAACCAGCATATATTTGTAATAGTTGCATTGTCCTATGGTCATCTATGCAGTGTCCTATGGTCATAAGATCGCTAGTTGTCCAACTATCAAAGTCAATGGGGGAAGTAGTTTTGCTTAACATCCATGTGAATCAGTTCACAACTGCAGTGATTTGCATAACAACCATGGCAAAAAGAAAGGTTATAAAATTTGGCACAACTCATTTAACAACTGCCTTGTTTAGCAATGGAAATTTTGGCCCTACATGTGGTTGTACGTCAAGGGCTACTCATATTCCTTTTCTCATATCCATTTACTATTGTTGTGGCCTGCCCGCAGCTTGTGAGCCTGGGCCTTTGGAACCTTCGGAACCTTCAGTACCTCTTGGCAGTGCTGAGAAAGGAGGGGCTACTCCTTTCCTGAATGCAAGAGCACGCAGGGCTGCCAAGAGGCAGAAAGGTTTACTCCAGAGGAGGTCTACTCAGGAGTAAGACTTGGGGCTAATTGGCCACTCCCCTAGTCTATTTAAGGTCATCAGTTGCAGCTAACAAGCTGCAGAGAACAACGTTTGACAAAGAGACCTGTCTGATCATAGCTTGCTCCATGACTCTTGTTTTGGCATTCTCTGCGTTGGCATGGATTATCAAGGACTAATTTCTAGGAACTTTGCCAACTCTTGGAAACGCCGTAAGATAAACAGACTCAATTGCTCATCATTGTCTTGGAACTCTTTGAACTGATACCAGCTATTAATGAAGCTTAATTGATAGCTGGTTGCTTGCTGATAACAGTTTGTTTGTAAATTGGTGTGTGCATTTTGTTTACTACTAAGACGTTTTATTAGTAGCCTTTGTTTCATTAAATAAGTGTGTGCAATCTGCTTGTGTGGTTGTGTGTTTCGTGGGGACAGAACAACTACTTTGTGGTTGTACAATGGTGCAGATCCTATTCCGGTCTCTACTGTCATGTGTCACAGAACAGTGCACACTATTCTGAATGTGGGAATAACAGACAGAGTTTGAAAGATCAGGTATGCCTTACAATTTGTATTTACAGTTGGATCACATGCCACAAGATGTACCGTATTTTTCAGAGTATAAGACGCACCTTTTTACCCCCCCAAAAGAGGGTACAAACTTGGGTGCGTCTTATACACCAAATGTAGCCCCACCCACCCAGCCACCCCCACCCTTTGGCCTCTGTCTTCCAGCAATTTACCTGTTTGCAGCAAAGAGGGAACAGCCTGTAAAGCCAAACAAGTCACTAGCAGTTTTCCGACGTACATCTGATTTGCCACATGGGAAAATGAAAGTGAAACTAACTGCAAAAAGGCAGATAGCTGGAAGAGACACGCAGATTTTTATTTTCTGCTGAACTGGATGCAAAGGGGTAAGTGATTGCTTTATTATTGTTCTAGAGCCAGGGGTCTCCAACTTTGGCAATTTAAAAACTTGTGGACTTCAACTCCCAGAATTCCACAGCCAGCTTTGTTAGCTTTGCTGGCTGTGGGATTCTGGGAGTTGAAGTCCACAAGTCTTAAAGTCTTAAAGTCCACAAGTCTTAAAGTTGCCAAGGTTGGAGATCCCTATAAATCTAGACAACTTAACAAAATAAAGAAGCTTTTTAAAATAAATGCTTGCTCTGAAGAGGCCCAGTGCTATTGTATCTTCTTTTAAATAATAGAGAATAATGTATACTTTCAGAAATTTTTATTAATTTTAACAGCTCTATATAAGTATACAGTGATACCTCGAGATACGAGTTTAATTCGTTCCGTAACCTTGCTCGTATGTCAATTTGCTCGTATCTCAAAGCAATTTGTAAATGCACAAAAAGCACAAAGCCCTAGAAAAACTTATCAAAGATGCTTCGACAGCGAGGTAAACAAGCACACTGGGGGGATGCGTGGAATAATGCGAGACGCACGACACGCACGAGGCACAGTAAACTGGTGGGTCGTGTGCAGCCGGCCGTTCCTCGTATCTCAAATGTTGCTCGTATTTCAAAGCAAAACTTCGCTCGCTCGACGGCTCGTATCTCAAATATCTCGTATGTTAGGGCACTCGTATCTCGAGGTACCACTGTAGTCGGAAATGTAACAGTGTCCTGTTTAGTATTAGAGTTTAGTTACCTTGGAGTAGACCTATTTAAATAATCAGGAGGAGTTAGTGTGACTACATTTAAGAAAACTTTCTGGCATAATGTACATTTCTCCAATTTTTTGCTATTTCTATGGGTGAAGCACACATGCACAGAAATACACAGCAAACAGTGTATATCATCTGTGCTGTTTGCTGTTTGGCAAATTGCTTGGAGGCAGAGGCCTTTTTTCCTTGTTTTCCTCCCCCAAAACTAAGGTGAGTCTTATACTTCGGTGCGTCTTATACCCCGAAAAATACGGTAAATATAGTGTTACCATAATATCTGTGTTCTTCAATCCTTCTGGCACAATTTCATGTGCCTGTCTCTAAGCCCTTAATATATAGCAGGGGGGTCAAACTTGATTTCATTGAGGGCCGTATCAGGGTTGTGTTTGACCTCGGGGGGCTGGGGTGGGGTGGCCAGGGTGGGCATGACCAGCTTGACATCACTTGTATTGGGGGGCGCCTGTGGCGGTCTGAGTGCTCTGCCAGCAAAAAAGGGCTCCAGAGCTCCGTTTTCGGCTGCAACGGCCTCCTGCAACCATCTGCCAGCAAAAATGGAGCTCGGGAACCTGTTTTCACTGGCAGAGGCACCGTGGGCTGGTCCTTCGCTGTTTCCAGGGTGGCCTCGCGGGCCAGATTTAAGCACCCTGGGGGCCGCATCCGGCCTACAGGCCTTGAGTTTGATATATAGCAACATTAGTAATCATGAAATATTATGTTGATCTTAGATTCTTATGTTTAGTTGCAGCTCCAATAGAACCTCTAAGTATCACAAAATTTACCCAAATTATTATCTAGGAGAGCTAGCAAATGCAGTTCTCTTTGTGAATGAAGAGACTGTAAAGGATGAAAAAGACTGCTTAATTATTGTCATGAGGAATCAGATCTGCCAACAAAAAGTTTCCACAATAAATTTCTGAAGTTATGAATGTAATGATAAGTAGTTTCAGAGTTCTTTATTTTGTTTGCCTTGTAGAAGAGATGATGTATATGCAGATTATCTAATTCAATGACATATGTAGGGATTTTCTTAGAAGGCAAATGCTGGCACAGATAAAGGACAAGACCTGTAGCTCAAATAACGGATTAAAAATCCAATTAGAGTAATAGAATCACATCATTGCATGGATTGGGATTATCAACCAATTTTAAGATCAAATTAAAAGGGATAATGCAGATCAGTATAATCAAAATGGTATACCTGAAGGTTTTTTTTCCTTAAAAAAAAAAGCTTATTCAAAGTATATGTTTAAGGATGCATTTTCATCTGCATTCTCCTGACTGACGGGAAGTTTCAGGAGTGCCAGAATTTATTAAAAATGTAGTTTACTTGAAGGGAGATTACTGGAGACTGGTGGCATTTCTTAAATATATGAGTCATTCTTATATACATACAGGATCCCTATTCAGTTTCACGTTCTACAGATACTGTAGAAGTACAGGGAGTCCTCGACTTGCAACAGTTCATTTAGTGACCATTCAAAGTTACCACGGCACTGAAAAAAGTGACTTATGACCGTTTTTCACAGTTACGACCTTTCCAGCATCCCCATGATAACGCCAATCCACATTTAGTAGTAACAGAGGAATTGCTTATTTGTAGTGGGTATGAAATGGCATAATGTTATATAATGACCCTTTTCTGGGCTACATGATTCCATATTTTAATGTACTGCTAGTGACCTATGGTAAACAAATGTTTAGGCTGATGGAGTCATTTCCCAAAATGTGCTCGTCTGCTTTAATGAAAAATGCTCACTCATTCCACAGATCAAAAGGATGTGAGATCTGGTTTAGAAATAGCTCTTTTCGTTTCCCCACATAGCTTGTCCCTCTGTGTAGCAAAGTGGAATCTCCTACTACTTCACTGTGCTATCCTACCACCCAGTGGTGAAATTCAATTTTTTTTACTACTGGTTCTGTGAGCATGGCTTGGTGGGCGTGGTGTGGCTTGGTGGGCATGGCAGGGGAAGGATACTGCAAAATCTCCATTCCCACCCCACTTCAGGAGAAGGATACTGCAACATCACTATTCTCTCCCCACTCCTGGGGCAAGGATATTGCAAAATCTCCATTCCCACCCCACTCTGGGGGCCAGCCAGAGGTGGTATTTGCTGGTTCTCCAAACTACTCAAAAATTCCACTACCAGTTCTCCGAACTACTCAAAATTTCCGCTACCAGTTCTCCAGAACCTGTCAGAACCTGCTGGATTTCACCCCTGCTACCACATCTTACCTGTTTTTGCCTATGGCAGGAGATTAGTGAACACTATGCTACATTTAAGTACAGCTCTACCACAAGAACACTAAACCTGAGTTTCCAAATAGTTTGAAAAAGAGATGGATAGACCATGTGATGAAACAGGAGTTCTTCCCATCTGCAGTGGGGGTGGGAAGTGTCAGGTCTTTTGCTGGCTATAGCAGGGTGCCAAACTTTCTTCCACTGGCTCTCCAATCACATGGGTTAACTCCATGTCATTGGAGACTTGGCTGTGTGAATGGGGGAAATAGTCCTTTCTCCTTATTTCTCCTGTTAACAGGAATCCAGTCCCATGGCTCAGCTGGCAATTGGGGCATTGGTGAGGAAATAGCCTGCTTCTACACCATTTGCTCTTCTGAGCCCTTGTAGAAAGGCCGGAGCAGTTCTTTTGTTACCCATGTCTGATCCATGTTTTATAGGTTTGGAAACCCAGTACATCCAGGGGAAGAGCCAAGCTTGCTGCTAAAAGCAGAACGATCTTCTGTTCAGCCCAAGTGTTGAACAGGGTTTATAAATCATTTGTAAGTCAAGATTCGTATCAGACGAAGCAAACTTTATCTAAACTGAAACAAACTACAGACGAATGTAGGATATTCCCGCAATGGGATGAGGATGAGGCAAAGATGACATCATGAAAATCATTAATGAGACATCTTCATGCCACAGATGGTGGGCCATGAGGATGAGCCCAGTCTCACATTGCAAGTATTTCGAGTGTAAAATATAAACTGGGATTAATATTATTTTTTGATTTTGCTGTTAGCATTTTTATATATGAGAGGACGGGTGTGGAGGAAAAAGAGGGGGAAGAATAAACCAAATTACATGTAATCATTCAGCTAGGAAAATGGCTTCATTTCTGTAGGTATCTATTCGGCTGGAGATCAGGAGAAGCACATGTCCATAGCTGTCTTAAATTCCTTGCCAGTCTTTGAAAACAAGTCCCCCCCCCTAAACTGCAAAAAAATATTATAATTCCAGGGAAAGCTTTAACAATCTTCTACCCTACTTTTAACCAACAATTAGTTTTAGAAAATAGTCCAGGCTATTGCCTGGAATCACATATGATTTCTATTCAAGGAAGACAAAAATCTTATTCAAACCAGATCTTTAAAGCTCAACACAAAACTTAAAAGAATGACTCTGAAGTAGTCTCTATCCTTCATTTTCTAAAAATGAAACAAACATGCTCATATTTATTTGAAAAAAAAATGTTCCCCGTCTTTTTTTGTCTGCCATCTGGAAATGGAAAGTTGAGCCTGGGCATGCCTTCGTTCTAAAAATCATAATTCATTTCATCTTTACGAATCTACTGTCTCTCCACCGGTAATCCACTGCCATTTTGTAGTTCTACTTTGGTGCTTGCTGATTTTTATTATAACTTATTAACAAAACTCTGTACCCAGGAGAGCATGCTGAAATGCAACATACACTGATTTTAGATATTCATATTCATTCTCCAAAACCAATACGAGAGAAAGAGATCATTATGTAAAAAAAAAACATGGGCTGTATTTATGGAGGATCAAAAATCTGTTTTGATTTCTTCTGCACAGCAAGCCTAAAAACATAGTTCCTTCCTTTACTACATATTTTACAATCAAAGAAAGGGGAAACATATAATGTATAGATCTGAGGGGGGAAAAATGACACTGAAAAAAAGTGACATTAGATTTTTCTTATGAAAGAGAAAGAATGAATGAATTATTCGGCCGGCTTAAGCATTTCAAGTGTTTTCTCTACAAACGCAACCATTAGGGCTACCATTTCCAGGCTACACATGTCCAGACTGGCGCTATAAATGGCAGCAAAGGGATTTTTCAGCATTCATTTTCTGCCATGTTCTGGTTATCCAGTTTTGCAGTCCACCTATTACAGCCCTGTAGATTAGGAGGTACAAGTACTTTAGGCAACCTATTGTAATATACTTCCTAAACTTCTTTCCAAAGACTGGCAAGATTCAGGTAAGGAATAAACTAGAGCACCCATAAAAGAAAGTCACTCACAACTGAACAAGCTCTTAATGCCATAAATCAGATGGCAGCATGTCCTCAGTGCTGCAAGAGCTGAGCAGAAGCAACAACCAGGATCCCAGTCATCAGTCTGACATCAGATTTTCCAGAAAAAGTACAAGCTGTAGTCAAATCCAGAAGTTATGGAATCAGTAGAACATACATGAGGTATTCTTGATACCAAAGAAAGACAAATCCTTCACAGCAACTTTATTTATTTATTACATTAGATTTATATGGCCGTCCATTTCATTGTACTTACTCTGGGCATCTAACAATGGATAGAGACCCCATAAAAATAAGAACCAAAAACAACAGAAGGGGAGGGGCAGGAAGAATAATAATTAATTGTTGAAAAAGTTGGAAGTCATTCATATATTCATCTATCTACCTTTCTTTCTTTCTTTCTTTCTTTCTTTCTTTCTTTCTTTCTTTCTTTCTTTCTTTCTTTCTTTCTTTCTTTCTTTCTTTCTTTCTTTCTTTCTTTCTTTCTTTCTTTCTTTCTTTTTTCCTTCCTTCCTTCCTTCCTTCCTTCCTTCCTTCCTTCCTTCCTTCCTTCCTTCTTTCTTTCTTTCTTTCTTTCCTTCTTTCCTTCTTCTTCCTTTCCTTTCTCTTGTCTTTTATTCTTTTGTTCTATAAAAATTCTTAATATAAATTAAAAAAAGAAAATGGCAACTTAGAATGGCAAAAAAATGGTAGATATTAATTACCAATTGAAATGACATGAAATACAAATGGATATATTGTGTGCCTATGAAACTAAGAGGAAGGGAAGACTGTGAGAAATTGGAATAAAAGTGGTCTGATTAGGGAATGGACTTGATAAATACATGCAAGAAAGTGAAGGTATAGGCTTAATTATGAACAAAAGGGAAAAGTATGTCAGAAATGTGAACTGGAGTCCATTTAGATCACTATGCGTGTATATCAAAGTAGGAATCCAGCAGCTGGTTGCTTGTTAGACATCAATGAAAGGTGAAGAGTCAGGAATGAATTTGGGGAAAATTATTATGCAACATTCTGACCTATGCAATCCAGGAGAAAACATATTCCATTCGGTGACATCAATTGATGAGAAGCAAAAAAACAAGCCTACAGAAAAAGTAATTCAGCCATTTGGGGCTCCCAAAGGAAGTAATAATGGCGACTGCTCAGTATCAGCTTAGAAATGTATGCTTCAAGCATTAGTAAATGTGTCGAGTCACAGTGGCTCAGTGGCTTAATGAAAACTGGAGATGGTTCAGTGCCAGCGGTTTGAGTCCTAGCACTATGTGGCAGGGTAATCTCCTGTCACTCGCCTCAGCTTCTGTCCATCTAACAGTTTGAAAGCATGTTCTATGCAAGTAGAAAAATAGGTACCACTTTTGTGGGGAGAACAGCTGATGGCTCTGATCCTTCCTGGGTTGCGGCATCCGCTTGCATATCCATTTGTATGTAAGAAAAGTTCTGTAAGAAAAAATAATGGAAACTTGATTAATCCAGCAACAAAATGAATGGAAAGTAGACATGAGAAGACAGTCAGTACTCAGAAGCCATTTGGAACAGAGGAAAAACAATTATTCTACAGAAAGCCACAGACATGAGTGCAGTTATACTAATAGGAGGAATGAGAAAGGATGTTTCACACACACACACACACACACACACACACACACACACACACACACACACACACACACACACACACACGAATGATTGATGAAAAAAATGAGGATGAGGGAAAGGTACTGTATATTGTGTACAGAAAGGAAAAATGCTTCCAAGGAATGTAATCAAAGGATTAAAATTAAACAAGGCAGAGAAAATGTCGAGTGATTGATTTGATGGAAACAAAGTATTGTTTTGGAAGCGGATAGAGAGAGCTAATGAAATAGCATTCAGAGTGAATTAAATTAAAAATAAAAACAAGGAAATGATTTGGATTGAAAAGGAAGTGACAACATGCTAGAAAGTGTATTTTAAAGATTTGAATGGGAATGAAAGTGCCATGTCACAGAGTGGAATTGGAACGAATGTGACAAATATAAGTGTGCAAGAAAAAATGATGAAAAAGGAGGCATAAATGTCAAAAATTGCTAAGGCTGCTGGAAGAGATGGTATAACTGAATAAATGTTTTAAATATGGGTGTGGTTTGTTTATGGAGTGGATGTGCAACTTAATTAATGAACACTGAAGACTTTATCCATGCCTGATGTTTGGAAAAATGCTGTCATTGCTCTCCATTGTAAAGCAAACGTAACAAAAGTGAAGGCACAAACTACAGGGGGATTTGTTTTGTTAAAGTGTTTTGGAAGGTGTTTGGCACAATTCTGATCAAAAGAGCATGGAAGGTACCAGTAAGTAGAAAGAATGTTTATTATCTATTTGTTGATGTAGAGAAAGCATATAATGCAGTGACTAGCCTTGATTTGTGGATTTCGAATTATTCTTTTTGCTGAGCCCTACACTTGGTAGAATCAAAGTTTTTCATAAAATGTCAAATTCCCTATATTGGGACTATGTCTCTTCAACTTCTATTCTTTCTCCTCAGGGCTATATTATATTATAACTTGAAATCAAAAGAGAGCTATGAGTGAACATAACCAAAGTGTATGAATAAAATACCCTTCACATTTTTTAACAATACCAGCACAGAGTAATCTGTATATATCTATTTATAGTTTTCCAGCAAGGTTTGCATATTTTTGTGGACTAAGAGGAACTATTGACTTCATAGATTTAATTTGTAATCATTTGCTATAGAACTGTGGTACAGAGGAACATTTTATTCAGTTTCAAATTTTGTTTTATGCAAATCAAGCCCCATTGGACTCACATATGTTGGTTATATAATTTTATTTATTTATTTATTTATTTATTTATTTATTTATTTATTTATTTATTTATTTATTTATTTATTTATTTATTTATTTATTTATTTATTTATTTATTCAATCTCGTATTGGATCATACATATAAATATATACATAATTTGAATACATGAAATGAATAAAAGTAAAAGGGAACATTAGGACAGGGAAGGTAGGCATGCAGGTGTACTTATGCATGTCCCTTATCTCTGACATAATTACCTTGGAGAAAAAGGTAAATCTTATAGCTGTAGAGGCAGTTTTATGGGCAACATCAGTTCCGTAGTGTTCCTAGTGCATAATTGCATTTTTAATATCCACTCTACCTGAACTCTGGTAGCAGCAAATATACTAGGTCTACCAGGATTCTTGCCAATCTTTTCTCTCAGGCTGACTTTCTCATTACCTTGGAGAGTTATGTTCATGTGGCCGTTTTGGATGTATTGATTCTTGAAATATTCCAAACAAGCTCCAAAATAGTAATTCCAGATATTTTAATGAGATCAGCACTCCATTTTGTTGGGAATACATACCATTCGGCAAGAGATATCTGAGATTTAAATGGAGGAATAGCCATTTACAATATTCCTTAAAATTCTTAAATGATATATCCACCAAGTACTCATTCTACCCATTCCATATCATAGAAAACCATGCTTCCATTTTGTTAAAAAAAATGTTCCATTTTGTTAAAAAAATGTTTTTCATTCATTAAAAAATAGTTTCCCCTAGCTTTTGGCTTACAAGAAATTAGACAGACAGAGACAGAGACAGAGGCAGAGGCAGAGACAGAGATAGAGATAGAGATAATGATAGAGATAGAGATAAAGATAGATAGATAGATAGATAGATAGATAGATAGATAGATAGATAGATAGATAGATAGACAGACAGACAGACAGACAGACAGATAGATAGAGAGATAGAAGACAGATAGATAGATGACAGATAGATGTGTATGTGTATGTGTATGTGTATGTGTATGTGTATGTATATGTATATGTATATGTATATGTATATGTATATGTATATGTATATGTATATGTATATGTATATGTATATGTATGGACAGGTGCTCATGTGGCAGGTTTTCTTCTCCGTTGAGACATCCCACAAAAGATATTCCAAAGAATATAGTTTTAAAATGTCATCATCTCGCAAGGGCAAAAACAAATTGAGTTACCAATTTTCACCCCTAATTCTTTGTAAGGTATTCCAGCGGTGACCGTATTATTAACACTGATCATCTGAACAATCATCAGGGGTGTGTGTGTTCCTGCAGCAAGATTGCCTGCCTTGTTCCAGTGCTCCCACATGTTCATCTCAAGGCATGGAACAGGTTGGAAGCACTAGTTCATAAAAGATTAACTACAGGGCTCTGACAGGCAAGCAGGCTCACATCTGTGGGATAATATAGGTGAAAGACAAGTAATGGGAGGAGGTGAGACCTTCAAAGGGTCTTGTAACTCGAGTAGGGCTGTATTTCAAAACCCCAGAAGGCAGGAAATGATTATGATAAGCTGTGTTTGGACTACAAGACTATTTTGAGGTTCTTGTTTGGTGGAAAGCCTTTGGTGAACATTTCACTTTCAGGTCTAAGTACACAACAAGACTCTGCTGGGAATTCATCCTCTTTCTCAACTGTGGGAGGGAAAAGTCAAGTTAGTGAATTTTATCCTGGTTTTCTCAAGCCACCTACAGCATAGAGGCACATCTACAAAAGGGTGCAAACCTAGCAGACTTTCAGGGATAGAATAGCGTGGGGGAAATACAGTGACATAAACTAGATTTAGTTAGATTTCTTTTTCTTTTCTCTTATTTCTTACCTTTAGTTTGTTTGGCTTATTCACACTCCTTTTCTGTGCTTTGTAGAATGCTGCTTACCCTGAAATGGAATAGTATGATGTGTATAGTATCTATACACTGTGTATAGTATGTAGGTTAATATCTTTATATATAACTCAAGAGTCAAACACATTTAGCTATGAAAATCTATATATATATAAAAGCGAAAACCACTCATGCATTAATCACAAAATCTCTAGAACTGTAAAGCCTACAAACTTTAAATTTGCCATGTATGTTCCTCTTGGCTTCTGGTGCTCACTAAGAAAAGATTTTTTGAAATGACCATCGGAGCATGAGTATTTCTTATTTTATTATTAACAAGCTTTGATGCTAAGGAGTTCTACTCCCCCCTTCCCACCTGAAAAGAAATCTGATCCCAATGCAAAACACAAGCACAGGAGTTTCGCTTTTGCTTTTACAGCAGCAAGCAGTTTTACTACAAACAGTTGAGCTAAGCCACGCACAGACTCCTTCCTGTCTCCTTCTTCCTCACACAGCAAATATTGTTTGACTTTCCAAACACCCCTGAACTCTCTCACACACTGACAGGACACTAGCCAGATGAGTACCGATGGATGCTGGTAGGCAGAGACAGATCCCCCCCTTATTTTCCTCCTCAGTTCAGATGAATCTGTTCCTTCTACTGTAACACCAGTTAAAGGGAAAAGAGGCAAAAAATACAGAAAAAGATTTACAGATGCGATTAGGAAAACACAAGTAAGGGAAGCTGCCTGTTTCTCCCATGGCCAGTTCTATGTGGCATGCTCCAGAGTCAGTTCACCTGACAGCCGGTCATCCTCCAGCCAGACAGCAAAACCAGGAATGTTGTTTACAGGGAGGTCCTGAGCAATTCATCTGAGGGACGAATTGAAAGTCTATGCTATGCAAATAATGTCTTCATCTGTAACAGAAACTTAGCTTACCATGTCTAATGAAATAATATAGTCCCTTTTTAACTACTCATTAATTTTCAAGCTTTAAGTGTCAATTTATCAAGCCCCATCACATAGTTTTGTAGTGAAGCACAGGTATCACCTAGTATACAGATATGTGTTTGCTGTTGCTCTGATATTCCCTTTTGGAGCATTTGCATGTTCTACACATGACATGCTTAAAGGATTTTCATGATGCAAAATATACTCATTAGGAGTTTGATGGTTAGTGTTTCTCATACTTTTAAAAAAATAATCTTTATTCGGTTTTTAAACTTAAAAAAAACATACATAATAACACACAACATCAAAGAGAAAAAAGAAAAAAGAAAACATTAAGAAAAGGGGGAAAAAGGAAAAAAGAAAAAAAATACAAACACTAATACACAAAAAACGGCATTTCATTTTAACAGCTATACCTTTGTGTAACTAAATCCAGTTTTGCAATCTTACTACATTGGTTGCTTTTAACCTTTATCCCTTTTACTATTTAGTTCAAACTTATCTAAAACGTATTTATACATATTTACATTATTTTTCATATTTATATCCTCGAATTATGTGCATCGATAATAATCATTTTTATTGTTATGAAGGAGATGGTAAGGAAAGATTTTTCGGATCAAGTCTTCTTCTGTGTCCATAATTTTAAATTTTTATTTGATTGTAACCAGGAATACCATTTTGCCCATATTTCATAGAAATCAGAGTTGTCTTTTTGATGAATGTCCATCGTTAACTTGCTCATTTCTGAGCATTCTAAAATTTTCCTAATTATCATATTTGAGGAGGGAATAATATCAGATTTCCAATTTTGGGCATATAATAGTCTAGCTGCGGTTGTTATTTGCAAAATTAAATATCTTTCTTCTTTAGTAAATTTGCTCCGGAAGATCCCCAGTAAGAACATTTCTGGTTTTAATTCCATTTTCACATTTAAAATCTGTTCCAACCAAGATCTAATCTTTTTCCAAAATACTTGAACCTTGGGGCACGACCACCACATGTGGTAGTAGCTCCCTGTTTCCTTTTTACACTTCCAACATTTAGGTGATAGCGATGGAAACATCTTTGCCAAGCGATCTGGGGAAAGGTGCCAACGGTATACCATTTTATAGATATTCTCTTTATAGGATGCAGCTAGTGTCAATTTATAATTGATTTTCCAAATAACCTTCCATTCATTCAAATTTATTTCGTATCCCAAATTTTGAGCCCAAGCGATCATATAGCCTTTAACTTCGTTCTCTTTTAATTTAGTTTTCAACTGCAGATTATAAAATTTGGAGATCATTTTTTCTTCTGGCCCCATAAATATTTTGTCTAATTCATTACTGTTTTGGAAGCTGAATTGGGAGAGATCTTTCTTATATCGGGTTTGAATCTGAAGATAGTGCCACCATTCTAAATCTATGCCCTTTGTACTAAGTTCTTGTCTTGACCTAAGGTTGTTTTGTTCATCTAAAAGCTGTTGATAGGTAATAATTTTGTTCTTGTTTATAAAATTTGGATGTATAATGGCTTCAGATGTTGATAGCCATTTAGGAATTTTTTTATAGTAATCATTTTTTATATTAAGCCAGGTTTCTAGTAAGGGACCTCGTATATAATGTCTCTGAAAATATGCATGTGCCTTATGTTTCCCTCCCCACAGGAATGCATGCCAGCCTACTTGAAGATTAAAACCTTCCAGAGTTAAGATCCTTCTGTTTCGTAATAAAACCCATTCCTTAATCCAGCTCAATGCAGCCGCATTGTAATAACTTTCCCAGTCCGGGAGTCCAAAGCCACCATTAATCCTACGGTCATGTAACGTTTGGAGTTTAATTCTGGCCTTTTTCTTTGACCAAATGAATTTGCGGACGATGTTATTTAATTCCGTGAAAAAGTTCTTTTTAAGTTTTATCGGTGCAATTTGGAATAGAAATAATAACTTGGGTAAAATGTTCATTTTGATAACGGCAATTTTACCTAATAACGATAGTTGCAATTTAGCCCAATTCTGCAACTCTTTTTGTATTTTTTGATTTAATTTTGTATAGTTGTCTTCTTTGATGGTGCTACATTTGGCAGTGAGCCATAACCCTAAATATTAAACTTTTTTAACTATTTTAATTCCCAGTATTGTTTCTAAAGTCCTATTTTGTTTTTCAGTTAAGTTTTTAGTTATTATTTTTGTTTTTTCTTTATTGATTTTTAATCCTGCCACCTTACCAAACTTTTCTATTTCTTCAATTAGTATTGGGCCCGATTTTATGGGATCTTCCAGGATATAAGTCATATCGTCTGCAAAGGCCTGCACCTTATAGTCCTCTTTTTTAATTTTTAAACCTTTTATATTGTGATTTTGTCTTACACACCTCAAAAGAATTTCTAAAGCCAGAATAAATAGTAGTGGAGATAAGGGGCACCCTTGGCGAACTCCTTTCTGAATGTTTACTTTGTCCGTCAGATCATTATTCACAAGTACTTTGGCTGATTGTTCTTTGTAAATTGCTTTAATCAGATTTAAAAATTTAACGCCAAAATTCATCATCTCAAGCTGGGTTATGAAAAACCGCCAATCAAGGTTATCGAAAGCTTTCTGGGCGTCAATAAAGATTAATGCCAGCTGTTTTTCTATATGTATATCGTAATACTCAAGAACATCCAGTATAATTCTTGTATTATGGCTGATTTGTCTATTTGGCAAAAATCCGTTCTGGTCAGAGTGTATTAGTTTATTTAGTATTGGTTTGAGTCTTTCTGCCATAATAGAGGCTAATATCTTATAATCTGTATTTAATATTGAAATGGGTCTGTAGTTTTGGATTTGTAATTTATCTGCTTCTTCTTTCGGGATTAATGTTATGTACGCCTCTTTCCAAGACTCGGGAATTTTAGCTTCTTCCATAGCCCCATTATAAACCTCTAACATTAATTTTTCTAATTGTTGTTGAAATTTTTTATAAAATTCTGAAGGTATACCATCTGGGCCTGGCGTTTTATTGTTTTTTTGTTTGGCGATAGCCTTTCTAATTTCTGCGGTTGTTATGTTTTTGTTTAGAACCGTCCTATCCTCTTCAGATAGGACTGGCAATTCTAGTTTCTTCATATATTCCTTAATTTCTTCTAGACTAATATTTTCTTTTTTGTATAGTTCAGTATAAAAATTTCGCACTATATTTTTCTTTTCCTCTGATTTAAGGTAAAACACCCCGTTCTCATCTCTCAATTGGTCAATTTGTCTGTCCATCTTTTCTTTCTTCAATTTATGGGCTAACCATCTCCCCGGTTTATTGGCAAATTCAAAGTAATTTTGTTTTGACATTTTAATTTTCTGCGCCAAATCTTCCTGCGAGATCAGATTTATATTATGTTTGATTGCGTTCACTTTTTCCAAAGTTTCGTCATCTTGTGGTGTAATTGCTAGTTTGTTTTCTAAGTCTTTAAGTTTAAGGTTTAATAAGTTTAAATTGTTCCTTCTTTCTTTATTTCTATTGGCAGCATAGGCTATCGTCAATCACCTAATATATGCTTTGGTTGTATCCCATAAATTCGTTAATGAGGTTTGTTCTTTCGTATTAATTTCAAAAAAGAATTCTAATTCTTTTTCTATTTTTTGTCTATAATTTTTCTCCTGGACAACTCTTTGATTAAGAGACCATCTTTTTTTCTTTCCCTGGTTTAATCCTTTCCATTTTATTTTTAATGGGTTGTGATCTCCCCAAGCGTTGGGAAGAATATCTATTTCCATTATTTCATCTAACAATTTGGGGGTCATCCATGCCATGTCTATTCGTGACCATGACTTATGAGGATACGAAAAAAAAGTAAACTGTTTGTTTTCAGGATTTAAGTACCGCCAGCCATCGGTCAGTATAAATTCTTTTCTCATTTCCTCAAAAGATTCAGGTAGCTTCCTTCTTTTTTTCCTCCTATTATTACTTTTACAATCTTTCTTTCGGTCTGCTACCACGTTAAAATCGCCAATTAAACAAAGATGTTCCCATTGAATTTCCAAGAGTTGTTTATGAATTTTGGAAAAAAAAGGTTTCTGCTTTGTGTTTGGGGCATAAATCATTACCAACAATATTTTCTTATATCCCAACTTTATTTCCACCATTAAAAGTCGCCCTTCGTCATCACAATATATTATTTCTGGGTTTAACCATTTCTTTATGTATACAATCACACCTCTCTTTCTTTCTTTAGCCAAAGCCACAAATAGTTTGCCCAAAGAGGGTTTTTCTAAAATATTAAGTTGGACATTTTTTACATGAACTTCCTGGAGACAACATATATCTAAATTCAATTTCTCTAATCTCGATAGAATTTTCTTTCTTTTATTTGGAGCATTTAATCCATTTATATTCATAGAAATGAGACTTATTTCTCTTTCTTTTGATCCTTCATTTCGTTGGTTCCCTCTGTCCTCTTTTCCTATACTCTGATTGAGCCCTTGTTCTTGCGCCATCTCTTTCCTGATATACTATCCTTTTCGCCTCCTTTCTTTGCTGTACCATCTCATTTACAATTGCATCCTGCTCCTCTCGATCTATTCTTTCTCTCTCCTCTGCAAGTCCCTGCTCTTCTTCTTCCTCAATGTATTCTTTGTAAAAGTCTCTAGCTTCTTCTACTGAGAGAATCTTAAACTTTTTATCTCCCATAGATATCAATATCCCCTCAGGAATCAGCCATCTGTATAATATATTTTGTTTTATCAATTGTGTAGTTAAAAAACTGTACCCCTTCCTTTTCTCTCTAATTCTTCTGGGGACTTGTCTCAGTACTATAATTTCTTTCTCTTTAAATATAGGCATCCTTTCTCTTGCATTGTTATAAATTTCATTTCTAATGTTTTTTTTAATAAATCGAACATGGACCTCTCTAGGTAGCTTATGCCTACGAGAATAATTTGTCTGCAGTCTAAAGACCTCATCCATTTCACCCAGAATCTCTTGTTGAGTTCTATTTCTTAATCCTGCAATAATCTCAGCCATTTTTTCAAAAAGGCATTCGTCTTGTTCTTCTGGCACATTCTGGAATCTCAAGTAAAAAGAAGCCTTATCATTTTCCAGATGTGCTATGGCCTCTTCGAGGTCTCTGTTAATTGTTTCCAGTCTCCTCTCAGTTCCCATTACTCTTTGACCTATTTGTTCAGTTCTGTCTTCTACTGCTTTCATTCTTTTTTCATTATTTATTAGTACTTGTTGTATTGTTCCCATTTTCTCATCAAGATTACCCATTCTCTCCTCCATTTTTCTAATGTCTCCTCTCATTTCACCCATATCCTCCCTCATACTCTCCCAATGCTTGTCCATAGAGTCTTGCATTCTTAACATCATTTCTTGTATCCCTGATAGGGTAACCTGTGAGTTCTCTGGGGGATTATCCATTTGCCGCTGGCCTGCCGAGGATGGGGTGGAAATATTTGGTTTTTTCCCTGTTTTAGACATTGTATTGGGTATGCTTGTCATTATTAGGGTCCCCAGTCAAAAATTTTAAAATTTCTATTGCCAAGTGTTATTACAAATCTACACAGAAGTTGTTTTTCAATATTTCCCAATCAGCAAGAGGGATTTGATAATCACAAGATATCCCAGGTACTTTATCTCTTTACTATTTGGTAGTCAATAATCAAGATATTTCCAAGTTATTAGTTTCACTAAATCTCTAAAACACCTGATTAAGATTTGGTATTTAACTATCTAGGCACTTGAATGTTATATGAATCCTGCAGGTAATATTAAGAGTACATTTTTTACCTTCCCACAAATGCAAGAAAGGATGACAGTTATTACATATCACCAGGAATGCTCCTTTTCAAATCAGTTTAGTCCAATTTCAGTTCGAAGCAGTTAATCAGAAGGAGGGTTATCTCTGTATGTTCTCAAAGAGGGAAGGGAAAGCACAAGGTAGTCCTCTGATATTCCCTTCCAAACCCAGTTCTTTAGGCGAAACACAAGTCCAATTTCCACACTCCTTCGATCAATATTTTAGAAAAACAATTCATCCAGCCAGGTTTGCTTCTTAATCCAATGCAGTTTTATAAAGTTCTTCAATGCAAAACAGGTGTTCCTTCTTACACGATCTCTTTAGTTGCTTTCTTTTTTTTTTTAAATGTCTCTTCCGGTTGCTTCCAAATGTTCCGTTACAAACTTCCACCAAATTTCTCACTTCCTTAACCAATCTTCACTTTTGTAGTCCCTTCAAGCTTACTCTTTTCTCCACTCTCTCATTTACTCTCTTTACAGAACAGTCTTTCCGATCCACTCAGATGTTTTTCTTCCTTTTCTTTCAATTGTAACATCCCGGATCTCCGTTCCTGTCATTTCCGCTCTCCATTGATATTCGCTGCCACCAACCTCTTAGAGCAAAGCTTATCGTTCTCAATCCTTCAAAAAAACCCACTAAAAGGGAAGCTCTTTCTTATTCCATCTACACGTTGTTAAAAGTCCGTCTTCAATCCACATTCTTTCTACTCTCCTCAGCTGTTCTCATTTGGAGCTTTTCCTTCTCGTCCCTCCGTCACGCCACCGGATCTGCTCAATGGAGCCGATCTCTTTTGTAGTCGGATCCCGGGGTTTCCTCTCGCTATCAGGGGGGATTGCCTTTCTCTCCTGATGCTCCGAGGTTTCCCCTCTCTGCCATTGGTCTCTTCAAGATCAGTTTCGCCCTGGAGCCTCCGAAAAACCACAAAAATGCGAAAACAGCCTCCGAAGAATCGGCTGCTGCTCCGCTCCGGCGTGACCCAAACCGGAAGTCCCGTGTTTC
The DNA here is from genome assembly GCA_023053685.1 of Diadophis punctatus similis. Classification (NCBI taxonomy): domain Eukaryota; kingdom Metazoa; phylum Chordata; class Lepidosauria; order Squamata; family Dipsadidae; genus Diadophis; species Diadophis punctatus. Next base: position 121,173,480 of record JALIGW010000001.1, on the reverse strand, counting down.
TCATACTTTTAGAAGTGCAATGTTAAGAGATGCAATGTTAAGAAGTGCAATGTTAAGCAATGTTACATTTCCTTATGCAGGGCTGATGTTATATTAACTAAAATGTTTGCAAAATTTGTTTGGAGTTGTGAAGGTTTTCACTAACACTAGTGAATAACAATAATGAACCAGAGGTGGGTTCCTCCTGGTTTGGACCAGTTCTATAGAACCGGTAGTAACTTGGCGTCCTGGGTCGCTAGAACCGGCAGCGACCCAGGCCTGCCATGCCCCCGAGCTGGTTCTCCCAGTGGCACCATAGGCGGCGGCATCTTGTTTTTTGCTTCTGCGCATGCGCAGCATTTTTAAAGTACTGCTCAATGCGCGCACGCGCATCGCATCCCTGAGCGAACCGGCAGCGGAAGAATCCAGAACCCACCCCTGCAATGAACTGAATATTAATGCAAAATAGAGCCAAGGCACTTTATTAGCATTCAAAGGAAGGTAATAAGCAAGGAACACACAAGGCAGAACTGAAATCTGAACACCAATGCATATAAGATTCACAGAGCTATATTCTGGCAAAATTCCAATCAACAAAGAAAATGGAAATGCAGTTTAAAAAAATTAAAAATCACAGAAGGCAAACTTTTTCTCTCCCTTTCCTTGGTGATCTACACAAAACTTTCTCTTTTATCAAATAATGCTCTCTCCATGCCAGCTAATTCAAAGAGTGAACTGTGTATCCTCTCTCTCTAATCCTTTCCCCACCTGCATCTAAATATTTATTTATTTATTAAATTTATATGCTGCCATCTTGTGGTTCAAGGTGACTCTGGGCCACCATGAAATAAATGTGCTGGAGTTATTGTTTTATCTCATGATGTTGTTTTCTTCTCTTCCCAGCCCAACTTCCGAGAGCTCTTAAGTTGTCCTTAGCTGTTTTGGTTTTCAACTAGTGTCCTTAAGCAGGTAACAAGTCATGGTGGTGTCACTGTGAGTACACTATGACATGTCTCAATGATCATTTTGGTGCTCAAATGATTCTTCAACAGTGCCTGATCCCTAAAATCAATCTGGTACCTTTTGATTACATTTGTCTTACAGTTACATTGTGCTTCGGGCAGTGATAGAATCTTCTTATCTCAGATCAAGTTTTTTTCTTATACTGCCAGATCTGTGAGCTAACCGCCATTTTAGAGAATTTTAGATTAACCAGCTAACTCATACTGGTTGTAAGAGTACACAATTAAAAGGGAGGCAGAGAGCCAGCTGTCTTTTTGCAAGCTTGTGTTTACACTTGTAGCCGATATCTGGACTGCTTTTCAACATGGGTTTACTGTTCTTTTAGAAAACTGCTAAACCATGTTCAATAAGGCACAGAATTGAATTTTTCCATAAAACGATTCCATCCGTGTTCAGAAGCAGTTCAAGCAATATCTGACAGTGGGAATTGGCTCAGAAATTTACAAAATAAAAAAAAAACCTCTTGCCATCTCTCTCAGTCTAGAGAGCTGATCTTTAGGTTAGGTTAGGAGAAGTAGCAAGCAAAGGGGGTTGGTGTGTCCTGGCAGATGGCTAATCCCTGAGGCCTAGCCACCAAGCAATCCAAGGTTATAATCTGAAGACACAAAACCTAAACTTTATTAGACCTATCAAAGAACATTGGAATAATATTTGGCTTAAGAATTGATAGGAATATCAGTGTGATAAAGTGTTTTGTACTGCAGGAAGTTCGCGTCTGAAAAATTATGCTAACCTAAGGCATTTTGTTGATTGAGATGGGCAATGATACGGCATACAAAAACAACTTTTAAAAGGTGTCATCATAAAGGAACAGGTATGGCCTTTTCACTGCATTAAGTTAATTTATGAAGCAGGTCACAGGCCATCATTCTTATGTAATAGGCACTCTGGACACAATAAGCTAGTGAACTGATCCAGTTGATAACTGCTGGAAAATATTCTCCCTGCATGCAGATGTGTGCACAGAATCTTCTGTTCACAATTCCTTCTCTAATCCCTCTCTTTAATCATACATCTGTAACTCAAGATAACACAACGTGCATCTAATAACGCAAAGTGATACCATCATAAATTGGTTCTTCCCTAAACTACTGTGATACTCCATAATCTGGTTGACACATAACAATAAACTATTATGCGGTCGGTTGGTTTTGGCCTAGCATAATGAAAAAAGCCCATCCTGAATAAGAAAGATTAGGTGACAAGTTGGCTCAGCCTCTGGAAGTTGTGAGCCTGCAAAGCTCCAAGTATTCTCTGCGAAATAAATATAAAGCATTGGTAGCGAGGCACATTCCCTGAATCAAGGATTGTATCTATCATAAGACTTCGGTTCTGCAGAAAGCCATAAAGCTTGCAGAATAGTTACAATCACACACATGAGTTACAATCACACACCCAAACACTGAGAAACACAGTCTCAGGGATACCAGAAAACCCCCTCCCCCAATCTTGTTTTCTTGCTTGATATTTCAGTAAAAGATGCTTCTTACATAGCTCAAGTTACTTGCTTTAGTACATCTAAAGTTACAGTATAATTTAATACAACCACAGTTACAATTTGACTCTGCAGCTTCAAGACATATTTTAATAATCCAACTAGCTGTTTTTTCTCTTTACTGATTTATTAGGTTCTAAGATTTGAGGTTGGATTATACAGGAAATACTCCACAAAAACATATCAACATGCCCATAGATCTTTTGCATTATGGGAAATTGGATTTTGGTTAGGATTAAGATACAAATGCAGACCCTGGGTGTCATTTTTCTGTCAGTTGCTCTGTAATTTCCTCCATGAATTTTTTTCATATGTCTCTCAGCAATGCTGTAATACAGTAGCACTGTATTTCCATTAAACGTTAGGCATGTATGAATAAACAGATAATTCCAATAAAATGCATTTAAATCTTAAAAGCAAATACAGGTGCTCCTCGACTTATGACCACAACTGAGCCCAAAATTTCTGTTGCTAAGTGAGACATTTGTTAAATGAATTTTGCCCCATTTTATGGCCTTTATTGCCACCGTGGTTAAGTGAACCACTGCAGTTGTTAATTTAGTAAGACAGTTGTTAAGTGAATCTGGCTTCCCCACTGACCTGGCTTGTCAGAAGGTTGCAAAATGTGACTCCAGGACACTGCTACCATCATAAATATGAGTCAATTGCCAAGTGTCTAAATTTTGATCGGGTGACCACCATCGGGATGCTGCAACGGTCATAAGTTTTTCAGTGCTGTTGTAACTTCAAACAGCCGATAAATGAATTGTTGTAAGTTCCTTCCATTGAAACCTGTATACTGCACAAGTCAAAAAGAGGGCTGTGAAAATATTTACTGACCCCTCACATCCTGGACATAAATTGTTTCAACTCCTACCCTCAAAACGACGCTATAGAGCACTGCACACCAAGACAACTAGACACAAGAACAGTTTTTCCCCGAACGCCATCACTCTGCTAAACAAATAATTCCCTCACCACTGTCAAACTATTCCCTAAGGATGCATTACTATTACTATTAGTCTTCTCATCATTCCTATCACCCATCTCCTCCCACTTATGACTGTATGACTGTAACTTGTTGCTTGCATCCTTACGATTTATATTAATATTGATTGTTTCCTGATTGCTTATTTGTACCCTATGACAATCATTAAGTGTTGTACCTCATGATTCTTGATAAATGTATCTTTTCTTTTACGTACACTGAGAGCATATGCACCAAAGACAAATTCCTTGTGTGTCCAATCACACTTGGCTAATAAAGAATTCTATTCTATTCTATTCTATTCTATTCTATTCTATTCTATTCTATTCTATTCTATTCTATTCTATTCTATTCTATTCTATTCTATTCTATTCAGGACTACCTGTGGATACAGATACTTCTCTTCACATCAGTACAAACCTATCCATGTTTTCTCTTTCTATCAAGGAGCACATTTGTTAATTCAAGCTCCCTGCTTCTAGCAGGATGTTTGAAGCATTTAGAAAAAGCGCTTCGCAACACGAATGAACGTGAACACAGCCATGTCATTTTCTAATCTTGCTGAACAAAGTGAAGAGGCTGCACCTGCATGTAGGTAATCTTCGACTTACCACCATTTGTTTAACAACTGTTTGAAGTTACAACGGCACTGAAAAAAACAGACTTATAACCATTCCTCGCACTTACAACTCTCGCAGCATTCCCATGGTCACATGACCAACACTCTGGTGCTTGGCAACAGCATCCCAGAGTCATGTGATCACCTTTTGTGACCTTCCCAGCCAGCTTCCGACGATGGGGAAAGTCAGTGAGGAAAGCCGGATTTGCTTAACCATGACAGGACTCACTTCACCAAAGATGTACTTAACAGCTATTGCAAAAAAAGATAGCAAAAATAGGGGTGACTCACTTCACAACCAAGAAGCTTCTTCAGCTCTGACCGGATGGTGGGGAATGGAACCTCCAAGAATGGAACCTCCAAGTGCTTCAACGGCCCTCTAAAAGGATGCAAATGACCAGCTGTCTGCAAGGAGTATAAATCCTTCCTGACACCATCCTGTCAGAGCTGATCCAAGAAGCTGATGAAGCTTCTTGGATGAGAAGCGAAACGTCTTCAAAAGAAAAAACAAGAAAGTCCAGTTGCCTCCAGAAAAAAGCACCTTTGGGACAACCATGACCTGGATGACTGAGAATCTCCATAGACTTTCACAACCATCTTGCTCAGCAATGGAAATTCTGGTCCAAATTGTGGTAGAGGACTATCTGTACTCATGCAGGGAGAACCAGAAGCAGCTTTTGAGGCAGAGCTGTGTCTGCCTTGTAAAGGATACAGTTGATTAAACAATGCAGAAGGGTTTGCTCAAGCCCACCTACATTTGCAGAGCGACTCTCTTTTGATGGGCTTACATACCATCCTCTTTTAAGGAAAATGCAACCTATTTTCTCTGGTACCAGCATTCAGTTTCTTCTCTCTCTGCTAGTACATGATATTAGGCTGGAATCAGGGGTGGGTTCCGGATTCTGCTACTGCTGGTTCGCTCAGAGATGCGCCGTGTGGGCGGGCGCGTGCTGCGCGCCGCACACGCATGCACAATACTAAAAAAAAGCTGTGCATGCGCAGAAGCAAAAAACAAGATGGCACCACCTATTGCGCCGCCGAAAGAACCGGCTCGGGGGCGTGGTAAGCCTGGGTTGCTGCCCGTTCCAGCGACCCAGCCCGCCAAGTTACTAATGGTTCTATAGAACCAGTCCGAACTGGTAGGAACCCACCTCTGGCTGGAATGCAGCTGTAAATATTTCATTTGCATTCATAATACTGATGCTGTGATTATAAAACTGATCCCACATGAGGTTACTGATGCCTTTTCATTATTCTTCTGATAGCTTTCCTGGATCCATCTTAAATCCCTCCTTCAAATGTCCTGGAAATAGGCCAGAAAATAGCAATAGCAATAGCACTTAGACTTATATACCACTTCACAGTGCTTTATAGCCCTCTCTAAGCAGTTTACAGAGTCATCATACAATTGCCCCCAACAATGTGGTCCTCATTTTACCAACTTTGGAAGGATGGAAGGCTGAGTCAGCTTTGAGTCTGTCAGGATCGAAGTGCCGAACTGCTGGCAGTCAGCAGTCAGCAGAAATAGCGTGCAGTACTGCATTCTAATCAGTGCGCCAAAACACTAGACTTTAGTTTCCTTGCAGGAAAGCAAAGGTGTGAAGCTTATTATTGCTCCATATTAAGATTTTGTTACATGTCATCAAATCCATAGCTAAAGAAATAGACACTGCATCAAATCTACCAAATGCTCTCCTTGCAAGGAATCCCTTCCAAACCGGAGCCTTCTGCCTTCAGCATCGAATTAAATACACTATGCTTGCTGCGTAGGCTTCGATAAGGCAGGAACATCATTAATACTGTGATACAATTTGCATTAACCTTTGCCAAAATTTGAGGGAAACTTAAAATATTCTTGGTCATACTGTATATTGGGGTCAATATATGATCAGCTTGTTCAAGAACTGTTAGGATCTCCACCAGATCTTCTCTGGAGGTTTGAAGCAGTGCAAACTTGAGAGTTTTCCAGTTCACAGTTGCTTCTAAGTGCGCATGGGACACATGGTGAGGCATAGTGTGCTCTTTGTTTCAAAGCTTGAGTGCAAGATACCCACAACCTAAGTGCAAAAGTGGAAGGTGTTAGAAAGGTCACATGCTTTTTCACTTCCAATAGCACTGTAGATCACAGCTTTAGTGATTGATTCAGTTTGTTGGGCTTTAGCCCAAGACTGAGTATGAACTGTCATTTCTTTCTTTCTGAGTAATTGTATGTACAGTAATTTCTTTTTTCAAAAGAAGCAACCATTTTGCAAATCTCGGGGGGGGGGGGGGGAGAAATAGATATGAAAACACTCCAAGCCCGTTCTCTCTTTAGTCCTTTGCACCTCTTTTAATTAATTATACATTTCTAGATTCATCAAAAGCCCCTAGCTGGTCAATTTCATCATCCTATCATCATTTTATTAATGCTATTAAATCTTCCCAGTTTATTTTTCCCTAGTGGTATAACCAGCATGCATTTTCCTGTAGCTGCAGAAAAAGATGATAAAATTATTTTTATACATTGCGTTCAGCAGCCCTTGGAAGTCATAACTGTTCTAAGTCACATTATAAAAAAGTATTTTTTTTAAAAAAAGAATGAAAATAGACTTAGGAGAATGAGTTGCAGAATGCACCGTATGCTCCTTAAATGAGGTAACTATTGTGCTGTAGGATGTATTATCTTTGTGGATCCCTTCTGTGGATACTTAAGGAATCGCTGGCATTTTGCATGAAACTGGTTTGAAATTTGTCACAGTTGTAGAGGACATCAAGAAGATCAAGGATATCAAACTACATGTTATTTCAAAATCTAGATTTTTTTTAAAGCCAACAACAACAACAACAACAACAACAACAACAACAACAGTAGAATGTTGTGATTTGCAATGATGCTTTGCCCCTTTAATTGTTCTTTTCTTTCATTGTGGAATTAACAATGTTAAAAAGGACTTTTAACATGCCTTTTAAGCCAAATATTCTACCTAGCTTGACTAGCTTCAAAAAAATTTCTGCCTTATGTGACAAGCTTTTTCACTGCAAATACGATCAGTGAGACCCAACTTGCCAATCGACAAATTCCTCATTCTGCACGACAATGCTCGACCACACACAAGCATCAGGATTATAGATTTATTATTAGAGTTGGAAGGGACCTTGTAGGTTATCTAGTCCAACCCCCTGCTCAAGCAGGAGACAATCGCCTCATTCGGGTGGACAACTTTACCGCATCCTCCATACTCACCAGATTTAGCGCCTTCAGACTATCAGCTCTTCGGTCCCATTAAAGAGGGTTTGAGAGGCAAACATTATTCCAGTACGAGGAAATGAAAACCGCAGTGAAGAAGTGGCCCAAAGAACAGTCAACAAAATTTTACGAGGCAGGGATACATGCTCTCATTCGAAGGTGGAACATTGCTATTGAGAGAAACGGTGACTATGTTGAGAAGTAGGGATGTGATCCACAGAGAACCAGCTTAATTTTGATGTATGCTACATGTTCCTGTGTTGATAATTATACTTGTCCTAAAGAAAATGGAATTACTTTTTGACTCACCCTTGTAGAGCCACTTTGTCTGCTATTTCTGATAGATGGAGATGGTGGGAGATGGCTGGCTAATGCAAGATCCAAGACCAAGAGGGTAATAATGATTCAGGGGCTGCTTTCACTTTCCTTACATAATATTTGGTCCAGTTTTGAAACTACAGTCAGCTTGAGGAACTCTGCTATTATCTCCTTCCACTATAAACATTTAGCTTCTTACACAATGACATCCATGAAATATATCTCCTGCATTGTTGCTTGGGCAGAAAATTGGACAAGATGGATACTCCTCATCATATTGGTAATGTCAAACCTCTGGATATTGAACACTGTAAAGTCTGTACAGCTAGTCCTTGACTTACAACAATTTGTTTAGTGACTGTTTAAAGTTACAACGGCACTTAAAAAAGTGACTTACGACACTTACGACTGTTGCAGCATCCCCATGGTCATGTGATCAAAATTCAGATGCTTGGCAACTGTTTCATATTTATGACGGTTATTCTGTCCCGGGCAGGGGTGAAATCCTCCCGGCTCGCTCTTACCTGTCGGTTGCCGCAGAGCCGAAGAAGCTGGTGGCGTTTGCAGTGCGGGGCTTCCCCCGCCCACTCCCCCTGCCCGCCTTGACGCCGCCATTTGCGTTCTTTTGCCCTCTGCGCATGCCATACGCTTTGCGCATGCGCAGAGTGCAAAAGAACGCAAATGGTGGCGTCCAGGTGGGCGGCGGAAGTGGGCGGGGGCAGCCCTGCACCGCGAATGCCACCAGCTTCTTCGGCTCTGCGGTGACTGACAAGTAAGAACGAACCGGGAGGATTTCACCCCTGGTCCCGGGGTCATGTAATCAACTTTTGCAATCTTCTTACAAGCAAAGTCAATGGGAAAGCCAGATTCACTTAACAATCACATTACTAATGTAACAACTGCAGTGATTCATGTAATAATGGTGGCAAGAGAGGTCGTAAAATGGGGCAAAACTCAACAACTATCTTGCTTAGCAACATAAATTTTGGGCTCAATTGTGGTTGTAAGTTGGGGACTACTTGTATTACATTTTTTTACTGTATACTGGGGTGAAATCCAGCAGGTTCTGACAGGTTCTGGAGAACCGGTAAAGGAAATATTGAGTAATTGGGAGAACCGGCAAATACCCCCTCTGGTTGGCCCCAGAGTGAGGAGGGAATGGGGATTTTGCAGTATCCTTCCCCTGGAGTGGGGAGAGAATGGGGATTTTGCAGTATCCTTCCCCTGGAGTGGGGTGGGAATGGAGATTTTGCAGTATCCTTCCCCAGAAGTGGGGAGAGAATGGGGATTTTGCAGTATCCTTCCCCTGGAGTGGGGTGGGAATGGAGATTTTGCAGTATCCTTCCCCAGAAGTGGGGAGGGAATGGAGATTTTGTAGTATCCTTCCCCTGGAGTGGGGAGGGAATGGGGATTTTGCAGTATCCTTCCCCTGGAGTGGGGTGGGAATGGAGATTTTGTAGTATCTTTCCCCTGGAGTGGGAATGGAGATTTTGCAGTATCCTTCCCCTGGAGTGGGGAGGGAATGGGGATTTTGCAGTATCCTTCCCCTGCCACGCCCACCAAGCCACACCATGCCCACCAAGCTACGCCCACAGAACCGGTAGTAAAAAAACCTGGATTTTACCACTGCTCTATACATTATATGCTTACTTGATTTAGAACTTAACTGTAACATTCAAAACAGTTCCAGGACCCACTTTTTAAGAAACATTCCTTTTGTTTGTTTGTTTTGGTAAAAAATTACTCTCCTCTTCTTTAGATTTCATAAGCTGTGAGGACATACATGTCAATCAGTGGAATCTAACAGTTGGAGTTTAAATATGCTTTGGTGACAGCTGACTTTGTACAGTCAGAAAAAAAGAAAGGAAAACAAAACAAGAAGACGGGCGGCTAACAATTCAAGCAGATGGACAGGAAAATATCATTAGAACGTGAGAAATGTGAAAGGCCAGGACGAAGTAGCTCAGAGATTTCCTGTGGCTGCTTCATAATATGTATTGTAATGGATTACCTTTAATTAAGCAAGGAGCATTTCTTCAATGCAAGATTAAAATTTTTAATTCCAGGCTGTTTTGGATGTAATTAATACAAAGGCTAACATGATGGTACTGCTTAATGTTCTTCTTTTCAATTGATTTTTAGATTCATGTAGCTGGAGGTATCACGAAAGGGGATTTAGAAGGGTGCTTTGATTGCCCACTTTAAATGATTATCCACATGCATAATACTAGCAAACCAATGCAATAGCTAGTTGAAATAAAAATAGCAATAGCACTTAGACTTATATATCGCTTCACAGTGCTTTACAGCCCTCTCTAAGCGGTTTACAGAATTCAGCATATTGCCCCCAACAATCTGGGTCCTCATTTTACCCACCTCGGAAGGATGGAAGGCTGAGTCAACCTTGAGCCTGGTGAGATTTGAACAGCTGAACTGCTGAACTAGCAATCAGCTGAAGGTTGCAGTGCTGCTTTTAACCACTGCGCCACCTCGGCTCCTGGTGTTGGTATCCAGCCAGATCTACTATTAAAAGATGCCCAAATGATAATCTTATGAATTAATGCAGCAACAATAACATATTTAAACTCGGATCAGTAATACTTTTATTTATTTATTTTTATTTTCAGTCGAGTGGGGCTTTCAAGTATCTAAGTCCTCCCAGTAGTGGGTTCCTACCAGTGCGGCCCACTCTACAGTACCAGTAGCGGCCAGCAGATGGTGCTATTTGAGCGCAGCCACACCGGTGCCGAATTTTTGGGCTTTTTTGCTTCTGTGCATGCGCAGAAGCAAAATCTCAGTGAAATCTTGCGAGGGGACACACACGTGTGCGATTTTGGTGAGATTTTGCTTTCACGCATGCGTGGAAGCAAAATCTTGGCAAAATCACATGCGCGTGCGCATCCCCTTGCGAGATTTTGCCGAGATTTTGCTTCCATGCATGCACGGAAGCAAAATCGCATGAGGGGGTGCGCATGCGTAGCGAGCGCGCACACCAAATGTGGCGATGCACGCGCAGAGCCCTGGTAGCGAGGTAAGAGAGCAACCCGCCCCTGAGTCCTCCATATACTTGTACAAGTTTATTGTAGTAATCTGAGGTCTTAAAAAAATATTTAACATATTCTAAAATGCGCTCTAAATTTCCAGATTAAGGCAGAATTTCAGAACAAAGGTCTCCTACCAATGTAGAGCCCTCTCCTGCTCCTTCCGCTTAGTTTCATTTAGCACCAAATCTTCCAAGTGCCTTTTTTTGTATTTAAGGGGGAAATATTTTTTTGGCCAAGACAATTTTGTTGCAGAATAAAACAGCCAATGGGCCAAGACCGAGACCCATCTTCCAGAAGAGAAGGATGGGGATAATGAGGTGCACATGGAACATAGATGTCTGCATTGCACATGCCCTCATCCTCATCCAGATGTTTTGACTTTACTGACAAAACAATTCCACAGAAACCGTACATGATTCTTAGGGATTGGAAAGATGATAGAGGAGCAGTGAAGTCAGAAAGACTATTTGCTTCTTAAGAACTTAAAATATTAATACAAACAGGAAACCCACAATACCTTGGTGTGGAATAGGAGAATCTATGCCCAAGTGTAGGAGGGGAAGGGAGGGGAGATTTATATTGAAGTAATTGAGTTTTTACGGCTAGACTAAGAATTGTCATCCTTTTTTTTTAAAGCCACACATAAATTTGCAGACTTTTGCATTCTTTTTATTTATTTATTTATTTATTTTTTTACAAACATATCATTGTGTGAACAGTGTGGTACTAGAGTGTCACACATTTTAGTACAAATAAGATAACAAGATAAGAAATGAAAGATTATAATTTAACAAAAACATGTGTATTATTACTAGAACAATATAACTTGTCCAACGTAAATATGATGAATATTACTTTTTTTATTATTAAAATGTGATTAGAAAGGGGATATTTTCTAAAAAAAAATAACGGTGGCATAACTAAAAATTAAAAAGGGGATAAACAATGGAAGACTATAATGTAATATACCGTATTTTTATATAAGAGGCACCTTTCCCCCCTAAAAGAGGCTGAAAATTTGGGTGCATCTTTTACTCCAAATGTAGCATTTTCGAAGCTTTTTTCCCAGCCCTAACAATGTGCTAACGATATTCCCGGCTCTTCCCAGCTCTTCCCGGCTTGTTTTCATTGCTATTCCCTCTGAAAAAGGCTTTTTCAGCCCTAACGAGGTGCTAACGATCTTCCCGGCTTGCAGGATTTTTTCATTCCTACTCCCTCCAAAGAAGTGTTTTCCCAGCCCTAAGTCTTTGCAGGCTTGTTTTCATTGCTATTCCCTCCGAAAGAGGCTTTTTCAGCCCTAACGAGGTGCTAACGATCTTCCCGGCTTGCAGGATTTTTTCATTCCTACTCCCTCCAAAGAAGTGTTTTCCCAGCCCTAAGTCTTTGCAGGCTTGTTTTCATTGCTATCCCCTCCGAAAGAGGCTTTTTCAGCCCTAACGAGGTGCTAACGATCTTCCTGGCTTGCAGGATTTTTTCATTCCTACTCCCTCCAAAGAAGTGTTTTCCCAGCCCTAAGTCTTTGCAGGCTTGTTTTCATTGCTATTCCCTCCGAAAGAGGCTTTTTCAGCCCTAACGAGGTGCTAACGATCTTCCTGGCTTGCAGGATTTTTTCATTCCTACTCCCTCTGAGGAAGTTTTTTTCCAGCCCTAAGTCTTTGCAGGCTTGTTTTCATTGCTATTCCCTCTGAAAAAGGCTTTTCCAGCCCTAACGAGGTGCTAACGATCTTCCTAGCTTGCAGGATTTTTTCATTCCTACTCCCTCCAAAGAAGTGTTTTTCCAGCCCTAAGTCTTTGCAGGCTTGTTTTCATTGCTACTCCCTCCAAAGAAGATTTTTTTGAGCCCTAACCAGGGGATAAAATAATGTGCCGAAGCTGACCAGACTAAGGACGCTAGCCAGATGAATACCTGGTATGTAGACTTTTTCCCTTATTTTCCTCCCCAAAAACTAAGGTGCGTCTTATACTCCGAAAAATACAGTAAATCTGTGTACTGCTTTTAGAACTACATAAGTTTGTTAAACACAACAAATATTACTATTAATATTTTATGGTAATAAAAGGAGTGACATTTGGAATCTGTAGACTGGTATAAAACTAGCATATTGAAATATTGAATAATCAAAGACTTTTGCATTCTTTTATGTCTATGAAAGTTTAAAAGTTTACAAAGGTAAACTTTATAGATTAGCATTTTCCAAGATCGCTAGCAGTAACTCATTGTGTAGTTCCACGCTTTCTTTCAGAAGGATTTACCACATTTTTTTTCAGAATACAAATAAAGGCAGGAGTAGAATACAAATTTTCCGTAGGAACAGGTGCATGATCTTGGTGGGATTCATTATGGAGTACAAATAGTCCTGGACCTATTACCACAATTGAGTCAAAAATTTCTGTTATTAAGTGAGATAGTTGTTAAGTGAGTTTTGTCCATTTATGATCTTTCTCACCACAGTTGTTAAGTGAATCTGGCTTCCCTATTTATTTTGCTGGTTGGAAGGTCGCAAAAGGTGATCATAGGACCCCAGGATACGGCGACTGTCATACGGCATCTGTTGATCATGTAGCCATGGGGATGCTACAATGGTTGTGAGTGTGAAAAACAGTCATACGGTAAGTTGCCTTTTTCTTTAAAAAAGTTTTTTATTTTTTCTCCACAATGTCCATATGCATATACCTTGAAATATATCAATAACATACATAATTACATATTTCTATCTAATCAATCATAATTCAATATCCTATTTTTGCACCTACATTATGCTGTTATTTATCAGTCTGTTTTTTTTCTTTCCTTTGCAATCCCCTCCCTGGTAAGTTGCCTTTTTCAGTGCCGTTATAACTTTGAATGGTCACTAAATGAACTGATGTAAGTTGAGGACTATCTGTAGAGATGTTAGGATTGGATTATAAATCTTGCAGAACATTTGCAGATCTGCAATAAGTCATGAAAAACAATTATACTTGTAGTGTATGGATGGATAGTGCTTATGTTGCTACTAGTAGAAAGTAGAAAGGACAAAGAAAAAAAACCCTCAAAACAACTCTGCCTTGATTGAGGCAGCTATAAAGTGAAGTAGAAAAGAACTTTGACAGGTTTTCAGAATTCTGTCACAATCCCCTAACATCATTAAATAATATATTCCAAGTCTGTTATAGTCTTTGTTTTTTAACATTGCTACCTGGAAGCACTGACAAACCGGAATGAAACTGATATACATCAGTCCCTCCAAAAAATTAATTGAAATGTTCATTATTGGAATTGCCTTTTTTAATACTTCCTAATCAACAAGAAGAAGCCAACATTCCCACTAAGATTGGCATATACCGGTATATGTCTCCCTTTATTTTCATTTATCAGTAAAAAATGCCACACACACACACACACACACACACACACACACACACACACACACACATTCTGTTGAATAAGGGATATTTTCTGATAAGGGAAGAGAGCCTGTGGCCTAGAGGTTAAGCTGCTGCCCAGGTTCAATTCCCGGTAAGGGTATGGCTATCTGATGAGAGCTAAATAGCTTGAAAAAGATCTATAATAGTCTCCCTTCATTTTCATTTATTAGCAAAAAATGTTACACACACACCACACACACACACACACACACACATCCCCCAAACTCCCCCCTCCCTTGAACCAATGGTACTTTGCCTAATAATACAACATCTGCAAGAAAACAATAAAACTCAGAGATTGCCAAAAACCCAGTGATACATTGTTTTTACTGAATTATTTGTTGCTCATTTTATACTTCAGGGAATATGGGGTATAAAAAAATAAAGCAGATGTATAATTAAATTATGTAAAACATGTATGCATAAACTCAAATTCAGATTAACACAGGTTCCATTTTAATGGCCATCTGTATTCTCAACTGGTTTGTTGAGTAATAAGTCAAATTTTGCTATATGGTTGCCCACTGAAAAGCCTTTTAATGATTACAATGGATTTTTCCCCTTTTATGATCCTGTAATCCCTTGTATTGGGGTGCAGTCGAGGCAACTGAATGGAGTTGGGCATTTACTGGCCAGATGCCCTTCCTGATGCCTATGTGGAGTTTGCAGCAGATATTTTTTCTTTGTGCCCTGATAGAGAAACATCTGTCACTGCCTAGGATTGTCCTTTTAGCCTCCTGAGTTTGAGGCAGCATCTCTAGGTCACCACACCACTCCCATGATTAAAATGGAATAACAGCAATAGCACTTAGACTTATATACCACTTCACAGTGCTTTACAGCCCTCTCTAAGCGGTTTACAGAGTCAGCATATTGCTCCCAACAAACTGGGTCCTCATTTTACCGACCTCAAAGGATGGAAGGCTGAGTCAGCTTTGAGCCAGTCAGAACTGAACTCCTGGCGTGAGGAGTGAGTTAGCCTGAAGTACTGCATTCTAACCACTACGCCACCATGGCTCATAATGAATGGATAAATAAAATTGCTGCGATTGAAACATGACTTTGGAACAATGGACATATTTGCTCATAAACAATATGGTTAGTGATCTTTTTAAAAAAAGAAATTGCAGCATATTTTTATAGATCTTTTGAAACTTTGGAACATTGGACATCTCTAAAAATATGCTCCAGGTTTTTCTGTCTATTCTGCCTGAGCCAGTCTGCTGTGCCTGAAATTTGAAAACAATATTGCAACACCACCTCCACTGCCACTAAATAGCTCATGGCCATGTGTGAGATCTTGATTCCATGGTTTGCAAATTCCTGTTGAAATCTAATATATGCAAAACATGTGCAATTCCAGCTACTGTCAGTAGTGGCACTAGCAACACTGAATTCGATTCCTTTATTGAGAACCGTTCTGTTCTTTCGAAGTGTTAAATTTGGTATGAAGTCTCTGTCTCACACAACTGAAAACATGACAACTCTAGCCAGGATTTTTTTGTAAATTATTTTTGCCAGATGGTGGGATAAGGGAGAAGAAGAAACCACAACTCATACTTCCTGGAAAAAAATCACACATTTTTATTGCAGAAACATGTCTACTTCATCTTAAACGTGTGAGACTGGCTTTAGTTATTTTGTGGTGATGGAAAAAGCAATCTGCACATGCTTGAAGGCACTATAGTTTTATTATAATTCTTACATACCCAGCAGAACTGAGACTAGGTTTTGAAAAGACTTTGGGGCTGATCCTTGGGGGAATCAACAGCGAGTGAAGCAGAGGCTGCACAGAAGTTTTTCATTCCAAATAGAGAGCAAGCTGATGGCAAATGATGCATTTCAGCAGCAGAACAGAAAGCGATCAGGCTGTGAAAAATCCCTGGAGTGATCAGAAAGGCCTATTTCAGTTCCTGTGCTTTGAGAGAAAAAGAAGTCAATTTGCTTCTTAAAAAAACAACAGATAGTCATAGAATAAACAGAGTTGGAAGGGACCTTGGAGGTAATTGAGTCCAACCCCCTGCTCGAGAAGGAGAGTCTATACCAGTGATGGCGAACCTTTTTTTCCTTGGGTGCCGAAAGCGCACGTGCACACCTGCCCACACCCATAATTCAGTGCCCCTCATGTGCCCCGCCCCCTTGTGCATGCGCACCCCCCCACGCTGTTCCACCCCCATGCATGCACGTGTGCTCCCTGCGCATGCACACATGACCCCCCTGTGCCCCGTTTTGGGCCTAGCAGGCCTCCCTGAAGCCTCTGGAGGCTGGAAACTGCCTGTTTCCAGACTTCCGGTAGGCCCAGTAGGCCCATTTTTGCCTTCTCCAGGCTCCAGAGGCTTTCCTGGAGCCTGGGGAGAGCAAAAACGGCCTCCCCTGCCCCCCCGGAGGCCCTCTGGAGGCAGAAAACACCTTCCCAGAGCCTCCGTGTGAGCCCTGTACTTACCTGGCATCCAAAACGGGCCGCGTAGAGACTCCTGGGAGGGGCAGCATGGGCGGGGCCAGCCAAAAATCAGCTGGCCGGTGCACGCATGCGTGCTGGAGTTGAGCTAGGACAACTGCTCGCGTGCCCACAGATATGGCTCTGCATGCCATCTGTGGCACGCGTACCATACATTCGCCATCACGGGTCTATACCATTTCAGACAAATTATTGTCTAGTATCTTTTTGAAAGCCTCCAGTGATGGGGCACTCACAGCTTTTGAAGGCAAGCCATTCCACTGGGTTGTTTGTTCTCACCGGTAGGAAATTTATCCTTAATTCTAGGTTGCTTCTCTCCTTGATTAGTTTCCATCCATTGGCCTTCTGTGGCTTTGGAAACTAGTTTGCCTCCCTCATCTTTGTGGCAGCCCCTCCAATACTGAACACTGCAATTGTATCTCCCCATGTCCTTCTTTTCACTAGACTAGACATACCCAATTCCTGCAACCGTTCTTTATATACTGTATACAACCCCCTCCCCCCAGTTCTGTACATGGCCCAAAGACACAACAAAGGATTTTCAAAGCAGTGGCACAAATTTTCTGAGAAAACCTTTCCAGGAAAAGTCATCACCATATAGTTTTATATCCTTTATTTTGTTATGTGTTATGCTCATTTTTATGTTTTTTAGAGGCGGGGGTTTAGATTTAAAGGGGAACTGTATATTCCATCCTGTGTTCTTTGGAGGAACTGTGTGATAAAATATAATTATTTAAAAATATTTTATTACCATATCACATTGCATACTACGGTGGTTGACAAACGATTCTTCTGGATTCGTTAGTTAAACAGCTTGGCTGACCACCTACGTGGAACGATATTGCCAAATTGACAAACAGTAGAAATGAAGAACGGGTGAAAAGTTTACCAACTATTTTTGACCATATTTCTTTCTAGTAATAAATGGAACAAATGACAAAACTCATCTAAAAAATGCAAATCCCTAATTCTCTATTCAGGACTGGTTATTCTTCAATATTGTGTGATATATAATTAGCAATCAAATTCAAAAGAAAACATTTTTTAAAGGCATGACTATAAGATATTAATTCCGCTTTAATTTGTGGACAAGGCCATACAGTATGTTCACCTGTCTCTTATTTCTAACAATTCTCAGCAGTATTTCTATTGGCTTTGTTTTTTCCAGCAAACAGACATTTGGAGACATTAATTGGTCCGGAAACCTTTATTGGACCCTCAATGAAGGTTATTTGCATTTGCTACTGTACAAAAGGTTGGTCTGTCTTACTTTAGCACATTTTTTTTCCTTTTTATTCAATTGTGTTGGATTCTTGGAGACTCCCTGGACAAGTCCTTGCAGGTTTTCTTCACAAGGTTTTTGGAAATAGTTTGCCATTGCCTCCTTTCTAGGGCTGAGAGAAAGTTATTGGCCCAAGGTCCGCCAGCTGGCTTTGTTCCTAAGGCAGGACTTGAACTCATGTTTTCCCTGTTTCTAACCTGATGTCTTAACCATTGCACCAACTGGCTCTCTAGCACACGGGTGTCAAACTCGCGTCACATTGCTATCATATGACATTTTGTGACGTTTTTGTCCTTTGCGAAGCTGGGGTGGGCGTGGCCTGCATGTGACGCATCTGGCCCGCGGGCCGCCAATTTGACACCCCTGCTCTAGCTTATTATAAACTACCTAATAATAGTTCAATAATTCAATAATAGTTCAATTCCCCCACCCCAACTTCCACCCCCACCAATTGACCCCACACTGGAAATTCACATAACAGAAGAACAGCTTCCTGTGTTTTTGAAAAACTTTAGAGGACTGGGAAGCTGATTTTGTGAGAGGCTAGGCTGGGGTGTATGTCTATCTCAGTAGACATTAATGAAACTCCTGATTTATAATCTCATGTGGATTTATGAAAGCACAAGAAAGCAATTAAAGGAGAGAACTCACCAGAAAACTTTTCTTCCCCCCACAAAGCAAATCAAAGGATGCTACCATCACAGGAGGGGGCGCTTTTGAATTTCACACTATTAAGCATCGCAGTTGGATCAAATTAATGGATTATCCCACTCTCTTGTGGAGGAAACTGTTCTCTTATTCTAAAGCAGTCTGGAAATTTTAAGGGCTCTAACAAAGACAAAAGCAATGATTAATGCTGTATTTGCCTTCTGCTCTCAACACGTTCAAAGAATTCCTGAGGCTGCGCTAGAAACAATCACGTTTTAACCAAACTAAAGTACAGTATTATTGTAAAGTATGAAATACTATGGTATGAGTATTTCCATGAATCAGTTTGCATGGTGGCTTGACATCAGCATTAATCCAGGTTTAGAATGCATCTAATGCCAATAAAATCACTGAATGCCAAAAGAAAAATTGTGGGACAAAAAAAGAGGCCCTTACTGCATCCACCACAAAATCTGTGAACTTCTTTACTTATATTTTTAGTTTTAGTCACTATCCGGCCACTGCTGTTTATCACACATTAATCTGGAAAAAATAAGAATGGCTTAGAATCCCTAAATCCGTAGAAATTGCCTCCAGAAGTTGTGAATGCTCCAACACTGGAAGTCTTAAAGAAGATGTTGGATAACCATTTGTCTGAAGTGGTGGTAGGGTTTCCTGCCTAAGCAGGGGGCTGGACTAGAAGACCTCCAAGGTCCCTTCCAACTCTGTTATTCTATTCTATAATTGCTGAAAAAAATGTTGGACTTCTTTACTTATATCTTTAGTTTTAGTCACTATCTGGCCACTGCCGTTTTTTAATTTCACTAATACATTATCACACATTAATCTGGAAAAAATAAGAATGGCTGGTTGCATTTTCTATACTGATTTTACCTAAACGAAATCCTGTCAAGAATAATGATGTTATGATAAGTATTTAAAATGCATCGTGGCACTTCAACCTTCTCGCAACATGTACTATCCCCCCCACCCCCGACATCTGAGAGATGGTCTTTCAGCCAGCAACCTTTGGCTCCACAGTCTGGGAATTCTAGAAGGTGCAGTATGAGCATGGCTGAGCAAAGCAGATTAAACAGGAATTTCTGAGTTCAGAAATAAAGCTAAATTTCCTTCAGATCAGACTCAACTTCTGATGACTTCACAAACACATTCATGTAATTTTCTCAGCAGCAATATAAACCAGCTTGTCACTGCCTTCTTCCAGGCTGTTTTTCAACTTTCCAGACTATCCCACAATCTTGGTATTCCTAGCCGTTTCCCATCCAAATGCTAGTTGGGTTCAATCCTGCTTAGCTTTCCAGGATTAGCTGAGGCCAAATAGCTACTGTCACCTAGCTGAGCTTGGGCCAAAACCTGACTGCACAAGTGGGAGAGATGCAAACTTTGAAAAATGAACCGTTTTTCATCAGGCCATTCATTTGCATCCAAATTCACAAAATGTAGACTTCCAGCAAATCTAACCCAGACACTTTTTCTCACTTTGTAGATTTTGTTCAGTTTATGTTAAAAGATTAATTCTTTGACAGCGGTAGCGGATTTAGAAACCTAGCAGAATATTGTGATCTCGGCAGCATGTGACTTTTTCTGTGGAACGGTGATGATATGCCTAAGTTATTATTATTCTCTAAACTGAAGGTAGTTTGAGTACTTTCCTCCACATGGTCTCCACATGTGTTTCAGTGCATGCTTTTTTCATATGAGCTGAAAGACAGAATACATTCTAGAGGTTATTAAAAAGTTGGCAGAATTCTGACTGATCATGCTGCAATCTAAATCTAACACAGGCTGTTAAGCCATTTGCATGACCTGGTTCAAGAAGGGGTGTTACAACAAACCCATCAGAGGGCTTCCTGAAAAATCCCTTCTGGGGTGATCATACGTTGCCTTCAACTATAAATAGTCCTCAACACAACCCTTCATTCAGTAACCGTTCGAAGTTACAACAACATTGGGAAAAGTGACTTATGACCATTTTTCACACTTACGACCTTTCCAGCATCTATAGAGTCACATGATCAAAATTCAGACGCTTGGCCACTGACTCATATTTATGACCGTTGCAGTGTCATGCGATCACTTTTTGTGACCTTCTGAAAACAATGTCAATGGAGAAGCCAGATTTACTTAATAACCATGTTACTAACTTAACACCTGCGATGATTCACTTAACATCTATGGCAAGAAAAGTCATAAAATGGGGCAAAAGTCACTTCACACCTTCCTTGCTTAGCAACATAAATTTTTGGCTCAATTGTGGTCGTAAGTTGGGGATTACCTGCATTTCTTCCAAAGGCACCCTTACTTCCACCTCTTACAAAAGATTTAATAGATTTAACAGATTAACAGAGTTGGAAGTGACCTTGTAGGTCATGAAGTCCACCCCACTTCCCAAGCCCATGATCCAGAAGTGAACTTTTTTCTCCTGGGAAACTTTGGAGATCCTACTCAGATAAGATAAGCATCTTGTTACCTACTTGCTGTGAAAAGAAAAAAAAGTATACATATACCAATATATAAAACTATATAATTCTTCTTTCTAACTATCCAATGGGAAGATTGATGATGCTGTTGTGCATAACAGTGTGATCTGAAGCAGATACGGTACCATTCTATCAAGAATACACATGTATTATCATACATACATGGCTGTATACATCGGGGTTCTCAACCCCTGGGCTGTGGCCCGACACTGGGCCACACCCATTCGGAACTGGACTGTGCAAGTGATGGGTGAGTGTGTGTGTGCATTTGCGCTTGCACAACTCCACTTGTGTGAGCAGTAGGTGTGTGTGCCCGCCCCTTGCACAAATGAAGCTGGGCTCCTGAGCACGCATGCCTGCCATTCTCACAAAACCACCACCCCCTTCCCCCTGCTGGTCTGCCAAATCAAAAAGATTGGGGACCATTGCTTTACACATTATAAGGCCTTATAATTGAAAATACATATTTTCCCTGGGTGAAACAACAAGCATTAACTCCAGAAATAAAGAAAGCAAATATAAGAAAGTGCAGCTCTGATTGTATAAAGAAAATACAAGGAGTATTGTATTTTCTACAATAGAAGCTAAACCAGGCTTCATTTCCTGTTATTATATTATTCAGTAGCAATAACAATAGCATTTAGATTTATATACCATCCCTTAGCACTTTACAGCACTCTCTGGGCAGTTTACAATGTAAGCATTATTTGCTTATTTCCCCCAACAATCTGGCTCCTCATTTTACTGACCTTGGAAGGATGGAAGGCTGAATCAACCTTGAGCCTTCAGGATCAAACTCCAGACTGTGGGCAGGGTTTGCCTGCAGTACTGCATTCTAATCATTGCATCATAGAGTAGAAGTGACATTGAAGCTTCCCGGGATCATAGTAAAAGACCCAACCTGTGAGGAGTAAAAGAATGACTTGGGAAGGACAAATTTGACACTCAGATGCCAGATAAATTTGCACCTAGCAAAGTAAAACACGGATAATGAGCTAGTAGGGAAGAGGAAATAAAGGTGTGGAAAGGGGATAAAGCAGGGGCGGGTTGCTCCTCCATTGCTACCGGTGTGCTGCACGCGCATCTCCACGTTTTGTGCACGCACGCACTCGCTACGCACGTTCACCCCTCATGCGATTTTGCTTCTGAGCATGCGTGGAAGCAAAATCTCGCCGAAATCTCATGAGGGGATGTGCGCGCGCGCGAGATTTTGGTGAGATTTTGCTTCCGCGCATGTGCAGAAGCAAAACCCCCCACAAATTCTTAAAAAAAGATGGTGATGCGCGTGACAGACTGACAAAGACGGCACCGGAGCGGTCGCACGCAAATTGCGCAATCGGCCGCTCCCTACCGGAGCTACGCACTGGACCGCACCGGTAGGAACCCACCACTGGGATAAAGCTGAAGAACAGCAGCTCACTTGCCATGAACAATTAAGCTTATACATGTCTATGGAGATTCTCAGTCATCCAGGTTGTGGTTGTCCCAAAGGTTCTTTTTCAAAAGGCAACTGGACTTCCTCTGTTTTCCTTGAAGATGTTTCACTTCTCTTCTGAGGAGCTCCTTCAATTCATTCATTGATTAACCTGATAGCCATACTTTAAGATTTTTGGGAAAAAGAAATCTCTTCTGAAGTATGCAATTTGACCATGCCTATCTGAGAATGACAGAAGCAGGAAATCCTTCCTCCTCCTTCTATTAAGAAGAGATCAGGTGGCAGAATGAATGTGTGCTACCCTTCACCTTGTCGTCTAGAAGCCAGCTATGCAGTAGCTTTCCCCTTCCCATCTCAGTTGAGGACAGGAAAGAGCAGACATAATCTGCTAATATTAATGACCAGCTCTGGAGGGCTGTAACCGAGAAAGTCACACTTGTGAGCTGTACCACTGCTGTTGACCCTTCGTGTGTCTCTCTGCAAAGAAACATGAAGAAATACATCCTAGTTTCACCCCTTCAGCTCCCTTCAGTCCTGTTCCATGCGCATTCTGTTGTTCTGAAGTTCTTGTTCTTCTGCCCTTTTATCATCTGTTTACTGTTATCTGGATAGGTGCCCTGATCCAGTTCTGAGTCATAGTAGGCATAGCCAGCAACTTGAAAAGAACAATTAGATGGCAACGTGCATCTTTACTGATGGCAGCAGCTCCATCCATTCCATTCAGGAGGGGCAGCTACCTGTTTTCCTTCTAGCTGCCAACTCTGCCATCTGGCACAAAGACATCTAAAGAAGCTAGGTACTTTAGACTGGCAGCGTCTTTCATTCTCTGGTCCATGCCTAATCTGAACTGCTCTGCTGTGCCTAAACTCTTACGCTAATAAACCTCAAAACAATAGTATCAAATGCAACTCTTGGCTCTGTTTAATAGGAAAGAAATTAAATTTGCTCTGTTACTATAAAACGTTACGCAACATTTAAAAACTAATCTATCTTTATGAGGAAACAATATTCAGATTATTAGCTGGCAAGGCAATACTATCTTGTGCTGTTATCTTTGCTTTACTCAAAAGTTTCAAGTTGCTTGGGCTTTCTTCCGCTTTGTGGTTCTTCTGATGACTTTACAGTTTTGTGGTTAAGTTATTTAAATTCCATTTTTATTTTTTGGGGATTACGATCATTATAACATAAGATGAGTAATAGACTATATAAAAATGAAGAGCAAAGGGACAATCTGAATAAAACACTGGCATATGTTTAGCAGGAGAATTCCCTATCATGTCTTTTAGAAAATGAAGGCTTGTTGCTGCTTTGTTTGGGACTTCTGGAGTATTATTATTATTATTATTATTATTATTATTATTATTATTATTATTATTATTATTATTATTATTATTATTATTATTATTATTATTATTATTATTATTATTATTATTATTATTATTATTATTATACTACAAAATTATTTGCCACAACGTCCTACCTGTTAACGACTACTTCAGCTTCAACTGCAATAATACACAACCTCAAATAGATAAAAACTTAATGTAAAGTTGACTGCAGAAAATTTGACTTCAACAACAGAGTGGTCAATGCCTGGAACACTTTACCTGACTCAGTAGTTTCTTCCCCTAACCCCAAAAACTTCAAACTCAGATTATCTACAATCGACCTCACCCCATTCCTAAGAGGTCGGTAAGGGGCGTGCATAAGCGCACAATCGTGCCTACCGTTCCTGTCCTAATGTACCCATATATTCATACCTCTTATACTCTTATTCATGCTTGTACTATTATATATATATATATACAATCATATTTTTACTGTTTATACTTTGCTTTAATCATATATGCTTGACAAATAAAACAAACAAACATTAGTATTACATTCAGTAATCGCAGGAGGATAATACTTCAGCAGGATGAGGGAAGGAGTCTAGGTACCTTTCATGGAGAAATGAATTTTGTTTAACAAGTTTTGCTTCTCAGAGAAAAATCATTTAATTATATAATTAAATAATTTAATTATATAAAATTACAAGTTCATGTCAGCATCTTGGACTCCATTTGGACACTTTGCTTTGGATGAAAGACTCCATATCATATCCTCACTGAGCCAAGAGTAAATGGGAAATCACAGCACCTAGAACACTGCCGCGGTCATGCGAACTCTACCAAAGCCCATCAGTCATAGCTAATGATGATACAGGGTCACTTCCAGCATACTTCTGTACAGTATTTCAACATGCACACAGATGGCTGGAGTTCTAGAGGAATTTCAAGTGGGTCGATCAAGGTACATTTATAGATAGGCAAATTCCAGAACAAAGAAGTAGTGCAAGATCAGAAGCTGTGGAGCTGGCCCATAGAATGGACTGAATGGATATCATCATCATCATCATCATCATCATCATCATCATCATCATCATCATCATCATCATCTTCCAGGATTCCAGGGGAGAATATCCCTCACACAATCTTAGTTGAAGTAATCAATAAATGTGCTGCACTAATCAATAGCCTTTTACACAAAGGCAGTGAGGCCCTTTTGTCTTCCATCCATAGGTGACCTATCCCTATTTTTTTTTAAAGCCTTGATCATTTAACTCAATGGAGATGCATGACCTGCGGAAAGAACAGGTTCTTTTATATGTCTAAACAATAACTCTTCATTTTCAGAATGGCAAATTAACTGTGTGTACATCAAAACATAGTTCAACTTCTAAATTGGGGCTCAAAGCGTAATGGTTTCATTTAGACTTTGAGCATCTTAGAATCAGTTCCTGATATGATTGCTCTCACACAGTCATCTGGTTTGGGGAGCTGAGTTGATTTATTCTTGACTATGCTCAGGCTTATTAGAAGCTGCAGCAAATCTGGTATTTTCCTTTGAATTGTTATGTCTTTGCACATCTTGCTGGCAATCTGTTTTCTTGTTGGCAAGAAGTATGCTTCACCCTGCTTTCTAGCTCCTGGGCTCAAGCCATCTATTATTTCCTCTTTACCCCTCCTGGAACTCCAGGGTGTGTTTCTGGAAGTTGTCTCCTCCAGTTTGTGTTGCTCAGAATCTACTGCCTTGCGCTTCCAATTCAACCACTGTAGCAACATACAATCATGGTCATCGCAGATTGGAATCTTGCCGGCTTGTAAAATGGCTGCCATTAGAGCTTCAGAATTCAGGGTGGCTTTAAAATGCAACAGAGGAATGACAGCAGGGAGCTGAGAAGTCTTTGGAGGATTTCAGTATTTTTGTTTACACTTTGTTTCACTAACCTCCCCTAAAGAGCTTCCCATCGTAGCATCTTCTGAATTTCTGTTCCAAACCACAGGCAAATGCACACAAATATATGTACTGAGAAACATATGTGTGTGTGCTAGCAATTTACTAGGTTTCCTTTTGGTGTGGTGTGAAAGGAAGAGATTTTCCTTGCTACTCCACTGTAGCCCATAGGGCTGGACATTGATTGGATGGTGTTCTTTGCTGCCTTCTATATTTCGGTTGAAGAGAGAGAAAGTGATTTGTGATTGGTTGAACCATCTTCTTTCCATGATCTCTGATATTTGAAGGGCAACCAAAGTGAAGAAAAATTGTGGGTTAGTTTTTATTTGACTTGGGAGAGACTGGGGAACAGTGATGCTGATGTTGTGGAAGCATCTTTGGAGGGACACATAGTTTATTTTTCTTTTGTAATTGTCAGGGTTCCAAGTAACACTCCCAACAAAATAAAACTCCAAGGCTTGAGTTTCCTCAAAGTTCTATTTTATTAGAGATGTCATATTGGCACATCTGGGAAAACCCGAATCTGAAAGCTTCCAGTTTTCCACACCCAAAAGAAAGTTCAAGTCCCTGCCCCAGCACCCACATGTCCATCACATTGTCCAATCAATGCACCGTCCCAACTGGAGATGCCTCCCAGTCACACCCCTCCAAGTGCAGTGCAGTGTGACCTTGACTCTCGGAGAAAGGAATGTTATTTTGACTATATCTCCCCACTCAGACAATCCCCCCTCCCAGTTTCCCACAGCACTAAATGTGGCAGGCCTGAAGATCCAAGGCCCAAGATGGCTTCCAGGCCTGACAGTAATATTACTGTTTTTATCGACTCTTTTCCTCTTCCTTACAAAGGCTGACAAGAAAATGTCTGATTCACTTCAATAGGTTGTTTTTTAAATGCTTTAAATCATAGGTGGGGAGACAAATTTTCCTTTATACAACATTATTAATGGATCTTTTGTGCCCTAAAATGAAAACATTAAAATGGTTGGTTTTTAAAGGCTTTTTGACTCCAAGTTAATTGTTTCCTGTTAATGTGAACAGAAACAAACATATTAAATCTAGGCTGTTGAAACATATAATCCTCCCACAAAAAAACAAAACCCTTATTCATCTTTTGGAAGCAAACGAGGATTGCAAAGCAGCTTTTATTTCATAATTCCAGAAGTGCCCAAACATTTACAGCTCTTTCAGTCAAATTCCTCTACAACCTCACTCCTGGTGAGCACATCTCTCATCTTCCCCAGATGATTTTCATTGTATAAAACATTCACATTCAATAAACTACACGAAATATAGTATGAGAAAGAAAAAGGGGCAGGAAATGACTCTCTTGCATGGTTTTTACATCATATTGCCTTGGGTTGCTATGTTATAAATTTAGAATACGTAAATATACTATATAGTATCAGAATTCAATCTAAGACAATTAGGTGGGACATAAACTGTGACTTTCTGTTTACAGCTAAAAGTTGCTGGTTGTTGACAGCTCTCCAAAGTCACAAATTTTAAGTTAAAAAAATGAGGAAATGTTCAGACTAATAAGCTGTTTTTGATTGACAACTTCAAGCACAATTTGAATTTGAATTTGAATTTATTAAAATTTCTATGCCGCCCAACTCCCAGGGGGACTCTGGGCGGCTCACAACAGGGTATAGAAACAACAATCAGTAAAAACAATTTAAAAACATATTAAAATACAAGCAATTTTAAAAAAGAACTTTCACTCCAACATGCATACATGGGCCGATCTAACAAGACCACATCTTAGGGTCATTGGCCCCATGCCTGCCGGAAAAGCCAGTTGTTAAGCTCTTTCCGGAAGGCCAGTAAGGTGGGGGTAGTATGGATCTCGGGAGGCAATTGGTTCCAAAGAGTCGGAGCCACTACAGAGAAGGCCCTCCCCTGCGGACCCGCCAGCCGACATTGTCTAGCTGACGGGACCTGGAGGAGGCCGACCCTGTGTGATCTCACAGGGCGTTGGGAGGAATGCAGTAGCAGACGGTCACGCAGATAAACTGGTCCTGAGCCATATAGGGCTTTAAAGGTAAGAACCAACACCTTAAATTGTGTCCGGAGACCAGTCAGAAGCCAGTGCAGCTGGCGAAGGATGGGCTTAGTGTGGGTGTATCTTGAGGCACCCACAACAGCTCGTGCAGCTGCATTCTGGACTAACTGCAGTCTCCGAACACTCTTCAAGGGTAGCCCCATGTAGAGGGCGTTGCAAGTATTGAAAACAGTTGGACAAATGGAGAGGAGAAGGAAGTGAGATTTTATTAGAAACTATACTGGGAAATATAGAAGATACCAATAAAGGAGAATATTTGTAGTTCAGGGTTGAAATGAGGGATCCTTGGTGCTCTCTGAGCTTGGTTGTTTTCTTGCAGACATTTCATTACCCTAACTAGGTAACATTATTGCTAGTAAGGAGTGCTGTTTGCTGTCAGTTTATATTCTGGTGGCTTGCCTGTATACTGGGAAATATAGAAGGATTTATAGATTGATATAGCTTCTACACTAAAAACAGGGATAGTTTAGAACAGGGGTAGGCAAAGTTGGCTCTTCTATGACTCGTGGACTTCAACTCCCAGACTTTCTGAGCCAATCATGCTAGCTCAGGAATTCTGGGAGTTGAAGTCCATGAATCATAGAAGAGCCAACTTTGCCTACCCCTGGTTTAGAACATTCTGAAGAATAGAAAACAACACGGGTCATGGTGATTTCTCTCATTATAGTGTTATTAGCCAGATAGAAGCTTCCATAGGAAAAATAATAATGAAATTGTTACAGCTGGAGGTTGGCATTATTAGATGTGCAATGTTCTACAGTTGTAGATCATCACCTTCAAAGCTTCCCTAATTCCCTTCTTCCCCAAAATGAAAGCCTGGAAAAGAAAAACAAGTGGACAAACTAGAAAGATATTGCAAGAAGGAATACAGTGATAAATGCAACCCAAGAGGGGAAAAAAAAATCTATGCCTGTTCACTTGGTTCTGCAATCAGATTAGCTTCTGGCACCATTAAAGGCAAATCTACTATGAGACAATGAAAGAAATTTAGTCAAAACTAACAATTTGTCATAGCCTCATATGTTATATCTGCTCAAATATTACCCCATGTGAAAATATTCAATTCAGTGTATGCCATAATCAGACCGTGTGCATCATACTTTTTATGGTATGCCACAAATGACTAGTTTTTTTGTTTTCACCTCCCTGGTTATATGAGAAACATATTCTAAAGTGTAAAAAAAAAATCGAATACTGGAAGGCTACATCAAAATGCTAATGTTTATCTATTGAATAAGGGAGAGGGGGAAACCCCTGCATAATTTATGGATACACTATTCATCACTTGAAATGGACATGGTCAAAATCTCATACAATATTTAACTTTGATCAGTTGTCCTTTTCTAGCTTCCTCAGAGTAACTTATCAGCTCTGTGTGGGATGGACCACTGCTAAAGCTACATCTGAGAAAAATATGTTCTGATAAGCCTTTTATGAAACTACCTCTACTCAGGCTATCATTGAAGGACTGAACTGAAGTCACATTTTACATTCTTAATAAGGAGGTGAAGATTGCCAAACTGCCTGTTAACATCTCAGTCATCCTAACTATTAGTTAGCAATTGGGCAGTAAATCAATTCCATCTCTACAGAACACATATTCATAGCTTAAATTGTCATAACAATGTGGTTGTGTGTGTATGTATTTCTGCTATGTTTGCCTGTCATAAAACTGGCATTTGGGGGGGGGGGAAGTAATAATATTTACAGACAGTTTGGTATAGAAATGATGTGATAATAGGAATTTAAAGTATTCCATAAAACTTCATAGAAGAAAGTAGCTATGGAAAAGAACTACAAAAGACTAACAACATCTTCAGTATGATTGCACTAAAATTTAAGCTGATTTTTTTTGATAACTTCAGTACTGTAACAGCTTAATATTATAGAGATTCAAATAACAATGTTAGTTTAATTATTAAACTTTGGAGTGACATGGATTTTTCTTTGCAAATATATATATATATTTCAACATTGCAGCCACATGTCAGGGACCAATTTAAAATATTTAAATTAAAGCTCCGTATCTTGTTAGCAAATAAGGATTGTGTATGTATTTCTTACTTCTATTTGTTTGTTGTCAGACAAATATTTGAGATTTCTTCCAAATTTTAAAGAATTCAATTGCTAATCACCTAATTTCCCCACTTACTGAAGTTGTAAGCTATCGATGTTGCTTAATTTACTGGTTGGAACAGTAAAGGGACAAGTTTAAAAATGTGAATGTAGACAACTGATTCTTCTAACTGTAGTCTGGGCTACAGTTCTTCAAAGCCAAAAATTGGGAGGTAAGCTGATTCTTTTTATTGGTTTTCCAAGATTGGTGATGAGCAGGTCATGAAACATAAATCTTTCATCTACAATGCTTTCATTCTTGTACTGAGAAAACTCCATCTATAACAATAAACCACTTCATATTACATCTGTTGCTTAGGCTTTTTTTTCTTTTTAAAACATTTCTTGATCCAACCAATACCTCCGGAATTCCCTGGTGATCCCCTCACCCTGTCCTAATCAAGGCAAACTATGCTTAGTTTCTAACATCAGCCTCAGTCACCTAGGAATAATAATAATAAAAATAAAAAAATAATAAAAAAAATAAAAAAAATAAATAAAAAATAAAATAAAAAATAAAATAATAAAATAAAATAAAATAAAATAAAATAAAATAAAATAAAATAAATAAAATAAAATAAAATAAAATAAAATAAAATAAAATAAAATAAAATAATAATAATAATAATAATAATAATAATAATAATAATAATAATAATAATAATAATAATAATAATAATAATAATAATAATAATAATAATAATAATAATAATAATAATAATAATAATAATAATAATAATAATAATTTATTGTCATTGTACGTACCGTATTTTTCGGAGTATAAGACTCACCGAATATAAGACACACCTTCGTTTTTGGGGAGGAAAATAGGGGAAAAAATCTGCCTACCAGGTATTCATCTGGCTGGCGTCCTTAGTCTGGTCAGCTTCAGCACATTATTTTATTCCATGGTTAGAACTAAAAAAAAATCTTCTTCAGAGAGAGTAACAATAAAAGAGCCTGCAAGCCGGTAAGAGCTGGGAAGATAATTAGCACCTGGTTAGTGCTAGAAAAAAACTTATTCGGAGCAAGTAGAGCAATGAAAAAACCCTGCAAAGACTTAGGGCTGGAAAAACATTCTTCGGAGAGAGTAACAATGAAAAAGCCTGCAAGGTAAGAGCTGGGAAGATCTGTTAGCACCTAGTTAGGGCTGGGGAAAAAGCTCCGAAAAAGCTACATTCAGAGTATAAGACGCACCCAAATTTTCAGCCACTTTTAGGGAGGAAAAAGGTGCGTCTTATACTCCAAAAACTACGGTATATACACAGTACACCCATATAACAAAATTCACATAACGCTTCAAGACCAGTCCCAACACACATAGCAGTCCCTAAAAACACGCCCCACCCGCCACAAATTCCCCACCCTGAACCACTCAAACATCCATACAGCAGACCAAGTAATACTATCCAACAGCTCACTGATGGTGACCCTTTAATTCATTATTAAGTGCAATTATAGCTCTGGGATAAAAACTGTTCAGAAAGCGTGTGGTCCCAGTTTTAATTGTTCTGTACCTTCTGCCAGAAGGCAACAGTCCAAAAAGATTGTAAGCAGGATGAGAAGAATCTCTGAGAATACTGTGCAACTTCCTAGAACAGTGAGATGCGAAGATATTGTCCAGGGCTGGTAGCTGGAGCCCAATGATATTCTGGACAGTTGTAATGATTCTCTGTAGAGTTTTTTTGTCTGCTGCAGAGCTGCAGACAAATTGCCACTTGCTGAGGTGTTGAGTTAAGATAGCTAATAATAGAAGTATTGGAATGTGTAAAATCAGTATATTAGATAACTTTATTTTATTTTATTTATTACTCAGGGGTGTCAAACTTGATTTCATTCAGGGCCGCATCAGGGTTGTGTTTCACCTCGGGAGGGCTGTGGGGGCATGGCCAGGGTGGGTGTGGTCAGCTCACCATCACTTGTGTCGGGGGCGCCTGTGGCAGCCTGAGTGCTCTGCCAGCGAAAATGGGCTCCAAAGCTCTGTTTTTGGCTGCAACTGCTTCCTGCAACCCTCTGCCAGCATAAATGGAGCTTGGGAGGGCAGCCCATGGCCCTTGCGAGCTCCATTTTCAGCTGCAATGGCCTCCTGTAACTCTCTGCCAGTGAAAATGGAGCTTGGGAGGGCCGCAAGCAGCCCTCACGAGCTCTGTTTTCACTGGCAGAGGCACCGTGGGCCAGTCCTTTGTTGTTTCCAGGGCGGCCCCATGGGCCAGATCTAAGCACCCCATGGGCCGGATCTGGTCCCCGGGCCTTGAGTTTGACATCCCTGCTATAGCTCACTGGCTCCAATGGTTACATTCCATGCACAAATATAGTGATTGTTTCAAATACTGGACTATTATAATTTTGGTCAGTTCTAGGATAACTCATCTCTTTATATGAAGAGCAGATCCTGTGGTTCTCCACATAGTGTTGAATTACAGCTGTCAGCATCTTTGTCAAGGGGCAAAACCGCACCTGGAGGGCCACAGATTCTCAATCTCTTTTATCCTGTCCAGTATTTTCAAGGAAAACTATACTATTCTTTGTAGCTTGTTTGGTAGTGAAATGTAATTTTGGTTAAGATTTGTAGTCGCCTGGACCTGTGAATATAACAAATGACTAGATCCTAAATATTTCCCCTTAATCAATAGCTTATGGACCTTCTGTGGATCCTCCTTTATTCTTGTAGTTTGGATTAGTGACTATTCCTCAAATCACAGTACTTTTAAAAGAGCCACATGGTTTGTATATGCCAAAACTGTCACGATAACTTGTTGCCTTTGGCTAACCAGCTTGGTTGCAGTAACAGATGTGTAAAAAAGGATCTTTGATATATATTTGAAAGGTTAAATCTTATTCTTTTTTATAATCACCTCCTTCAAAATAACATCTAGAATTCCAACTGAATGCTTTATGCTATGATAAAAAAATAGATAATATATTTATAACAAGAATAGGTCAATGTTTTCCTATTATGGGAAGGATAAAATAACTAAAATCAGTAAATCTACACATCATAAATGTAACTTCAGTCTGCAACATTGGGACAATTATTAGCAGAACCTCGTGATGTCTGGATGTTATAGCTTGTAAATTTCTCCATACATGTGTGTGTAGTTATGTACATACTTGCTATTCACCCCCCTGCTAGAATTCTGTGAACACACTCCATAGAATGTGCATTTGATTCTCCTTTCATTTTATAGAAAGACAGACGGACGGACGGACAGACAACAGGGATCTTCTGAATACATGGCTTTCTGGTATTATGCCTCTCTTCCCAAACAGCTATTGGCAGAGAAGAACAATTTACCGATTTCCAAATTCTTCATATGTTCCTGGACGGGATTATGGGTTGATTAAAATCAAGACAGGGGATGAATGCGTGTTTGCATGCCATGTTTTTGGCACCCCAATTGTGGATGGTGGTGGTCCTGTGATGACTTTCCACAACCGACCATGAGCCACCCAGAAGCTTGCAGGAAAGGATCAAAAGCAGCTCTGTGGAGTTCTTTCTGATTCTGTGTCAGAGCCTTTTTGTGACTGCTGGAAATAAAGGTAAATGTTTCCCCTGTCCATGTGTGTCTCACATTAGGTACTCATCTCCATTTCCTAGCTAAGGGAGCCAGCATTGTCTGAAGATGCTTCCCTTGTCATGTGGCCAACATGACTATATGATGAGATGCACGGAACTCTGTTAACTTCCCACCAAAATGGTACCTATTTATCTTATTTGCATTTGTATGCTTTTGAACTGCTTGGTTGGCAGGAGCTGGGGCAAATAACAGGAGCTCATCCCATCGCATGATGCTTGGGTCTCTAACCCGGGCTGTCAGCTCTCTAGCTGACAAGCTCAGCATCTTTAACCACTGGCTGCTGGAAATGGCCTTTGTCTAAATTGCTGCATGACACTAGACTGGTCAAGCAGTTGTTCTCTCTCTCTTGCCTAGGAGCTTAACAACAAAAAAACCTGAATCCAAAATGGATGCTTATAAATCCTCTTATGCTAATATATCTATAAATGGCTATGGGAAAATACTGTAGAGTGAATATTCAATTTTCCGGAGCTTGATAGAAAATTAGCTAGCATTTTCAAGTATACTTCATTTTGCTGTTTTATTTTGTTAGAGAGGCTAAGTTTATATATAAAAATGTGAACTTAGCTGCTCTGAAATGGAAGGGAAAAAAAGAATGACAATCACACTAAAGATAAGAAGGGATAGTAGAAGAAAAAATTTGGGTAAAAATGACATAAAATAATGCTCATGCTCCACGGCCAGCATATTGTTTTTAATAGTTACTAAAAAGAATGATTAGCCCCTTATATTTTTTGTTAAGCAATAGCAATAGCACTTAGAATTATATCCGCTTCACAGTGCTTTACAGCCCTCTCTAAGAGGTTTACAGAGTCAGCATATTGCCCTCAACAATCTGGGTCCTTGGAGAGACCGGAAGCATTGCGGTGAGACAGGCTGGGAAATAGCAAAGCTCTGACGGGCTTCGCGAAAACTCAATCTGACAAACAGCTGTCAGGGGGGTCTTTGGACCGGAACCATCCTGTAGGGATGGTGAAGAAGGAGAGGCATCTCAGACAACCCAGAGGAGCAGGCAAGTTCCTCGAGCGGTCAGAGACAGGTCTTCAGACCTCCGGCAGGGGCCATTTTTGAATGACCGCTACAAAGCTGGGGCAACCGGACCAAGTTTATGTGCAGGACCGATGTTTGGATAAAGCGCTGAAACCGGGTGAGGAAGTGACCAACTCACAGGTCAAAGGCAATTTTTAATCTGGAATTTTAAAGAACTTCACAAGCTGAAACAGCAGCTAATTGACACTTGGGAACTGTTCAAAGGAAAGGAAAAAATGGAGGCTAAAGTATTAAAGCCCAAGAAGATTATTGGTATCTTGGATATAATTGTAATTGGAGAAATACAAGCAATAGAAGGAAGAAATTGGTGAGAAAATATTTTATTATGGATTTAAAGTTATTTTTTGACAGCTTTGACAATCAGCTGGTGTTAGTATATTGTGGAGTGGAGAGTGCCATCTACTGGAGAGAAGAAAATATTGCAACAATTTGTGGATTGTAAAAGAGAAAGTGCAGGTGTCTTACCTTGGCTATAAGAAGATAATGTGGAAAGGCTGAGAACTTTTAAGGAGTGTTTGTTTTGCCTATACTGCTTGGCTTTATTTTTCTATGGTTGCAGAGGACAATAAATTTTGGAATTGGACTGGATTGGACTATTATTTGAATTGGGTATAATAAAAATTGAAAACAAAAAAGAGACTATATGGACCTTAAGTTTTAATTTAGTGTGATATAATATAAAAAGCTTAAATTGGCAATATGGAGATTTGGATGTATGAGGAATTATTTGTCATGTTAAAAACTGTGTGTGAAACTGTAAAAGGTATTAAAAAACCAGAAATTTTGTTGGAATACACAGAGCATAAAATAGTAGAAGAGTCAGAAATTTTGTTGGAAAATACAGAGCAAGAAACAGGAGAGGAGGTGGTAAAAGAGATAAACGAGGAACAAGAAAATAACATAGAAGAAGAAGAGACTGAACGCAAAAATCAAATGGATGATTTCACTGGGATTTACAGTGGCAAGAAAATCAATCAAAGGGTAAAATGGGAAATAATGGGAAGAGATTAGAGAAAATTGGGGGGAGAACCACACAAATAATAAATTCAAAAGAGAGAAAAAGGACTCAGGTGAAAAGATAAGATACATAAAAAGAAAAAGAAGAAAAAGAAGAAGCTAAGGGAATGAGATAAAAGGAGAAAATTAATAAGAAGTGGAATTTTTGAGAGATCAAAGGAAAATGGGTAAAAAAGGAAGGCTAGTGGAAAGAAAGAAAGAAAATAAGGTTCATATTAATAACTTAAGAAAATTGTATTAATATTATTAATGGTGGATAGCTGATTAAGTTAAAGGTTTATGGTAAAATAGTTTAGTAGTAATTAAGCTATAGGATGAATATTAGTTATGGCAAAACACATTTAGCAGAAAAAGTGGGATGGGAAATTTCATACATTTTTAAGTGTGGACTGTTAATTAAATTAAAGGGTTTCTATGTAAGATTCGAGGATGACGATGTATATCAATTATAGTAAAGCAGAACAATAGATGGAATGTGGAAAGGTAATTTGCTTTATGTTCAAAGACAATTTAAACTAAATTAAATTAATTAAAATATGAGAAGAAGCTGAAATATAGTGGCACAGAAAATATGAGAAATGTATGTAGTAATTAGGATAGTTAATTGATGTTATTGTAAGGGATTAGGAATTTGGGCGATTAGTAATATTAAGTATGTATTAAGAAAAATAAGTTAAGATAAAGAAATATGTAAGGAGAATATTATGGGTTGGAATTGAAACAGAGAAATGATAATGGAATGGATTATGTATATGGAAAGCTATGTAAGATTGAGCCAGACAACACTTTGTGCTAAAATATGTAATGTTTGTTGGAAAAAATAAAAAAAAACTTTTTATTAAAAAAAACCAATCTGGGTCCTTATTTTACCGACCTTGGAAGGATGGAAGGCTGAGTCAACTTTGAGCCTGGTGAGATTCAAACTGCCAAATTGCAGTCAGCCAGCAGTCAGCAGAAGTAGCCTGCAATACTGCATTCTAACCACTGCGCCACTACGGCTCTTAAGCAATATATTAAATTAGTTACTCTTAGGGACATAAGCTTTTATCAGACTCTTAAAGTGATTATTTGGTGATGAACTCAGTTCCCCAAAGTAGAACAAGTTGGACAAAACTGGGATGCATGAGGTTTTGAAAGTTAAGCAGGACTGATAAATCTAAAGAATTCAGAGTAGAATGCTTTCTTTCACTTACAGCACTACTTTTCAAGACTTTGAATATTTTTAGAAGTGTAATTTATTTTACCTGGGGAAACTTAAGCAGCCTTTGAGACAGCATTTTTAAAAAGTTATATTTAACTAGCCACTGTATTTATTTTTATACTCAAACCACCTGATGCAAGAGGAAATTTCTGCCTCAAACTAAGTATTCTAAAATCGTTAGATTTAGTAAGCAAACTGCAGTTTACATATAAAGTAAGTGTAAATTTTGGGAACATTAGCTTAATCGTTTTATATTTCCTCTTTTTTAAAAAAACAAAGGGCAAATATTAAAACAGCATAGGAATTGATGTCCTGTATGCTTTGCAGTAAGAAAATACTGTCCATGAAAAGTAGAATAAATTAATTTATATTAGTTACATTTGAATCGGTTATTATCCACTGCATTTAGAATATCCCCTTTTTGGGTGGATTAGATTGTTAACAATTTTCTCTCGGAGGGTTTTTAATTGCTTTTGAATTAAACTCAGACTGTAGAGACATCGTTGATGACTCTTGAAAGTTTTGAATGCTTTGCTCATAATCTGCACAGACATGACCTGGCTTTGACCAGTTCTTCAGAGGTGAAAATCATTACATTTTTATATTTGCAAATCCTTATTCTTTTGTAAAGTTAACAGTTTATTTACTTGTTGAATTTGTGTCCCACCAGAATCTCATGACTCTTGCAGGTATACAATATATTCAAGGAAAGGAATTAAGATATGTATGGTAAAAATAAAACAATAAAAAGCTAAATAAGGAAATGTGTTTATTTATTTATGCAATTTGTATTGCCATAATCATAATATAGTCATAACATTAGTCTACATATATCTTAATAGTTTAAAAAAAGTGAAGCAGAGCAACATTGAAATGCTCTCTAAAAATTCAGATTTAGATAACTTCAATTGTTATTTTTACTTGTAAGTTTTAAATTGTTTTTCATTCTGATTTTAATGTACGCTTTTTTTCGTGTATTGATATGGTTTTATTGTGATGTTGTAAACCGCCCAGAGTCACTTAAGTAAGATGGGCAGTGTGAAAACTTAATAAATAGTAAAAAAATAAATTTTCAGATATACAGTAATATAAAAAATTGGTCACCTCAAATCTATTTAAATAAATCTATTTAAATCTATTTAAATCTAAATCTATTTAAAATCTATTTAAATCTATTTAAATAAATTATGTGAAAAAGGTCAACAATTTAGGTCAGAATCATGATCTAGGAAGTGAATAGCATTCTCAGGACCTTGATTTATTGGTTCTTCTCTCAAATATAGAGTCTTGTATAAGAAACATTTTTAAATATAAATTGCAGACATAATATCCTTGTGTTACTTCCAAGGAAGCATGCATAAGATTTCAGATGCATTGATATAAGGTACTGAAAGTTTGCTCCATAATTATAACCACTATCTTACTCTTACAGTTCTGTAAGTATTATGTTGAAGCTGATCGACACATCGTGCACTTTATCCTTTTAAAACAGAGTCGTTCAGGATGTCAAATTATCCAATCATTCAGTCAGTAAACTGAACTTTTCCTATGAGATCATTAGGATGAGAATCTTAGATGCTATCTTTTGCTAAGTGTTATTTTGTCTTTGTTTTTGCACTGTGAAGGCAGACTGACTCATCAGATTAAAAAAAATCAAGTTAGCAGCTGAGTTCCAATCTAAGCTCAGACACCAGTTTTTTCAATAACTTGGGGCATCTCTGTTTTTCAGTTCTTTCTTTGTAAGGGAAAAATCCCTCATATGGTCTTCACTGTGGCTGAAATCTTATGCATGCATAGAACACAAGAAGGACATAACTTGGATACCAGCTCCTGAATTAAATATGGTATAATCATGGTATGTAAGAATGACATTGGGAGAGAGAAGGGACAGCAAGCCACAGACTGGACAACCTGCATATAAAAGAAGTCTCAACGCACAGGAGAGGGGATGGACCAGGTGTATGTGTAGGAAGCAATTCAATAGGCCCCCTCCCTAGCAGGGGTGGATTCCGTTTTTTTTTGCTGTCAGTTCACTCAGGGATGCACCGCGGGGAATGTGTGTGTGCGCGTAGTACTTCATAAAGCTTCTGCGCATGCGCAGAAGCTAAAAACAAGATGGTGGCCCCTATAGCACCACTGGGAGAACCAGCTCGGGGGCATGGCAGGCCTGGGTCACTGCCAGTTCTAGCAAGCCAGGCCGCCAAGTTACTACCAGTTCTATAGAACCGGTCCGAACCAGGAGAAACCCACCTCTGCTCCCTAGTTTTCCAGAGAGTAAAAGGAAAGGAGGGAGAAATACTTTCAGCCTTGCAAGATTTTATCAATGTAATCTAATACAGGTAGAACAAGAACTTTTGACTGGATCATATACATAGAAGAAAACTGGTTGTAAACATACAATTAAAAAAAAATTTTTTGCTCCTATTTTTTATAACTTTTAGGCTGCAATCTGTCAGGTCCCAAGAACCAAGAAGGATACCTGGAATTGCTTCTTAGCAGCTTTTCTTTTATCATTCCTCACCTATAAACAGAAATCTTGCGAAAACTAAAGCGACTATTTGCATCACTGTGGACAGACTCTGGGAATTGCCAGGAAGGAGCCTTTTTAAACTCTCTTTTTTCCCCAATCAGACTATCCAAGCTTCACTGCCTCTTTGCCCTCTGGAATGCATCTCCTCTCTCCTGGAAATCCAGACTATTTTCCACCACATAATCCTACACACACAACTGATAATAAGCCTCATTGAACTCTTCTGAGTGCAACATTTATTTATTTATTTTATTTATATCCTATTATTCCTTTTAATAAATAACTCAAGGCGGTGAGTTACAACCCTGTAAGGTGAGTTGAGCTGAGAGAGAGTAATTGGCCTAAAGTCACTCAGCTCGCTTTCATGTCTAAGGTGGGATTTGAACTCCTGGTCACCCAGTTTCTAACTTGGTGTCTTAACCACTAGACCAGTGGTTCTCAACCTTCCTAATGCTGGGACCCCGCCCCTGCGCCCCCACCGCGACCCACCCCGCCACCGCGCCTGTCGCCGCAACCCCTGCCCCGCCACCACCATTTGGGTTCTTTTACCCTCTGCGCATGTGCAAAGCGTTCTGCGCATGTGCAGAGAGTAAAAGAACCCAAATGGCGGCGGCCAGGCGAAGTCTCCCGACCCCTGTGAAAGGGTCATTCGACCCCCAAAGGGGTCGCGACCCCCAGGTTGAGAACCACTGCACTAGACCAAACTGGATCTGTCTCTACATAGATTGTCCACTAGGGCAAAGATCCTAGAAGTATTGAAAGGTTTCAATCCTTGGCAGTCTAAAGTAGAAGGAGCAAGCAAAGATGAAAGAAGCATGGATTCATCTTGTATATAGTTATACAAACAAGATTTGAGGGCAAATAAGGTCTGACTGCAACATTATGTACAGTTGTTTAGGTCCAGGTACAGAAAGAGTCAGAAAGGCAGAAGGAAATTCTAAAGAGTGTGTTGCATCAGAAAAAAAGAAGAAAAATTAAAGGCAGAGATATAGGAGTTGAAGAAACATGTATAAAAGAAGCATTTGTGTTAAACACTGCAAGATGAAAAGGAGACTAAGAGGAGAACACTAAACATATTTGCATACTGCATTCTACCCATGGAATCACCTTGAAACTATCTCTGTTTGATGTGTATTTCACATTGCAACTTTGAGGCCTGGAGAAATTTGCCACTATCATGTTATTAAAAGTTTCCATGAAGCCTCTCAACATTCCAGCAGTGAGCTGAAGATCCTTAATGAGATGATTATAATGTACCCTTTCCAGGAAACAGAGTGAATGTTCTAGAAAGAAGAACTGATACTGCTAGGAATTGATACTGATATTCATAAAGAAAACATTCCCTGACTCGTGATGGGACCAAACTGTTTGAACCTTCATTTCTAGGAATACCAGACAATATGGTGCAACTGCTTTTATGTCCTATTTATGGGATTCTTTCAGGCAGCTGTTGGACACTGAAGAGAGCAGAATGCCAGGATTATATAAGGCTTTGATCTGATTTGGCAGGACCGTTCATGATTTGTAGTTAATCTTTAGATCCACTTGGTTTCCCTAGAGTATGGTGACTTCTTTCCCATAATCTTTTCAGAGCTGAGATAAGGCCCTCTTGGACATTTATGGTGAAACAGATGGCAGTTAGAGTCCACTCCATGGTCATGGTCACCACTCATTCTTTTCTTTCTTGTGAGGTAATCTTTTCTTCTTCATCTCATTACCAACATCTGACCTGATGGAGTTTGATAGTTTATCAGCCCCCAAGCTCACACTGTTAACACAGCCGATCTGTACAGAGACCTTGAGAACGATAGTAGCATATTCACAACAGGAGGAAACTGCCAACAGAAACAGTTCCTGAATTTGTTTCCAAACAGGATGATTAAAAGGAGAAAAAAAAAGAATTTCATTCAGACCACACACAAATCTTCTGGCTTGCATGTGGAGCCTCTAAGCATATACTTGCTTTACCCTTGCTGTATAAACAGCAGGCTCAGAGATCTTCACATGGGTATACGTATTATTTTTGCTTAAAGCCTTTTAACTCAGCAGTATAGCAGTAATGTTAAAAAAAAAGAGTTCAGAAATATCTTGACAAAAGATATTTGATCCTGGAGAAAATTAAGATAGCATAAATTAGAGATCATCCTTAACATTCATAAATAATGCTCTTGAGTAAGATACCTGAGCATTTTTCAAAAATATGTATTAGCGTATCTTATTAAAATAAATGTACAAACATCTGATCTTAAATATTTTTATATGTATACATGTGTTTTAGCTCAGGAAAATTTAATTAACCCAAAATAATGTAGTTGTAACCCTATGCACACATATTTGAGTTTTCCACTGAATTAATTGGTACTGATTTACTTCTCAGTAAACAGATTTAAGATCATACTTCACAGCTATGTCACCAGTGGAAATTTCAAGGTAGAATACCTAGTAAAAGATTAATATTGATGAGGTGATTAAATTGTAAAAATGCCCCAAATAAACCATGACAAGAGAGGCTGCTGTTGTCTGAAAACAAATGGCTTCTATAAATCCCAGAGACAATGTAAAGACTCTATGGGAGTTTTGGAACAGCTGCTTAATAGTCAAACACAACAGCTTTAATAAAATCAAGGTGGCAGCCCACGAAAACATTTACAGTACAGTAAATCTGATACTGTTGCTGAAAGACGCCCTTAAGCAGGGGTGAAATCCAGCAGGTTCTGACAGGTTCCGGAGAACCGGTAGCGGAAATGTTGAGTAGTTTGGAGAACTGGCAAATAGTACCTCTGGCTGGCCCCAGAGTGGGGTGGGAATGGAGATTTTGCAATATCCTTCCCCCAGGAGTGGGGAGGGAATGGAGATTTTGCAGTATCCTTCACCTGCCACGCCCACCAAGCCACGCCCACCAAGCCACACCACGCCCACCAAGCCACGCCCACAGAACCGATAGTAAAAAAAATTGGATCTCACCACTGGCCCTTAGGCCTCTCGACCAGCCTTCAGCAGAAGTAACCATGGTGTTCGTTCCTTCCGCAGGGGCCTTAGAGAAGGGCTGAAAACTCCTATAGACTACTGGCATAACTTTGATATTTTAAACCAGTTATCAACTTAAAAGGAAACAGAAAGTTAAATTCAACCATTTGCACAGGTCACATGACAGAAGATTCTATTTAAAAAGAATTTTTTTGTAGGAAGAAAAATGCATTTGTTGCCCATAATATTCCAAAGTATGCTGTTCCATGAATTAGCACCGGGGCAACATGAAGAAAACAAGCCTGATGTTACTTTATGCTGCATGTCATCCCTTCCTCTTCAGAAAACAGAACTGTGGATGGGGAAGGAGAAATGAATTTCATAGGCAAATTGCAAATAGATCTGAAGATATTTCTGATTATTTGATACATTTCAGAGTTAAATTACATCAAAGAATGTTTTTTTTAATTATCCCATAGATCAGAATAACATGACAATGCTTTCAAATAAGTTATTTTTGTGGAAGGAATACAACAATAAGGAATCATCATATATGCTCTGAAGCAAGGCAGAAATAGTAAATTGCTTTAGAGAAAATTCTGGACTATGGAATCAGTTCACTAAAGTGGAAAGGAACTGAGAAGATGGAATATAAACCCGGGACTCAAAACAAGGGACTGGCTTGAATGGATGTTCAAAGCAAAATAACCACAACATTACACTGCCATATTGAAGACTGACAAATTTCATTATCTCGCATGTGATATTCCCAAATTCCTGACAAGTCTATTCTACACAAAATTAGGCAAAATCCAATTTTCTAACCGTACCCCTTTCCCTTTTCCTATCCCTACCTCTATTCTTCCTTCTGCTGCTTAAAAATGGAGAGCAAAATATGGGTTTGGGGCAGGGGCGGGTTGCTTGCTTACCTTGCTACTGGTGTGCTGCGCGCGCATCACCATGTTTTGTGCGCATGCGCGCTCGCTACATGC
The DNA here is from genome assembly GCA_023053685.1 of Diadophis punctatus similis. Lineage (NCBI taxonomy): Eukaryota > Metazoa > Chordata > Lepidosauria > Squamata > Dipsadidae > Diadophis > Diadophis punctatus. The sequence continues at coordinate 121,130,268 of JALIGW010000001.1, read as the reverse complement.
GTGCCCCCTCCCTTGCGCGATTTTGCTTCTGTGCATGCACGGAAGCAAAATCGCACCCAGAAATTCGCAAAAAAAGATGACGGCTCCTAGCGACCGGCAACCAACCGCACTGGGTCGGTAGCCTCTTGATGACATCACCAACCTGCCGCTACCGGTGTGATAGAGTGGACCGCACCGGTAGGAACCCACCACTGGTTTGGGGTGACTTTGGAGAGCCTTTGGCTATTTTTCAGCCACTGTGATTCAGAGTTGTGTCCTGGACTTTGGAAACAAACAGTGGCCATATATGAAAGGAAGAATCTGGTCCCATGACTGCAGGATTTGAAAATAATAATAATAAGACAAGTTGTATTCCGGCTATGCTGAGAGGCAGATAGAAGTAGGTGGGTGGGTGGAATTGGTAAGGAAGCTACCTTTTCTTTCTTTATCCATATAGAACGGGAGTTCTGCTACAAACTGTTCACATCAATTGTGGGGGATACAGGACGCGGACTCAAAATTCAAGAATGCAAGTTCTTTCTTGTGTCCCACCTGATTCCTTAACCGCTATGCTGCACTTGCACCCCAGTCATCATGTTGTGTTAGCTCTTGGTCACCTGATTTGACCCAGGTGGCCTATTTGATCTCTCCTGGATCTTCCCCCTCCAGTTTGGTTGGCCTGCTGCATTCTCATCCTTGACTTGCCTAACAGGAAACTGGCCTAGCCTCTTCTGTTGGTTTATATGTGTCTATGCCAGGGTGGAATATGCTGGTGATCATCTGCTTCACATTCTGTCTGAGCTTGCTGGACTTCTGTTTCTTCCTCAGAGGAAAAGGGAGGTTTAGCAAGTGGCTTGCAAGAACTGGATCAAATTAGCTAGATAACACCCTTGATAAAACTATAACATTCATCTCGAAGCCTTGGAAAGATAGATAGGACAGAATTTCACACAAGAATCTCTCTCCTTCATTGTTACAACTGTCACCCCAAACCCAACCCAACTTGATCCAACCCAAACTAAATACATTAAATTAACCAGACAGACAAATGGTTATCCAGTTGTGGATGCTTCCAGTGTTGGAGCATCCACAACTTCTGGAGGCAAGTTGTTCCACTGATTAATTGTTCTAACGGTCAGGAAATGTCTCCTTAGTTCTAAGTTGCTTCTCTCCTTGTTTAGTTTCCACCCATTGCTTCTTATTCTACTCTCAGGTGCTTTGGAGAATAGCTTCACTCCCTCTTGTTTGTGGCAACCCCTGAGATATTGGAACACTGCTATCATGTCTCCCCTGATCCTTCTTTTCATTAAACTAGACATACCCAGTTCCTGCAACCGTTCTTCATATGTTTTAGCCTCCAGTCCCCTGATCATCTATGTTGCTCTTCTCTGCACTTTTTCTAGAGTCTCAACATCCTTTTTGCATTGTGGCGACCAAAACTGAATGCAGTATTCCAAGTGTGGCCTTACCAAGGCATTATACCAAACCACTTTGTTGCCTTTTTATTACTTATTTTTTAAAGATTAATTTGTCTTGCCTTTATTATTTTTATAAATAATGCAAGGCAGCAGAAATACCCAATACCCCTCTTCCTCCTATTTTCCCTACGGCAATTGCCCTGTGAAATGGGTTGGGTTGAGAGTGAATGACTGGCCCCAAATCACCTCGCCAATCAGACAGTTGGTTTGAGATACCTTTTCATGGTGTCTCCAATCAGCTTCCTGAGGTGCCTAATGACAGCTCAACCCTATTGACTAAGGGAAATACGTACTTCTTGGGGATTATTATACCAAGCATCAGTGACTGCTTTTGCTATTGATGTGAAAGTAAATTCTGGTTTAATCAGCGTCCATGTGTGCAGAATCTCTGGATGTGCAAAGATTTGAACAAATCCATTCCACGATTTTGAGCATCTGTATTTATTTTATTTATTATAGTTTATCCCACCTCTCTAATAAAAATAGTATTCATGGCAGCTAAGAATAAAACATATATCAAGAAAGTTATACTTAAAATGTTGCAGCTAAAATGAAAAACAGAAATCCAGCTGATAGAAACCCTTCCAGTAAAATATTGATCAGAAAGATGAGGTTCAAACAATTTTAAATGTACTTCATTACAAATTGGCTTGGACACCAATAGCTGATCTCAATAAAAATACTTTTTGTCTCCTGAAGGAAATACTGTAGGGCTTTCCATAGTATAGAACAGAGTCCTTATCTTTCTTAGGAAGATGGGAAATGGTATGCCGAGACATGACACGAGGCCATTATGAATGCCCTTCAATATTGATATGGAGCTCAAAGATTTATTCAGTCATAGCATGTTGGCCACGCCCCCATGGCCACGCCCACCCAGCAACCAGGCAGAGAACCGGTTGTTAAATTTTTTCAATCCCACCCCTGTCTAAGAATGCTATGCCATGCTCTTTCATCATGTATTCTTCCATTCCATTGGCTGGTATTACCTGTTAATTATCAGAGGGAGAACAATCTGTGTTTGGAATATTTGTCCAAACCTTTAATGGGCTAAAATATGAAAGTTCTTTCTGCTTATTTTGAGGGTTGGTGCTTCAGGAGAATCATGTGTCCCAATAAACTTTAACATTTGAAAACATATCTTAAAGTCTTTCTCTTCTGCCTCTGAATATGTCTCTGATCTTCTTGTTCATTTCTGGATTTGCTATTGACAGTTCAGTAGTAGAATTGTAGTTGTAATACAGTATTAATATTAACAGTAAAGCACTTTAAATCCTAGGCATGGTAGACAGTATTGTTCAATAACATTATAATGGCTTGCATATATGAGTCAGCCTATTCAAATCAGTAGCTTCGTATGATTGGATCCCAATTAAAGCACACGAGTTTTTAGATGCACATTTCACATATGCTATTGATTCATGGGTTGTGAGGGAGAGAACATACATGATGATTATAACACTAGCAATAGCAATAGCACTTAGACTTATATACCGCTTCATAGTGCTTTACAGCCCTCTCTAAGTGGTTTACAGAATTCAGCATATTGCCCCCAACAATCTGGGTCCTCATTTTACCGACCTCAGAAGGATGGAAGGCTGAGTCAACCTTGAGCCGGTGAGATTTGAACAGCTGAACTGCTGAACTTGCAGTCAGCTGAACTTGCAGTGCTGCTTTTAACCACTGCGCCACTTCAGCTCCTAGCTCCTTAGCTTTTCATAGTTCAATTTGAGTCATTGCAATAGTATTCTCAGAAAGTATATGACATTTTAAAAAAAACTGAACTTTTTTGAGAACATATAAATTAAAATGGATGGAAGGTCTTGAATTGTTGGCATCTGTATAATAAGATATGTTATGATCCTTAAGAACCATACCGGTTATTGGAATATTTGATAAACATTAAGCAATAAATATTATTTTCCCAAAAACATAAAAATGTAGTTCCTTAATAAACTTTAATTAAAGCAATATATAAACAAAAAAAAAGTTATGGGACCCTTAAGAGCAATGTTGAGACAACATAAATAGAAACGTTTAGTATCTAAAATGTTTTTTGAAGACAGCAACATTAATTTGTTGAACCTTTCAAGTTCTCAAAGATGTGTGTGGTTGCATGGTTGTAAACTGGGAATGTCAAGATATTTAGTGCTTGATTCTAATCTTCTTTACACCAGGTTTACTGAGTTCTATGGCTATTATCTATTATTATACCAATATAAATGATACCAGGGTCGGGTCACTCCATGAGACAGTATCATAAAAACTCCAGGCCAAGTTCAAGTTGCATTAAAGTCACGGCTGAGAAAAGAAAGCATCTGGAAGAAAGCATCTGTAGTATGTATCTAAGGCACATGAGTATATAGAACTGAAATAAATATCAAGGTTAAAAGAATGGTTAGCAGGAGCAGGTCATTCTGATGTGGTCAAAATCCTTTAGCTGTGTTGTTAAGTAGGAAAATAACTTAGTTGCTAGTTAGCAATAGCAATAGCACTTAGACTTACATACTTTACAGCACTCTCCTAGGGGTTTACAAATGTCAGCATATTGCTGCCAGCAATCTGGGTCCTCAGTTTACCGACCTCGGAAGGATGGAAGGCTGAGTCAACCTTGAACTCCATCAGGATTGAACTCCAGGCTGTGGGCAGAGTTAGCTTGCAATACTGCATTCTAACCCTATGCCACTACAACTTAGTGGCTAGTTCAGTCACCACGGCCCTTTAATCTTTATATCATGGAAAAACTCCAACCATATCTTGATCCTTACAGTATGTCTTAATATTCTAATTCATGGAACGGGACTTTGCAGATCACAGAGACCCTCCTCAATGGTTTGAAGCAACCACATTGTCAATGTCCAAGATAGCACGCCATGCAAAGTGGCCACAAAGTGCCGTTTTGGAGTTGTCACACATGCGTAGGAGGAGGGAGATGCATGGGGCCCCAGATGGGTGTCGGGTGATGGGACTCCCGCTGGGAGAGGAGCCAGGAGGGCAAACCAGCTGCGGTCAGTTCAGAAGCCATCCAGGCCTGAAGAGTATTTGCTGGAGCCAGCCAGAGCAACCGGGCTCGAGGTGTGCTTGCTGGACCCAGCCCAAAAAAGTACTTCTGGAGCCGGCCAGGGAGCAACCGGGTTACAGCAAGAGTACTTGCTGGAGCCAGCCGGGAACAACCAGGAACAGGAGGGTGGAGCCAGATGGCTAGCAGAAGCCAGTAATGCTGGCTAGCAGTGGTGGGTTGCTACCGGTTCGCACTGGTTCGGCGAACCGGTAGCGGTGGTGGCAGGAGGCTCTGCCCACCCACCTGGACGTCATCAAAAATGCTCTGCGCATGTGCAGAAGCACGCGCACGCGAGCTCCCATTCACGAACCAGTAGCAAAGGTAAGTGGAACCCACTACTGCTGGCTAGAAACCTTTTACTTGTATTGTTCACCACGTGCCAAGCTGAGACTCCAGTAAAGAGACCCATTCTGCTCACAGTGTGGCCTCTTCTTTTTCTGGCTTGAGTTGGAACCGTGACACACATCTTTGGAAGGCTTTTGCAGATGTTAGATTGTCCCCGAACCTCATACATACATGTTGTTGCAGATGTTTTGCTATTGCCTCTGCATCCATGCCCGTACACAGACCACTGGGGAAAGTCTTCCGAACCAACTCCTAAATTTTCCAGAAGACAATGACTTCTTCAACATGTTCAAGAAGACATCTTTCATCATGCTAACATGCTTTGGTTTGAGAAGCACTTTCTCAAAATGCTTTGCACAGGCCTACTATTTTCATGCGTTCCTTCTCTTTAGAAACCTGTACTTCAGATTTCAAGCATATTTTAAATGTCTGTTGTATTCACTATCTTCAAGCATTCTGTTAGGTTGGGGTCGAATGAAGAGGCAGGACTAGCATAGTGACTTCAGATCTTTATTCAAGTCTTGTTACATCTCTCTCTGTCTGTGCTGTCCGGCAGCTCCCTCTTTTAAAGGGAGCTGTCAGGCAGCTCAGCCACTGAGGTTGCTCTATTCTGCTGCCTTTCGTTTGGACCAATCACTTTAAACCCTGTATTGTTTCCTGCTTCAATGCGGACTTTAGTGAAGCCTTCATCCCAGGCTTCACTATTACCATATTTAACACATTCCATCCAATTAATTCTGGATTACTATTGTCATTATACATAACAGTATTTAAGTTATACATTGCAGCAAGGGTGCTCAACCTGTGATATTAAGCCATAGTGTGAACGGAGGGAGATCTCAACTCTCTTTTCCCATAAATTCTCTGGGGCTTTATGCTCTTGCCTCTCCTTCCTGTCTTGGTGCAATTGTGTGGTGGTGACTGCTATTTTCAAGCATACCATCTAGCTTGAAAGATGGTACTCTTACAGTCATGCATTCTTGATATAAATGTTATATAATGATTCTTTATCACTTGCCTCTATTTAGTTTTCTGGCTTTGTTGCTAGGCAGAAATACATTGAGAATTCATTACTCTTATGTTTTTAGAATTATCAGTGTGCAGTTCTATGTATAAAGGATGTTTTTATTTAGTCCTAAATGCTTGGTGTCATTTGACATTGAGAATGATACATTCATCTAGCAGTGGCTGAAATCTCCAGTTAATATTTGGACTTCCTTGTTTTTGTTTTACTTCATTCTCATCATCCACAATATACAGTACATGGACATTCCAACAGGTCAGCCAGCCTTTTGAAATGTGAACTCTCTCTCCCTCTCCCTCCCCCTCCCCTCCCCCTGCCCCTACCCCCTCTCCCTTTCAGCTGCTAATTCATAAAATTTAAACGTTAAGTCTAAACCCAATCAGCTTACTCCCTCCAAGTTATATGTGGAACACATAATAATAGCCATACTTTATTCTAACAAACATCTATCCCATCTTATGTGCTATCCATTTTCATTGATACACGGGAGCCCAGTATTTGGCTAGGATTCTAGCCAGAATGTGTTTATTACGCAAACCATATAAAAATCTTTCTATGTTCAAAGCAGTGCAATGCATGTAATACTAAATATAACTATTCCAAATGAAATATAACAAATGTTCTAATAAATGATGCCTAATACTATTAAATGGAAAAATTGAAAAGCATAAAAAGTGAGATATACAGAAAGTAACAAACGCTTCTTGGAACTCATAATCTAAATTTTGCAGTAGAAGGAAGCAAAAGAACGAAAGAGAGGAGCAAGAAGGTGAAAAATTATAAGAAGGGAGATATATATGCAGTGGAAGGCTATCTTAGCTAATGTAATAACACATTTAGGTTCAGTTTATTAAGAAAAGGATATAGTTTAGGAAGCTGAAAATTCCAGCCTTTTTCGCTAAGATGTCACTGCATCTCCATCAGGGACTCTGTAGCCTTCAATAATTTAAAATAATTCTATCACCACCATTAGCTCTCTCTGGTTACAAAAATTATTTTAAAGCCACATTAATGAGTGTCTCCCACAATATTAGCGATAGTCAATTTTCGTACCCAGATTAGGTATTTATAGAAAGATATACACCTGAGTTATTATGGATTTTACACGCATGATCACAGTTTTTACTATTATTATAACAGCAAATAATATATTGTTTCCTCTTGTTACTATGCACTTTTGTGCCTGTGATATTATCTCCTTTCTGGTATTTCTGTCTTTTTCAAAAGTTTGGTGGGGTTCCTTAACAAACATTATACTGTATGTTACAAAGGTACGTTGATTTTTGTAAATGAAAAATCGACTACACTCACATTTCAAAGCAATTGGAACGCTTCTCTAGGAGAGGAATTAGTACTTTTAAACTCCTATGTGAAAAGAAATGGAAACATTCAAACTAGGAGATGGAGGAGGTACTTGTTGAGTTATCTTGAAAGAGAAATAATTAATCATTAGTCTTTCCCTGGAATCACCAGGGGATGGCAGCCTAAGGCATTTTTCATTTGTATCCTCTTCTCTTTTCTATGAAAGAATCTAACTTTCTTTTAATGTCTTCCTTTTCCTTTGTTCACTACTAAACTTCTATGAGAAATTTTTTTATTAAACTTATCAGAATATGAAATACAAATAAAAATGAAAATAGAAGGAAACTGGGGAGAGGAAAAGGAGAGAGAGAAAAGTATAGGATAGGGGGAGGAAAAAATTGACTTCTAATTCTTTTCATTGCAGTAGACTAAAATAATATTATTATGGCTTTTTACTTTTACATATTGAATATAAACTCACCATTTCAATAACAACAAATTTATCTAAACAGCAAAACCCAAAATCAAAGTTTCTTTTTTTTCCTACCTCAAGCACAAAATTCAGAAGCAGTTTCCAAACAGAAACAAAACTGGATGATCCTTTTTAAAGACATTTTTGAGCTGTTACCTCTTTTAGTTAAACATTCAAAGCTTTAGTCACTGAATTCTGCTGCTATTGTTTCTTTTTTCTCAATGGCATTTCTATATTTTTAAACGGGAATCTTTTACATGGGACCCATATATCAACTGTCACTCTTACATTTGGCTGAATATACATATGTAGAGAACTATGTATTTGATGGTGGCTTTCAAAGGTGCACTTGAAATCAATGTATGTTTCATAACTTGTTCTGACATACATGTTTTGCATCATACTCATCAGATGCCATATTACATATTTCATATAGGCAAAATATGGGCTATAAATCCCTTTCTCGCTATCCATCTGTATATACCTGTTATTTTGGTAAAACAAGGGACCATATTGGTCTAACTCAGTATGAACTGGGGTGTTGAAAGGATCACTCAGCAACTCATCCAAAGAATGTGGATTTTGCAGGCTGATCCTAAAGCCTTCAGTTAATGAAAGAGAATATTTGTAGTTCCGAGTTAAAACTGCGGGATCCTTGGTGCTCAGAGAGCTTGGTCATCTTCTTGCAGATGTTTCATTACCCAACTATTGAAGATGTTACCTAGTTGGGTAATGAAATGTCTGCAGGAAAAGAACCAAACTCAGAGAGCATCAAGGACTCTACTCTTACCACACTTTACTGGTAGTAAATCTTATTTTATTTCCTTTTTCCAGGAGCTCTTGGATTTCAGTTTTTAATATCCTGAAATTCTAAGGTCTACATGAGAAGTACTATATAGCAGGGGTCCCCAACTTTGACAATTTTAAGACTTGTGGACTTCAACTCCCAGAATTTCTCAGCCAGCATGCAGATTTCCTTTGAACCTTTCCTTTTTTGGGAGCAAAAAAGGGAAGGAACATTTGTTCTTTAATCACCTTAAGACACCCAGGACAAAAACCAAAGAAAGCACAGTGCTGGCGGAAACAAGATCCATTATTCTTCACTGGCATGCAATACAAATTTTTTGGGACTGACCATTGGCATTTGAAGACCTCTTCTTTGTACCAGGACACAGTGGTCTTAGAAATGGGAAAAAGCAAACAATCACAATTTAATGCGTAAAGGAAAAAAAATACTCTTACTGTATACTCTTAAGACAGCTGCTTTGGTGTTTGAGACTAAAAGACTTCAAGAGGCAGCTGTATTTTTTTATTTAAACGAGAAACGGTCTCTTCTCTAAAATGGCATTTTGATCATAACTCACTCTTCCTTGGGAGACATGATTGTGTGCTCCACTTCAGTGCTAGGAATAAATAACTCAAAGCAAAATTAAAACTATTTCCACTTGCTCCATCTGATGCTGAGCCAGCCTGGGGTTGGGAGAAATGAGGGCTGGCGGGTGGGCACGGGTTATCTGGGTTCAAATTCCTCAAAGTACCAAACCTTCCTTACTGCTTTAGCAGACTGCTACATTTTTCCATCATAGAACTGCATAAGCAGAACAAGTAGTAATGCAATATAATATTTGTCGCTCTGCTTGTCCCAATTAATAGAGTGGTTTATGTTGGCTTTCTTTTGATATCAAGATTTCCTTCTTCTTTGGTTGTCTGTTGTATTAGAAATGTATTATTCAATTAGGAAGGAATCTTCTCACCTGTGGCTCCCGGATTACAGCATTCTCTTCCTAAATAGCCTTACCTGGCACCGACATTGCAATCTATCTTTTTGGGCATAATGCAGAAGTAAAATAAATACCCCCGCATCTGAACCTGATGCCACTTGAACTTTAATTTATCAGTTAAAGGGAGTTTGCTTTTTATGAGTACCGGTAATTGAAGATTTAGCATTGTTTCCATGTGTAAGAATTTCAAATTCTGTGCCACTCAAAAATGCAAACTGAAAGGATCGTATATAAATATTTAAAGCTATGTTTTACGTCTGTGTCACCAGAAAGATAAATTTCCCTAATGAACTAGCTAGTGATACAAAGCATGTAAGTTTATTTGAGTAGGGATAAAAAAGACAGGAACTTTTCTAATTTCATCAAAGTGTAATTTTACTGCTGTTTTCACCACAGCTGTCAGTAGGGTACTTAAGTGCTCTAATTGTCACAAGATTATATTCCCCCACACTTCTCTAAATTGTTTAGCTCTTTTAATCTATGTTTCATCATCTCTGAGAGAGATAAAACAGGCAACTTTGACCCTGAAGTGTACAGGAATTAATTACTGGCAAATAATTTTTTAAAAATTGCATAGCCAAAATTATCTATTATATAACCCCATGTAATTTCTGTATGGGTAAGAAATGTCAGGCAGCATATAAATTTAATAAATTATTATTATTACTACTTCAGGCAGTATTGAATATGTATTTGTGTTAGGGTGGATAAATATACTATTCTGATTTCCTCATCTTGTGTCAATTTTTCATTTATAAGTTTAATTCAACTCTACTCACGTGTTAGAGATTTGTTTATTTAAAAAGATAGTTATAATATAATTTGTATGTACATTTTCCAAAAATATGCATTTTTGTTTGCAGTTTTATACAGCATACTCATGTATGCTGTATAAAACTGTATAAAACATAATAATATATGTTAAATTATTTTCATGTATGCACATTTTTTTACTTTTTCTCAGAAGGTGGGCTGCATTCTAAAATTCAGAGAAGTGCAAAGATTTACTGACTTTCAATCCATCATTAAAAATGAAAACTTTCCTTCCCGTTTCTGCTTTGACGTATATATGTGATGCGTATAATTTTGCACACATGTCCAGTCAGAACTCTGTGAGCTAGCAGTATAAGATCACGCTACTCAAAGTATTATTAAGGAGTATCATGATTTATGAACTTTTCCCAATGGAACAAATAAAATGGTCACAACAAATGTTGGATGCTAGATACACTATACCAAGCTAGGTAAGCAATGCATGGGGAGCATAATCTGTATGCTTCAATCACTCGCAAAATAATAAAAATGTTGGTGACTTGAAAAACAGCAGTGAAAAATGGGGGAGGGGTTTACATGGAGCAATATTCTTAGGCTGAAAAACACTGATGTTTGACTGTGAATCATAATGATACCACAGAATAAAGAGAACAAGAAATGTTTTAGACTTATAAACCGGTCCATGGTGCTTTACTATGCACTTTACTCTCTGAGCAGTTTATAAATGTCAGCATATTGCTCCGAACAATCTGGGCCCTCATTTTACCAGCTTCAGAAGGATGGAAGGCGGAGTCAACCCTGAGCCTGTCAGGATCAAACTCCTGGCTGTGGGCAGAGTTATCCTGCAATACTACATTCTAACCACTGTGCCACTTGAAGGAAAAGCTAAAAATGTTAAATATTTTTTTTCTTTTGAATTTTGGTGTGGCTAAATGTTGAGATGTTGAGTTGGTGAAATGTCAGAATAAATCATTGTATATCCCAAACTATTAAAAAAATGCTTCCTTTTATTATGACTTCTGAGCAGTCTAGCTCATTGTCCTGGATAGATGTGAAATAAGTTATCATTCAAGGTAGTATTTGGATGACATCCACTTGTGGATGATGGATTGAGATAGGATCTCTTATGTGTTCTTTTATGTGACTTTTTTGGGGGATACACGGGACTTTCCTCTTTGCTTGACTGGTACTTACTCCATGCATATCCACTTGTAGCAAAGATGAGAAATGTACATTGCCTCCTTCCTCATTTGCCACTAATTTAGTAATGAAATCTGGCTGAATGGTTTGTTGCCAACTTTCTGAGACAACTCACTTGGTAAGGTTTCTAGGTGTCTCTTAGGAATAGCAGAATGAAACTGACAAATGATAAGCATTCATGTTCAGGTTGAAAGTACCATATTATAAATCACTCAAGGCAGTGAATATACCTAATACTCCTTCTTCTTCCTATTTTCCCCACAACAACAATTGTGAGGTGGGTTGGACCAGAGGTGTATTCCTACTGGTTCTAACCGGTTCTTTAGAACCGTTAGTAAACCGGTGATGATGTCACGGAGCTGGTTCTATCGGTGCCGGTCTGTGGGTGCCACCATCTTGTTTTTGGATTCTGCGCATGCGCAGAAGCTTAGTTTTTGGCACTGTGCATGCATGTGTGCCCATGCAGCGCGGGAGGAAGCAAACCGGTGGCTAGGTAAGTTAGTACCCACCCCTGGGTTGGGCTGAGAGACAGTGACTGGCCCAGGGTCCCAGATATTTAATTTTTAATCAAATTATTTATGGAGTGCATGACATAATGATACCCTATTTATTTTTGCTCTGGTATTTCCATTTTCTCCTGTTTACTTACTTCTCCTGACCATACACACCCATTTAACTGAGTTCTTGATTTTTTTTTTAGAAAGGTACCTCCCTAAGTTTTTATTGCAAGTTGCTGTTATGAATATGGTGTCTACTGTACTTCCAGTGGGGTGTAACAAAATAGATAGTGGCTTCTCTACCACTAGAGCAGTGATGGTGAACCTTTTTTTCCTCTGGTGCCGAAAGTGCATGCGCGTGTGCTATCGCACATGCGTGAGTGCCAACACCCATAATTCACTGCCTGGGAAGGGCAAAAATGGCCTCCCCCCCCCAGAGGCCCTCTGGAGGCCGGAAATGGCCCATTTCCCAACTTCTGGTGGGCCCGGTAGGCCCATTTTTCGCCCTCCCTAGGCTCCAGAGGCTTCCTTGGAGCATGGGGAGGGCAAAAACGCCCTCCCCCATCCCCCCGGAGGCCCTCCAGAAGCCGAAAACGCCCTCCCAGAGCCTCCGTGCAAGCCAAAAATCAGCTGGCCGGCACGCACATGCGCACTGGAGCTGAGCTAGGCAATGGCTCACGTGCCGGCAGATATGGCTACGCGTGCCACCTGTGGCACGCGTGCCATAGGTTCGCCATCACTGCACTAGAGGATTCTCAATATGTATTTGCTAAAAAAAAAAGGTTTGCAGAGAAGATAGACCCAGATATAAAGTACTGGTAAATCTCTGACCAATTTTGGAAGATAGGTATGGGTTTCTGAGTTCCCACAGCAAAATGACCCTTCCATAAATTAAACTTTAAAAAAATGAAAGCTTGGGGTGATCCCTCAATATTATGCAAGCTTATTTCTTTTTTACCATGTTCTGAATTGGGACTCTAGAGGTTCTAACAAAGACACATACACATACAAAATCCCAAACCAAACCAAATAGATCCTGTAAACCTGATGATAATTATTTAGAAATTAACAGACTAGCAGGGCTGTAATTAGTAATCCCAGTCTTGGGAACAGAACTCTAGGAACTCATAGAAATCTGGAGAAAAGCAATAAATATTTTTTCAATCGGGAGCAAAGCAATCTAAAGAGATATCCCACAACTCCCCTATGACATATATAAGGAAAATCTTTAATTTTCTTTTTGATTAGATAAGCTCAGTTTGTCCCCTTAGCTCACAGAGTACCATTTTATGTTTTCTGGGTGATTTACCTACATGTTCTTTAATCCTTGTTTCCCCCTTCTTCCTCCCCAGTGTAAATATTTTGTCTCTGTGTCTTATCTTCCAAATCACATTTCAGAGACTTAATAATTAGAGAGGCTCGGGTTTGCCTAGTTATTTATTTGGAGTGTTTGCATTTTGTAGCATCTCAGCCTGTCAGAAAAGCCCATTAAATACTTTGAGAACTTGAGTGTTTGGCTACCCTGCTCTAAATCAAATAAATTAGTTCAGTTATATTTTGAGTTGAAAGAACCCTTGGGGATTTAGTTATTAGACAAGAAACTCTATATTTTAGAAATAAGGATATAGGGGAATAATGAACCTAAATAAAATGCAGGTCAAAGCCCACAAAAAAATAACCATCAATTCATTACAATTCTACATTCTTACTCCACAAACCACTAAGATGGTTAAGCCCTACAGTCTCATTAAGTTTCATAAGATTAAATTGATTTACATGAAAGCATTTAACTTTCATTCATCTGTAGCTATTTAATTAGGCTGTAGGCAATTAAATAATAAAAGTCTTGATTGGTTGCAGTACCTGGCAGATGTAGTCTGAGTTAAGATGCTAAGCAGTGTTGGGGAAGGTTACTATTTGGATGGAAGAGTATCAAGAAGCACCAGGGTGATAGGCTAGAATGGAAAAATAAAACACACTGCAGAAACAGATAATAGTAATATAGTTTCAGACTGAGGTCAGCAGAAAGAGCTAGACTAGATTTGAATAATACTAAATATATACCTAATTTCTACTTGAAAAAAGAACATGAATATATGTATATGTGTGTGTACATTATTTATTTACTATACTTGTTAAGTGCCCAGTTTTTTTTCCTGAATGGTATATTAAGGTGTCCTTATCTGCCAGTTTAACACTTACAATCAATGTGATGTTATTCAGACTACAACTATGAACTCTTCCACCCAGAGAAATCAGACATATTTTGAATTTAGTGGCATGTTTATGTCACAGTTAGGGGACTGGATTATGGAAATACTGGCTGTTTGAATTCTGAGTCAGTATTATTACTTTTGTTACCTGAATTTTCTTCATTGTAACAGGCTTTGCTTTTACCCTGGTAAAATAAGTGCTAGAAAGTCTCAATGCATAATAGGTTGAAAATAATAGCAAACTGGTTAGAAAGGCTGCATTCTTTTTGAGATTAGGTTCCAGTGAATTCAGTGATTGATTTAACTTGACAGAGCTCAGAAATAAATAACAGATCCCAAATAGTTATTTACTCAAATCATATGAAATTGATCGAAGTGAAAGATTCTCTTGGTTACTATCCATTCATATCTCTAGGCAGCTCCAGAAAAATCTATTCTAGATAGACATCTGATTAAAGTTGGAAAGACTATTTCCTAATCCATCCTTTCTACCTTATGATAGTAAATAATACCACAATCACAACCACAATATATGTTTAAAACAGTTAATGCCATTTAATAATTTAAACAATGCGGTTAAAAAAATAAATAGCGGTAGATGCAAACATTTTGTATTGACTCATCACAATCTGACACAATCTATATGTTATAGAGAAATATCATCTTCAATAACAGTCTCACTACTTCAGATAGAGATTGATCTTAATGTTTGAGCTGAGAATCATCACAGCAGATGGATAAAGGAATGCTACTTGTTCAGTAGGAGAATCACTGGGTGAGGAAGGAAGGAGGAAATTGAGAGAAATTATAACACCTGAATTCCACTGTAAGTTATTACTTACCTTAGGTTAGAGAATGGCACTAGCAGAACTATACTCGTTGGCCCCTTCCAGATATGTAGCCAAGAAATTCTCAGCTTTATCCAGCTCATCAACTGAAGGCATTTTCATTTCTGCTTTTTTAATTATTATTATTTCATTCTGGAAACCAAGTTGCCTAGGAAAAAGAACAGATTGTAATTAGAGACATCCCAATTTAGTGCCTTTCAGAGGTGTTATGTTATGTTTTCCAGGATAATCGGCCCTATTTATATTACATAAAAAAGACGAATTTTTAAAAGTCTTAAGCAGAAATTAAATGAAACAATGGACAAGAACATCAGATTTATTGCACTTATAATAATTACCAGTTCTTTCACGCCGCCCTGAGTCCCTCGGGAGTTGGGCGGCATATAAGAAAACCAAATAAATAAATAAATAAATAAATAAATAAATAAATAAATAAATAAATAAATAAATAAATAAATAAATAAATAAATAAATAAATAAATAAATAAATAAATAAAGTGCAAATTATGGACTCATCTACTCATTTGATTAGCTAACTCATTAGATTCTCATCCAACAGGACCGATTTTCAGGATTCTCTTTTTTTACTTCTTTCTCATTACATTCATACTGAAGTCTGTGCAAATAAGCAAAGCCTGAATTTCTTGGGGAAAATGATGCTTATATAGCACTTATGATTCTCAAAGAGCCACTGTTCAACATCCACACAAATGTGGTTTCACAAGAAGACAGAGATTATTTTATTACCCCAGGATGCCAGGAAATTTTCATTTGACTTCCTCTGATCTCTGGGATAAAAGTGGGACAGTGAGGAAAGAATTCCCTTTGCTGTCTTATATTTCTGTTTTCAAGAAAATGTGTTATGCTTTCTAAGATCTGATACTTTGCAGTTTATTTTTAGCTTACCAGCAGTATTACTTTACATTTTACCTCCTTTAAAAAACAATTCCTGTGAAGGAATAATTTGTCTTCTCTAACTTCCCCTTTCTGATTTTCTAATATTTATTTATTTATTTATTTATTTATTTATTTATTTATTTATTTATTTATTTATTTTGGAATTCTTATATGCCGCCCAACTCCCTAAGGACTCAGGGCGGCGTACAACAGTGAGAAAATACAAGAATAACCAAAATCTAAAAAGTTAATTAAAAGCAAATATAAAAATTAAAACACACTATAAAAAGAATCATCACCAACCATTCAACATCATACATACTTGGGGGGTGGGCTCGAATGAATTAAGCTCTACCCCCCGCCTGCAGGAAAAGCCATGTCTTAACAGCTTTCCGGAAGGCCAGCAGAGTGGGGATAGTTCGGGTCTCTGGTGGAAGTTGGTTCCAGAGCACAGGGCCAGCCACAGAGAAGGCTCTCCCCCTTGGGCCCGCCAGCCGGCATTGTTTGGCCGACGGGACCTGGAGGAGGCCCACTCTGTGGGCCCTAACCGGTCGAAGGGAAGTATGAGGCAGAATGCGGTCCCGTAGATAACCTGGTCCCAAGCCATGAAGGGCTTTAAAGATGGTGATCAACACCTTGAATTGGACCCGGAGACCGATGGGCAACCAATGCAGCTGGCGGAGTATCGATGTCACGTGGGTGTACCTTGGCACACCCACCACAGCACGCGCAGCCGCATTTTGCACCAACTGAAGTCTCCGGATACTCTTCAAGGGTAGCCCCATGTAGAGCGCATTGCAGTAGTCCAAGCGAGAGGTGACAAGGGCATGAGTGACCGTGAGTAGAGTCTCCTTCTCCAAATATGGCCGCAACTGGTGCACCAGGCGAACCTGTGCAAAGGCCCCTCTAGCCACAGCTGAAAGATGATGGTCCAATTTTAGCTGTGGATCTAGAAGGACCCCCAAGTTGCGGACCTGGTCCGAGGGAGTCAGTTTCGCTCCCTCAAGGACCACGGAGGGACAGTTGTCGTAGTCCTTAGGAGGCAATATCCACAGCCACTCAGTCTTGTCGGGATTAAGTCTGAGTCTGTTCCTCCCCATCCAGATCCTGACGTCGTCCAGGCACCGGCATATTACATCAACTGCCTCACTGAAGTCAGACGGGGTGGTGATGTACAGCTGGGTGTCATCAGCGTACTGATGGAAACACACCCCATGTCTGCGAATGATCTCCCCCAGCGGTTTCATGTAGATGTTGAACAGGATGGGCGAGAGAACCGACCCCTGAGGCACCCCACATAATAGGGGCCTAGGGGACGATCTCTGCCCCCCTGCCAGCACCGACTGCATCCTATCAGCGAGATAAGAGGAGAACCACCGCAGAACGGTGCCTCCCACTCCCAACTCGCTGAGACGATGCAGAAGGATACCATGGTCGATGGTATCGAAAGCCGCTGAGAGGTCAAGTAGCACCAGGATGGAGGAATTTCCCCCATCCCGGGCCCACCAGAGATCATCCATCAGAGCGACCAAGGCAGTTTCTGTACTGTAGCCGCGCCTGAAACCCGACTGGTAAGGGTCTAGATGATCTGTTTCATCCAGGAGCTGCAGAAGTTGAGTAACCACCACCTTCTCCACAACTTTCCCTAAAAAAGGTAAGTTGGAGACCGGACGATAGTTCTTCAAGTCAGCTGGATCCAGGGAAGGCTTCTTCAGGAGGGGTCGCACCACCGCAGCTTTTAACGACTGCGGTACGGATCCCTCTCTCAAAGAAGCGGTGACCACCGCCTGGATCCAGCCGCGTGCTACCTCTTTGCTAGCCGAAACCAGCCAGGAGGGGCACGGGTCCAATAAACAGGTGGAGGTACCCATCGCTCCCACAGCCCTGTCCACATCCTCGGGAGAAACAGGCCCAAACTCTTCCCATAATGATGGACTAAGACTAGCCCCTGTCAACTCAATGGACTCTGCCCAGCCGGAGTCCAGATTTGACCGAATCTGAGCGACTTTATCCGACAGAAACTCAGCGAATTCCTCAGCTCTGCCTTGTAAGTGTTCCTCGCTCCCCCCTTTTGCAAGGAGGGAGCGAGTCACCCTAAACAAGGCGGCTGGGCGAGAATCTGCGGACGCAATAAGAGCGGAAAAATAGGATCGTTTTGCCGCCCTTATCGCCACTAAATAAGATCTGATGTAAATTCTTAATAGTGTTCAATCAGACTCGGTTTTTCTGGCCCTCCAGCGGCGCTCCAGACGTCTCTTCTGGCATTTCATCTCCCGGAGCTCCTCGGTAAACCAGGGAGCTTTCCGGAATCCACTGCCATAGAGAGGTCGCTTAGGCGCAATTCGGTCTAGAGACCCTGATGCTGCGGTGTTCCAAGCAGCCACCAGGGAGTCAGCCGAATTGTGTACCAGGGTTTCAGGTATTTCCCCAAGTTCCCTCTGGAATCCTTCCGGTTCCATTAGGCGCCTGGGGCGGAACCACTTAGTCGGTCCCGCCTCCCTGCGGGGGAGGAATGGGGCTGCGAAATCCAGCCTCAGTAGGAAATGATCTGACCATGACAGTGGGGTGATGACTAAGTCCCTTATCTTCAGATCATCTCTCCACTGCCCCGAAAGAAACACTAGGTCAAGCGTGTGACCACCCTCATGAGTCGGACCCTGGATTACTTGGGACAGGTCCATGGTTGTCATGGAATCCATGAACTCCTGGGCCGCCCCAGAGGTTTCGCCAGCAGATGGCAAGTTGAAGTCCCCCAGCACCATAAGCCTGGGGAACTCAACTGCCAAGCCGGCTACTGCCTCGAGCAGCTCAGACAGGGCCTTGCTTACGCAGCTGGGAGGCAGGTACGTTAAGAAAAGGCCCACCTGTACCCCTAAGTCCAACTTCAAAAGGAGCGTCTCACATCCAACAATCTCCGGGGTAGGGATCCTACGAGGATGCAGATTTCCACGCGTTATTATTGCCACTCCTCCCCCCCTTCCCTGGGGTCGAGAATGGTGCTGCACCGAGAAACCGGCTGGGCATATCTCGGAGAGAGCTACTCCCCCCTCCTGCCCCAGCCAGGTCTCGGTAACACACACCAGGTCAGCCCCCTCCTCTGTGATTAAGTCACGTATCAAGGGGGCTTTGTTGACGATTGACCTGGCGTTAAGCAGCAGCATCCTGAGCCCAGGGCCCTGAAAACCCTGGTTGCCAGGTATCCGGGTTGAGCACGATGGAACCGGATCGGAGGGGCCGGAACAAGGGATCGCTTGTAAACAGCGAGGTCTTATTCCCCGAGAGCGGCCCACCCCTCTGCTCCCGCCATATCTGCCTCTTCCTGTTATGACCGAGATGGTCCGGCTCTCGCCTACACCAGAGACCCCCTCCCCTCCCCCGCTGGTCTCCCTCCCTTCCTGCAGGCCATACATACCATTCTCACAAGAAGGGGTAGCCGGGTCCCCCCCCACTTCTGTTTTTGCACTCAGCGGGGGGGGCAAGGTCCCAGTCCCTAGCGTTTCCATTTTCACACACTTTCTAATACTCAGACACTCATCTCATTCTACCCACATTCAACCACACCCATATCACATCTCAGAGGGGAGGATACAATTTAAAACGGTTTCTAAAAAGTTCTAAAATGGCGGCAGAATCACAATGGTAGCTTTGAAAGTCCAAAGTCCTACATCCCTCGGTGCTTGATCGAAATTTGACCAAGGGGGGGGTCCACATCTTCGCCTTGGTTGCTTTGATCGATAGGGTGACTAGAAGCGTCCACAGGAGCCAAGATGGTATTAGAAGAAGCATCTGGGATAATTATAGTCACTGTACCTTCCAGAAACTGCCTTCCAGATGACAGGGTTGCTAATAGGGTTGCTAGTCTGGCTGTAAACCTGATTATGCCTTTCACATTTCATAGCATTATTTCAGGTATAGTCCCACACCTGTGAAAATGAGGCTGGCAATTCTAGACCACTGTAGCTGTCCTTTTCTATTAAGTTCTGCTAGGGAAATTACTTGCCAAATTATTTGAGTTCAGTTTCTCTCTTTCTGTTTTTCTCCTGATAATTTACAGTCAGTTTCATTTTCTTAAACTGCATCTTTGGAAGCAGTCCCTAAAAGTCTAACTCACGGAAAACAATGGAAGCTAATTCGAAGAAAACATAGTTAGGAAAACTGGATTCTTTTTATTTGATTGCCTCTAGATTTCTAGTCTCTTCTTTCCTGCTTAGATTTCCCTCTTTCAGATGCCAGATAAAATATAGGAGATGCCAAAATGGTTCTCGACAAAATAATGCAATGATAAATTATGGTTCAGTTGGTCTGAGAAATATTTCATAGTGTTTTCTGAGCACACATAGGACCCAATATGGCTGCATTATTATGCTTCTTACATTAACTCCAAACTTCCTAGGAAATATTAATATTTAATATTAGCATCCCTTTAAGCACACAGATTTCCTTTGATTTATCGCAAGTATTAACAGGGAGAGGTTCTATTTGGTCCACCTCAGGATCAGGCTGTTTGGTCATTCAGCAAATGAGATTATCTGGATTGAAGGATGTCTCTGCTTCTCCTGTCACAAATACAGATACACAAATACACAACCAATTGCAAGAAATTGGTTGTGAAAATAATGTAACAGCTATGCTGGCTTCCTCTACTGCTGAGTCCCCCTGGTTTGCCCCTACAGTCTGAGTTATTTCTGGCAAGGCTTTGATGTCTTTGCTCTGAGTAGACCTTTGTAATTCTTCCAATTCTGCTTCTGTGAGTACTTTATTTCGTATTATAAATCATACCTCATAGCCTCTGTTGTGTTATTTCTGATTCTGGATGTTGTTCTTTCCAGAATTGGTGCATTCATTTCAAATATCCTCTTCTTGTTCAGCTTGATCTGTAATAACAGATAATTATTTCTTTGTCTTCTAGCTCTGTATATTTGTGATGGGTAGACACCTTTCCTCCCAGTACTTCTACAGCTGATAGCCCTGGTTGCTCAGTCAACAGTCTGGAGTCCTGTAGGCCAGGGGTCCCCAACCTTTTGGACCTTAGGGACCACCAAGGTCATAATTTTAAATCCCGTGGACCACCAAATTCATAATTTTAAATCCCACGGACCCTAATTTATAATTTTAAGTCCCGCAGACCACTAATATGAATTTTTTAAAAAAGATAAATACATTTGTAAAATAATGATCAGAGAACTTCCATTTTATTAATATGAAATGCACCTATTTAATATAACAAAATTATAAATGCTTATTTAATTATAACAAAATCATAAATGCTTATTTAATCATAACAAAATCTTTAAAGGTTGTTTAATTGTAACAAAATTATTAAGGTTAGTATAATTATTACAAAATAATTGAAACTTATTTGAAGGTGGCTTGCTTCTTTCCTTTCCTTCTCTTTCCTTTCCTTTCCTCTTTCCTTCTTTCCTCTCCTCTCCTCTCCTCTCCTTCTTTTCTTTCCTCTTCTTCCTTTCCTTTACTCTTCTTCCTTTCCTTTCCTTTCCTTTCCTTTCCTTTCCTTTCCTTTCCTTTCCTTTCCTTTCCTTTCCTTTCCTTTCCTTTCCTTTCCTTCCCTTTCCTTTCCTTTCCTTTCCTTCCCTTTCCTTTCCTTTCCTTCTTCCCTTTCCTTCTTCCCTTTCCTTCTCTTTCCTTTTCCTTTTCCTGCACCCGGGTGGAGGAGCTACTCCAGGATGACCAAAGGGCCAGTCCTGTGACTACCACAGCTCTGGAATATGGGACCGGACCGTGGTGAGGCTGGAAATCTCGGCCATAGGGGATGGCACGTGCAATGTGCAACTTTGCAGGTGGTGAAACGTGCAAAAAGGAGCACAGCCCTTGCCGGCCGGAATGAAATAATGGTGCTGTTGCGGGGAGGGGGGCGCTGCGCAAGTGGGCCGAAGCGGGGGTTGCGATGGCTGGAAGCTGCGGGAATGAAGCGCTAATTGCATTTGCGTGGCATCAGCATTCCGTCTTGGTATATTTGTGCCAGCCAGTGGTGCAAGGCAGCCTTAGTCTCCTGCCACTTGGGACTCGAAGCGGTAAATGGCATTCAGTCCGGGGAACAGCCGGAGTTTGCTGTCCATTGCGGACACTAGCTCCACCCCCTGCAAATTCTTGTCTCTCGAGGATCCCAGCCGAAGTTTCCCACGCTGCTTCAGCGAGTGCTCCTCAAGAGACGAGTTTCTTTGGTCTTACCTTCCTGTTCCAGCTCGTGTGGCTCGCACCGCTATACTCAAGGTGAGGTTTGCGCTCAGCCTTAAGAGTGGGGGCTGGAGTGTGGGTGGGTGATGTTGGGCGGTGCAGCCTTGTGTTCCCGTGTGCAGGCTGGATTAAATTGCTCTCGGCCATATCTGGCCCAGGGGCCAAGATTTCTCCACGGACCACCAAAATTTTCTCGTGGACCACCAGTGGTCCACGGACTACTGGTTGGTGACATGTGCTGTAGGCCATTTTTCACCAGATGTTCAGGAACATATTTCTTGACCCAGATGATGACCTAGCTGGGATGTGCTTCTGTAATTTACAACTCACCATATATTTTTTTATGGGAGAGACACTCTTCATCTGGCTCCTCTGGTATGATTGCATCTCTGGCATATCTCTCAATTTTTTCAGAGCTCATAATCCCCATAACCACATCAAGGTAGTGGCACACTGGGGAATTGTTGTTGTTGTTAGATTCTACAATTAGATTCAGTGTAATACTGGTGGAAATTTAATAGTTCAAGTCTTAATGATGGATGTAAGAATTATTAAGGTAGCATCTGAGAATATAGGTAGTTCCTAGCAGCCTGATTTTTTTAGGGTGTTCAGATCCTATAAATTCAAATTTCCCAGTTGTTAAGGGAACCCTTTAGGTATTGTTCCAATCATGATTGGTACAATAGCAGATTTCTTTTTCTGTAAGTGCTCAACTTTGATCCGCAAGTTCCCATTATTTCATATATTTTCCCAATTGCTTTTCCTCATTCGTAGCATAATTCAGCATAGCAACATCAATGAATCAGACTTTCTTCTTTTCAGTAATTGTTATATCAGCTGTGTAGGTGCAAGATGGTTTGCACATAACAACAGAGACAACCCCAAACCATCAAGAAACAATGTAGACAATAATATCCAATGCTAAACAATGCCCATGGCAGCAATTACATCAAAAGTAATTTGGAGCAACAACAGCCTTCCTAAATAACTTCAAAGTCAGTGCCAACCTAACCTAGTGGAGAGGCTATTCCCAAGTGAAAGAGTGGCAGCAAGGACATGTTGCCTCTGATCCACCAACCTCTTGAATGGAGTAGGAGACCTTAAACATCTCTTCTCTAGAAAAGAATGATAGCAGGGAAATTCTACTGAAGGAGACTGTTCTTCATCAGGCACTAATTTTATTTATTTTTTAATTTTTGTCAAGTTTATATAAGATTACAGTAAAAGTATAAACATGTATACATGAGATGGTTATGAATACATGGGAATATTAGGACAGGGACGGTAGGCACATTGGTGCGCTTATGCATTCCCCTTTCAGACCTCTAAGGAATGGGGTGAGGTCAACAGTAGACAGTCTAAGGTTAAAGTTTTGGGGATTTGGGGAAGAAACCACAGAGTCTAGTAGTGTATTCCAGGCATTGACCACTCTGTTGCTGAAGTCGTATTTTCTGCAATCGAGTTTGGAGCGGTTTACCTTAAGTTTGTATCTATTGTGTACTCGTGTATTGTTGCAGAAAAAAACTCCAGGTTTCATGCTTGCTCCTTCAAGGGGAGTGCCACCATTTCCAGAGTCAAAGACGAAGCAGACAGAAAGCTAGTTAGTTTTTGGACAAGCAGTACAAGATGTCTCTCCTGTCTTAGAAGAGTTTGATTTCAGCTTGTTTTATCCCAACCAGTCCCCTGCAAATTTGAGACACCAGGTCAAGACTTCCATCACATTTCAAGCTTGGCCCAGCATGAAGATATATTGATAATACCTCACCCTGAACTGATAGATGGCCGTTCCCAGCAGTTTCATGTAGACGTTGCAAAACAAGGGAGCAACCATCTGGCTGACCTCCCTTCACCCCTACTGACTGGAACTCCCGCAGAGGAAACAGCAGAACCACTGGTCAAAAGAATTCCCAAACTCCGCCCCTTTTTGGCAGCCTAGCAAAGTACCATGATTGATGGTCTTGAATGCAACTGAAAAGTCTGAAAGGACTAGGAGAGTGGTACTTCTTCTATTCACCACAACAACTAAAGCAGTTTTTACCCCAATACTGATTTTGGAAATCCAGTAGTCCAGATAATACTTTTCACCTAGACAATTTGTTGCTGACATTCCTCCTACCTGCTCTAATCTTCCTAAGAAAGTAAAACTTGGAGATGGTAGTGGTTGTCCATTATGGTTGGACTCAGGAAAGTCTCAGGGAGAGATATGCCTTTGCCTTTTTAATGAAGAAAGTTCCTAAAAGTTTTAAATAAGTGCTGAAAGCTCCTGGATTCAAATAATCAAATATATCTCAGATATTTGGAGAAGTTATTTGACCCATGGATCAGTAGTGGGTTCTAAAACCCTTTACTACTGGTTCATGTGTGTGCTCGCGCATGCGATGCTTCTGCGCATGCGCAGAAGCGTCCCGGGTGGGGGGGCGGAGCCTCTCTCCGCCAGCACTACAGGCTCTTAGAACCGGGCCGAACCAGGAGCAACCCATTGCTGCCATTGATCCAATTTTCAAATTATGGAATACATGCCACATAGTTCCCATGACATACTTGTTGTGCGTTCATCATGAGGAACTGGGTTCATTCTCCTGGACGTTTCAGTGGATTTCATACTTTTACAGTAGTTATCTTTCTAGATAAAGAGGATACTGTTACATCTTTCTTTTCAGACTCATGTATATTATTATATTATATTATATTAAATATAATAGTATAGTATAATATAGTATAGTATAGTATAGTATAGTATAGTATAGTATAGTATAGTATAGTATAGTATAGTATAGTATAGTATAGTACAGTACAGTACTGTATTGTATTGTTATGTTATGTTATGTGTTATGTGATGTGATGTGATATGATGTGATATATGATACATGATACATGATACATGATACATGATACATGATACATGATACATGATAATATTATATTATATTATATTATATTATATTATATTATATTATATTATATTATATTATATTATATTATATTATATTATATTATATTATATTATATTATATTATATTATATTATATTATATTATATTATATTATATTTATTATATTATATTATATTATATTATAATGTTATATTATTATATTATATTATAGTATAGTATAGTATAGTATAGTATAGTATAGTATAGTATAGTATAGTATAGTATAGTATAGTATAGTATAGTATAGTATTGTATTGTATTGTATTGTATTGTATTGTATTATATTGTTACTATATTGTTACTATATTATTACTATATTAATATATTAATATAATATATCAATCTCTCTCTTCTTTCTTCTAATGTGATCCAAGAATGTATCTGATAGTGTATTGGAGATCTGTAATGGATGAAGTTGATGACAAGGATCTAGAGGATAGGGTAATAGAAATGCATAAAAGAAACAGAGAGGCCTGAACCATTCTGGAATACAAGGAGGAATATATTTTGCAGTGTTCTGTTTTTTTAAAACCCCAAAAAATGAGAAAAGTTCTTATCCACTTCATTTCAAGCTATTTAAAAATTGCAATGGAGCATTTAAAGACTGACCACCTCATCTCATTGATGAGATTCAGCCTTAATCTAAAGCAAATCTCACTGATTGTTTTCATATGTGTCCTTGTTTTAAATGGATGATTTAGGACTAGGAAGAAATGCCTTTAAGTGGAACTGATGATGTATAGATCAACTGCTTTAATTTGACAAAGCATATCATTCTAAAGAGAGAAATCTCAAATATTTCACTTCTGCTTTAAATTTTTACTAAGCCATTTCTTCACTTACCATAGCAGCAAGTCTCATTCTTGATGGCTGTAGTTTCCACAGTTAAATCAAGAATCAGCGGATGTTTTACTCTCCAAATATGTACCATGTTCAGAATTCTTTGTTTCACACACACACGTACATACACAAACACCACCACCACTTTTCCTTTTGTGTAAATAAAGGCTATTTAACTAAGATGCTGGCTGTTGAAAGGGAATATGCCTTCTCAAAGCCTTGTGCAGAATGATCCAAACTGCACCTTTCATCCTGGTATCCTGTTATCCAAACAGCGCAGTACCTTTGAAATGCAAATAGCCTGGTAATTTTTGTTATTCCCAAGAATACAGAGAGTAAGTAATAAAATATTATTCCTTAATTTATGAGCATTATATATTTAAATGCATAATTGGACTGTGCTGCAGTCATGCATTGCTGCTAAACTACTGTATAATTAAAAAAGTCCATTTTTGTTATTCCTTTAATGCTTGCATATACATAAATATCAAGATAATGGCCTTTTGTTCAATTTGGTAAAGCATTAAATATCACATAAATTGTGGTTTATGAAGCTGTGTCTTTAATATGTTCATAATCTATTTCATAACATGAAAAACTCTTCCCCAAACCAGATGTAGAGAAAAACCCTGTTCTAATATTCAGTGCAGCATCATTCCTTTGTCATTATCAAAGTTTGTTCAGACACATCCATCAAAAGAATTTATGAACATCTTTTCCATTTTTTAAAAATGCAAGAATCTTGCCTCAGCTCAAAACCATATCCCTAACGAGTTACATAACGTAACAGGCACATTGTAAACCTTTACACATGCGCTTATCCAGATAATTACACAATTAATTTTCACTTAGTACAACTGAAACAGGATAATGAAATTTCCACTGGTGTTCAGTTACATCCGGGGGTCAGGGGTCAGCTTCCTGTTTGGATAAGGGTGAGTTTAAAGAGGATTTCTGACGGTCTCCTTGCTTCAACTGAATCCGAAAACACTGCAATGGAATTTCAATTTGCAGCTCACTTCAATGCAAAGAGCAGATGGTGGGAGTGTGCAGCTCCTGCCTTTTCCTTTGAGATGCCTGCAGGACAGGTGTAGTCTGAAAGGCAATTTCTTTCTTTCTTTCTTTCTTTCTTTCTTTCTTTCTTTCTTTCTTTCTTTCTTTCTTTCTTTCTTTCTTTCTTTCTTGCTTGCTTGCTTGCTTGCTTGCTTGCTTGCTTGCTTGCTTGCTTGCTTGCTCGCTCTCTCTCTCTCTCTCTCTCTCTCTCTCTCTCTCTCTCTCTCTCTCTCTCTCTCTCTCTCTCTTTCTTTCTTTTTCTTTCTGCCTTCAAGTCAGTTTTTTATTCCTAGCAACTGCCTAGATAACTCCCTAGTTTTCTTGGCAAGGTTTTTGGGAAGTGGTTTGCCATTGCCTCCTTTCTAGGGCTGAGGGAGAGTGATTGGCTCAAGGTCACCCAGCTGCCTTCATGCTTTCGGTGGGACTAGAACTCCCAGTTTCTAGCCTGGTGTCATAACCATTATACCAGCATTCCTTTCTCCTTCTCTCCTTTATTATTCCTATGGGAATTTTTTTTTTGTAGTGAGGAAAATTGTTGGGGCACAGTCTGAAGTCCATTTTCTGCTTAAATGTTAAGTTCTGGTGATTTATCAACATGACAAATCATCCTGTATAAATCTAACCTTTATTAAATAGCTTTTCCCCATTTGGCACTGCCCCCTACAGTATCAGAATAAGGTATGAATAAAAGAAAAACAGGATATAAGACATGGTTAGGCTGATAGGGCATGATAGATGATATAGTGTTAGACTATCTGAAGAACATCAACATCAAAGATGCATCTCTAGAAGCCAAGCAAGTGTGGGTAGCATCTATGAACTTTGGGAGGGTTTCTTACTGCATAGCCATGCAGAAATGAAAATATATTTATACAAAGGAGACGTGGCAAAAGTGATATGGACAGTTTCATTGACTTACCTCTAAGAACTATTATTTCTGCCTAGCCTTCCTCAGCTGGATCTATCAGAATACTTCAACACAACTTATGGTGGTGAAATATCACAATCAGAGTTGTATCTGTAGAACATCAACTATTTCAAACGTGTATATAATGTACCTGAAGAGGACCTCAGAAAGCTCCACTTATATAAACTGGCTAGAGTTCTCCAAGATCAGGAAAATCTCACAACCAATGATTTATTGTCCTAATTTTACCTACACAAGTGCGGTCCAGCTCAAGATAGCTGGCAACACAAGACAAGTAATTAAATCTGCAGTTGATTAAACATAAAACGAGTTGAGGAGCACATTTACTAAATAAGGTATCATTATGTGATAACAAATATAAAGTGCCAATCAAGAAGAAAAGGCTAATTTACAATGTGGATTTTCAAATTTGCTTTAAATGCAGCCAAGAGGACAAGGGCTGTACCTCAAGGGGAAGAGAATTTCACAGCATGGTGCCATCTCTAAGAAGGCCCTGGACTAATTATTTCTTGCTCTTTTCTGGGTGGCATCACATCCTAAGTGACTCTTAATTGAGAAGCTGCTCTTCTAGTTAGTGACATATTGGGATAGGCAGGTCACAAGCCACAAAGCATTTATAAATCAAATGTGACTTGGAAAACAACAGTGAGTTAATGCAGCTGAACCAGAATTACAAGTCAGGTTTGTACTTCAAAGATGGGTGGGTTAAGAGGCCATTTTGGGGTGGGCTTCAGGAGTTTTAAGGGAGCAGCACGAATGCTTTGAATAACTACCTGCGTTAAAGTAACCTCAAAATTACAAAAAAGGGTGACACTTTGCCCATATTTTTCCTCATGTTGGGAGTTCTGGGGCCCACAAAAGGGATGATAGTGGGGTACTCTTTGATTTAGCATAATATATGGATGACCAGTCTTTTATTCCATTTGTTTTAAGGTTCAATTATTTTATTCTATCATTTCACAATCTGAACTAAATAACATATGTAAAGAGGGCATGATACATTTTTTGGGAAGTTTCACTACTTCTGCACCTTCAGCCATGGAAACTCAGCACCTACTTTTGCACTAGTTGGACTATTCTCTCAGCTCAATCTACCAAAGGGTTAAGGTTATAGTTTAAATATTGGAGAGAGGAGTGTTCTGTGTGCTACCTTGAGCGCCAAATAAATGAATGAATTGCACAATACTTGATGTTAAACTGATTGCAAGGGAAAAAAGTAAGCCCTATAACAGTATAGTATTTTTTTAAGAAATTGTGTTCCATTTTGTCAGTTTTCTAAGAATGTGGAATATGCAGTAATAACTCAGGAAAAGATACATAGTAAAAATAGATCACTTTTATTTAATAAAGATTGTTCTCTCTCTCTTTTTTATTCATATCTTCTAACAAAAAAGATCTCATACAGAAGGTTAAAATTGTCTGATGCCTTCTTCATATCATTTTTCCATACTTGCAGATTACAAAAAAAGATAAAATACAGTTCATCAAGAAGCGAGAGATGATGTAACCAATATCAAGTCTCTTGCAGTAGACCACACCTGATGTTAGTGGTACCCAGAGACCAATTTCAGACACTCTGAAGTTACAGATGGATGAACCATAAAATTCTGACCATCCCATATGCCGATATGTTCCCTGCAAATTAAATGGCTGTTCTCCAGCAGAGAGATTTCAAAGGGAACATAGTGTGGTCTTTATTAGTCCAGTGGGTGGGGAGCAAGACATCTGAATTCATTTTACCAAAGACCCTTGGACAACTTTCATGGCAGAACTGAAGGCTGCTTTGACAACAAAAATGTCATATCTTTTACAAAAGTAAAATGGTAAGATACTAGAGATATCAGATAACTAAAGTTATCATAGCTTTTTAGAAATCTTGTTTAATGACAATATATCAAATTGGGGGGGGGGTTGGTAGTAAATAAGCTGCTATCCAAATTCCAGAATGAAGTTTGTGTATGTGAAAAGACTATGTCTTAAATGTTATCCTTGTTAAAATTGTAGTGTTCACAGACCATTTAAAATGGATTTACTATCAGTCCCAAAACACCAGATGGAGACCTAGGAAACCACCTTATCTCAATAGTTATTATAATTATAAATGACAAATCATTAGCTCATCCCCCCAACTTCCCAGGCCCATTTCTACTATCTCTGTACCTTAAATAAATAGCAATGTTGAAGTTCTTACTAAAAGAAAAAGTAGAGGGCAGGAAACTCAGAATTCCCTATTCTTCAAGGAGCAATGGCCTTTTGGAACTATAGATGCTGATTTATTCATCTTGTACATGTGGGAAATTAATGTGGCTTTAACATAAGCAAGAATGCTTTGAATTTAAATTAACACCTTTAGGGAAGAACAGGTCATTTACCTCAAATGATTTGATTATAATTTTATTCAGTGAACTAAATGAAAGATGACATTTATGATTTCCACATGACATTAACTGGTAGGGCAAGAAAACAAAAATATTAAGTCTTTCCTTAACAGAAGATAGGTCCTCCCTGAAACTAATACACATGCAACTTATATTAAATTCAAGTCAAAGAACCTACTTATTTTCATTGCATATAATTTATACTCCTTGAATGTTGTTTAATAAGGTCATAAAAATGCCAGGTGGAGTATTTCATAATACTTTATATAAACTGCTTTTACAATCTAGCCTTTGTTCCAAAGTTCAAAGTGACAACTGGAATGCATGGGTTTTTAGAAGCTCCAGTTTTCTCTAATACCAAATGGCATATCTTAATTTTTAATATACTGTATATTTTCAAGTCTTGGTAATTGGGAGCAGGACATTCCTTTCTTACTGATATGTCAAAGCTGATATTTTCCAACATTTTTTTAAAATTAAGAAATCTCACAAAGATTTTAATTACTTTTAATTATTTTTGATTATCAAATGTAAATTTTTCATGTTATTTTATTATGCAGTAAGTCAAAGTCAGCACAATATCTAATATGCTACCACAACCGTGATATTGTCTCTTTTCAGTTTCTGATCACAAATTTCTAATAGTCTTCAAATGCTAAAGTTCATACCTAAAGTTTTATTAAATTCTTCAGCTGTGTTTTGCATTTATCATTTCAGTTACAGAACAAAGCTTCACATATTAAATAATGCAAATCAAGAAACTCTGATACTTGCACATACATTTGTATTTCATTGGCAGCACATGATTGTCAATAATGGCTAGCCACACATTAAAACAATGAAAACAATGTCAATGAAATAAAAAGCCAACAGTGGTCAGCCAGGATTTATTTATTTATTTATTATTTTAGAAAATTTATATTGCCGCCACTCGCTCACAGTGATCCAAAGTGGACCTAACAAGTCAATACAGGTAGTCCTTGACTTACGACCATTACTTAAATGACCAAAGTTACGACCATGCTGAAAAATTGACTTACAATATGTACTAAAGTTAAGGTCCTTGCAGCACCCCCATGATCATATGACCAAAATTTGGGTGCTTGGTAGCCTGCCCATACTTACAACCACAGGGGCGCTTCAACTCCTTCCATCTGTCTCTTCCCCCATCACTACTCTTCTGGCCACTCTGCACCCTGCCTTTGTACTGCCCCGCTTCCCCCCATCCCCATGGGTATACTAGGGTGCAAGAGTTCTACAGGTGTTTATTCAACCCCCGTCCCAAAAGAGGTCCTTAGAAAACACCCCGTTGCGCAGGTGTGGATTCCAAGCTCAACCCAGAGTCACTGGGTAACTGAGTTCAATGGGCACACACGAAGTCCAAGAAAGCAATCCACAATTCGGATGGGTCAGGATACACTGCATGAACACACAAGGCACGGAACTGGGCATGTTACTCCAGTAAAGTCCTCAGGGTAGGATGAATAGGCAATGCCAGTGCAGCCCTTCATGACAGGCGAAGGTAAGATAACAAAAGATAACACAACAAAAATGATATTTTGAGTTGATTAACCACAACTCTGAATGGCTGTTTTGGTGCTGTTTTATAATTCTTAGTTCAGATGGCAACTTTTGTATCCTTGCCTTGAACGGAATGATGCCTTAATCCTTCATGGTTTGGCATAGGATTGAAGTGTAGCACATTCTCTTTCCCAGCTGCCTAACAACCACACGCACCAAAGACAAATTCCTTGTGTGTCCAATGACACTTGGCCAATAAAGAATTCTTTCTTTCTTTCTTTCTTTCTTTCTTTCTTTCTTTCTTTCTTTCTTTCTTTCTTTCTTTCTTTCTTTCTTTCTTTCTTTCTTTCTTTCTTTCTTTCTTTCTTTCTTTTTTTTTCTTTCTTTCCTTCCTTCCTTCCTTCCTTCCTTCCTTCCTTCTTTCCTTCCTTCCTTCCTTCCTTCCTTCCTTCCTTCCTTCCTTCCTTCCTTCCTTTCTCTCTCTCCCTCTCCCTCTCCCTCTCTCTCCCCTAGACTTTTCTGCATGCTTTGCTTCTCCAGATTATGTAATATAACATTGCAATGTGCAAGTGTTCAGGGAAGTTTAAAATGCCACCTTGCTTTGAGCTACATACTACATTCTTTGTGACTCAGAGTGTGGGAAACAGTCATTTGAGTTCATTTTCATGACAGAAGCACTGAACCACATTAACACAAGGGAAGATGTAGGAAACACTTTTACTGGCTGTGTTTATTCTTAACCAGCAGACGTGGCTACCATCCACATTGTGACTACATAAGGTTAACTGCTGGGTACAATAACCAAAGTGTGACTCTCTCCCTTGGCTTGTGTTAGTCATCATTTCTGCACATTTGTCAGGCTTAATGTGCTACAGCAGACTGTGGGTCACAATGTGTCATTTCCAAATGAACTTTGACTTTTCCCCTCCTGGGGCCAAGAGCCAGTCACGTTAACCTAAGAATCTGAATTCAGCTCCTCCGACTTAAGGAGGAGGAGCTGAATTTCCAGGGAATCTTTGATAGCTAAAAGGGAATTTGTGGCAAACAAAACCTGTGGCCATGGTTTAGAAAAGGAAGTAGTGGCTTCATTGGGGGGGGGGGAGGGCACATCCCCAAAGGAAGTGCATACTGTAAGTTATAAACAATACTTTAAAAGAAACATGATGGGTTTTGAAAAGAGTCATTTAGGCCAATCAATTATGCTAGACTGAAAGGCTCTTGTCCCAGACTGTGACATCAGTCCCAGGTTCTTAGGTTAGCACGTATCTCTTGTATTTATTCATGTCTTCCCTGATATTGGTCTCAGCTACTGTTTCTGAATATAGGATGGGGACATGGGCAGGTTGCTAACTTACCGATACCGGTGCGCTGCGCGCGCATCTCCATGTTTTGTGTGTGCGTGTGCTCACTAAGTGCACGCGCCCCCTCGCACGATTTTGCTTCTGCGCATGTGCAGAAGCAAAATCTTGCCAAAATCTCTCGCGCGCGCACATCCCCTCGCAAGATTTCAGTGAGATTTTGCTTCCGCGCATGCACAGAAGCAAAAATGCCCAAAAATTCTTTTAAAAAGATGGCGATGCGCGCGACGGACCAGTGAAGACGGCACTGGAGTGGTCGCGCGCAAATTGAGCAATCAGCCGCTCCCTACCGGAGTTATGCACCAGACCGCACCGGTAGGAACCCACCATTGGATTGGGCAGAAGGAAGGAGCTGGGACTTATTGATTTGGCCAAGTAATAAGCAGATGCTGGAAAAGACTATGGATGGAATATAAATGGAGGGTTATATTCTCATGACTTTTTTTGAGAACAGAGCAGAATTATTAGGCATGAAGCCAACTGGGTGACTTTAGGCTAATCACTCTCTCTCAGCCCAACACACTTCACAAGATTGTTTTTTTTGGGGGAGAAATAGGAGGAAAGAGGAGTATTAAGTTTGCCATTTTGAGTTATTATAAAATATAATAAAGTCAGGATATAAATAAATAATAAGTTTAAAAAATTACCAATAAAGCATGCTTGCTGCTAATGGAGAAATAGCAACCATAATATAAAATTGCCTAAGTTTTGGCTTGCTTATTACTAAGCAATTCTCACGATATAAATGTGCATAGGAGTATAGACCCATGAAAATCAAGTGTGCATCCAGCTGTTTATGGAATGTGGCCAAGGTATTTATATGCTCTTTAACAAGGGATATAAAATCTTCCATAATCTTTACGATCCTCATCTTCTCAAAAACCCACAGTGAAATGCATAAATTGTCAATAGCGCTTGATACAGTTGGTGACTGAAACAAAACTTTAATTGAATCATCGGGAAAACCCATTTTAATCTATAGCATTGAAAGTCAAAGGCATTTGTTTGGGATTCTTTTGAACTTCCTTCAATTCTAACATATTTAATAGGGAGTGAAAAAGAAAACATTAAAAAAAATTTTCTTTTTGACACATACTTGTGTCATAAATTATGAGTGTTCATTTTAAATAATAATGTTATTATTATTTGATATTATTATTTGAGGACAGAATGCAAATTTAAACAACTAGTTCAGCAATTACTTGACATGAAGGGAATTAATCTGTTGAGACCGATATTGTTTGAAATGTAATCTCCTTGTGTTCTGTAAAATTTACTCTCAGAAACCATGGGTATTGGATTGCAATGTTAATATTCTCAAAGGCGGGCAACTCCAGAAGGAATAATTAATTGCTAATTTATATTAGCACTGTATATATATATATCAACACTGAAAGTTTTTAGGAAGATGTTGGATAACCATTTGTCTGAAGTGATGTAGGGTTTCCTGCCTAAGCAGGGGGTTGGACTAGAAGACCTCCAAGGTCCCTTCCAACTCTGTTGTTGTTGTTGTTGTTGTTGTTGTTGTTGTTGTTATTATTATTATTATTATTATTATTATTATTATTATTATTATTATTATTATTATTATTATTATTATTATTATTATTATTCCTTGCTTTGCGACCACAATTGAGACAAGCATTTCTGTGGTTAAATAGGGCCTTTGTTAATTAAGTGATGTCTAATTCTACAATCTTTTTTTGCTTATTTTTTTGGTTATTAAGTGAATTACTGGAGTTATTAAGTGAATCATGTGATCGTTAAGTAAATCCAGCTTTCCCCGCTGAGTGCTTGTCAGAAGCTGGCTGGGAAGGTCGCAAATGGCTATCATGTGATTCCAGGATGCTGCAACCATCATAAATACTTGCTGGTTTCCAAGGGCTTATGGAATTCCCCCCCCCTGATTAAAATATTCTTGATTCTTAATATTAAAAAGAGGCAAGATAGAATATTTCCTCTAAAGGAGAAATCCAGAAAAATCTTAACAAAGGCAGAAAGCAGCCCCAGTCTTCCTGCCATAGGAAAACAGCCTCAAGCAGAAGCTTGAAAAGGTTAGTCTTTAGGAACAGAGATTTTGTTTCCATTCAGAAAGACTGGGCCAATCTATTCATAAAGAAAGAGACTCCAAATAAGCAACACAATAGGCAAGCCAAAGCTGACAAGATTAGCTCAGACAAACACTTAGGATTTGCATTTCCCCTTTTGAAAAGCCAGCCATGACCCCTACATGACCCCATAGGAATCTGGCAACAGCCATTAAAATATTGAAGGACATATCCTTGCACAGGAACAGGAATCTCAATCACAAATCCCCAAAGAATGCATAAAAGCCCACCTACTCTCAACCTCATTTTGTCAGCCACCCCAGAAACATTCTGTTGTCACTAGTTTCTGGCTACCAAATAAACAGAGACTTCCTTTCCTGCAGCCTGCCTCCATTTTATTTCCAGTGTCTTAGCAATAGCAATAGCACTTAGACTTATATATCGCTTCATAGTGCTTTACAGCCCTCTCTAAGCGGTTTACAGAGTTCAGCATTTTGCCCCCAACAATCTGGGTCCTCATTTTACCGACCTCAGAAGGATGGAAGGCTGAGTCAACCTTGAGCCTGGTGAGATTTGAACAGCTGAACTACTGAACTAGCAGTTAGCTGAAGTAGGTTGCAGTGCTGCTTTTAACCACTGTGCCACCATTCAAAGTTACAACACCTTGGAACTGGACCAGATTTTT
Organism: Diadophis punctatus similis; assembly: GCA_023053685.1. Taxonomy (NCBI): domain Eukaryota; kingdom Metazoa; phylum Chordata; class Lepidosauria; order Squamata; family Dipsadidae; genus Diadophis; species Diadophis punctatus. The sequence goes on along the minus strand of JALIGW010000001.1, from coordinate 121,094,459 downwards.
TCTTCCAACAGGCTTGAATTATGATCTTGTGACCATAAGGATGCTGCAAAAGTTGTAAGTGTGAGCACCAGTGGTCACTTTTTTCAGTGCTGTTGTAACTTTGAATGGTCTTGTTGTGGCCTGCTCGCAGTTTGTGCAGCCTGGACCTTTGGAGCCTTCAGTGTCTCGTGGCAGTGCTGAGAACGGAGAGGCTACTAATCCGTTCCGGAATGCCAGAGCATGCCAGGCAGCCAAGAGGCAGAAAGGTCTACTCCAAAAGAGGTCTACTCGGGAGTGAGACCTGGGGCTAATTGGCCATCACACCCTTAAGTCTATTTAAGAAGAGTCGATACAGCTGGGAAGTTGTAGAGAACAACGTTGGAAAATCCCGTCTTGATCAGAGTTTGTTTGATGCTTCTCTGTCGCGTTTTGTTATCAGAGGCTGAACTTTGCCAACTCTAGGAACTTTGTCAACTCAAGGAGCTTTACGGAGTCAAGAAACTCTGTAAGATAAGTGGACTTAATTGGCTCCTCATTGTTGGCGACTTCTTTGAACTAGTACCCGATACTAATGAAGGGAATTAGCGTCAAAAATATTCCATGGCTGATTCGAGTTCCCAAAGCTATGTTAAATAGGTAACATTGGTATGAATTAAAAACCTACAACACATACACTTTATAAATATTTAACTGACTCTCTAAGATCACTCTGTCTTGCCCAAAGATATACAATTTTTTTTTTATTAACATGGTGCTCTTTTAGCCAGCTTTCCATCAACTGACTCTAATGTAAAGTTCCAGCACTAGAACAATGTCTCTCAACTTTTGCAATTTTAAGATGTCTGGACTTCAATTCCCAGAATTCCCCAGCTGGGAATTGAAGTCCAGACATTTTAAAGTTGCCAAGGTTGAAAACCAATGCAGTTGAGAAACCTTATTTGCAATTAAATAGAATGATACTTTAAGAATCCCAATTTTAAGAGCAGAAACATATTAATTGTGCCATTTGTATGCCTTACTAAGCCACTTGGCCTTTAAAGGTTTGCAAAAAGCAATTTTTTAATGGTGTGATTTGGGAGTGGGCTGGAGGGCATGGGGAAATGTTAACAGACATTTTCACTGATGTTTTCTTTTAAAGATTAGAGCTTACTGGATGCGCTCATGTGAAATTTTGGATACTTCATGGCAGTGCTCCATTGCTATGCTTGTTCAGTAAATCCCTCAACTGAAATGAACACCTCTTGCAGAGACTTTTGGTAAACAAACGGAGTCATTCCCACCAAATGGAGAAAGGAGATCCATATTTATTTGTTTGACTTTGCAGCTTCTATTATGTTGATCTATTACATTCACAGTATAATTAAAACATTTATGCTAAATAAACTGGGGATAGTGACAGACTGGTGAAATCCTTTTGTTGAGATTGCTAGTTTACTGAGACAGGAGGGGAGGTTATGACTGTGATCGTTTCATCTAAAAAAAACATTTTAAAGAAGCCACAGTAAATAAACTTATTACTAAATGAATGTTAGCAAATTTAAGTGATATTGACAGCAAGAAGAGACACCTAAGTAAAGAAAGTTATTCTCAAATCTTTTTCCAGACTTGGGAAAATCCTATCTCATTATTTTTTCACACAATATACCTTCAGATGTGATAGCAGTTTTCTGATTTTTTTTCCAAAACTCTCTCTTTTTTTCACTCGGAAGTTGCATTATCTAAAAAGTCTTATAACAGTAATTTTAAGCACAATCCTATATATTAAAATGAAAACTCATCAAAGAACGCACTAAAAGCTTAAGACAATCAAACAGGAAGAAAACTACTATCCGAGTGCTGTCCTTTATGAATAACTCACCGGGCACATAAGACACAAAGCAATATTTCAACCTGATTTATATTTTCTCCTCTATAACTTGTTTTTAATCTCTTGTTTTTGGCACAGATTTTTTTTTCACAGTTTGCAGCCTCTATCTCTAGTCAAATATAATTGAGTCTTGAGATTCTGCTCTTTACTTGGGAATAGTGGTTTTGAAATCTGCAAGACCAGGCTAAAGGATGGTTCTATCCAGAGGTGGGTTCCTGCCTGTTTTTGCCGGTGCGGTTACTAGCTGTTGTTCGGCGCAGAGCCAAAGACGCTGCTGCCGTTCGTGGCGTGGGAGCTTTCCCCGGGCGCTTTCCCCACCCGCATGGACGCCGCCAATTGCGTTCTTTTGTCCTCTGCGCATGCAGAACGCTTTGCGCATTCACAGAGGGCAAAAGAATGCAAACAGCGGCGTCCATGTGGGCGGCGGCAGCGCCCGGGGAAAGCCCCCGTGCCGCAAACGGCAGCAGCGTCTTCGGCTCTGCGCCGAACAACAGCTATTAACCGCACCGGCAGGAACCCACCTCTGGTTCTATCTAATGTGGGTCAGGGAACAACTTGTGCCAAGCAGAAGTGGGTGTTCAGGCTTCTGGATAGTGATCAAAATAAAAGCAGACTAATGACAGGACCTAAACAGGAAGAGAGCCAATGAAGCTCTCATTCATTATTGAAAGATAGATCACTCAGTGAAATTCACAGGATGAAGTTTCAGAACAGGCAGAAAGAAATATTTTATCACAGAGCAGGAGGGTAAACTCAAAGACGAGGCTGTGGTTGGTTTTTCAAAAGAATGAGAAAAATTTCTGAGAGTTAAGGCTATCCTGAACGTTGTGTTCAGGACAAAATTACTTTTGATGGTTGCTGATGATGGCAGATTAAGAAAGCGACCTACATGGTTTGCTGAAGCAGGGAAATAAGAATACTGGCATCCTCCTGTTTATATTTTGCAGCAATTGAATTCCCAGTAGCATATAATTATCCTATGTAGTGGTCAAAAACCTTTGGAGTTTGTGGACAGGACACAAGCAACTCTTGTTTTCTTTGCTTTTTGGACCTTAGGAATTTGTGGACAGGACACAAGCAACTTTTGTTTTCTCTCTACTTTTCAAGACGCAACAACAATGGTCCATAGAGGAGGTTCATATAAAACTATGTGGTGTTGTGTGTAGGCAGCAAAGTCCCTGTAACACTATGGTTGAGAAAATAATATCCATTTCTGATCTCTTTCCCTTTTCCATCACTCAGATATCCTCAGCTGCCTCATAGTCATGTATAGATTTCCCTGCACACTTTGGGAAAGCTATTTTCATTTTCCAGATAATACAGGTAGCCCTCAACTTACAACCACAATTAAGCCCAAAATTTTTGTTGCTCAGTGGGACATTTGTTAAGTGAGTTTTGCCCCATTTTATGACCTTTCTTGCCACAGTTGTTAAGTGAATCACTGCAGTTGTTAAGTTAGTAACACGGTTGTTAAGTGAATCTGTTTTCCTCATTGGCTTTGCTTGTCAGAAGGTCACAAAAGCTGATCAGGACACTGCAGCCATCGTAAATTTGAGTCAGTTGCCAAGATCCAAATTTTGATCACGTGACCCTGGGGATGCTACAATTGTCATAAATGTGAAAAGGCATGCTCACAAGTCACTTTTTTCAGTGCTGTTGTAACTTTGAATGATCACTAAACGAACTGTCGTATGTCGAGGACTACCTGTGCTCCCAACTGACTGAACTACACATTCAAGTTGGATTCCATGATGGATAATTTTGCTTTCAATACCTTTGGAAGTACGGGAACCCAAAAGATAAACCAAGAATTAAACATCATGTTGTAACCAACCTGATACCCTTGATATTCAAACATTCATGGCACTGCTTTACAAAACGCTGTCTTTTCAAAAACAGATGTATCGTAACCATTAAGTACAAAAAGGCAAAAGGTTTACAAGATCTGAAACCAGAGTATTTAAGCATGTCCTAGTCTGTGAGGAAGAGAGAGGTGTTCAAAATTAAGCCTGAACTGGAAGATTGCTTTGTCGTTTTAGTTCAACCGACATATGCTTCAAGCAAAAAAAAAAAAAAGTCATTTGGAAGTGATTTGCAGTGATAAAACTTCCTGCTGGTTTTCCAAATGTTTGCTTCCTGATTGGGAATGCCATCCTTTGTCAAAGAAGCATGAACTGTCTACCTTGTCAAAACCCTTCCTTTTTTCCTGATCGGACTCATGCTGTACGGCTGTTTACACATTTCTGAAACAACCTTTGCATGCTGTCTTTAATTACTTTCACTCATGGCATGCTTGGTTGAAAGCAGAATTAGAGGAATGGTCAGACTGGCAATGTTTATTTATATAATACTGTTCCTCCTCCACTTTCACTTCAGCAGGAACAGTTCTGCTTATTGGCCATTTGCAGCATAAGCTGGCTGACAAAGCTTGGCCTATAAACACCCAAGAAAATAAATAGCATTAAGAAGATTCTCTGTTTAAATAACACATAAAATTATTCACGCATATGGGTGAACAGCTCTGATACATTTGCTTTCTTGTTGTTGTTCGGCTTGATTTCAAATCCAACTCTTAATGACCAGCATTTACAAAACTGTGGTTTCATTATATTTTAAATAACATAATGCAGTGCCCTGTGCAAATTATGCACTGTATTTTTAAAAAGAGTTTTAAAAAGGAATGGAACTCATAGTACAATTTTGTTGAATCATCAAGGTCTGGGGTTTTAAAAGTTTGAACTCAAAGGTTCCTCAGATGCAACAAGTTTCTGTTTCTTCTCTCCACCACCTGCTGGCACTACCTCCCGAAAGCCTATTTTACTGAATACAGGAGGAATGAAAGCAAACCATTCACTTGATAACAAAACAGTTGCCTGGGCAATTTTATGTTTTGTAGCATTGACATTTTACTAAACTAATTTATATGTGGCCAAACGCCACCTTATATGGGGTCAAATAAAACTGTTCCTTTCGTTGGTATAAATCTATATTCACCATCATGAAATCATACACTCTGCCATCTTAAACAGAGTTTTAAAAGACAATAATTCCTTCCAGTATTTTAGGGAATAGTTGGCTGTGGATACCTATCCACTGGTGCCATGACATCAGTATCATGTATAGAAGAAAGCAATAGCAAACCACTTTCCTAACACAGCAAGTAACTGCATGGATATGTTCCTGTAACTCTCCTGGAGTTGAGATGAGTATCTATGTTTAAAATAGCAAGCTGTGAATTTGTTCTTGAGACATATCTGTATGTCATGCGTGTGGATTTCTGTACATTGTATATTTCTACATAATATATTCAACATGTCAAGTTCCATAGAGTGAACAAATGGTAAAAAAAAATGGGTTACATTGTTTTGACTGGGATTATTCCATGTTTAAGACTAACTAAGATCTGCATAGAATATTGTTTATTTGCATGTCAGGATGACGTTCATTCAGAAATAGCATTTATCTGCCAAAATGTATTTAAGATTCAACGCATTGAAGATTTGTCTATTGTTGCCAAATGACTGTCATTCACAATTTGTTCCACTGTCCTTCTCTCACAGTAAAATCCCTGCCTGTCCAAAGCTGGGAGTCATCAGGAACAACTATCTGACCTTGTTTGGCATTATTCCTCAGCATATACACGAACTTGATTAAATAGTGAGGAGAAGATGAAGCTGGATCATCCCACTGATTCAAGAAGGCAGATCTGTGGAGTCATTTATCTTCTAATGAAATTATTTCCTAGCAGTTATGGTAGGCCTTATTTCATACTCATCACCAGCATTAGGAGTGAACTTTCTGCAGATAGATAACTGAGACAGGGAGGGGAAATAGTAAAAGAATGTCTTTCCACATTGAAAGAGGCAGCTGTGATTTTGAAACTTTAGATAGGCCCATGGTGCTAAAATCTAATCATTCTGTAAATGCTATAAAAACATGAGGTAATTGCTTTTTTATGTGGAAAAAATGGTGTGTCTGATTGTGAATTTTTCGCATACTGGAATATTATCAAACTTCAGTCCCAGTTGAACAAATCTTTCAGACACAAGTAAGTCATTAAACAAATAGAAATGATCTTATTTATGAGAGTCTCATTTATCTTGGTTAATTATTAAAAAAATCAAATAATTTTTGGAGGGGTCTGCTCCTATAAAAGAAATGAAATATTTATGAACTTTTGGAGTATCTTGGTTTTGCTCATCAGCAACTATGAAATACTTAATACTGTTGAAAATCGAATTTTATGAAACTCACCAGACAGATTTTGCTGCCAAAGCAAAGAATACATCTTTGCTTCTTCTCAAGAGAATGAATATGATGTGAGGAAAGGGGGAGCAAATAATAAAAAGGGTTGCGATCCTATGTGAATATTTTCTGGAAAGAAGAGGTACTTTATTTTAAGTATTTCAAGAAGTATTTCAAGTGTGTGGTTGTTACTAGGAAGTCAACTCCTTTTAGTGTGTGCAAATTGAAGTACAGACTGCAAAAATCCATTACGTATAACTCCACATGTGACTCATTTCATGGGAGTAGTTCTGGATCTAATTATTTACCTGGGATGCAAAATGATACTATCCACACTCTAAAGACTCTCTAAGACTTTGTTTGACTTCCTTTTGGATGATGATGATGATGATGATGATGATGATGATGATGATGATGATGATGACGATTATGTTATCCATACAGTTGTGGCCGACTCTTGGCGATTCTATGGTCCAGGTCTCTCCATAGCGTCTGATCTTGCACTATTTCTTTGTGTTTTTCTATGCTTTGGCTGGTGTCAGCTAAGAAGTCAACATTGGAGTCACATGAAGTGCAATCTCTAGCATCCTGAAATTAAGAACCCAGACTCCATCAAGAGATACACCATGACATCCAATGCAAGAATATTATTTCAAATTCCTGCAAAATATAGACTTACCTTCTATGCAAAGCCATCTTCTCATTATGAGCTTGCAGTACTTTCTCCCAGGAGATAGATTAGATAGCTAGATAGCCAGATAGCCAGATAGATAGATAGATAGATAGATAGATAGATAGATAGATAGATAGATAGATAGATAGGTAGGTAGGTAGGTAGGTAGGTAGGTAGGTAGGTAGGTAGGTAGGTAGGTAGGTAGGTAGGTAGATAGATAGATAGATAGATAGATAGATAGATAGATAGATAGATAGATAGATAGATAGATAGATAGATAGATAGATAGATAGATAGATGATGATAGAGCTAAAAAAAGGAATATTTTGTTGGCTGGCTCTACCTTTTTTGGCTGAAATGTTTATACATTTGTTTTGGTGTCTATGTCAAGTGACATAACCCTGATCAAAATATTAAGCTTCTATCTTTTTTAACTTGTTTGTTCTGGATTAAGCTATCCAGAATGTAGGATCTTGAGAAAATCTTTTTCAGCAGGTGGACTTTTCATTGATTATGAACCAGAAGCCATACATTTGTGCTCATCAATAAACCAAAAAAAATCATAGTTTTAATAAAGAACATCCTTTTTCATGGAGAAATTATGGAATGAAAAGTAAATTGAATGCTATAATAAGCTTACCCACTCCAAAAGATAAAAAGCAGCAAAGCACAAGAAAATATCCATTGCTTTAATGGCATGTTGAATCCCACAAAATTTGTACAATTATATATATATATATATATATATATATATATATATATATATATATATATATATATATATATATATATATATATATATATATATATATATATATATATATATATATATATATATATATATATATATATATATAAATTCTTTCTTGAGCTTTCTTTCTTGATCATTATAGTTTGGTATTGCTCCAGGATCCTTATTAGAGACAACACTCATATTACACTATATAATAGTTTTGTAACTCTGATAGTGCCAAAAAAATAAAGTTCCAAAAACTATTTGGTGGCATATTTGCAGTGGTGGTTCAGGTCTTCTACCCATTGTATTGATGATCTACTATTTATATAAGAATCCAGACTTAAATTCCTCTGGGAACCTTTGGTAAAATTACTATGTTGATCATGGAGTTAAAACAGGCTTAATGACAGTGGTGGGTTCCTACCAGTGCGGTCCACTCTATAGCACCGGTAGTGGCCCGCTGGTGATATCACAGTACCGGTGCGGTCGGTTGCCGGTGCCTGGGTGCCGCCATTAAAAAATTTTTTTTAATTTTTTTAAAAAAAAATTTCTGCGCATGCCCAGAAGCCAAGTTTCCGGCACTGCTCATGCGCTGTCTTCCTACCCCACAGTGAGTCCAAGCAGGGGAGGATGGCTGAGGGAGCGCGTGAGACGCTGAAAGAATGGGCGGCAGGAGCAATCTCCATTCCCCTCCCTTCAGCAGTCTGAGAAGCCACGAACGTGCGGTGATGATCCTTGCCATTTTCACACGTTTAAGGCTTCTCGAGCTGCCGAGGGGAGGGGGAATGGGCAGCAGGACCTATCTCAGTTCCCCTCCCTTCAGCAGTCCGAGAAGCCATGCCCACCCGGTCACATGGCTGGCAAGCCACACCCACAAAATAAGCCATGCCCACAGAGTGGTAGTAAAAAAATTAGGAACTCGCCCCTGCTTAATGATATGTTTCATGTTATCCCCCATAAGGAGAAAACATTCGTATATATGTGTGCCCAATTTAACTGGGCTTGTTTTGCATACAAATAAGCTGAATTTTGCTTGCATTTTATCAATTACTTCCTGTTTCAGTCTAAGGGAAATAGAATTGAATTGGCTCTGGGGAAGCAATTTGGCAATTGTAGGAAAGTGTAATTGCTTCATAGCTCAGTCCTTCATAATCAGATAGACAAATTTATTTAAGGCAGTGTATGTTAGTACTTTGGATTTTCCCAACAGAGTTCTCCCATTGCTTGGGACAAAAACATGCAAGGAAAACAATTTGTTAATACTAAATGCAATGAACAGTCAGTGGAGGGACTCATGGATTAGAACTAGGAGACTGTGAATTCTAGTTTGGGGCTTAGATGTGAAAGCCAGCTGGGTGACTTTGGATCAAGCCATCTCTCTAGGAAGGAGGCAATGGCAAGCCATCTCTGAAAATTTTGCCAGGAAAACTGCAATAACTTGTTCCTGCAGCCACCAGAGGTTCATTCAATAGACCATAACAACAGCAACAACAACAACAACAGTTTTACAATGTTGTAAGCAGGATGACATGCTTGAACTGACTGAACTGACAAAATTCCAGGCTAAGAAAATGGTTCAAATGCCTGCCCTGTTGATATAAATATTGCTTGGTTTATTTTGGCAAAATCAGACCATTTCAACCCCTGATTTACTGATCTACAAAATTAAAATACGACCCCTTTCAGACATAGTTTGTGTGGTTGCATGTACAAGGGAAGGAAGGATTCATAGGGACATGATTTGTACAAATTCATGGGAAAAAAAAGAAGTGCTGTGCATAAAGCTCATTATGTTAAAAAAATTAAAAACAAATATAGATTTATATTATATGTAGATTTATAACAGATTAAAGCACTGTACGAATTGATACATTGGAATATTGCCCTGCTATAGACCGTAAAGTGATTGAATTTTTATAATGACAAGTGGCTGTATTATAATAGTTATGGATAATTTTAACTTTTTAGTCTCGGCAAGGAATATATACAGTAAAGGTTGGTTGGTTCTAAATGTCAGGCACTCTTGGCCTATCCTGGGTATTATGTTACTGTCAAGCAAGTTGTTATTTTTCTTCTCTTGTTAAATTGTCAAGAATTCTCTTGTCAAGAAACACTATCTTGAGTTTGATAATGGTATATGGAGGCTGGCAGTACAGTGTGGTAGATTTCTCCTTGGACATATCCCAGTACACTCAGCAAGGCTTACTCCTCATTCTTAAGGGCTGAAGTCTGAAATAGTTCGCTGGCTTTTCTTGAAAAGGTGATACTGTCTCCCATGGGACAAGAGGAGAAATCAATCTGGTGCTGGAACAAATGCACATTTGTTTGCACATAGAGGTATCCAAGATAAGCTTGCTGATGTACCATATGTTGCCACCAGCTGGAATTCAGTCAACACTTTGTTAGGTTTTGGCATCGATGTATTATGTACCCAGGCTTACCGAACCAACACGCTCTTGGTAACTGCGGCCTTTAATATATGGATTTTAACTTCCACAGTGCATTTTGACAGTTGTTCTGAGAGGGCGAAGATGGCAATTTGTTCCAGTTTTGCCTGGAGTTGTCTTGCAATAACAAGGATTTCCTCAATCAGTTGTCACTATCCTGAGATGCCAGTTGCAGGAAATTTCATCTATGATGGCATCTAATCTTGCAGTGTTTGCTTGGAAACCAGTTGATGAAACCAAAATAAAAATTTTCAAAGAAAACAGAGAGAACCTTCTAGACAAAGGGAAACTCTTTGTCAGTGGCACTAACTTTACAATCCCATGTGTCATCTCTAAAATATGCCCCTTTGATTTTAGTGAAGCTTTCTTCTGGGTACAAGGATATAGGATTGTAGCTAAGTAGGATTAAAAATGCAATTGGGAATTTTACTTATTATTAAATGTTATAATTGGGATTTCCAAGGCTAGTAAAAATGTATGACTAGCCTAAATGAAAACTGTAAAGTACAGTTTAAAAGAGATTTTTAACATGTTTCCATCAAAAAATGTAGATGATGATAAATACATTTGTTTACTAAGGGTGACCTTCTCTTCTGAATTTTTTAAAAAATGTAATTAATATCACGAAGTTTTATAATAGCATTACACTGCTGGTCAAACTTTGTACCAAATATTTTACTAACCAAGCAGTGAATACAAGCCAATTGCAAACTCTATATCCTGCTTTACAGATAAAATGTTAAATTTGAAATGCATTTTATCACAAAATATTTTATAAGATAAATAGCATAGTAAATGGAGTGATTGTTTGTATACCTGTTGACTGATACAGTATGCCAAAAGATTATCATCCTTATTTTCAATTGTGTGGCGCAATAAGTGAATATTAGTAATAATGTTCTCCTGTTATATAAAAAGATTGGATAGAGGCAATACTACTTTGCATCCCTAATTAGAACATTTGTATTTGACAAACAATTAAGCTGGCTGGATTAAGTCATGCTATAAAGGACAAATTTTGCCTGAATGAAATAGATATTTGTCTCATAATGTATTAAGCATTACTACATTAGTACATGGGCTACAATTAGGCAATTCTTATTAATTTTTTATTTTATCATCAGACATCAGAATTTTTTATTTTATCATCATCTGACCATTCCATTCCAGACATGGAATTTATATCTTCTGTTTAAGGAAAAACTAAGAAACTATTTAAATAGTTTGTATAGTAAAATTATTTTGATTAACATGCAAATGTTCCCATTGATACATGGAGGACACTTATTGTAAATTAATGGCAGTGATTTTAAAGGATCATTCAAAATTAACTTTCATTTTTATAGGAATATTAATAGATTGTTGTATTGTAACATATGTGCTGAAACCAATTTGTGGACAGAACATTACATGAATACGAGTTAAAGTGATTGATTTCAAGTTATTAACCACAATGTGCATTGCGAGACCTACGCAACTATTCATTTTTCTTCTACAAGCAAAAATTAGAAGAGAAGCAATAACTGCAAATTGGAAAATTGAAATACTCCAGGTACTAATGAACTGGAGTATTGCTTTAGCATATCAATTGTCTGTCTGTCTGTCTAGCTACGCTCTTATGTATATGATTTTGAAAAATCATATACATTATTTTATTCAAGCAAGCAAGAATAAGCCTGGGAAATCTGGATACAGTTAAATAATAAAAAATATTGCATTATAATATTGCAGTTTTGGTCGCCACGATGTAAAAAGGATGTTGAGACTCTAGAAAGAGTACAGAGAAGAGCAACAAAGATGATTAGGGGACTGGAGGCTAAAACATATGAAGAACGGTTGCAGGAACTGGGTATGTCTAGTTTAATGAAAAGAAGGACCAGGGGTGACATGATAGCAGTGTTCCAATATCTCAGGGGTCGCCACAAAGAAGAGGGAGTCAAACTTTTCTCCAAGGCACCTGGGGGTAGAACAAGAAGCAATGGGTGGAAACTAATCAAGGAGAGAAGCAACTTAGAACTAAGGAGAAATTTCCTGACAGTTAGAACAATTAATCAGTGGAACAGCTTACCTCCAGAAGTTGTGAATGCTCCAACACTAGACATTTTTAAGAAGATGTTGGATAACCATCTGTCTGAAGTAGTGTAGGGTTTCCTGCGTAAGCAGGGGGTTGGACTAGAAGACCTCCAAGGTCCCTTCCAACTCTGTTGTTGTTGTTGTTGTTGTTGTTGTTATTATTATTATTATTATTATTATTATTATTATTATTATTATTATTATTATTATTATTATTATTATTATTATTATTATTATTATTATTATTATTATTTCGGTCCATCTAGAAAAAAAATAAGCATTTAATTCTACAAATATAAGCAAATCAATTCTAGGAAATTGGGTACAATCTATATTTAGAAAGTATTTAGACATATTTTAAATAGTATATATTACCTAAACTGTTGTGGTGCTCCATCACTGGAGTTTTTTTTAAAAAAGAAGACATTGAGTAGCCATTTGTCCAGCATGGTACAGGTCTCCTGGTCATGCAGGGGGTTGGACTACAAGACCTCCAAGGTCCCTCCCAACTCTGTTATTCTGTATTCTGCAGTGCTGCCAACTTGAAGTTACTCTTTGTAAAGCTCTCCAATATATTGAAATAGGAAGATATAAAAAGCTAAAAATTCAAATGATCAAAGAGTTAATTATTTTTGGCATTCTGAAATTGTTATATATTCTATAATACAATCACTATATTATGTACTCTATAATAAAAACAAAATATAATTTATTGTAAAAACCCTCATGGTCAATTTGTTTCAATTAATCCAATTCAGAACAACAATAGGAATCCTATTAAATGTATCTACTAGATTTTTTTTAAAAAAAATGTAAAGGGAGTTTAAGCTAATATATCAGCAAATGAGGAGCTATAAACATGATTAATATGCACATTAGACTTTCCTTATCACACTGTGTTGGCAGTTTTTCTCCCTCACAGCTGAGATTCCATAGAATTCTTTCTCCTTTTGTATAAAATACAGATTATGTGGAGACAGCCGTCTGAGCAACTGGAGTTTCATCTTGCATGGCCATTAATTTATTATTGCTACTTCAGTATTTCTTATCTAAAACAGCCAAGTGTAGTTTGGTCGTTTTCCAGTAAGAAAACAGACTCATAGGATGATGGTACCTCTGTCTCTTGATGAGGAGGTTCACAAGTTCATCTTAAAAATAGTACAACCGGACCCACAATTTACATACAGTATTAATACATTTCATGCTCATGCACTTTAAATATGGTTGTCAGACATGACATTTCCAAAACGAATAGCACTCAATGAAGAGTTTTTTGTTCCAAACCAGAATGATATATGATGACAATTCCACTACCAATACGGCATGTTTATATTCTTTATATAATATGCCCCTCTACTCTTTGTTTAGTGTAGGGGGGCATATTGGCAGGTAAGCATAAGACAGATTTGAGCTCAAATTGAGCTCAAATTTCATTGGCTAGGTAGTTTCTGTAATTTTCTGTAGTTTCAGATTACTTTTTTCCAAGATATTTTCCCCTAATTCTTCAGTTAGATTATGCAACAAGACTTCCCTTGTTCTCACATTACAAGTCCTAACCATGTCTAATCCTGTGTAGTTTTTTTTAGATCAGCCAATGTTTCTAGATTTTGCTACTAAGAGAGGGAGGGAGGGAGGGAAGGAAGGAAGGAAGGATTCATCTTCTATTTTCTAAAATAGATTTAGAAAAGATTCTGATTGTTGGAAGCACTATAAATGTCTAACTTTATTGCATATCCATATTTTACACCTGCCACCTCAAACACAGCTATACCCTCCCCATCCAATAGCCAGTAAAAGGATCTAATTGGCAGAAGGGAGAGGCTGCATTAGGACCTGAAAAAAATGGAGATTTATTTATATGTCAGACTTACATAATGTCTGTCCTCCAGGAGCTCAAAGTAGCTTACAGGGGGATTTCTCTTTTATCCCTTCAACAGCAATCCTTTGAAATAGATTCAGCTGAGAGAAAGAGTGACAAGCCAAAAATCATCCAGTTAATTTCCATAGTTAGGTGTGGATCTGTACCTGGGCATCTCTAATAGCAATAGCACTTAGACTTATATACCGCTTCATAGTGCTTTACAGCCCTCTCTAAGCGGTTTACAGAGTTCAGCATATTGCCCCCAACAATCTGGGTCCTCATTTTACCCACCTCAGAAGGATGGAAGGCTGAGTCAACCTTGAGCGGTAAGATTTGAACAGCTGAACTGCTGAATTAGCAGTCAGCTGAAGTAGGTTGCAGTGCTGCTTTTAACCACTGTGCCACCTCGGCTCCTAATCCAAGTCCAGCCCTACGTTATACTTGTACTTTAAACATATTCACTCCTATGTGACTGGAAGCCAAAGGATGCTTTTGTATGAACGTCTTATTTCTTCTATCCATGCTCATTTTCCATTTTGTATACATTTACAGTAAATGCACTTTTTCATCTGCCAAAGTGAATTCCATAGCATCCTGATTTTTACAATCTAGAAAGTGCTGTGGGGTAAAGCTAAAATGCAGATTAGATAAGTGATTGCCATTGATAACAGCAGTCCATCATTAAGTTCTTCTTAAAAGGGACCATTTCCTACGTGTTGACATTATGTGTTGACTGGACCCTGTCAACTCCAATCAATTACTTTGGGAGTAGGCCGAATTTACAGTCTAGTAATGTTGCTCTGAAGGTGAATGTGCCAGCAGTGGTCCATCTAGAATGCTTATTCTCAAGAAACCATCTTTTTAAAGATTTGAAAACAAAATTATGGAACTTACTTCGTTTTCCAGTTAAATGTTAAATACTGGTAAAAGAAGATTTCCTGGAGATTGTACAAAATTTGGTTAAGGATTTCTTGCAGGATCCAATCTGAGTCAGCCACCAGAGGTTTATTCTTCCAAGCTTTCAGATTCATGTTGGAGCCCATCCTCAGGGAACTTATCTCTCTTTCCAGAAATTATCTGAGGATGGGCTTCAGCACAAATCCAAAAGCTTGAAAGAATTAAACTCTGGACCTGATGACCCACTCAGATTAGGTCCTGCAACATTATCCTGAGACACGTATATTTGGCTTCATTTGTAAGAAACCCTCAATCCTCAATATACAGTTAATGCCAGTCGTTTTCATTTCGCTGCAATAGAATTAGCATAATGTTTCTATAACAACTTTGATTTGTCAGTCTGAAAATATCCACCAAGGACTTCCTAATGCAGCAGATTTACTATAGCATCAAGAGAGGTACAGAACATGGTTCTTGGGCTTATGTCAGTCATTGTAAATAACGCATTGTGCACTCAGGGGTTTAGAGACTGGCTAGAAACAGCAAGAAGGCATGTGCTTGATATGCCGTAAGTTATGTTATATTCTGTTTGGACTTTGGGCTGGAATGTTTGACAGTGTCAACAAAACCCGAAGAGCAAAAATCTTTATCAATGACCACTGCTGGAAGGGTTCTTTTTTCTACATTCAGGAATTGACATATATGAACAATTGTCATAATCAACCACAAATTAGGGTGTAAACAGGGGTGGGGTCTAACTTACCTCGCCACTGGTTCACTTCCTCCCACGCCGCGTGGCCGTGCAGGTGCATGCATGCTTTGTGCGTGCTGAAAATTAAAAAATAAATTAAAAAAGCCAAAAAACAAGATGGTGGCGCATGCGCAGTGCCGGAAACTCGGCTTTTGCGCATGCACAGAAGAAAAAATCAGCAAAAAATCCCCCCCCCCAAATAATTTTTTTTCAAAAAAAATTTTTTAAAAAAAAGATGGCGGTGTCCGCGGACCGGCACTGACAAAACCGGCTCTGTGACGTCACCAGCAGTTTGCTACCGGTTCTATAGAACTGGTGTGAACCGGGAGGAACCTACTTCTGGGTGTAAGTAACCCAGCGGTTGGTTGCTTTCGGTTCAGCCCGGTTCTGCAAACCGGTAGCGCCGGCGGTGGGACGCTCCGCCCACCCACCCGGGACGCTTCTGCGCATTCACAGAAGCATCATGCGCACACGCGAGTGTGCACATGCACCGGTAGCTAAGGGTTTTAGAACCCACTTCTGAAGTAACCAACCATCATATGACAATAGACTACTATTTTAGAAAATTTCCAGAAACTATGTCATCCAGACTATGAACCAGTGCATTTACAGTCATATAAAACCCAGGTTTGGTAGCTAATATTTGAGTTAGGACTTTCTTTTTAAACTTTCCTTTAAGAAAAATGTCTCCATCGCATCTCTGCCTCTCACTTTAGCTAGTCCTATTGCTGTATATGGATGTGTGTCCATTTTCATTCACCCCAAGATTCTTAGCGCATTAAATGATTCCTCAAGCACCATTATATCTTCCATAGCCTAGAAAGACATTTGGATAAAAAGCAAAAGGCAGGAGACAAGGGGAAATAACAATTTAAAGAGAGAGTTGAAAGAAGAACATTAAAACAAAGTAAACAAAGAATGTAAACAAATTAGATACCAAGTGCTTGGATTCCTCTAATGGCTGGAAAAATAGACAACAGATAAAAATTATAAGACACGTCAGAAAGAACAAAGTCTCTGTCCATGCATCTTTCAAAAGAAGGAATTGGAGTCAAAAGGTTAAGTGTGAGTAGCAATGAATATGAATAATAAGGACTAGAGTAACTAAAAGGCAAAGAGAGTTCATAAATCAGTTCTACTGCAATTTAGACTTTGCAAAATATCGGTAATGGCTTATAAAGGCCATTCCAGATACAGAATTATACAGATGTATAAATCTTTTGAATTACATAACTTCATGAAGCAAAAATAAAGCTATATCAGAAGGATTGTGGGAGAGTAAATGGCTATTTAATCCAAATATATTTTGTTTTGTATAGTTGACAGTAGATGCATTTGAGAATAATTTATGCAGGACATCAGAATCCTTGTTCTCCGTAACTGATGATTAGTTATAGAAAAAGTGCATCTGATCAAGAGAAATTACTCACTTCTGTGTGAACATATTCAGCTATAACAACAAGTCATGGGACCGCTTTTCATTTCAACAATTTTGATGGGGAAAATGCCAGAAGCACTCAGTGGGATTGAAGAAAGTAATTTTTGTAAAAGCTCACAGTTAATTTCTTTCTGCCACGCCCTGAAAAAAAAAATCCTGGAAATTTTCAGAGCAGTTTTGAGATTATGATGATGACGATGATGATGATGATTAGTTATTTTTATCTGCCAGACTTGAGAATCAATTGTTGTGTAATCAAAATGGTACCAGTTTTAAAAGGAGGGCGAATTTCAAACAGAGAGGGTTAAAGATGCTTAATATCTACTGAATACTAATGGGATTTTCAATACTGTTGTAAAATTTGGGGAAAATAATGGAGTGTCTAGGAAAGTTTAGAGCCCTGCACCTGAACACACTGATAGGAATATTTTCTTGCAGGTTCCACTTGTTCTATTGCAAAAATAATTCATGTAAACACTCATTTTCTTTTTGACTTTGACAAATATGTCATACAAGCGCTCAACCGCCCAGTTTTTTATGGTCTTAAGAATGGTGCTGCTTCAGCTAAAGGAACAATTCCTCCTCCTCCTTCTCCTTCTCCTTCTCCTTCTCCTTCTCCTTCTCCTTCTCCTTCTCCTTCTCCTTCTCCTTCTCTTTCTTCTCAGTGCTTGTGTAAACTAGAAATTTGTGAAAAATCACAAAGCTCCATGATACCTGGAAATTTCAAAGAGGGCCTGTTGATTTTCTGCTGTGTTTTGCAATGTTGTAAAACAAGCAGGGAAGATAGACTGAGATCACTGCTAGACCTTTATGGCTTTTAAAATTATTATTAAAAGTTTATGAATCGTCTTTTAGGCTATGATTATGGGCTATTATATAGTTTGTAGGCATCTAAATAGGAAATCTAACCACCAAACAAATATGCTAGAATGTTAATTTCCAAAATAGTCTGCTGATTATCAGTAGAAGGTGCTACAGCTGGGAAAAAAAAGGTCTCTTTTCTGATAAAAAAGTATATTTTGTCTTGGACCCCACTTCTAAATCCCACCAACTGGATCAAATCTATATTAGCATCATGCCTTTTCCCACAATATTTATTTAAGAATAATTATTTCAAGAACGGAGAACTCTATTGGTTATAGTCAGTCAATAAAAATATTTCTTGGATGTATAGGCTCCTCCAGATAGGTAGGGGAAGTGATGAACTGTCACTTCATGATACTTACTCCGTTTCTTATATACTAGTGTGGGATGTTGAATGGAAGCGTGTCATGATGCATGTTTTGTCATTTTGATGTTATCATGATTAGGAATGGACACCTATCTATGGATAGAGTATTAATTTGGGCATACAGTCATTACAATATGATATCAATGTATCATAAGTATTTTTTTCATGAAATATTATCAAAGCATTAAATTCTTATAGCAAAAATTCAAAATATTTTATTATACAAAAGTTCTGCTTTCATGTTACATGGAGAAGGAGAAGAAATTTGTGCCAATTTGTTGGACTTTCATTCAATTACCAAGTAGTCAATTCTTCATAAATTCTAGTTGATCAGTCAGTTAACTAATGTATTAGATTTACACATGGGTACAACGTTATAATATGAAAAAACATTTTTAAGCAATGCATGTTACCAGCGTCAGGAGAGGCAATACTTGATCTCTGTGAAAGATTAGCCAATATCCTTCTAAGGATCACTCATAATTCCTGTATCAAAAATATTTTTTTTAAAAAAAATTGAAAATATATTTTAGTCAATCAAAAGTATTTAAATCATTAGTTTGATCTATAATAATAATTGACTGATTACTTATAGCCCACAGTCTCAAGAGACTATATTTCATACACTGTATTTATATATGCTGTCTTTCTGCTTAGGCATTTGTTTATCACTTAAAATCAAAAGATTCGAAAATAAAAATCAGAAAAATAGCGCCTTGGGTCATTGCTGATGATTTTAGGAATGAGTAGTGAGTTACATAGTGACAGCATCTTTTTTGGCCTTCCCTTCCCCTCAAGGCTAATAAATTGAGTAATATTTGGAGTAGGTAACTGATGGCTTGCAGGCCACAGGAGGCTTATAAATCCTCTTTATTGTGACCCTCCCAGGGTCCCCTGCAAATTGCACTGCTCACATTTGGCAGGAAATCCAATTCCTATTCCTTTGCATGATATCATTGTGTTATCACACCAAATACTACAGCTCTTGCACTCACCCCACAGTGCTAACAACAACCATCACAACAAAAGGTAGCTCCTAGCCACCAAAAATGCCATTTGTCTTTATAACTGCTTGTCAAAAGCTCCAGGTAAGAAATTATTTTGGTTTTTTTTAAAGCATTATTGAACCTATTTGTATTCTGCTATTCAGATATTTGTTTCTTAAATTTGTAATACCTCCACATTGCATGACCTTTGATGTCATGCCAGTTTAAAATGCAATTATTTAACTAATTGAGTGAATGAGTGAGTGAGTGTATTTATTTACCACCTCAGTCACCTTAGTTATACTAGGTGATGTACAATATCCAAAAATTGATAAAACAATGCAATAGCAAAATGTATATCATAATTGAATAAAAATTAGTGGAAAACAATAAAACATCCATGGTGAATTCAAGTTTTGAAGTTCAGATTAGCATATCCTTGATGACTTTCCAGAAAGAAGCCATTCCAGAGATCCAAAGCAGAGGTGGGTTCCTGCCAGAGCTGCCCGATACGCAGCTCTGGTAGGGAGCGGCAGATTTCACAACCGCTCCGGAGCCCTCTCTGCCAGTCCACCCGGCACGTCGCCATTTTTTTCGGTGATTTTCGGGCGAATTTGCTTCTGCGCATGCAGGGAAGCAAAATCACGCCGAAATCTCGTGAGGGGACGCGCACGCGCGCGAGATTTCGGTGAGAGATGGAGCGTGGAGATGCGCGCGCATGGCTCTGGCAGCGAAGTAAGTGAGCAACCCGCCCCTGATCCAAAGCCACCACGGAGAAGTGGTACCTCTGGAATTCAACCCCTTATTTCTCAGTAAATGGGGCACTATCAACTCTTTTGCCATTGGCTCCTCCTTTGATGGCAGGAAATGGTAAACAATGTTCTAGCATAGAATGAGTTCTGCTCTGAATGCCCAATTTTGGATCTCAGTCCTAATTTATTGACAGATATGTTCAATATATGGAACTTTAAAAAATACATACAGGCCATTTTCCTATATAACTAAGGTTTTCTTTGATATATTGCAGAATCTGGTGACATTGCTACTGATTGTCTCTCTGTCAGAATACTAGGCTTATGTCCAGACTGTAGGCCTCTGCTGTCTTATTAAGACCTAGCTCTTATCCTTTGAATACCCTTTCTACCCAGGCCTTAAGTAATATAACCAGAGGTGAGTTCCTCCCGGTTTGGACCGGTTTGCCCGAACCGGTAGCGACCTGCTGGTGACATCATGATGATGTCACGGAACCGGTTTGGTCGGTGCCGGTCCATGGGCACTGCCATCTTTTTAAAAAAAAAGTTGAATTTTTTTTTAATTTTTGAATTTTTTTCTTCTGCGCATGCGCAGAAGTCGAGTTTCTGGCACTGCGCATGCGTCGCCATCCTGTTTTTGGCTTTTTTTTTAAAAAAAATGGATTTTTTGGCACTGAGCATGCACACGCCCATGCGGCGCAGCCATGCAACGCAGGAGGAAGCGAACTGGCAGCGAAGTAAGTTAAAACCCACCCCTGAATACAACCAATACAAGGTCAGAGGGCTAGTATGCATTAATGCAAAAATTAGAACCTTAAGTGACAAAGCTGCATATGGTTGCTTTTACATACAATCAAAAATTGAATTGCCATAAATCCAACCATGTTTGCCATTTTCAGCCAGCAAATAGCATGGGAGAAAAGTTCACCAGGCCATGTTCCTTGTATCGCAAGAGTCTGCACCGAATCAACATTTCCCCTCCCATGTTACTCATGAGTGAATCATATTTATTTTAATGGGGCTCAGACAGGAGGCAGTTGTGTTTGGCTGTCTGGATTAGTCTTGAGGATTTAGGGCATGTCTGCACTATAGTTTATCTTTCCTCAAGAAGGGCACATGGTTGGTTTTCATTGCAGATGCGTCTGCTCATCTATTGCTTCTCAAAAGTGAAAATTCCTTGATGCTGGCAGTGGATTTACTGAACTCACCTTTAGGCTGGCTTGTTTGCTATTATTTTAAACAGGATTTATCTACTTAAGGAATAATTCACATTTATTTGTGAACGCATACCACATAGAAAACCTGATAGATATGTACACAAAAAGAGCATCCATATTTTAAAACTGGCCCTCGATGACACATTGATTAAATAAAATGTAAATATATGCAATTTTGGAATTGCCTGGCCATCTAGATTGTCAGGAAAGAAGAAAATGATTCTTTAAAAAGTCACAGAAACAAATCACGGATACAACTGAAATTTAGGGGAGGACAGATGTAAAATGCAGGCTTTCCCCCCCTCCAACAGACAAGAGTGTTGTTAAGAATATGAGCCCCATTTTTTATCCCTCCATATAATTCAAACGTGTCTGTGTTGTGTGTGTATATTGAATGGAAAAATCTGTGAGAACATATTAAAAAAAATAATAAGAACCCTGAACTTCTGATTTTCTGATTTTTTTGATGCAGACAAAGCAGACCACATGATGAGAGCTACTTTAAATGCTTAGCCAGTTTGTGGCATTCCTGATAAGATCATTCAACTCATTTGCTACAGAAATTGTTGGTTTTACACACCAAAGCTCATATTTCTTGTTTATTTTTAAATTCTCGATATTGATTTCTTTTTTAAAAAAAAAATCAAAGTGAGATTAAGAAAATAAAAAAAGTCACCTAAATTCCAATTGGCTGCAGAGGAAAAACTATCATTTTTTAAAAAAAGAGAGAACAAGACTTGATAAACTAAGAATTGCTACAATTGATAAGTCCTTCACCACTTGAACAAAAGTAGATCCTTTTAAGTATAACAATTAATGCTATAAAAGGCCTCAAGCAACAACCCTTCAGCTAGTTGTTTGCGATAAATCATAATTATCCCAGTAGGACATGTTTGTAAGGAAAAAATTAACTCATTTAATATTCCAGAGTTAAATATACACTGGGGTGAAATGCTACCAGTTTGGGCATACCGGTAGTGGCGGCCGCCGGTTGTTCGGAGAACCGGTAGTGGCGGCAGCGCGAGGCTCGGCCCACCCTCCTGGACGTCACCATTTTCTTTTTTTTAACCCTCTGAGCATGCACAAAGCGTTCTGCGCAGAGGGTGAAAAAGAATGCGTGGCAGTGGCGCGCTTGCTTGCTTCCGAACCGGTAGGGAAGGTAAGTAGATTTCACTGCTGATATACACTATATGCTTCAAGAGAGCATCTTGGAAACCAAAATTTACATAGAGTGCCTAAGAACTTTAGCATAATATCCATAGAGTGCATTACCAATTCAAGTATAATATTTATTAGGTGGCTATGGTAGAAAGTAGGATAAAACTGGATGTTGATTTGCATAAAATGTCCCTATATTTGTCTGTATGTGTACATGTGTAAGACAGAATAGTGGCTTTCTGCTTTACTGGATTAGAATGCTGTCCATTTCTTCTTGAATTAGGACAAAAATCTAATTGACAAGAAAGTTGCTGCTGGTTCCTATCCTGCCTGATTTGCCTTGTAAATGACGGGAGCTCACCCTACCCCATGGCAACTCTCCTCATGGATTTGCTAGCCTCCAACGAGGTATCCTAACCACTCAAGCCACCGTGCTCCTGTCTATAATAGGTGACAAATTTTAATAGATTTTATATAGCTTACTACTATTATTGGATAGTCTTGACTTACGGGGGAAAACACTACAGCTAAGTAATTCAGTAATATTTATTTGGTCAATGATCAGCAAAATTTAAAACAGAAGTTTAAGTTTAAACTTAAAGTTTAAACAAAGACAGAGTGTAGCAGATAGATATAATGATACACAAGTGGTTAACAAAACAATAAAAAAATAACAGTATAAATCTCATAGTAATATAGCATCTGCTCCTCTATTACCATATTATTGTATTTGTATAAAATAAAAGCTATGTATTCCCTAACCCTAACCCTATTAGTTAAGATACATCAAACAAGAAGTAATATTTAAAGCAAGAGTAATTAGATTTTTAATCAATTTTGTTACATCTTTAACCAATTGTTTTCATTGCAGCAATACAAAATGTAGCTACTGTACATGTAATGTATGGTTTTAGATTCTAAAAGAGGAGGTTCACATAAAATTTATCTGGATTCCTGGGATGATTATTTATCTATTTAGCCTGTGGCATATTTTACATGGACTAGCAATATATATCAACATTTCAGCTAGATTAGTAGAACCCAATAAAATATAAATGTTGAAAGGTCTATATTCAAATATCAACGTCTAGGCCGTCTAACCACGATACACGCTACCAGTTTCTGATGTGGCCATTTACTTAGCTCATTTATTTGGTGCTTTATTGGTGCTTTTTTTGGTACCAATGAAATGAGAGTGTCAGGTGGCGAGTGATGTATCCTCCTTGTAGGCTTAGAAAGACATATTTTGAACCATTCAAAATATTGTTTGCTAATCAGGGTTGTCTTAGATCTTTCCTTGAGTATTCATAGTTTCCATTAGGAAGATCACTCACAATTACAGTAAATCAGGAATACAATGCAGTGCATCTAAAAATCCCATTTTGCCTTGTTGTTACTTTGAGATTGCTTTCAATTCACAGAAGAACAGTTATGAGACATCATAAAACTTGAGTCTTTTGGCTACAGATAGAAGTCTGAGTTGTTAAGTCTTTTGCCTAAGTAACAGCTATAAATAAATCCCAAGGGGGTCAACAGACATGTACAGGAGATTGCATCAGCTGAATGATACCAACATTCTTGGGACTTGGGCCAAGATTTTTTAACCTTAGCCTGTGGACATTCCCATACAAATTGAGCTTATAAGCAGATATTCATGAAACCATCTAAAGTTATCTCCCCACTTTTCTACCTCGTCCAATCCCATTGTGAGCATATTTTGTTTTAATAGATAACATCTCAAAACAAATGACCTTCTGAAAGATAATTGTATACATTTTTCAAGACTTTTTCTCATTTCAGACAAATCTAAAAGGGTGTGGTGTACAATTTTCCTTTTCTTCCAGTTTATTTGCCATAATGTTTGTCCTTATTTTGTGGGAAGAATGGGGGTGGATATGTGAAGAAAGGAAACATTCCGTTCAATGTAAAAAGCAGATCTGCCTGTGGGAAATAATGGGCACCGTGCATTCTTCTAATATTTAGTTATTTTTTTAATTAAATGCTGGAAAAATTAATAAGATGCTAAAAAGGGAGAGGGAGGAGGTGAAACCACGGAGGTTGCCCTAACAAACTGCAGGCTATTTGTGTATGCCAAATAAAGAGCCTCAAGAATCAAATAATTTATCTGCTGATAATCTCCTGATAATCTTCCACTAGCGTGTGATCCTTCTCCCAATTCAAATGCCGAGTGTTTCTCTTCTCCAGGTTATGTCTGGCACAACTCTTCCAAAAGCCACAGATACCTTGCAGCCAAACCACTGGACATATGAGCAAACAGTTCATCTGCAACAGAGCTTCTCTTTGGTGGAAGTGTGGACAATTAGTCACACGTTTGGTGTTCTAATTAGGCAGCCACTGGCCCTTTCAGAAAATGTGCTGTTGATTTAGGTACTTCCTCAAACAATGCTAAATTGTGTCATGTGAAATTCAATTAGACCTCCCCCCTCCCTTAAATGTTTCCACATCTGTTATTCTTTAAACATAAAGTGATGAGGAGAAAAGGAGAAGTGAAAAGCCAGAGTCTCCATTGGTGAAATATGTTAGACCTCTGGGACCAGCCCTTTTACCAGCTTTTGACCCTGAACAGTGATACACAGGAAGGAACAAAGTTGGAGAGCTATCATGGTGAAACCTTTGAAAATAAATCATTATACCAAAGAAATGGTACAACTGTATGAGAATGTAATCTCTACTGATTGTTATAAGACTGGGTTTGTTTGAAAACGATGGCATGAGAAAAGGAGTTTGAAAAACCAAGAGGCTTTGAAAATTTGGAGTGAATGAAATTAAGTAAATGAGAAAAAACAAATTGGATTTTTAAAAAAATTATTTTTAAAGTGAAATGATAAAACATGGATTCCATACAGCACATATATCAATAAATGCTACTGGACAGTTTTTTAAAAACAACAACAACAACAACAACAACAACAGTAAAGCACCAAAGCAAGGTGCTGAAACAACCTGTTGTTTTTTAAGAAAAAAATCTTGACGAAATTGTATCATTTTGTCCCAGACATTTTTGCCGTTCACCTTAACAAACAAATGTATCAACCCGTTATATTTTCTTAAAGTACAAATGATGCTTTAACAAATACCTAAACGTATTTAAAATAACTTTGGAGGATTATCCACAATATTTAGGGAACCTTTTCTATTGCATAGGATTGCCAGTCTTCTTCCCAGGTCCCAGACAAAGCACACAGAAGGTGACTTAAATGTTCCCAGACACAAGTCTGAGTGTTGTCAAGACACATATCACTTAAAGCAAAACAGTTGCTCTTACATTGTGACTCTAGTGAAACCTACTGCTGTCTAAAGGTGACGTTGTACATGCATTCAATCCTTGTTACTGTTATCACCTTTTCATGAACCAACATTTCAGACCTTATCTCCTAGGCTGGCAGGCTATGCTTCAGGTTTGTCAGAGGCCGGCATAGACTGTGTGCGGGTATTTTTTGATGATGTATCTTGATAAGATTTGTAGAAGGTGAGAGATGGAGTTGTCAGCACCATTTTATGGCACCTCTGTACATGTCAGAAAATGAAAATATTTTCAGAGGTGATAGCATTATTTTGACTGGCGACAGGGACATTTAGAACAATAAATCTGCAAGGGCAGCTCGATTTAAACTCAAGTAAAAGGTTTGTCAGGGTGCAGTGTGTGTACAAAATATAGATTTTGACTGTGAGTGCATCACTTGAGAAAGACCTGCGACTTGTCAAGGGAAATATTTAAATGCAACAGTTGCATTTCTAGTAAAGTGGTGCTCCTAAACATCTCAAGCATTTAGAGATTGTAATAGTATTTGTCAGAAGCCATGAAGATGGTATTAGAAGTGTTACCTTGAGATAAAATTCGAGCCGTCCGATTGCTACCATGTTAAGGGAAGAATATCCCATAGAGGCAATATTTGGATCTTTTACTTGGAATTCAAACACTTAGAAATAAAACCGAGATTAAATGTCTAATAAAAAATATTTATTTCAGTACAAAACAATATAAAAACAATAAATCCTGAATAATCTACATTTTACTATGCAACACGACCTTCCAGGTGGGAAGGCACATCAGAAGTGATTAATGGTGGATTAGGAATGTAGACATGCGCAGAATATCATATCACATGTTCTGCTTGTATTGGGAAATACCATAATATTAGAATAGGGGTGCATCACCCTGCATAGACTCACAACTGACAATATTCACATTGTGACATCGTAATTAAATGCTCAGAACAACTGAAAAAAATGTATGCAGCTTCATTCAGTTCAGAGAGAATGCTTAATATATTCAAATATGTTATAGAGTGCATGATTAGGACATCAGTTTTTCTAGAGATAAGGTGGCACAGCAAAATGTAATTAAGTAAAATGATATATTTGATAATTAAAGGGTTTATGTTGGAACAAATGGGGAAGACATTACAATTTTAACAGCCCTGTAAATAAGCAGCCTGCAAATAAGCAGCCTGCAAATATTGTTCAAGCCCTGATCCAGGAGTAGCAACAAGTATTTTCGCCTTCTGATGCCAGGTGTAGAAAAGGGCTTTTCCTTTCTCTGCTAATCCACTAGGTTGGATAAACTGTTGGATAAAAAATCTCTAACATTTCCCAGCTGCTGCCGTGCAATTCTTTATCCTATATGGCTACCAAAACAATTAATCAATTCAAGCCATATGAGAACAGATTCCATTGCTAATTTAATGTTTTTGATATATTGAATTCTTACTATTACTATTATATTATTGTTACTATCGGTATTATATTATATTCTTTATTTATAAGCAGATGCTATGTTCACTGAATATTCAAAAGAGTTTACAGTGTAAAACAAACAAGAAACTGAATAAAAAGATTTTACTGAATCAGTTTTTAAAAGTAATAGGTTTATAATCTAATTTTCTATATAGTATTTTGGTAACAGTGATATGACTACTGTGCTATTGTTCTTATAGCATTATAAATCTGTAGTCATATTGCAAATAATGGTTGTATATTTGCTCCCTCAAAATTCAGGATAATTTTTTCATGGGAAAATAGTTTGTATTGGCAATCCAATGAAACTTGTTTTTCTTATACCTGAAGCTGGTTGAATAGTAGAGCTTCACAAAGTTACTTGTTTATAACATTTCAGGAAATGAAAACAACATTAATCACACTATATTTCACATGTGATCAAGACAATACTCCCTTTCTTCAAACTTAGGTATTGCATTTGGTTCAGGAATGTACATAATTTAGGCTAGGCTGGGGAAAAAAGCAAAAAGAAAAAGAAAAAAGAATGAAAGGATAATAACATGATTGGTTACTGAAGCTTGCAGCAGTCTGACAACTCTGCTGAGAATGTAATCAGGCAGAACCGCAATCTTGTACGACCATGGTGTAATGATCGGCTATAACACCGCACTCACAGCCAAGCTCATTTGAGGATTATTGCCTCCCACTAGTGTTGACTGAATGACCCGCTTAGCTATAGAAAGTACCCTATTCTTAAACTTTTCACTCAGAATCAAAAACCTATCAATCTGCATATCCAACAAACATATCTACAGTTCCTAATACAGGCTACTTAAGGACTTAAGCGTGGGAGGAACTACATTTCTCTGAACTAGCCTTTAATGGGAAAAAGGGCAGCCTCAAAAGATTCTGGTTTTCATCTCGTGTGCAATAAAAATGTCCCTATTCAAAACTGAAATATTTGTGATTTCCCTGCTTATTTTTAATGATCGATGTGGGTTATATTACATGCAGTCTTTTCATTTAGTTATTCCTTTCAGTTACGGATAATTCAAACAGCTAGGAAACTTTGGATTTAATTCTGCCATACAGATTTCTTCAGTAAATTTGTTGGTTTACATGTTGAAAATCAATAAATGGAGATGACACAATTTTCTGTTTATTATCATCTCTTTCTCTTTCTGTGTTGTGTGGGTCTCTGGGTGTGTGAGCATATACACATGCCATACAAATTTGTGTGTATGACATGCTTTGCAGAATACTTTTCAAGGAATTTAATATTGTGTTAAGTGAATAATTAAAAGTAGCCAAATTTCATATGACAATATACCGGTAGAAATATTTCAAGATTTAGTTTTCTTACTATATAGATAGTCCCTGCATCTCCTTTTCTCTCATATTCTCTGTCTCCCTCCCTCCCTCCTTCCCCCTCCCCACACATACACACAGAATCTAAGACATCAGTACATTCTATATAGGGGTGCCACAGGTATTCTGAACTCCATGTGTAACCTACTGCTAATCCCAATACTCTATGTAGACAACAGCTAGATAGGTCTCTCTTGTTTGAGGGTTGCAATGCTCTTTGTCAGAACTGCTCAGATACACATAGAGTTCCCCTGGGTAAGAGTTCTCTGTCCATCTCAGAGAGGCTTACAAAATGTATTGCTAACGCTCAGCAGGACATGCCAGCTAAATGCAGCAATGTAGAGAGACAACAGTGCCAAAGTGGTGAATCCTCTCATGCAGAGGCCTCATAAAACGCACAGTTGATGCTGGTAACAGACTTAGATATATAGTTACTATATATGTAGACCAACTGACAGCTTCTCTGATGTCTTGCTAAGAAGTAAAACAGTCTGGAAACATGCTGTTAACTTCACTGGGCTCCAACAAGAGTTTTATCCTAATTAAGTTTGGCTTTGGGAAAAGTTTTTTTCACCCACTGGCTCTGAAGTTTGTTTTGTACCACAGACTCTAATTTGGCTCCCTGCCGCATAAGGATTAGGAGTTTTTCACTGGATTTACTTTGACAGGCGGATTAAATATTTTTTAATAATATATTCTATCAGGATTTGAGCACTAACTGGATTGCAGGCTATTACAAGGATTAGATGAGCAATAGAGCCAAAGAAGCCAAACATATCTATGAATTTCCCCTGATAATGGGATGTTAGTCACATCAGTAGTTAAAGAGGCTTAAATAGCTTGCACTAATATATATATATCTAATGAAAAAATGAAGAAATGAAATGAAAGGTGAACTCCAATTGATAAACTGGTAGCATGTGATGCAAATGAAAATCACTCAGGCAATTTATGCAGCATCTGATTGAATTCATATCTTTTGTCCCTGAACTATGATTTAATTAAACTATCTGTTACACTATTAAAACTGATTATTGCATTTTTTCTGTATAAATATGCAACTTTTTTTTTGCACTGTGAGGCTAAAGGAAAAACCAGTGTCATTCTGCATCTTTAGAGCAAATATTATTCATTGTTTGCATTTTGCCTTGAGAGAGGAAGGTGTTTTGGTTACTCTTAAGGAGCCAATACTGGATCCTACCATACTGAACAATTATCCCTCAGACAGGATTCAGACCTGAGCATGGGCTGTAAATGGCATTGCTCACATTTTTAGATGATTTTCAGTGTATATGTGTATCTGTCTGTGCATTTAAGCTATAGCTACTGAACTATAACTGGAGATCCATGATGATTAGAGATTCTAGGGGAATTAATTGTGATTTCTCAGCTTGTAATATTTTCTTACATGAATTTAAGGGACATTGATGAAATTGATACCAAATTTATCTGGCCTTTAGAAGAACAAAATTCATTGTCATATCCTGGTAAACCAAAGGAATAATGTGGAATTAAGTTGAATATATAGTATACTTTTTTCCTTCATTTTTTTTCAGTTTGATATAGAAAAATAAAGAAGTAGAGGTCCTGTTTGGAAATCCTTAAATATGACTAAATTGTTGAGATTGAAAAACGACCTGTGCTACTAAATAATAAAAAATGTGTCCTTATTTTAACTTCTGAATTAGTTAACATGTATTGTAATTCAATAGAAATATACCCCCCCCCCAAAAAAAATTGACAGGTCCGAAAGCTTAAATTATCCTGAATTCATGGGCTGCAATGTTCATTTATTCCAGCAATTATTATTATTATTTGATCATTCTGCTAAGATCCAGGAGTACAAATACAGTAATTGTTCAAATGTATGTTCTTCAAAAAGCAGGAACAATATTTCAACAAAATAACCATCATTCAGTCCAAACATGTTCATCAACTTATTTTACTAGAACTCATAATTCACCTCTGATATCATCCCACCACTGACCATGATCCCTGATTTTGGAAAGAAAATAAAAGGTTCAAGCAGGCATTTACAATGTTATCTTAAGTCATTTAACTGGAAGAACATTATTTCAAATTCGGGAGGATTTACTTTAGCAGTGTTGTTTCAGATTTGAAAAAGAAAAATTGGGTAGGGGATAGGGGAAAAGGATTTTTAGTTGGGTTAGAAATGAAGAGGCAGGCACCTTTTAACACTGCTCTATTTATTTATGGAGTTGATTAAATCAGCTAATATTTCATCCAGAAGGGAAGCTACAGGAGGTAATTTCTCTTATGGAGCCATACATTTCACTAGTACTTCCTCAGACAGTTGGCTTGAGACTGAACCTTTTCTTATAGTAAAGTTGATATTCGCTGTTACAAAAGGGTGAAGTGTCATTCCCAGTTTTAAAAGCTGACTGAATTCTGTACTGCTTGTTACAGCATAAAAAACCCCACCCAGCATCCATTTTGAAGCTCCTGATCCTGCTGCTGAAATGTACTGACAAAGCACAGAATGATAATGACGTTTCCTTTTTTTTTGGACAGTAAATGAGATGAATGAAATGTTCTTATACAACGATTCGCAAAAATGATACTTGCCAGTTGCAAGAAAACTACACACAACGGGGTAGACATTTTAAGCCCATATATGAACATTACCGTCACATCTTCTGGAGCTGTCACTCTCATTGAATTGTTAAAGAGAAAAATCTGTTCTCCTTAGCAAAATAATTGTACATCCCTATGTTATAGACATTTTAAACTGCATTTTCTCTGTGTCTTTATCTTGCCATCTTTTCTACCTGCTCACTAGGGTTGCTGTGGATATACAAAACAATAGCATAGTAAGGTGAAGATGAAAAGCATGCCTTCTTCCATGCTATTGTCTGAGGTAATTCTAAATCTATAATGGGTGAGTCAGTTACTCTGCTTAGCCCAACTGATTTATACTGTCACCTCTGGTTAACCCTAATTTACCTTAAGGTCTTAACTTACCTTAAATCACACATTGCTGAAATCACATATCCCACAAGATTTGGGGCATCTCTCTATACCTACGCTGGCTTGGAACTCACAGCTCATCAGACTTTTGCCACCAGTATCTAGAAAGGTCTTGCCAAGCAGTGTCTGAATTGCTGCAGAGATCTCATTTATTAATTGGTGCCGTCTCTGTGACACCCATGCCATGTGATATAATAATAATGCACCATAATGAGCAGAGGTGGCGCAGCAGTTAGAGTGCAGTACTGCAGGCCACTTTAGCTGACTGTGATCAGCAGGTCAGCGGTTCAAATCTCACCAGGCTCAAGGTTGACTCAGCCTTCCATCCTTCCGAGGTAGGTAAAATGAGGACCCAGATTGTTGGGGGCAATATAAATATACATTGCTTACTGGTGTAAACCGCTTAGCGAGTGCTTGCACTGTGAGGCGGTATATAAATCTCACAAACAAACAAACAAACAAACAAACAAACAAACAAACAAACAAACAATCCTTTCAACAAAAAGAAATTGTGCATTTGGCATGCATCACCAATTAGTTCTGAGTTATTAATCAATCTACAACTAATCATTATTTCCCTGCTCTAAGGATGAGAGAATCTGTTCCTCTGCTTATTCTAGCTCAGGGCTGTCAAACTCCTGGCCCACGGGCCAGATGCATCACGCGCTGGCCATGTCAACTCCTGGTTTAGCGAAGGGGGGAAAAAAATCACGATGCATCACGTGATGCCGCAGTGATGACGTGAGTTTGACACCCCTGTTCTAGCTGATTTAATAGGAGCCATCAGTGCCTAGCCCCAC
The DNA here is from genome assembly GCA_023053685.1 of Diadophis punctatus similis. Lineage (NCBI taxonomy): Eukaryota > Metazoa > Chordata > Lepidosauria > Squamata > Dipsadidae > Diadophis > Diadophis punctatus. The sequence continues at coordinate 121,062,252 of JALIGW010000001.1, read as the reverse complement.
AGGTACTTGGTAGAAGCCTTAATTACATCACCAAGTTATGGTGTTGTTCTGCAAATTATGTCATTTGCAACAGTTAAAACAAAAATCAACAACAGGTGGTACATGGTTCACATCACTTGCACTATGACTTTGGCCATGCCTTTGTTCCCCTTTCCTCCCTGTCCTTCACTTTGGAGTCTTAGTGGACGATCACTTAAACATGTGCCAGCAGCATGTAGGGGAGCAGCCAAAAAAGCTAATACATTCCTTGATTGTATAAACAGAGGCATAGAATCAAAATCATGTGAAGTATTGGTACCACTTTATAAATCCTTAGTAAGACCACACCTGAAATACTGTATCCACTTTTGATCACCACATTACAAAAGATGTTGAGAGTTTGGGAAAAAGTGCAAAGAAGAACAACTAAGAATGATGAGGAGCACCCCTACATGCAGGGGATGTGGCAGCTGAAACCATCACGGACAGACCGCTTAGCCGTGTTCTCAACTGGGTGTTAAAGGGGATGGCCAGAGGCCCGGCCAGGCCCTGAGTTCCAGCACTATGCTTCTTGGAAAAATGAACTGTTCAAGGGATGTGGGCTGTGGGGCAGCAGGGTCATCATTCCACCCATTCTTCACTCCAAGGTGCTGGATTCCCTACATGAGAGGTACCCAGGAATTGTTCGGATGAGGGCTCTAGCCAGGAGCTACTTGTGGTGGCCAGGCCTGGACAAAGACATTGAGAATCAAATAAGAAGTTGCCAGGCCTGCCAAGAAACCCGACCGGAGATGCCACAAGCACCAGTGCACCACTCGGAGACCACGCACGCCCCATTGTCTCGTGTGCACATTGACTGTGTGGGCCCTTTCCAGGGGCAGGTGTTTCTGATAGTAGTGGACAGTTATTCCAAGTGGTTGGAAGTGGCACCAGTCTCATCGATGACAACGACCAGAGTCATCTGAGAGTTGCGCCAGCTGTTCGCCACATATGGTCTGCCAGATGTGATTGTGTCTGACAACAGGGCACAATTCATGGCAGAAGAGTTTCAATCTTTCCTCAACACCAACATGATTTGGCACATAACATCCGCTCCATTCCACCCCGCAGCCAATGGTCAGTCCGAACAAATGGTCGGGACCATAAAGGAGGCGCTCAAGCGTATGACGATTGGGGACTGGAATCACTGCCTGGCGAACTTCCTCCTGTGTCAACACACAACTCCCTGTACAGCAACAGGTTGCAGCCCAGCGGAGCTGAGGTGTGGCTGCTGGCTCACCACGAAGCTCGACTGACTTCACCCAGACAGAGTAGCGGTGGAGACAGCTCAGCCAAACCCACCCATCAGGAACTTACAGCTGGGTGAATTGGTCTGGGCCAGGAACTATGGGAGTGGAACACTTTGGGTGGCAACTAAGATAATGGGGCCCTTGTCATACGAGGTTATTCTGGGGAATGATCGTACAGTCAGACGCCACATTGATCAGAACTCTAAACATAACAGTTATGGCATCGGCAGGCCGGGCCAGTCCCGGGTGAGGATCCCGAGGTGTTCCCACTAGGGAACTGTTTTCCTCTGAGTTTGCCTACACCACCAGTGGCCGCTCTGGAGAAACGGAGGTACCAAGGGCAGTAGAGCCACCGTCACTCACGGGCGACCAAAACGGCCATCAAGACTCTGTACAATACTCCACTTAAACAGAACTCTCGAGTAACATTGCAGGGGTCCACCAGGATCCATGGGCCCCCAGCCTATCTCAAGGACTATGAATATTGAGCAGACTGAGGGTAAGCACTATCCTAGGGAGGAGGGGTGTTACGTATTGAATATATATAGTTGTGTTAAGCCCTGCTAAAGTGAAACTAACCTTTAGATGACCCGAACTGTTAACTGCAACTGTTTTAGAGGGAAACTTAAAACATTCATATTTGGGCAGGGTTTTTCAAGTATTATGATTGGTTAAGGCCCTGTGGGCCCAGAGTATAAATTACAGGGAATTGCCTACAGTTTCTCAGTTCCAGTTTTGAGTCAATAAATGCTGTTGCATCTATACTGGTCTGCTTCTTGCCTACTGAAGCCCACTACACAATAAGAACAATTGATCAGTGGAACAGCTTGCATTCAGAAGTTGTAGGTGCTTCATCACTGAGGTTTTTAAGAAAAGACTGTCTGAAATGATATAAGATCTTCTGCTTGAGCAGGGGGTTGGACTAGAAGACCTCCAAGGTCCCTTCCAGCTGTATTCTGATTGATAATCAGGAGTTTGAGACAGGGTGAGGACAAGAACATTCAATTTTATTACTTTGATAAGGGAATTCAAATTGTTATTTAACATTTTTATTTGATATGCGTTTATCTCTAAACTTAGTACAAGATCTGTTTTTCTCTACAACAATACCCCTGTAAAATAGGTTGAGATGAAAGAGATTGATGGCCCAAAGATACCAGTAGTGGGTTCTAAAACCTGCTGCTACCGGTTTACACGCTCTCTCTCTCTCTCTCTCTCTCTCTCTCTCTCTCTCTCTCTCTCTCGTGCGCGCACGATGCTTCTGCGCATGCACAGAAGCATCCCGGGCAGGTGGGTAGAACCTCCCACCGCTGCTACCGGTTCGTAGAACCAGGCCGAACCGGGAGCAACCCACTGCTGAAAGATACCCAGTGAGCTTCTACAACTGTGAGTTGACTGGAACCAATTCCTCTCTGAACCGGATACTAAAACCGAGGGGGGCTCTGCTTCTTCTGACTTATTAATTATTTTATTAAGTTTTCTTTCCCCCACAAGGCTTGCCATTGAGTATGTATAAACCTTGTTATATATATCTCTCTCAAATAAAAGTTTTCTTTTTTTAAAAAAAAGTAGCTGATTCTTGGAAATTGGAAGATTCTTAAAGCTATTAGGACTCCAAGAAACTGCACCTCCAGTTCAAATATAAAATATAAAAGCGATGTCATCCCTGCCCTTTGAATTACTATCACTTTGTGCTAATTTTTAAAACTGGTGTTTCCAAAAGCCTCTCCTGATTTCTGACCAAGTAGGAAACTTGAATTGTTTCATGCTTTTCCACCTTTGGCTTAAGACGCAATCTACTATGAAATGATTGTTTCTCTTCCTTCACACAGAAGAATGGGTTAGGACTCTTTTGAAGTGCACTACAAAATGACAGGAGAACTGAACGGGTGGCAATAGATAAATCTCAACTTTAATATCTTCATCTCAAGACTTCACTAATAGCCCCAAAGATATATATATATATGTATATTTTCATGGCTGCACTTCAGATAAAAGGGGAGTCCATAAATTCATTAGCAAGTAATGGAACAACTTCACTTTATCTTTGTCTATTCACAGGCCTAAGGTTTTCATTCTGTGCCAGGAATCATACATCACAGTCAACATGTTTGTCTCCAGAGCCAACTGAGAAAAAGTGCGGAAAAAACTACTATTAACAAGAGAGTAATTACATTCAGATAAATTAATTATTAGTCACTCCGGACTGATGGGAAAAGCCCACACAAGTTCTATCAACTGAGTTCCCACTATTAAAAAAGAAATAATCAGATATGAAATCATAAAATAATTTGAGATTTGTCCTTTCTGGTCTACCGGTCTTGGCTCCACATATTTGTTAATATGACATTGCTTATTTGTTTTAACTTTACATGTAAAGTTAGTTCCCCCCCCAGAAAAATTAGAGCAATCTTATGAATAATAGGAGTCAAATATCATTTGATAGCAAATAGCACTAGGTTAAGCAGAGGAAGCTGCAAGGGATTCTAAAATATAATTCCACCAGAAGCACAGGATATGGATCAGTGAACAGGTGATGGAAGGTGTTTAGGAGGAATTTAGATAACCACAGAATGCAGATAAACTTTCAAAGATGAGTGCACCAGCATGCCTACCATCCCTGTCCTAATGTTCTCTCTTATCAGTACCAATCTTATGTACATCAACAATGTTACATCTATGTATATTACTAACACGTACTTGGCTAAATAAATAAATAAATAAATAAATAAATAAATAAATAAATAAATAAATAAATAAATAAATAAATAAATAAATAAATAAATAAATAAATAAATAAATAAATAAATAAATAAATAAAATGTATTGGGGGGGGGGGGAGGAACAGCCAACAGATTGATGAATACACTCTTGAACATTTAGCCCAAAATGCCTTATTTCAATATGACACATAAATTGACACTTAAACTTATTTGCCAGAAACAGTGGATCTACAAAATGTTAATAATTAGTACACAGAGGGTAGAAGTTCTGATCCCTAACATTTCTGCTTGGCCATTTTTAGTGCAGTGGTCATCCTGTGTCCAGAATGAGATGCTGAATGCAAGTTTTATTTTACTAGTGACCAGTAATTAAAAATCTCTATTTGCGAATCCAGAATTAATCCGAGAAAAGGTGAAACAATCAGATGACCGAATAACCATATTAATTGGTGGTTAACTATAGATATGTAGGTAGATATTAGACTTTATCATTACAAAATTACTAGTCCATGTAACAAATTGTAAACAAATACATAAAATGCTTTGGTGTTATAAAAATATATAAAGAGATAATAGCAATAATATTCATATATTAAGTTCCATAAAATTACAGGTAATTTATACCTTTGCTGATAAAATTTCACCATTTACTCCAGCATCGACAAACTGCATGATTCCAAACTTCCAAAGCTATTAGCAATGTAAAATCTGCATTGTTGTGAACAGCGAAATGATGTGTTAGAGCAAACAGTGTATTCAGACTGTCAGTTAACAGATGTAAATGTTATATTAATTGCCTTGGGAAACCCACAGTGGATGCTTGGGTTGTTGTGTTATTTTAATGTCTCCACTTTGAAAGGACAAAACCCCAAATGAAATAGCAAAGACTGTTAATCAGAGGTCTTAAGGGGAGTGGTAGTTACTCCTCTCTCACTGAGTGCTACTGAGCTACTCACCCAGAGTTCTTCACATAACCCAAAGGCCAACATATGGTGGGATTCCTTGTTTGTATTTAACTGAGTTGTACTTTGTGGAGTAATGCACATGTTTTGATCCTATGAGAATAATTTTCTTGCAGATTTGGAATGGGAAATTTTATTTGCTGACATTCAGGATCCTTTCAGTAAACACTTTTTAAAAGAGACAGTTACATTTTCACTTTAGGAAAATTTTGCCTTATTTTGTGACCAATCATAGTTTTAATGGTAAAGAAAAAGTACTTTACTGTACAACCAACCCTCACATTTATGACCTTTGTAGGTCTATAAAGCAAAGGAGACTGAAGTAAAATGCTAAGCATCATGGCAGTTTTACTTAGTGACCACTTTCCTTAATGACTAAATTCCTGGCCTCAGTTGTGGTCACAAAATCATGACTACCTACAATAGTTTCCTGAACATCATAGGTGACAGCTATCCAGATCTCTGGAGAGGTATTATTCTAGAGGACAGGCATCATGACAGGGAAGGCATGGCTCCTGGGTTCTGGCAGACGATTCCGCTTGATCAAAATGTGACTTGGTCTGATCTCATCAGATGGGCAGAAACTGGAACCTGGCAGTCTCTCAAATAACCAGACCCTATTCCATGAGGAGTGGAGTGTTATAAGTGTTAAACGACTACCTTTAACTGCACCATGGATTGGATTGATTTCTTGAGATTTCCTGTTCTTGTTCTTATGTTTATTTTACAAAAATGAATAAAACCAAGCAAACAAACAAACAAAAAACAACTACAATTTTCATCAGGAGATACTACCTGTAGGAGTCCCCAAAGGGGTTGGAGAGCGTATGTGGCCATGAAGTAGGCGCTGTCCATTGCTGTGCAAGACCCTGGATATCATCATTGATGGCACCATGGTACCAATAAGTTTTTTTGGTGCTGTTCCTTTAGCTGTCAATATCACCCACCTTAGCTCTAAGTCAGCGGTCCCCAACCTTTGCAGCTTGGTGGCCTGACTGGGGTAAGTGAGAAGGGATCCGAGTCCGACTAGTTGAGCTGAGCGCACATGCGTGTACGTGCCAGCCCGCCACTCACACGAGTCAAGATGCTTGCATGCACATGCGCGCCAGCCTGCTTCTCACGCCGCCTGGTAGTGGGGCTGCAGCCCGGGGGTTGAGGACCCCTGCTCTAAATAATGAGATACAGTAAACCTACTTGCACATGTGGCATTTACTTTTAGGGCAATATGCTTTCTGATGACAAATTAAAAGGAAAATACATTAAAATGTTCATAGTATCTGCAAATCTTCATTTGGAATATTAGATTTAGTTCTTCATGTTACAGACAGATAAAAACAAAGCTAAAAGGCATGATAGGAATAAAAACTCTAGAAGGCAAGTTGTAAAAAAAAAAGTCTAAAGCAACTACAAATGTTGCCGCATAAAAATGCTTTTGAATTATATTAAAGCCTGTTGGAATACATTCAAATCACTTCTCTATACATATTCATTCTCTCTCTTTTTCTACACTCAACACACACATACAAGATATTGATCTCTCTCAAAGGATTTCATTGGGAGGGAGGAAAAGCTTACCAGTTAAAAGAAGAACATTTTAATTTAAAACTATTGCTAGAAAGTTAGATCACAATTGAGTACCACTCAGCTTTTTGACTTTCTCAAATCACTGACACAAGGAGAGATCATTTCTTTTTCTTTTAAAATGTACAATCTCAACGTTCAATCCCTGGAGCCAAAAATTTGACAAGACCCCACAGTTGTTAAAGATAATAAATCCAACAAGGTAGATTCTGTATGTATAACAGGACAGATTTTACTCTGTTTTTTGCACTTAGAATGTTAAATGGTTTTCTTTTATTTCACCTAGCTCGGGTATCTTAAAAATAAGGAAAGGACTCCAGGGATGCTGAAAGTTTTATTAGATGTAATTATAGTATCTTACTTTGAAAGATTTAAATGCATATCTTAATGGCATAGGCAGTTATCATGACTAAATGTGATTGAGATAAAACATGCATTAACATTAAATATCTAGAACTTTGGAAATATTGGACCATATTTGCAGCTGCTCTCTCTCTCTCTCTCTCTCTCTCTCTCTCTCTCTCTCTCTCTCTCTCTCTCTCTCTCTCTCTCTCTCTCTCTCTCTCTCTCTCTTGTGTGTGTGTGTGTGTGTGTGTGTATCTATGTATTTCAGAGGATGCAACTTACTGTTCTTACAGTATATCACTGGCCAACGAAGTTGTTTAAATGCTGTACCCATTCATTGGTTAATAAGCCCCACTGAAACCAACGGGACCTCAAAATTCTTAACCTGGTCATGCCCTATAATGGTCATAATTGTCTCTCAAAAATAGGATTTCTTAAAAAAACAAAATTGATCATGCAACTATGTCTAAATAAAAATGCTTCCTCTGTTTTTTTTAAAAACACATTTGAATATGTTGCTGAATATGTCATCCTATGTATGCTTAGTGATTGGATGGGAAGACATTTCCTTCTGAACATTTCAATCTAGTTTTAACCAATTTTGAAGATAAGTCCTGCCTTCTTCTCCCATTACTTTACAATGCCAATTTTCTATACTCCTCCCAAGGAGTTTTTTGTTTCAATCCTTGGGTTGACTGGTGGCCTTCTAACATCTACCTCAGCTTGGCTGAGCTACTATCTCCCAAAGTTTGGTTTGGTTTCCCTTCCTGAGATTAGCCGGACCCAGGGCGGTCGGAGGTTTCCCCTTCACTCATTTCCCAATGCTCCAGAGGGCTGGTGCAGAGAAGGGAAAATCTGGTTGATAATGGAGAATGGCAACCAGGTGACTAAATTTCCCATTCAATGGTCACCCCCATGATGCTGGTTACCTCAGAAGTGGGGCTGGTCCAACTCTGAAAGTTCATTTCCCTTATTCCTTCACGTACTGCTATGTTGCCCACATTCTGCTGTTTACCGGTGGGCTTTTGGATGAATTCAAAGTATGTATAAGTTGTTATGGCATAGGGCTTAGCTATCCAAAGGACTGTCATTGTTTCTGCCTGTCTGGAAAACTTGACACACGGTAGGCACACCCCAGCTCCCATCTTTAAAAGTGTTAATACAGTGGGGCCTGGTGGCCTGGCTTTTTGACACAAGGCCTGCCCTCTGGAGGGCTATCTCCCTAGAAATTTGAGCTGGCCTGACTCTGATGCCCATTAAGCAAGACTATGACCTGACTCTTCACTAGATAGTGGATGAGGAATTATGTTCCTTGATGGGAATTTTATTAATATCATGAATGGATTAATCTCTGGGTCATTGACTTCACTTTTTTATTGTACTGGATATGTTTATTTAAAACTTGTACACTGCCCAGAATTGTTATGAGTTGGGTGGCCTGTAAATTTGGTTTATAAACAAACAAATAAGCTGCAGCAAAGTTACTAGAACAGTGGCAATGAGATTTTTTTCAGCTGTGCAAACATATTTTGACTGATATTAAGAATGTAGCTTTAAGATCGCCCTGCTCTGTCAACTCTTATTACTTTAGCAAGAGTGTTGGGGGTCGAGAGGACGAAAGAAATCTATCCCCACCGTGAAGTACAACCAGCAATTTTGAGTATCTCAGATTTGATAGAATGTAATGATAAGTGGGGCTAGGACAACCAATATATTTTTAATTTAATTATTTCAGAGTTTATGATGCAGCTGTTGAATGGTCTATCATATTAATTAGTTTATTATCTGTCATATTATTTAAGGTGTGTTACTGTATTTTATCTATTTTTATTTTTTATTTATTTATTTATTGAATTTCATACATCTACTGTATAAATCTACTGTATTTCATACATTATTTCAGGGTTCCCCAACCCCTGGTCCACAGCCCAGTACCAGTCCATGGCCTGTTGGGAACTGGGCCACGCAAGCGACAGGTGAGCGCATGAGTGCACGTAGCTCCATTTATGCAAGCAGTGAGTGCACCATCCCTTCCTCCCCCATTACTGCCACCGAAAATATCACTATTTTCCTAGAATTTCTTGAGAAAAAAGGAAAAAGATGCCTGTTCAGTCTTCAAAAGATCTCATCCAATAGTTTCATGTAGATGTTAAATTATATGTATAAGGCACATCCATTATTTTGGAATCATTCAGCAAACAGGCTTAATCTTTGTATCTCTTCCCCATTGAAGAATGTCTACTAGGATGATTAAATCTATTCTGACATCAAAATTAGGCCGTAAAACTCTATTCTTCCATCTCCCCATCTTTGGGTGCCACTTGTACCTCCTTACTGCAGGAATCCTTTGTGGAAGGGAACAACTGAGAATAATTGCTGTTCATTTGAAAGGAAGGAAATTCTTTTCCAGGAAGGGAAGGAAACGCATATAGAGGCTCAGAATTGGAAGTACATGAGAATGAAGTACCACAATTAAAACAGGGACTATGAAAAGGAATTACAATTTATTCTTGACAGAGCACAATAAGAGAGCAACTGTTTTAGTAGCTTCTTTCTAATAAGTGGTATCTATTTTTTTTGTGCTGAACTGTGTGTCTGAACCTGAGTTCGGCCTAGGAAAAGATGCACTGTGTGATGACTGTTTAATTTACCATCTGAAAAAGACAAATCCTGGAAATTGTGAGCATCTCACCAATTCTAGCCAAAGAACTGCATTCAGACATGAAGATAATTTCTGTAACTCCAGAGGTTTCTCTGTCAGTCATGATGATGTAAGAGGAAGAATTGTGCCTGCTCCTTACCATTCTGTGTCAGGAAGGAGAGATAGTTTCTGGCATTTCCAGACACTTACTTGAGAATGTTTATGAACTACCTCAGTCGGACTGTCCCTGGATGAAGGACATGAGCAAAAGAGAGAGGAAACAAATTCTGAGCAACTGAATAAATTGCCAACATCCTAACCAGTAGTGGGTTGTAAATCCCATTGTTACTGATTCGCACTTGTGCTCGCACACGTGATGCTTCTGCGCATGCGCAGAAGCATCCCAGGTGGGTGGGCGGAGTCTCCCGCCGCCGCTGCTACCAGTTCACTGAACCGAGCTGAACCGGGAGCAACCCACCGCTGATCCTAACAACATATATCTCTAATCATCCAAGAACTAAAATAACAAAATTGTTTTAAGTATTTTATCTTAAGAAGGTAACTGCATTTTCTGTGGGGCATGTTCCATAGTGGAGGAACTACTACTGAAAAGTTATGTTTCATCAGAACCACTTGATTTTCCATACCTTGCACATTAGAGAAAAGAGGACAAAATGGAGAACTGGAAAAGTGTACTGTAGACGTAAATTTGGAAGTGAGAGCTGCTCAAGGCAAAAATCTGTTATGCCGATCAATAACATATGCCCAGCATTAAGACTGAGAAGCTAAAGTCCAAATCAGCAGAAAAGCTTGAGAAACAAACACTAATATTATACAGGGGGTATAAACAGGGATTTACACTTTCATTATTGACAGAGGGCAACCAACTATTTAAGTGACTTCTTTCTAGTATGCAGTGAAGATTCTGAGCTACCTGAGCTGGGTGATTTATCTTGCCTTAAGACAAGTTCAGAAGTAGAGCTTTAGTTAACCCGTGTTGACCTGAATGTCCAGGAGTGTCAGCCAAGGTCTTACCAGTAAGACTGAGATTGTCTATCATTTGCATAGACACATCAAAATGTCCACTGGATCTATTTTAAAAGTCATCTTTTTTAAAAAAAGTGTTCTGGAGGAGAAAGCAGAAAAAGAAAAAAGAAAAAAAAAGAAGGGTAATTTTAGACTGTTGCCATTAAACTGAGTGCTTTGAAGGAACTCTTCCCACTTCTTCCCTCTCGTTATTTTTTATATTCCTTTGTGTGTGCTTTTTTTATGCAGAAGGATTAATATATGAATCATTATTCTTATTTTGGCTTATGAGATGCAACATGGTGCTTTTATCTCTCTCCCAAGAGTGCACATTGGCACCATAGCAGAGGACATGGAGGAAATGGTTTTCAAAGGAGCAGATGTATGAACTTCAAGAGCATCCGCACTGGTTGTTTGTGTGGAAGGGATTTCTACTAGCTATTTTCCAGCAAACCAAGCCATTCCTGCACGTTCCTGCCACTTTGAATCAGAACTGCAGGATGACATGTTATTTTAAAGGGATACCATACCATTTTCATTAAGGATTTCTCAGCCTTCCTACAGTATCAAAAAAAGGAGCTACTTTGCCTCAGAGAATCAGATGGCACCACTGAAGATTGTATATTGGTGTCAAATCAGAGAAGGAAATAAGGAATCGGGAGAAATTTAAAGAAGGACAAGCAGGCAAGCAGAACCCAATGAAAAGCATGAATGAAACAGAGGCCCCAAATAGAATATAGACGTTGCATCATATTTACTCTGTAAGCAAATATAAATAGGTGGATTAATCACTCTGGCATCATGGTTACAAAGGGAACATTTATGTGCTACACAGGGTTTAACTCCGTTGCATGCGAGCTATTTGGAAAAGAACATGATCTTAAAATCTTCCATTCTTTTTATATTCTACTTCTCCATGAAGGTAACAAGCAGAGTAGATGGTGAATAGAGATCTAAATAAAATATAATAATGCAACAACAAGAAAACAATATGTCAATAAATATAATAAATAAGCAGCTTTTGTATATTTTTTCTTATTAATTGATTTTCTTCCTATGATTTCTATCAGTGGTAGGTTGTTGCCAGTTCGGACCGGTTCTATAGAACCGGTAGCAGAAATTTCCCGCCGCTCGCTGAACCTGCAGCGATGACCAGCGGTCCACACTCCCGAACCAGTCCTCCAGTCGCTGCGGATTGCCAAAAAACCCTCTGTGCATGCGCAAAGGCTTCTGTGCATGCGCAAAGACTTCTGTGCATGCACAGATGGTAATTTCCAGGAAGGGATGCACGTCTGTCGCGATGCGAACCGGCAGAGAAGGTAAGTAGAACCCACCCCTGATTTCTATTAATGTATCTTTCTGTTTGTTTGTTTGTTTGTTTGTTTGTTTGTTTTATCATTTTATCCATTTAAGCATTTTTGCAATATGCCAGAGAAGCCTGATTCCTAGTTTAATCAATCAATCAATCAATCAATCAATCAATCAATCAATCAATCAATCAATCAATCAATCAATCAAATGCAATGTGAAAAAATAAACAATGAATAGAATAGAATAGAATAGAATAGAATAGAATAGAATAGAATAGAATTCTTTATTGGCCAAGTGTGATTGGACATACAAGGAATTTGTCTTTGGTGCATATGCTCTCAGTGTACATAAAAGAAAAGATACATTTGTCAAGAATCATGAGGTACAACACTTAATGATTGTCATAGGGCAGTGATGGCGAACCTTTTTTGGTTCGCGTGCCAAAAAGGGGGGGGATGCGTGGGATCATGTGTGTGCGTGCCCACACCCATAATTCCATACACCCCCGCGCATGCACGTATGACCCCCCCACTCCCAGCATGCAATGGCACGCCCATTTTTTGCTCTCTCCAGGCTTCTAGGAGCCTGGGGAGGGCAAAAACGGCCTTCCCCACCCGCTCTGGAGGCTGGAAACAGCCTGTTTCCTGACTCCCAGTGGGCTCAGAAGGCCCGAAAATCAGCCGGCTGGTGCGCACATGTGCGCCGGACCTGATCCCACGTGCCCACTGATATGGCTCCGCGTGCCACTTGTGGCACCTGTGCCATAGGTTCGCCATCACGGTCATAGGGTAAAAATAAGCAATCAGGAACAATCAATATTAATATAAATCATAAGGATACAAGCAACAAGTTACAGTCATACAGTCATAAGTGGGAGGAGATGGGTGATAGGAACAATGAGAAGACTAATAGTAATAGTAATGCACCCTTAGTGAATAGTTTGACAGTGGTGAAGGAATTATTTGTTTAGCAGAGTGATGGGGTTCGGGAAATAACTGTTCTTGTGTCTAGTTGTATTATTAAAATAATGCCCCATAGTGTACTTCTATTTAAAGAAACACTGTAGGCTATATACAATGATAAAAATGCAATAAAATATATTACAAGTCATTAGTGTAAGAATATATCCTTGCTTACCCCAATGTAGAATATGTTGGTTTTGATTCTTCAAATTCAGAAATGTTGATTTTGATTCTTCAAATATTAGTGAAAAGCACTGAAGTCCATCTCATCTAAATAAGGGCTTTATTGAGAATGTTGTTAATAAACAGCTAAGCAGGTTATAAAGTAAGTATATTTAGCTTATTTATTCATTTCAGTGATGTCCCAACGTTGTATTTGTCTAAAGCCATTCGGTCATAATGAGAGAAAGCAATGACAACACTGTTTAACTGGATCTTTAACAGCAGGCAAGAAGGCAGATTTTTTTTAAAAAAGTGTTCCTTTGTATTTGCCTCCATCAATTTCTACGTTGTTTTAGAGTTGTTTTGCTTGTTTATTTCAAACAGAAAGGAGATTTATAAATCAAATAAATATACTACAGAATTAAATACGAAGAATGGCTAGGAATTTACTGGTTGTTCCTTCAATAGAACTATTTGGAAAAGAACATGATCTAAAACTTGATCTTCAAAAAAAAGAAAGAAAGAAAGGAAGAAAGAAAGAAAGAAAGAAAGAAAGAAAGAAAGAAAGAAAGAAAGAAAGAAAGAAAGAAAGAAGAAAGAAAGAAAGAGGAATCTCCTGGCTGGCTATTTGAGAACAGAATGCTGTTCCAATACAATACTTTGAGCTCCCTAGAAATTATGCTGATAGAAGGCAGATTGCCAAGAACTGGAAATGTTGATTTCTACCATTCAAGTCTTTTCTATATAGAGAGAGATTTAATACATCCCCACCTCAGCCTACTTGTGACTCCTGCGACCTGCTCATTGCATTTGCTATTTTTTAAAATTAAAAAGGGCAATGTCTAGTTGTCAGAAGATTGCCTGTCTTGCTCTAGAAGACAGAAGTATAACTTTTAAAGTCTCCTTAAATTTTCAGTTAAGATTGTGTATTTTAATTTTCTTTTATGGTCTCCCGGAGGACCATAAAATTCTTTGAATTGGAGCAGGTTATAAGCTCTGTAAAATAAGTGTGTCAATCAAGAGGGCATTTGAAATGGCTGTCTCAATGGAAACTGATGCTATTGAGCATGGTAGAGAATTTAGGTTTTCCTTCTCTTTGTCCAGCATCTAGGTGCTCTCAGTTTTAAATGTAATTAATTAAACACAGCTTACACTGTATGATTACTCCCATGTATTTAATAATATTCTGTTTCTGTCCCGTAAAGTAAAAGTGATACTTTTAAAAGGCTCTGGAGACAGCATAAAAAACATTTTGAGAAGAAAATTGTGCATTCTTAACTATAAGAAATATTTTTAAAAGTTTTTGTTAAAGCCTAATTCTAGAAAATAAAGCATGTTAACATTTGAAAGAGATACTGGTTGAAATCTGATAAATTTAAATTATTCTCCCAGGAAGGAATATGTTTACATCATTTGCCAGCTGTACAAATAATCTGAGAAAAGCTTTTTTTCTTCTATGAAGACATTTGCTGAGTTTATCCATTTTAGCAATCTCTAAAGGTTTCCTCAGTTAGGACTGTACCATTTCCTAACAAATGATACAGTCGTCTTTTTCCAGTTTCTAGAACAGATAATCTTAAACTGTTGCTAACAAATTCATGGCTATCAGTCCAATGTGTTTCTCAATCTTGGCAACTTTAAGATGTGTGGATTTCAACTTTCAAAATTTCCCAGCCAACATGAATTCTGAGAATTGAAGTTTACACGTCTTAAAGTTGCCAAGATTGAAAACACTGCTCTAGAGCTTTATTTCAAGTCTGCTAAAATCCCTCCATCATCATAGGGATTTTAAGTCAGATTCTTCTGTATTATCCTAGATATTACCGCAGGATCTAGCTGACAAATAGAGATTTGAATAAGGTTAGACATATTTGAACTTTCCAGATAAAAGAGACTCGGAGAGTGATTTTTATCTTATGTGCATTGTACAATGCAGAAAGTATTTATATAATTGTTTTTGCATTTTTCTCTTTTTTGAGAGCTCAACAAAGCTTATGTCCAATTTGGAATATTACAGTAACTAATAGTATAGTATATCAAAATAAAATATTACATGTAGTCAATTCTGGCGGAAAAGTGAGATATTAAAATAGCATTTGAGGATATGGAGACAATCCACAGAAACTTTCTCACCAAAATGCTGAATAGAATTTGGGAAGCAAATTCAGGTTCACGCTACAGAATGGTGGCTTTGAAGTTAGATATGCATGTAACTCATCTTCACTTCCTTCTAGCTGTCATATGAAGATGCCCCATGAAATATTTACAAGTGGGATGTCAACATTACATTGTTGTTGTCTCAGCTCTATGGCAGAAACACTTAGCTGTCTACTCAAGTTTACCTGTTCATTTTAATGTGTTTTTTAATGTGTTTTTCTTCTTCTACCAACACAAGTCCTACTGTGGAGATGAACTGCAAGGCTTCATCAGCGTGGTGACAGATGAAGCAGTTTTGGTCACTTCGAACTGCTACAAGTGGACCGACTTTCCTACACTCACTGGAAACTACATTCCATGGACATTTTGTATTGTGTTACAGAGGCTGCCACAGTAATGCCTGACTGGTGCTTTGGAAAATCAAGGGTCCGTATATGTAATAATTTAGCACTCCCTTGTAAAAGCACTAGGCTGTTTAAAAAACAGGTCTAGAACTCTCTAGAGAAAGGTCTATTTTGCAATTGAAAGTTTATTTAAACTGGAAAGAGAGCTGGTTTCTGTCAGCTGTGTGTTGCTGGTTCTGTCCCAGTTGAACGCATTCCCAGTTTTCTACTGCTTCTGCTGACAGGACTTTCTTATGGTCATATTTTATTCTTTTATTCCTTTGGTGGTATGCCAGTTTGCATACCTCATGAGCTACCTTTGGATGCTGCTGGCCACAAGGTCAAAATGCCTTGATCAGTCAACACCAGCACTTGCTCCAATCCACAGAAGATGACTAATTAATTAATTAATTACCAGGTCAAGTACATGTACAAAGGAGAAAGGCCATACTTCTCCCAGATTTTCTCCTATATACTTGCAACCTGCCTGTCAGTTAAGTTTTCTCTAAACACAGGTCTAAGAATCAGCCAATAAGATTTTCAACTTAATTTAGTTTATTATTATTATGGGTATTCATGATGTTTATTGTTAGCTTTTTAAAATTATATTTTAATTTTAGAGATAGATGGTAGATGACAGCTAACAGCTGACAGATAGTTAGAAAGATATAGATGATAGCTATCTATCTATCTATCTATCTATCTATCTATCTATCTATCTATCTATCTAGCTATCTAGCTATCTATCTATCTAGCTAGCTAGCTAGCTAGCTAGCTAGCTAGCTAGCTAGATAGATAGATAGATAGATAGATAGATAGATAGATAGATAGATAGAGACTGACTGACTGACTGACTGACTGACTGACTGACTGACTGACTGACTGACTGACTGACAGTTTCTTTGACTGTTGTACCTCAACAAGAGTCAACTATGAATAGGATGGTAGGCTATAAAAACAAACAAACAAATGGGCAAACACATGTATCATTTAAGGAAAACATGTTCCTTATAATTCTAAACAATTGATGGAAGGAATAATTTTATTTTTTTTCCTTTAAGGGATGAAAGAATTTATATATATATAATTCTACTTGAAATCTGCCTTTAAATAAGCTTTCCTCATGTTCATTTCATTTTGAGCTAAAGATAACATTGCTTTTATCAAACACTAATAATAACACTAATCTCTAAAGTATTTTTACTAGCTTTCAATCTCATTTTTAAAGCAAATAAACAATATGCATTTTTAAGATTGTTTCAACTCTTCTTCTGGGTTTTTAAAAAAGAATTCTAAAATCCAAATCCAGAAGAGACTCACGGTCTTGAAATCCTATTTTAGCACTTTAAATTCCTTGGAATGTCTCAGTGAGAGTGATGATGGCAAGCTAAGAAGAGCACTTGGCATTGTCACCACTTGGGATTGGTGTTAAAACACAATCCTTTGTCTACCTCTCTCAAGTTTCCTCTCTCCATTATGTATTCCTCTTTCCGCTACAGACAGTGATTAATGTAATGCATGTATATAGCATGTGTATATATGTGTTATGCATGTGTATGTGTAGCTATATACTATATTTTGAGAACAGGCAACAGAATTTCATTTTTAATGTGGACCAGAATGCTCATAGTAAAAAATGACAATAAAGTTTATCTTATCTTATCCTATCTCGAATCAACTACTCAACCATAGGCAGTCTAATAAACACAACTTGCTGGCAATTTTCATGTCGCTGAAAACATGTTATGTGAAGATGTCAGAATACATAGGATCTCAAAATGTTTAATCTTTATTCTGTGATGTAGCAATTGTTCATTCAACAGCATTTGCATGTTGAACACTCACTCAACATTCAACGAACATTCTATCTAACAACAGAAACAAAGTTAATGTTAGATCCTTTCACATTTATAATGGATGCCATCGGATCCCATTTGTCTTAGTTGGGACTTCCAGAGATCGTCATTCTTAAAAGTAGTACAGCTCAATTCCTGTGAAGTATAACAGATTGCAAATTTCTTTTGTAATTTATTTCAGAGGCAGAATGCACTTGTGTGATTTCTGATAATTTACTAAGTATGCCAAAAATCCAGATTTATGACATACATCTACAGAAAAAAAATGTTCTATAGCCTTTATTTACATTCCTTAAAATATTTGTATTCCTGTGTAGCCTATAAGGTGGCACACAGATAAGGCTATTCTCCATCCTAGCAAAATGCTAAACAACTCTGGTTTTCAGTTAAGTTTCTTTAAGAACCAAGTCAAGGGATATCAGAAGTTAGTCAGTTGCTTTTCAAAATACAATGATGCATAGCTTTTGTTAAGGGACTTATATATCAAACATAACTTACCAAGAGCATACAGCAGCTTATATATTAAATCAATATTTTTTTTGCTTTCAAAATGAAAGAGGGAGGGCAACATTCCAAGATGCTGAACACAAATAAATATTATGATCTTTAATAAAATAAAAGAGATGTCGGTTCTTCTGACAGTCCAAAAACACAGAGAAACAATCATAGCCATAAATACTGTTCCAGTGGAGGGTTTCAAATTTTTTTACTACTGGTTCTGTGGGCGTGGCTTGGTGGGCATGGTGTGGCTTGGTGGGCCTGGCTTGGTGGGCGTGGCAGGGGAAGGATACTGTAAAATCTCCATTCCCTCCCCACTCCAGGGGAAGGTTACTGCAAAATCCCTATTTCCCCCCGATCAGCTGGGACTCGGGAGGCAGAGAATAGATGTCAGAGGTGGTAAAAACCAGTTCTCCAAACTACTCAAAATTTCTGCTACCGGTTCTCCAGAACTGGTCAGAACCTGCTGAAACCCACCTCTGTACTGTTCCCTACATTTAAGTCAGATTTAATTAACAAGCAATTGAGCACATACTTATTGACCATTAAAGCTGATAACAGAAAAGGCAAATGTTGATGATAACAAAATTCCACTCTGTAAATTAGTTTGAGTGGTTCGGTTTGGGTCTCTTAGTCCTCTCATTGCAAAGATTAGATTCACCAAGCATCTTGTATTTATAATTGTTTCACACATTTGAAGATATAAGAATACAAGCAATAGCTTGCATTCAAATTATTAAATATTATAACACTGAATAAATGGAAAGTAATTCGATGTATAGAGGATTATCATTCAAATAGACTTTTAATAGATGTTGCTCTTCTCCCTATTAGCTTCTGTAGAATGTAACCATTTTGGGGGGTGTTTTTCTTTAGAATTTTGCCATTCAGCATTTAGCATTGTTGTATTTGCTTCATTAAATGTAGAATACCCATGCTCACGGGACAACACTTGGACTGTTTTAAACGTTTGCTATAACATTTAAAACAGACCAAGTGTTGTCCTGTTAGTATGGGTATTCTTCATCGAATGAAGTGAACAATAGTGCAATGCTGAAACATTCTGTATTTTTTAAAATCATTGTCATAATTCATTATTGATGCAATTCTCATGCATAAATGAGGGTTCTTGTACAGCTCACCTGTCTGGAACCCGCACTGCATATCAGACATTAATACAATCGAGAGAGTCCAGAAATATTTCACAAGAAGAGTCCTCCACTCCTCTGCTCGCAATAAAATACCTCATTCCACCAGACTTGAAATATTGGGATTAGACAATCTACAACTACGTCGCCTCTGATCTGATCTAAATGTAGTTCATAAAATCATATACCAAAATGTCCTTCCTGTCAATGATTACTTCAGCTTCAACCGCAACAATACACGAGCACGTAATAGATTCAAACTTAATGTAAACCGCTCCAAACTTGACTGCAAAAAATACGACTTCAGCAACAGAGTGGTCAATGCCTGGAATGCACTACCTGACTCTGTGGTTTCTTCCCCAAACCCCAAAAACTTTAACCTTAGACTGTCTACAGTCGACCTCTCCCCGTTTCTAAGAGGTCTGTAAGGGGCGTGCATAAGCACACCACTGTGCCTACCATCCCTGTCCTACTGTCCTATTGTCCTCTTTTATCAGTACTTATTGCATAGTTACATAACGATTGAGAGAGATATTCTATTCCACCTTTCATTGTACAGCCATCTCTCCAGAAACATACAACAGTTCAATTACAAGAGAGGATTTCAGAAATGACTTCTTTCCATGGGGCTTTTCCTAGTAGGGAAAACTGCTGAGGAATGTTGGAATGGTGTGAAATTTGTAGCAAATTAAAAACAAATTAGGTCACTTTAATCCCTTGCCTACCGATGTAAGTTCCAAAATAAATTCTAAATACTTTGTATTTTGGGGATATCTTCAAAATCTATCATATCTGTTCCAGCACTGAACCATATCTTGAATGTTACAAACTCTTGGAAGATTAAATTTAAAAAAAATCAAAACCCATCAACTATCCATGTTACATACCCATAAAATGAGAGGGGGCTGGATTGAACCATCTTGGATCCCCTAAACCCTTGCTATATAATGTCCCTCCCCCAGCAACTACACATATTTAGTCCAGAGCAGTCTTTCTCATCTTTGGCAACTTTGAAGATGTATGGGCTCCAGTTCCCAGAATTTCCTAGCCAGCGGACTGGCTGGGCAATTCTGGGAGTTGAAGAACTCTCACCTTAAAAGTTGCCAAGGTGGACAAAAACTGGTCCAGAGAACAAATGGGACATTCCAGAGTTCTCAGGATTCTAAATGGCAGAATATATACTGTACAGCAGCATGGGTTGCTCCCGGTTTGGACCGGTTCCGCCCGAACCGGTAGTGACCTGCTGGTGACATCATGATGATGTCATGGAACCGGTTCGGTCGGTGCCAGTCCGTGGGTGCCACCATCTTTTTTTTTAATTTTTTTGGAATTTTTTTTAAATAAAAAAAATTATTTTTTTTATTTTTGGGGGGCCTTTTTGGGGGGAAATTTTTTTCTGGACTTTTTTTCTTCTCCACATGTGCAGAAGCTGAGTTTCTGGCACTGTGCATACGGTTGCCATCTTGTTTTGGGGGTGGGATTTTTTGGGATTTTTTGGGATTTTTTGCTACTGCGCATGTGCACTCGTGCGCACATAAGGTGCGCTCGCACGCCCATAAAGTGCACCCATGCAGTGCGGGAGGAAGCAAACAGGCAGCGAGGTAAGTTAGAACCCACCCCTGCAGTGGTGGGAGGCTCCGCCCACCAGCCCAGGAAGCTTCTGCACATGCGCATAAGCACCGTGTGCGTGCAAGAGTGCGTCCACTAACCGGTAGCAAAGGGTTTTAGAACCCACTACTGCTGTACAGCCCTACTTCTCTGAAAAGAAAAAAAATCTAAGAATTATAAGATAGTTTTACCAACAGAATATTGGAAATCGAAGCTAATTATACGTCTGGAGGAGAAAAGGGCATGTTCCCAGAATTCACGAAACCATATATTTATGAAGTTCTGACTATTGCCTCAGCATATTTATTGAGAAGAGAGTTCCAGCGAAAGCCATAATTTATCTTGAAGAAATTTGCTTTAAGGGAAGATGTTGATCTTCATAGAATTAAGTTCTCAAACCTAATAATTTAATGACAGTTGGACAATTACCTTATTATATACTAAATAAACTGAGGTCAAATAAGATGTCTGACTCATATATTTAACATCTGCTGTTGCTGGATAAACCTGAAAGATGAAGAAATTATGGCAATTATTTTGCCACACTTAACAGCAAGATTTCAGTTGTGAACATTTAAAGTTTTCTTTTTTCTTTTTGCTCAAATGAGATTAACGTTATAGCCCATGAAATGAATGACGTAGAGAAGAGATTACTTCATTCCGTATTAATTAGCAGATATTATTAGCAGTCACAATGCCTACTATTTAGAACTGAATTAGAATATTTTGGAATGTTAACAAATAGCATAACAATTTTTCCTTTTTAAACAATGTTAAAGGTATTTTCTGGTAATAAGAAAATAAGTTTATTTTAAGATTAAGTCTATAATAATGAGATTAAATCTAGTATTATATGGTGATGGGATTTGTTGAAAGGATAATTTGAGATTTCCAGCAACAGTATTTCCACCTAATGGAAAAATTGTATTGTCTTTGGATCATGATCCAGAAGAGCTACTTGCACAAATACCATCACATCTAAAATGCATTCAAGATTTCCAAGGCAACACTGGAATTATTGTGTCAAGCAGAGGCAGACCTGAATGGCATCCATACGAGAGGAATATCCATTCCGTGGATTGTTTCATATATTCACCTTGCCTCAGTTGTTTCATATATTTAGGATACATGCATACAATTTGAGTGTCTACATTTTCCTCACGTTCTGGATTTTAGGTATGTAGAGACATAAGGGCTGAAAGACAGTAGATAGCAGAGAGTTCAGATGATAGAAGTTCCATATTCAAGAAGTTCTAATAAAAGCAATGCTCCCTGCCCAGATGAGAACCATGTTTTTAAAAAGACAGACAGACAAGTAGACAGACAGACAGACAGACAGACAGACAGAGGCCCTTTCCACCACTTTGACCATTGTCTTTCTGTACATTTGTTGTAAGGAAATGTACAGCAAATGCTTATAGTTTTTTTACTAAGCAACTCATTACAAATCCAAGCTACTATAATAAGGTGAAAAAAATTTATCATTTCATAAGATCAACAAATAATTTAAAAAAATGCTTATCGGAATCTAATGCGTCCTAAAGGGAGAAGTTTGTCTACCAGCTTCTGAGGCTTTGAGTGCACACAGTATATCATTTATAAGGTGTTATATAAATCTTTTTAAATGCCCATCAGTGCAGTTAGAAGGTATCTCCAGAATCAGTTGTGAGTAGTTACTAGTTCCCAGTCATTGATTTTTAAAATTTTATTAATAAAAATAATGCGATAGCTTGTTATATTGCTTTATATATTCTGGTTTTAATAAAAAAAATCATGCCACTTTTGTTTATTATTATATAGAAGTCTGTATGCTAGCACTTTCTGCTTATGAATGAAGGGCTGTGAATGTGAGGTTAGTGCCTAAAACAATAAATAAAATCAGGCCACATTGCTGTAAACTTGGGGTAAATCAACAGCCTAATATTTGCAGGCGAGATTGAATTTCCTCCCCTTTTTTGGCTTTGAGATTTTTTTTAAAAAGTAATTTGAATAAAAATATAGCCCTTAAGAGGCTCAGTAGTGTTTTTACTTCAATTAAAATGTTATATATTTTATAATATTTATAAATCTCTCTCTAAAGCGCTGAGCTTAATATAGAAATATGGCCCACAATCTGCCTTGGAATTTTTCCTTAGTATTTTTGAAAGCGATGACATGCTTTTCATAATCTTACATTCATCTTAATATTTTAAATTAGATTAAATCCCAAAGTGATAGACAAGCTTAGTGCTTAAATGCCATAAATTAATTTTGCAAGAAGCTTATTGGTTGAGGTAATCATGGATGTTTCTGCTAATTTTGAAGAAGTAAATGTGGATTTTTAATCCAAACAGTGAAAGACCAAGACTCTTCCAAGTTAGAAAAACACAACCCAGAGCAAGAGTGATATAAAATATCTTTGCTCTGTCTACTAATTACTACATGCCTGCCAAAGATATGACTTCAAGGGATGTGCTTGTGTTAAACTGCAGAGTTCTCTTTTGGAATAAGTGAACATGAAAGGAATGTGTTATGGGGAGCACCTATCCACGGTTTATCTGTGAAAGCCGGGCAGATAGTGAGCTTGACAGTGAGATCCTAGCCCCAAAACGGTCAAAAAGCCGATGGTTGCTTAGCCCTTGGGACCACACAGTGTATCTTTGCTTGCTGCAGAAGGGAGTGTCTGGTATTTGAGCACTGATAAGAGCAATCTTTTTGGTGGTGCCAAGTAAGAAAAGACATTCCACAAAAACAAACAGCCTGGTTTTTTTTAATGAGGGGGGGGAGCAAGTAGGCAGGGGGGAAAGAGCACAACCTACAAGTGCTAATCTCCCTGTTGCTTAATAAAGTGTGTCAGTCTTTCAAAGAACCATGAATCAAGCTGACATCTTCGAGCCTGCTAAGATGAACTCTGCCAAGGAACCCTATCATTTACTCTCAAGTGCCAACATAAATTTTCAGGTTAGGCCATAGAAACTATGACACCAGGCCAATGTCGGAGAAGCTTTGGAAAAAGATCCGTCTAAACAAACCGCAGTTATTTTTGTCTTTACCCTTCTCTCTTGGCTTTTTTTAAAAATGTGAATTGTAAAAAGCATACGTATAGGGTTTCCCCCCCCCCCAAAAAAGCAAAGGCAGCAACAACTATGATAAGGGTCAAAGTTGGCAAAACGACAGATGCAAAGCCCCGCTGCTTGGTACGGCAATTGGCATCGCACACCCATTTAGGTGCTGCCTTACGTCTTGTCAATTTTGTCACACACACTGCTCCTACTAGGGACCCAGCTGAATAAAGGCATTACTCATTTTGTAGCAACAGTGTAATGCCATTTCTAAAATTATGTTTAATTGAAAGAATAGTTATAAAAACATTTGTACATTAGGAGAAGGGAAATTGGTGAAATTGATTTTTCCTTTTACCTGGAGGGGAATGGTGTAAAGCAGTTGGAGAGGGAAATACGTGAAGAAGAACTACAAAGGGATTATGAGGGGAAGCCACATCTCAATGAATTGACATTTTCTTATATAAAGTTGGGTGGACGTTTCCAGATTCCCCACAGAGATGCCTTAAATATCTTTATATGCTGCAGATAATGTATAAACTGAGGTTCTTGTTTTAGCTACTCAGGAACATATCAAGCAAATCATGGAATAAAATTTGACTGGAACCATTAGACTGCGATTAATATAGGATGGTATTTTAGATTGTTGCCCTGCCGATTCAGTAAATGTCCATAATATAACAGGCTAAATATTCCAATTGGCAGCTGAGGAAGAATGGGCTATGTGTCCACCTATTCCTGAATCATGGTTCAAAGGCGATAGCAATTTAACTCTTCTAGGTGCCAGTATTTAACATTATTTATTTCGACAAAATAAAATGTACTTGATCTTCGCATTCTGGAAACCAGCAATAGGTTTGTGAGCTCACCTTTCCTGAGTTGCCACATTCAACATGGGTGGTATAGAATTGAACCATGTGGTCCACTGCTGGAGATCAGCTGTTGACATTTGTATACAGTTTGAGATTTGCTAACCTTTACAATAAATACTGATATAATTTTATGCAGGATTCAGCTGTTTTTGAAGAACTGGAGAAAGCACTTGGTGCATCTCATGTCAAACATTAAATGCAATTCAGATTTTTGTTTACATCACAATTATACATTTTTTTTAAAAAAAAATTGGATTAGACCCTCTTAGTGTTAAACATGTTATTATCTGCAATCAGACTATCTGGTCCTGGGAAAATACGTGCTTAATGTAAGAATGGGTGAGAATTTTATCTAGTTCATTTTTTTGATGAGAACTTTCCAAAATTCACACCTAATTTAAAAATGAGATTGAATGAATTTGGTATTAAAAATAATAATGTGAGAGAAAGTTTCACTGACAGATTAAACTTTTGGACAAAATGTTGTGAGTGTTTAGCATTTAAATATCTTGGCTTGAATCGCTGTATTCTGAATTAAGTTTCTGGTACGGAACAAGTATTTTTCTTCTTTTTCTTTAGTGACTTCAAGTCAGTCTTGATTCCTGACAACATTTTTAAAGAAGTGATTTGCCATTGCCTCCTTCCTAGGGCTAAGAGAGAGAGATTCTGGTCCAGAGTCACCCAGCTGGCATAGTATCTAAGGCAGGACTAGATCTCACAGCTTCCTGGTTCTAACCCAGTGCCTTTAACCACTACAACAAACTAGTAGTCCTCACCATCTCTTTTTTCTGACAGTCTCCTCAACTTTAAGATTCTAGTGGATATGTGGAACACAGCTTTTCCCTTTTGCAAATAACTTTTCCTTTTGAGTTTGGCTAAAGCAAGTGGATAAAGATATTGCTTTTAAAAAACACACACAAAAAAACTATGGGATAGACAGAATAAGAATGTAGCAAAAACTGTGACGTTCATCACAGCCCTTCTTAATAACAAAACATTATTCTAAAATTATACTAAACTTGAAAAAAAATACTAAGTCAGTGTGGAAATGTTTCTGAGAACCTGAAGCTGAATTTTTTTTTATTGTGGGACAGCAATTCATAAGAGGGCATGACAGATAAAATAAAAAATAAAATAATCAGGAAGAATCTCATTAACATTCCTTTAATAGTTAAATAGACAAGTAATATTTAAGATGTGTTTTATACCAGTTTTTCCTTCTGCCAAGACTAGCAAAACAGTGTGCAACAACTCTAAAATAAAATAATAACATAACCAATAAAACAAATTAGGAAAAATGTCAAATGCAAAAGACCTTAATATTTTCCAAAATCCTTTTCCCTAAGCCCAATAAATGATTTTCTATGAGTGATAGTATTGTTAAAAAACCAAACCAAACCAAACCAAACCTAATCCAGTGGCTGTTAATAATTGGGCAGGTTTATAATAACAAAAATCTCAGCAGGTGGCAGCACCTGGTCAACTTTCTCTGTACATCCCCCCCCCCAGCCAAAATGATATGGAAAATATAGAGAAGTGTTAATATGAAGGATTGCTACACTCTGATTCTCACATTTATTTACAGTATGTGGAACAGATCTATTTATACTGGAATTCATAGAGAACAAATTCTTTAAGTGTCATTGAAGCATATAATTAGAAAGATTAACACTGACTTTCAGCCTAGTTCATGCCTTCTTTTAGCATCCTTACAGAGAGAAAGCTGACTGGTGCTTGGCATCAGGAAGATGCGAGCTGGTGCTAAACCTAACTATTAATCGGTCCTTTAAAAGTGAATTCTCGACAAGGGAATATTTTACAACAGCAGACTAGATATTTAAGATGACTCAGGAAAGCAGCCTATATCCCAACAAAAATACAAATGGACTGCAGGCCCTCATGCAAAATAGAGAGGGTTAAAATGCAAACAGTTGGGGGGTGTTATTCCCCCCTCTTTAAGTGTTAGTTTTACTCATCAAAATTTGAACTCACCTGAATTCACCAAAATGAATGTCCAAACTCAGAGATGCTTGAATAATGAGTCAGCAGCTGCTGAAAGCCTAGAGTCTCTTCTGCAGTCTCTCAGAGCTTGCGACCGCTCACTTCATGAGAAAAATCCCAGGAGCTTGGCAATTATGGGATAAGTATGGAGGTGTTCAAGTGGCCATAATGAAGTTTCTGCAGAGCAGGTCAGGGAAGTCACAGTTGAGTAGCCGTCACTAGTGATGATCAGCAATAAGGCAACTAAATGTAATTCTGAATCAGAGAATATTGCCATATTTGATTTTCTAGTCTCGGGGTCTTGTTTGAAAAATTCAATGACATACATCTGACTCTTAGATAATACCCAAAGAGAAATGAGAAGAACAAGGATGGTAAACTGCTAGATTATTCATTCATATTGACTATAGAGTTCACTGAACAGAAGTTGGGATTGATGGGAGGATCATAGAACATAGAATAATAGAGTTGGAAGGGACCTTTGAGGTCTTCTAGTCTCAATTTTAGATTGGATCTCTCTTTGATAAGCTTCCATCCAATACTTCTTGTCCTACCCTCAGGTGCTTTGGAGAATAGGTCGACCATCTCTTCTCTATGACAGCCCCTCAAGTACTGGGATCATGTCACCCCTAGTCTTTCTCTTTCTTAGACTAGGCATACCTAATTCCATCAATCATTCATTGTACAATTTAGCCTCTTAACTTCTTTGTTGCTCTTCTCTGCATTCTTTCTAGGGTATCAAAATCTTTTTTATACCATGGTGACCAGAACTGGATACAATATTCCAAGTGTGGTCTCACCGGTCTTTTGAAGATTAAAAGAAAAAAGAAAATTAAATTTTTTTTTAAGAAAATCAGACTTAATTTGAATCTTTAATTCTCCTTACTGTTGGAATGACAAAAAAATGACATTGTTCTTACGTGGAAATTGTTAGCTTCCATTGCATTTATTTGTTGGGTTTATTTCCTGCCTTTTTTTCCAGGAATTCCAGAGAACATACATATCATTCCCTTCTACTTTCCACCACAACATCCTGGGAGGTACGTTGAGCTGAGAAGTAATGACTGGCCCAAGAATACGTAGCAAATATCCAGAGTTGAGGATGTTCTTTTCCTAGAGTTTCTCTGATCCTAACTTTAATCCCCTAGCCCAGTGATGGCGAACCTATGGCACGCATGCCACAGATGGCACGTGTAGCCATATCTGCCGGCACGCGAGCCGTTGCCCTAGCTCAGCTCCAGTGTGCATGTGCACGCCCGGCCAGCTGATTTTTGGCTCACACGGCGGCTCTGGGAAGGTGTTTTCGGCTTCCGGAGGGCCTCGGGGAAGGGCGGGGGGGCGTTTTTTGCCTTCCCCAGGCTCCAGGGAAGCCTCTGGAGCCTGGGGAGGGTGAAAAACGGGCCTACCAGGCCCATCAGAAGTTGGGAAATGGGCCATTTCTGGCCTCCAGAGGGCCTCTGGGGTGCGGGGGAGGCCGTTTTCGCCCTCCCCGGGGATTGAATTATGGGTGTGGGCACTCACACATGCACAATAGCGCGCACGCACGCGCTTTCGGCACCCGAGGAAAAAAAGGTTCGCCATCACTGCCCTAGCCACTCTACCTCACAATAGAAATGTGTAGTTTAAAATGTTCAGACAAATGCATACTACGTGCCCTTCCTTCAAGAACCATCATCCTCTCCTTATAAGCTTCAAAGTTAGGAATGCATCTGCTTCCCTAAGCTAAAGCAGTATAGAATTTAAAAAGTGATAGGATATAAAATGTGTATTAAAACACCACCGACTGAAGTCTTACAAAACGCATATAAAGCAGACACAAAGTTCACAGATATGGTGTTACTGACAAAACCCTAAAGGATAAAAGTGATAAGTGAAATACTATCTCTTTACACCCCTCCAGCTGTGGTGAAGTGGAGTGAATGTGGAGAATATATTTCACTGTACTATTTTGGTATTTTACTATATGGGAGGCTTGCTCCACTTGCCAAGTGTTGGATGCTAGGAGAGACATACAACCTGCTTTATGGATCAGTCTAGTGTTATTTTCCAAAAATGGCAAGCTAGATATTAATGCTGATGGCTGCAAATTAAGATAATGGAGATTATAAAATGATTTGTATCGTTTCATAACTCTTGGCCTTCAGGCAATGTTTTACAACATAATATTGCAAAGCACAATGCAATGACATTTGATATTAATTTAAGAGTGATTGCTAAAGAAAAGAGAGTTGTGTAGGAGGATAAGGAAAAAAATAAGAAATGTCATGGTTTAATGAGATATATGCTTGCAGCAGCAAAACTCAATTTTGCTCAATATTGGAAGACAGATACAATTGACTGAGAACTCAAACTTGGAAAATATACAGCAATGGCAAAACTAACAGTAAAGATACGCAACAAAAGTTTTAAATTTAAGCAAGAATGTTTCCCATACATATAACACATCACATAGCATGGCAAATAGAATCATTTACTGGCTTATAAATGTCTATAAATATTGCAAATTAACAGATATATAAAACATGGAGAATCAGAAAGCCAATACAGTAGTACTTTTTTAATCTTTTTAAAAAATATTTAATTGTTAAATTTGCTCCATAGCAGAAATAAATACTAAGGAACTGTATAAGAGAAACTTTCATATTATCGGTTTAAGGTTGAAATTTCCAGTATATAACAAATATTTTGATGTGAGTTATAGTTTCAAAATTGTACTCAATTTTGGATGAAAAAGCCAAATAGTTTTATGCTTGTAATATTGACAATGTAAATTGTAATTAACATTGATATAATGTTTTTTTTCTTTTTAACAGATTAACAGAGTTGGAAGGGACCTTGCAGGTCATCTAGTCTAACCCCCTGCCCATGCAGGAGACCCTACATCTGCCTCTACCTAGGATTGAACTCACAACCTCCTGATTGTGAGGCAAGAGCTCCACCTTTTCTTCTCTGTTCTCATTACCCCTAAGCTATCTTAATAATAGATGTTAATAATCTTCAGTCATATTACATATACATTGTACAAATATCAATATATTGAATCAACACAATTTAAGGTTTTCAAGATAATAAAAAGGGAAAAGAAAAAAAGAGATTCTCTTCAGTCTTACTTAAAGACTCTTACTATATAAATGCATGGCATTTTGAGAGATTGGGAAGTATGGTGGTTTCCTTAATATCACAAAATCCTAATGGATTTCAGTTCCAGACCCCTCAGTGCCATACAAGAAGAGTACCTAGTGAAAAAAATAATAGATATTTCACACTCTGGTGCTGCTGAAGTGACATCCCCAAAACTAGAAAATGTTCTATTGAGTCAGTTTGAGTACTTTTACACATGCACATTGCACTACTTTGAAACCAACTCTGGATCTTCATGACCCCATATAGGTTGGGTTGACCAACTGAGCTGAAAATAGTTTTTACAATAGTGCAGGGATATTTTTTGTGCGTTTTCGATAATCCGTTTGCAGTATTTCTGAGCCCACCATACCACCTGACTCCTGGGTTTCAACTCCCCTAGAAGGACTTTAATAGGGTAGGTTATTTGCTTGCTTTGTAACTCTGAGGTAGAAATCACTTTTAAAAATTGTGATCAAATAAACGCATATAACATGAAGGAAGCACATGGATGAAAGGCAGAGGTGGGTTGCTCCCAGTACGGTCCGGTTCTAAGAACCGGTAGTGCCGGTGGCGGGAGGCTCCGCCCACCCGCCCGGGACACTTCTGTGCGGGACACTTTTGCGCATGCGCAGAAGTGTCGCACACACAAGCGAGCAAGGGCACAAACCGGTAGTAAAGAGTTTTAGAACCCACTACTGATGAAAGGGGATAGGTGATGCTATTCATGATATATCCCTTTTGTGGGAGCTGGGAACGATAGAATTTAATTAGTCTGACAGCTAGAAGAATGATTGCTTGTTCCAGGTTCTCAGTGTTGCCAGGTCAACAGAACAGAAGACACTTTCAGTAAATTACTTTTAAGGAATGAGGGAGTGGATATGGCAGTGATGCCCGATGTATCCTAAGTCATGTGGGATGAACACTTCAGCAGTATTCTGTATTTCCATTCTGTGCTGAAAAGCCCTAATTTTTCAGTCTGATTGAGAGCTCTTGACCTCATTTACACATTGAACCATTGCCATCACTTAGATCCTCTTGATTGGCCATTCCCAACCTAATTTAACAGGTTAGCTGCCATCACTTGTTAAGCTCCCATATACTCCTATGAATTTCTGAGTGGTAAATTTAACTAGGTTGCACAAGCGTCCTTCTATTAAAGATGTTAAACATAAATTGCTAGTTTTAATGTTTTTAAACCTTTGGAAACATCTGTAGGCAAGTCATGTGGGTTTCTTAATGGAAAAGGTTTATGTATTGAAAAGTGATGGAAAGCAAGCCCTCTGGTTCCTGTCCAATACTTCATTGTATATCAGAAGCAAGCTACCACATCTGGCGCAATAGTAAAACTGAAATAATCCTTTGCCTCATAAAACTGTAATCCCCTCAAGAAAGTTGGGGTGGGGTAGTGTCTCCTGTATGACACACAATCTGCCCCATGTAATTTTTCCCATCGTGTTCAAAATACAAAAGTTTGCCTTCATGTGGCATATACCTCAGTGGAAAGATTGTGCAACCTCCAGCCTGTGTACGGCTTCCAGAAATGTGTGAGTGCTACATGGAAAAAATTAGCAGCCTTGTCCGTTAAAATGTTTCTGACTCCTGAAGCTCTCCACAGGTCCCAGACGCATCTTGATTTATTTATGGCCTGCACATATGCTCACAAACCTGTGGTGTCAGCATAATAGCTTGTGACCTCAATGAAACATACCAAGCTTATTTTGCTGTCCTCTGGGTAGTATTAACAGTCACAGAACATATACTACACAAAAATAGATGTTGACAGCTTGTGTCTTTGGTTCTTTACATAAGTGTTCTTACTCCCCCCCCCCCAGCTTTTCCTTTGCTACTCCAACGAGTTTCTAGATTTCCTTATCGTAATGTTGCTAAGCTGTCTTGAAACACAACAGGCAATTCAGCAACAGTGATTTGTGTCTTAAATTCCTATGGAATTTATAGCATTCAAGTGGCTGTAATTTAACCCAAATCCAATGAGTTTCTGTGGGGCTTTTATGTGACTGACTTTTGCTGAATTTGGGCCAATGGATGCAACAGAATTGTACAAAAAGTCAACAAATGCAGGCAAGTCAGAAAAGCATTTCTGAGCAAGTCATGGAAGTGGTCTTATGCTGGCTCAGATTGGTTGATCTTCAGAATACAGGTAGTCCTCGACTTAAGACCACAATTGAGCCCAAAATGCTAAGTGAGACATTTGTTAAGTGAATTTTGTCCCAATCTATGACCTTTCTTGACACCGTTGTTAAGTGAATCACTGCAGTTGTTAAATTAGTAACAAGTTGTTAAATGAATCTGGCTTTCCCATTGACTTTGCTTGTCAGAAGATCACAAAAGGTGATCACATGATCCTGGGACACTGCAACAGCCATAAATGAGAGTCAATTCCCACACATCTGAATTTTGATCACATGACCATGGGGATGCTGCAATGGTTGTAAATGTGAAAAGTGGTCATAAGAGACTTTTTTCAATGCTATTGTAACTTTGAACGGTCACTAAATTTATTTATTTTATTTATTTCTTGGTTCTTCTATGCCGCCCTACTCCCGAGGGACTCAGGGCGGCGTACAGCAATGTATAAGAACACCAGATAATAAATAGCAATTAAAACCAAGTTAAAAAGTTAAAAACATTAAACATTAACAGTTAAAAATATTCACCATCAAACTGTTGAACAGTTGTAAGTCGAGGACTACCTGTACACTAAATTCCGCCTACATGATATCCTCCAGGTACAACTCATTGAACTTGGGATGGGGAACACACATACATGATAAAGTAGTCGATAGGAGAAGAAAAAAACATTTCATGTACATTTCATTAAGGTAAACATCACTCAGGTATATTCTGTTCCTGATGTTATACAAATGAATTCTTGTAAATCATCCATATACTATTTACTTGCTTCTCTATTAATAAATAAAAATAAATGCAAATTATGTAGCTTTCGCAGATTCCAGAGTCGTCTGTGATTATACCACCAAATTTTTTTATTACTGAATTTGTGTGTAGTTTCCTGCATTTCTAAGATGAAAAATACAAATTGTCCTGAACTAGGTTTGTTAACTGAACTTTCGTTGAAGTGAAATGTGGGTGCTCCAACACTGGAAGTTTTTAAGAAGAGATTGGACCATTTGTCTGAAATGGTATAGGACAGTGATGGCTAATCTTTTTGTCATTGTGTGCTGAAAATGTGCACACGCGCGAAAGCACGCATGCATGCTGGCACCCATAATGCAATGCGGGCTCCCCTGTGCATGTGTGCATGACACCCCCCTGCCCCCTGCCCCCAGCGCATGCACATGTAACCCCCATGCTTTCCCCGCCCCCCGTGCATTCATGCGTGACCCCCGTGCATTCGCGTGTGATCCCCAATGCCCCATTTTGGCCTATTAGGCCTCCCTGCAGCCTCCTGAGACCAAAAACTGGCCATGAGGGGCACTCCCCCCACGCTCCCCCCATCCACCGCACATGCGCATGCGACCCCCGCCGCCCGCATGCATGTGCGACCCCCATGCATGCGCGTGCATCTCCCGCATGCGCTCTGTCCCTGCACATCCCAAAACTCAGCTGGCTGGCAGAAGGTGCGCGTGCATGCGCAATAGAGCTGAGCCAGGCAACGGCTCGCATGCCCGCAGAGAGGGCTTGTGTATGGGTATAGGATTTCCTTCTTGAGCAGGGGATTGGACTAGAAGACCTCCAAGGTCCCTCCCAACTCTGTTATTCTGTTATTCTGAAATGTTACTTCGGGGATTAAGTATTCATCTTTTTTCGTCCATTCATCTATCGGTCAGCTTTCTTACCATTTTACTTTCCGTAATTAGTAAGAGACCATATCATTTTATCTATGTCACATTGTCATTATTTAATTCTGAACTTGTCTGCGAGTTAAAAATTGTTGTAGGCACATACTATATGTCATGCTAAACAGGACAGTATTACAAGCAAACTCTGCCCACAGTCTGGAGTTTGATCCTGATGGAGCTCAAGATTGACTCAGCCTTCCATCCTTCAGAGGTCAGTAAAATGAGTTCCAAGATTGTTGGGGTCAATATGCACATAATGTAAACCACCCAGGGAATGCTATAAAGAGCTATGAGTTGATATATAAGCCTTAATGCTATTGCTATTGCTATTGCTATTTCTCCTATGATATTCCCAGGCTATAAAAAACACATCTTCAGTCCCCATTCTTTTCACATTTAGAAAAACTCACATTTAATTTATGTCCCTAACTATTTAAATTCTGTTTTCCAAATTTGTTAGACCCTTTTCAGGAGAAATGTGGACTAAAATTGAATGAATGAATGAATGAATGGTATGGCAAACTAAACTTCTGGAACTGAGTACTGTTTGGAACTCAAAGCTCAAAGAATATTGAGTAGCTCAGTGAAAGATTCAGATCTAAGCCTAAAACTGATAAATCTCCAGAAAAATCAGATGTCCAATTGTATTGGATGAGAAAACACAGGCTTAATTGCTTTTTTGGAAGAAAAAAAACCTTCTCCTTAAACACAGAAATATCAGAGTTTTTATATCTTTTTCCCTCCTGGGATAGGATAAATGAAGAAGCATAAATTCCCCAAATTGCTAAGGTCCAGTCCAATATATTATCTTCTGCAATACAAAGTATCAGTTATAATGAGATTAGAAACTCATTATTTTCAGTGTTATACCTCAGGGCCTTTCATTTTCACACTCTACCCTTGACTTGATAATTCCAAACCACATTTATGTCAACATTCTCTAGATAAATGGACTTGGCTTTTAACATAATTATTCTTTCTATCAGAAACAGGTTTCCATTAATGATAGTTTTAAAAAAAACACCGCTGTCACTCAGTTATCTCAGTGCACTGATAAGAAAAAGTACCTTTTAATTCAATTATTGCAGCCTGGATTGAAAGGATTAGCATTTGGAAAGCATCCAACAATGTCACTAAATTCTACTGCCAGAAAGGGCTTAGTAAAAGCAATTGTCTCACCCTAAATAAGTGTAACTATTACAACCAAAGGTCTTAATTATTTTAAACAAAAATCTTCTTAATTTTGGGAAGAGTCTTCCTATTATTACCCCCTCAGGTAATAGCAGTGGGTTGCTCCTGGTTCGGCCCGGTTCTGTGAACCGGTACCGCCGGCGGTGGGAGGCTCTGCCCACCTATCCGGGACGCTTCTGCGCATGCGTGAACCAGTAGCAAAGGGTTTTAGAACCCACTACTGCCCCTCAACCTATCAATGTCATTCATGTCATCCAAAACAAAGCAAAGCAAGCTTGTTTACAAAATTATAATGTATTATGCTTTTCACGAACAGGTTGTATTGCATGTATCTGTGGTGTGACTACTTACAATCACCAATTGCTAGATAAAAGTTTAGAACATTGCACAAGTTGGAGATTTAATTTGCAGTTGTATTGGAGAAATGTGGTCTCTTTTCATGGTCTATAGCAAGAAATATGTGCTTTGGGTATGTGGTATGCTGTTTCAAGAAGGATCAAACAGAAGGAGCGACCACTTGTGGAAGGGAGAAAATGCTAGACTAATTAGATATATTTATTCAAGAGTGGAATATAAAGCTGCTGGTAGAATTTACAAGGCCAAAATAAATGTGTTATTATGTTCAAACAGTGGGTAAGAAAAAGTCAAACTACATGTTTATTTTTTCTGCTATCTTTCATCTTGGGAAAGATAATTCATACATTTGCAATTTAAAAAAAAACCCAGAAGAATAAAGCTATAACATTTTTATGAACTTCCTAACTTTATTAAATAATATGATATAAAAAAAATTAAAACATCAGTAGGGTAACATTTTTACTGGGACCATGCAAATATAAACAGTCAACAATAATCTTAGAATCTTTCTTCAAGGCATTATGATCAAGATGGGAAAATAAAGGGGTTGGGGTTTTAGGGTTAATACTGCAATCTCAGCTACAATGTACTTTCATAAACAATTTCAGTATTCAATCAAGAAGTTTTATTTCATTCATTCATAATATGGGTGTTATGTATTGAATATATTGTGTTAAGCCCTGCGAAAGTGAAACTAACCTTTATATGACCCTAACTGTTAACTCCAACTGTTTTGGAGGGAAACTTAGAACATTCATATTTGGGCGGGCTTTTTCAAGTATTATGATTAGTTAAGGCTCTGTGGGCCCCGAGTATAAATTACAGGGATTTGCCTGCAGTTCTTCAGTTCCAGTTTTTCAGTCAATAAATGTTGTTGTGTTTATTATGATCTGTTTCTTGCCTGCTGAAGCCCCCTAAACAATAACGGGATTGTTATTTACTCTCACAAAACCATCTTTTGATTTGATTATTGCAGTCTGGCTGCCCTATTTGAAAAATAAGATAACAGAGCTGAAGAAAACTCAGTAGTGGACAATGAAAATAATCAGGAAGCTTAAACACCTATTTTGAGAAAAGGCAACAATCTCTGCTGTGGAATTATCTAATTTAGATAACAAATGGATTGGCTGTGCACCCCCACCTTTCTAGCATCATCCTGCCAGCTCTTCCCCCACCCCCATTTTCTCAGCTTCTCCCCCCCCCAGCCCATTCCTGTCTACTGAGTGTCTGGTCAATGTGAATGAAAAAAGTTTAGATGCAACTTAGAAAAATAAATTAACAACCAGTTACTTGGACCAAACCAGCTAGAAACCATCCTTGAGTTTTTGGGACTCTATATTGGGGGGGGGGGGGCAATAATAGGGAACATGGTTTAGGTGTATAAAATCATAAATGAAATAGAGAAAACAGAGAGGGTGTTTTTTTTACATCTCTCAAAACACTAAAGCTATGGATCATCTAATGAAGTTGACTGGAAATAAATTTAGAAAATACATTTCCCTCCCCCCTCTCTTTCTCCCTCCCTCCCTCCCTCCCTCCCTCCCTTTTTTTCCTCTGTCTCTTAGTCTGGGTCTCTGTTTTTGTTAAGCCTTTGCAAATCATGTAAAGGGATGCTTTAGCCTTGCCATCAGCACAATGCTTCCCAAAATATCAGTAAGATCTTCTTCTGAAGGCTCAGCATGGCTGCTTTAAAGGCCTT
Organism: Diadophis punctatus similis; assembly: GCA_023053685.1. Classification (NCBI taxonomy): domain Eukaryota; kingdom Metazoa; phylum Chordata; class Lepidosauria; order Squamata; family Dipsadidae; genus Diadophis; species Diadophis punctatus. The sequence continues at coordinate 121,025,516 of JALIGW010000001.1, read as the reverse complement.
CAGGTCAGTAGTGGGTTCTAAAACCCTTTACTACTGCTTTGCGTGCGTGTGCGCGAGACGCTACTGCACATGCGCAGAAGCATCCTGGGTGGGTGGGCGGAGCCTCTCGCCACCAGCGCTACCGGTTCTTAGAACTGGGCCGAACCCCCCACCGCTGCTTCAGGTGTAGTCTGTGCATGTATGTAAGACATGTTTGTTGGAACTTTTGCTCCATGAAACCATGAGCAGAAAGTGACCTGGTGAATTCAGATGCAGGGCTTTACAATAGTTATGTAAGTATCTTTGCTGAACTATTTCCAGGAGTGGATCAGAAGGTTCAGAAAAGGCAATTTCTGTCTTTTGCAATATTTGCAATACAGCACTGTTCAGTTAATACAGTTTGCCTGGTTCAACTAATGCTTTTCAGCCAATGAATACTATTTCCCATACTTCCAAATACCTGAATGTATTTTAGTTTTCCAGTATTTTGCTAGAGCAAACTTGGCAGCTAAGAATGAAAATGGAAGTCTTGACTTAATATTGTGCCATTTTAGAGAAAATGGGTAAAAGAGGTCCCACTAAAGCTTGTGTAATTTGAGGGCCCTGTAAGAAGTGAGTTGGATTTATCTTAATGAGGAGCTCATAGGGGTAATGCCTTTCCTGTACAGGAGAAGATATCACATGATCCATCTCCACGGGGTCCTTGGCATCCCCTGGAAGCCTCCACCAGCATTTGCAGTAGCCAGAAGAAACTTATCCACATGTCTTGCAGATGTGCAAAAGCCCCTTCCAGTGTTTAAAGCAGTCTTAGAAGCATCAGAAACAACTTCAGCGCAAGTGAAGCCTTGTTGGGCTATGAGAAATGCTGATAAAAGAGGAAAGGGGAAATATGAAACAACCTGGTCTAGTCATTTTGTACCTAGAAACCAGTGGTGGGTTGCTCCTGGTCCGGCCCGGTTCTAAGAACTGGTAGCACCGGCGGTGGGAGGCTCCACCCACCTGCCTGGGATGCTTGTACGCATGCACAGAAGCTTCTGCGCATGCGTAGAAGCATCACGAGTGCACGCGAGCGCAAGCGCAAACTGGTAGTAAAGGGTTTTAGAACCCACTACTGCTAGAAACCAGAGGGCTGGGATGCTTTATGGATGTACTCAGGGGCGGGTTCCTAATTTCTTTACTACCACTCTGTGGGCATGGCTTATTTTGTGGGTGTGGCTTGTCGGCCATGTAACTGGATGGGCGTGGCTTGCCGGCTATGTGACTGGGTGGGCGTGGCTTCTCAGACTGCTGAAGGGAGGGGAACTGAGATAGGTCCTGCCACTCATTCCCCCTCCCCTCAGCAGCTCGAGAAGCCTCAAACGTGCGAAAATGCCTAGGATCATCACCGTGCGTTCATGGCTTCTCGGACTCCTGAAGGGAGGGGAATGGAGATAGCTCCTGCCGCCCATTCTTTCAGTGTCTCACGCGCTCCCTCAGCCATCCTCCCCTGCTTGGACTCACTGTGGGGTAGGAAGGCAGTGCATGCGCAGTGCTGGAAGCTCGGCTTCTGGGCATGAGCAGAAGAAAATGTAAAAAAAAAAATTAAAAAATGGCGGCACCCAGGCACCGGCAACCAACCGCACCGGTACTGTGATGTCACCAGCGGGCCGCTACTGGTGCTATAGAGTGGACCGCACTGGTAGGAACCCACCACTGGATGTACTTTGTATATGTCTTCACTGAAATATAACAAGCCTTCTCAGAACTGCCAAGTCCAAGTAATGTTCACATTTCCTCAAAATCTTCCAACCAAAATGAGAAACATAGCAGCTAATTATAGGGACTCCGTTTAAGCAAATGCAAGTTATTATCTCATAGTCAATTGTGGATCATTTGCTAAAATGGTTTTAAACAATATTTTATATTGTATCAAGTTCCAAGGGGCCTCATTGAGTTCATATTCCAATTCCTTTTACCATGTTTTTAAAGGTTTTAAGAGCACCATTGTGCTCGGTTAAACGTTCTATATAATACGGAAGAGATTCGCTTGATTTAAATAACATGTTTATGCATCACGTTTCAAATAATATGAATATTCTTCATAGGTAAAAAACTCAAAAGGTCTATGAAGTAATGACTGTCTCATTTAAAACCACTCTGGGATTTGTACCCAAGTCTTCTGTAAGGCAAATTCAACAGATATGTTGGATTTCCTGACAACAGTTAAGTTTCTAATCCTATAAGGTCCATGCATTTCCCATTCTTTGCTCATCAGATATATTTATGAATTTCAAAGAGATCAAAGACTCAGAGAAGAGGAAAAGAGTAGTCAGAACATACTTCCATGTTTTCAATGATTAAAGTATATTTTAAATACAAATTTTTTAGTAATAGATCTTAATGTCTTAATATCATATTGCCCTAACAAAGTGGTAATTTGGCACTAACTCAGTTTGTACCGTTTGAGCTCTGAACACTATACCTTAATTATTTTATTGAAAAGCATCAAAATAACACAGTATTTTAGATTCGTTACCTATCTGGCCATCTCATTGTTTAATCATGTATAAATGAAAAAGGTCATTCTTTGCCATGCATGAACCTAGTCACAAGGAAGGAGGACTCATCAAATCCTCTGCAGTGAATAACGTCATGCTTCTTTAAGAAGTTCTCCCTTTCCTCCTTTATCCTTTTGCCCCTTTCCAATTCTAGTAATGTGTGAAAGTCTTCAGCTCACATCATCACTATCAACTACCCATTAAATACCCATTAAATGCAACTTCTTGAGAGCAAAACCCTAAGGGCTTCAGGCCAAGATAGTGATGTTTGGTAAGCCAAACTATATTTAGAGGGCTAGTTTTCACTAGCTATCTGAAGGAAAAGCTTAAGAAAGCCTCAATCATGATAGGGTAAACTCATTGTCACCATTATCTATCCAGTTGCTGGGGATTATGTAAACTGCAAGACTAAAACTATGGGAGATATTTGTTAGCTCAGTGGATCAGGAAGGGATTCTTTAATTTTCATCCTGGGTGTAACCACATTAAAATTGTTGTGCTTTTCATACAGCTGTATTTCCAGCAATGGACCACCTGTGCTTTCCCCACCCCCCTTTTTCACGGTAGTAATACTTTTTTCATGTTCTGTGCTGTAAAAATGCGAACTAGGCAACCTGTTAGTCGCTCTGGAGAAGAAGAGGCAAAATGGAATGGAAAGAACAATTTCAACACATCTCCGTGAAAGGGTTGATTTTGTTTTCATTAAGGAACAGAAAATGGCATGCTTTGTTTTTCCAGTGTCTTTTACTGACTTGTTAATTGCTAAGAGAGTCTCACAGGTGTCATCAGTTAATAGAACTCTTGGCCTTCCACCCTTTGAATGATAGGCAGGTGACTAAAACTGTCTCTCTCTCTCTCTCTCTCTCTCTCTCTCTCTCTCTCTCTCTCTCTCTCTCTCTCTCTCTCCCCCCATTATTTTCCCTGCCAGAAATATTGCCTTTTTCTCAGCACACCAGAAGAATGGACAGAAATGCTGAAGACTAAGTGTTGTGCTTATGTGAACTTCTTGTTATATATTGAAAGCATTACCTCCCTACCAGGGGTGGGTTTTCTCCCGGTTTGGACCAGATCATCCGAACCGTTAGTGACTCGCTGGTGATGTAATTTTGGCGACATGGATCCGGTTCTGTCTGTGCCGGTCCGTGCTCACCGCCATCTTTTTTTCTGAATTTTCTGTCGATTTTTCTGTGTTTGGATGGCTTCACAGCATTCTGTGCTTTGAAAAAAGCCCTCCCGCCCGCCCGCCCCGGGTTAATACTGACCTTAATTTCTTCGCCCGAAGCACAGCTGATGAGCTCCTCAGCTGTGTTTCGGGCTGAATCCACCTTCTGAGCATGCACGAAAGTGAAATCACGCGAAACGTTGCATCGCGAACCGGTGGCGAAGGTAAGTGAAACCCACCCCTGCTCCCTACTTGTTTAAGAAGCAGAATAATAATTTTCCTTCAGTCAGGAAAACACCTTTTCCTATAGCATGGACTTTCACATCACTAAAAACACAGAGGGTCCATGTACCATTCTATTATTAAGAACATCTGTTAATACTCCAAAAAGGACAGGATATGGCTCTGTGAATTTCCTGGCTTCTGCAAACGGATGGATGTGGACAGTCATTCTCTGCATTAAAGCAGAGCCCAGAAATCTTTTGGTGGTGGAAGAGCACTTTACATTTGGGAGCAACAAGAACCTTAGTGGTGGGGGTCGCATCAACACACTTGGTCAGAAGCGCCAAGGTACTTCCAGATTGAAAAGATTATCACCATTGAAAGGACATTACTATTTTTTTTAATTTTAATTTTTCATTTTTCAATATACATATCAATAAACATTTTTAACAGTACTGTGTAATATGTTTCATATGGTTATTTACATTTATTTCTATACATCTTTATTACTCTATTCTAACCAATTATACCATCTATTCCACACCTCATAAAATTCTGTTTCCTCTTTGCCTTTCATTTCCAATGTGAGCCTGTACATCTCTGCACATTCCAGTATTTTATGTATAATCCTTTCATCACTTGGTGTATTTTCAAGTTTCCAATATTGAGCGTATACAATTCTTGCTGCGGTTACTGGATGTACTGGATGTACTGGAGTTGTTTCTTTATCTTTTTGTTAATCATTCCTAATAAGAATAGTTCAGGTTTGAGTTCTATTTGTCCTCCTATGATTTCTTGTAGCCATCTCCTTATCCATTCCCAATACTTCTTCGCCTTAGGACATTGCCACCACATGTGATAAAAAGTTCCTTTTTTACTTTTCCATTTCCAGCAGTCGGGTTTTATGTTAGTATACATTTTTGCCAATCTCGCTGGTGTTAAATGCCACCTATAGAGCATTTTATATTGGTTCTCTTTAAATGCAGTCAACAATGTTAATTTACAGTTCTTGTTCCATATTCTTTCCCATTCCTCTAAATTTATATTCCGGCCTATATTTTGTGCCCATGCAATCATCAAACCTTTCACAATTTCCTCTTCCATTTTTACTTCTAATAAGTGTCTATATGCTTTTGTTATAAATTTTTCTTCATTCCCCATCAGTATTATATCTAGATGTTGTGGTGGAAAGGACATTACTATTACCTGGGGGATGCCCAACTGGGGGCTCCTTTCATGTCCCCAGCAGGAGCTGGAGTGAAGGACGGAGCTCACCCAGGTCCCCTGGCAGGGCTTGGGTCTTGAATGTGGGCTTGCCAACCCACGTGCTTCTTAGTGGTGGGGTAAAAATGCAAAATGGAGAGAGTCACATCACGGCATGTGAGGAATTTCCCCTTTGACTTGGGTTTTGGGAAAAAAAAGAAGTTTCTCCTTTCCCTTTTGTTAACATGTACAATCCCATTAGGGAGCTTAGAATACAACTATTGCATATTTTCTTTCTCAAAATAGAAAAAAATCATGCCTCTAACATTTGACTGACACCATTAGAAAAGAATCCAGGGAGCAAAAATTGTGGATTTGGTCTACAAGCGTATTTTTGGTTGCCCCTATTAGCAAATAGCTTATGACTATGGAAAGATGGTCTATCTTTGCTGCATGAAAGATGCATAATAAAACAAAAGCATAACCTAAACTTTGAAAACTCCAAACCAATTAATCTAAGGATTATCCATATAACTAAACACAGGATAATAAGCTATGGATGGCTCCTATGCTACCAATCAAAAGATGTTTTATAGTTTCTCTGTTTTTCTCTCATCTTCTATACTGAGTATGCAGAACCAAATACTGCAAATAAAAAAACACTAACTTCTCATACAATTTGATGAGTGTTTCTAGTTGGTTGTACAATAAAAGGTTCAACATAATCCCATTTTACAGTTGGCAAACTTAAAGAGCAATTGTTGGAAAAAAACAAAATCTATATTACAAAAAGCAGAGATTTCATTCAGATTTTCCAAATCTAAATCTAATGTACTTAATATGAATCAGATGATGAAGTTTTTACAGTTCTATCTGAAGTACTGAACAGGAAAATGGACTCACAAAACTGGGTGCAAAAAACTTATGCGATTTGTGTCATCTTCACATTTTGCAAGAATAGGAGTGCTCTGTTTCAAACTCATCAACCATCTCCTTAAAATCAATATAAAATTTATCATACATACAAACTTTACTAGCTGTAGCACATTAATCAAATTATATGCTTCTCTGAAATATAACAAGTATTTTATATATAACTGATCTCTGTAAATGCACATCCACCAGATTCCATGCCTCACTTGATTTTAGAAAGTTTATTTCTTTAAAAATTAATTAGTTAACTAAAGGGAGTAACAGGACATATCCTCATCATCTTGCCTTTTGGACATTTTGACTAATTATGTCTATCTATGCCAGCCAAGAGCGCTTTCAAATCACAACCCTACTGCCCAAATTTGAGGAGCCTTGAGTTTAATAGACAAACTTTAATTTATCCAGCTTATCCAGAAATACCTTTCCTGAAGTCAGAGAAAATGTGCACAAATGCTTCCATAGAAATAGACTTTTTCATCTTTGAAAATAGTTTTTGCTACGTTCCCTATAGCATTGTTCAGTAATCTGTAATTCTGCTGCATTGATTTGTCACTCAATAGAGTCACACTAAATGTAGCCATTATATTTTTCCCAATTCTTTTTAAAGCATGGAAGGGCATGACACCTAATGAATGTACCCCATAATTCCCTGGTACTCTGTATTTACTGCCAGAGTCAAAGGTAAAATCATAAACCTCTCAGAAGGCCTTGGGTGTTGCAAAAATAATGAGTCAGAGATTACTGTTGACCTCTTACTCACATTAAGCACAGAGCTGTCATCTCATCAAATGTTGACTGGAAAATATAATTCAAAATGATGATACAAATCAAAGGTAACTCCCTCACACTCCTGTCTCCACTTGAGAGCCACCAAAAACTTGGGACAGAACATCAACTCAGTAAAAACAATTTCAGCTCATACACAGACTTGATTTCTTTGATGTAGGAGATGGGGAATTCATGAGAGCCAGATATTGTTCTACCCAACAACTTTTGTGACAAATATATGCATAAGCCTTTGCTGAATCTCTGGGAGGCAGACAGTGGCTTATCTTAGCATTTGGTAAACAGATTCTCATTTGCGGGACTGGTGATTTGTAATGCAGCATTTATGTACCTGCCTGCTTTAAAATCAATCATGCTATGATCCCTCATGATCTCTCTCTCTCTCTCTCTCTCTCTCTCTCTCTCTCTCTCTCTCTCTCTCTCTTTCCCTCCCTCCCTCCCCCCCCTCTCTCCTTTGAGTCATTGTTGAGTTGTATGTATGGAAACTAATCAAGGAGAGAAGCAACTTAGAACTAAGGAGAAATTTCCTGACAGTTAGAACAATTAATCAGTGGAACAACTTGTCTCCAGAAGTTGTGAATGCTCCAACACTGGAAGTTTTTAAGAAGAGATTGGATAACCATCCGTCTGAAATGCTATAGGGCAGGGGTCGGGAACCTATGGCTCGCGAGCCAGATGTGGCTCTTTTGATGATTGCATATGGCTCGCAGATAAAACAAAATATTCTCACTTGTTTTAATTAAGGTGACCAGACGTCCCGATTTTGGCGGGACAGACCCGCTTTTTAATCATTTGTCCCGCGTCCCGCCCACCCTCTTAAAAAGTCCCGATTTTTTAAAACAATGTCGGGACATCTGGTCACCTTAAAACACCCACCCATGCCTTTCTCTCTGCAAGGCGGGCGCAGAGAGATGACGTCACTGCTGTCGGCGCCCCACGCTGATTGGCTGTTGAAGGGTGAGCGGCGGCGGCGACAGCAGCAAGCCGGGAGCGCTCGCCCAGAATTGGAGTCAGCGAGCAGCCGGGCATCGGGGCTCTTCCCCTGCCTTCTCCATCCTCCAGGGTCGCCACTGCGGGGGTTCCGTCTCTCCGGTGGTGCCTGCGTTGGAAGGGAAGGGGGGGAAAGAAAGGCAGCCTGCGGGGCTTGGCACGGCTGGGAGTTGCGAGGCGGCGTAGCAACCGGGCTGTTCCTCCGGGTGTGCTAAAGTGCTTGAGTTTTTTCTCTCTCACACACACATGCACAACCTTCCAATGACAGGGAAGTCGTGCTGGGAGATCCAGTCCGACCCGGTCGTTGGAAGGTTGTGCATGTGTGTGTGTGAGAGAAAAAACTCAAGCACTTTAGCACACAGCCCGGCAAAGACGGGTGAGGAAGGAGAGAGAGGGGCGGGTCCTGTCCCCAGAGCTCTTCGGAAGCGGGAGAAAAAAAGTAACTTGTAAGCGTGTGAGCCAGGGAGAAAAGGGGGAGGAGGAGGAAAGTTCCCCGGGTGTCTCCTGCCCGCGCTGCGCCCCGCTTCCGAAGAGCTCTGGGGACAGGACCCGCCCCTCTCTCTCCTTCCTCACCCGTCTTTGCTGGGCTGTGTGCTAAAGTGCTTGAGTTTTTTCTCTCACACACACACATGCACAACCTTCCAACGACCGGGTCGGACTGGATCTCCCAGCACGACTTCCCTGTCGTTGGAAGGTTGTGCATGTGTGTGTGAGAGAGAAAAAACTCAAGCACTTTAGCACACCCGGAGGAACAGCCCGGCAAAGACGGGTGAGGAAGGAGAGAGAGGGGCGGGTCCTGTCCCCAGAGCTCTTCGGAAGCGGGGCGCAGTGCGGGCAGGAGACACCTGGGGAACTTTCCTCCTCCTCCCCCTTTTCTCCCTGGCTCACACGCTTACAAGTTACTTTTTTTCTCCCCGCTTCCGAAGAGCTCTGGGGACAGGACCCGCCCCTCTCTCTCCTTCCTCACCCGTCTTTGCCGGGCTGTGTGCTAAAGTGCTTGAGTTTTTTCTCTCACACACACACATGCACAACCTTCCAACGACCGGGTCGGACTGGATCTCCCAGCACGACTTCCCTGTCGTTGGAAGGTTGTGCATGTGTGTGTGAGAGAGAAAAAACTCAAGCACTTTAGCACACCCGGAGGAACAGCCCGGTTGCTACGCCGCCTCGCAACTTCCAGCCGTGCCAAGCTCCGCAGGCTGCCTTTCTTTCCCCCCCTTCCCTTCCAACGCAGGCACCACCGGAGAGACGGAACCCCCGCAGTGGCGACCCTGGAGGATGGAGAAGGCGGGGGAAGAGCCCCGATGCCCAGCTGCTCGCTGATTCCAATTCCAGGCGAGCGCTCCCGGCTTGCTGCCGCCGCCGCGCGTGAACGCGGTCCGCGGCGGGAAGCGAGTTCAAGCGACCCTCCGCCGCTGCCGGCCTGCAACCCGGCACCCCGTCCTGCGTGCCCCGCCCCGTGCCCCGTATGGTGAGTGTTATAACAACATTATTTAAAAGAATAAATTCAGAGGCTTATTATACTGACATTTAGTTGAATTCACTTTTAAAATATATTATATGGCTCTCACTGAAATAAATTTCCAAATTTTTTGCTTTCATGGCTCTCTTAGTCAAAAAGGTTCCCGACCCCTGCTATAGGGTTTCCTGCCTAAGCAGGGGGTTGGACTAGAAGACCTTCAAGATCCCTTCCAACTCTGTTATTCTGTTCGGTTCTGTATACAAGAGACACAGAGAAGGAGAATTAAAACATCCAAACCTTCCTTTCAAAGGATAAAAGCAGAAAATGTTTCAAAAGTGCTTTAAATACAAATTAAAAAGGTTAAATACAAATTAAAAATTTACCTTGCTAAGCATTATCACTGGAATTCTTTTCTTCAAGCTGGTATCTGTTTCAAGCTGTAAAGAAAGTTGAACATCTTGGAATGATCCCACCCAGCTTGTTGGAGATCACGGGTACTATGTCCTTCAAACATATTTCAGATACCAGCCTATGTAAAAGCAGTTGGAGATGCGGTCTCCTGTCCTGAAGACAATGGTTTACATTAGATTGTTGGCATGCAGACCAAGAAATGTATCCTATGCACTCACTATGTTTCCCATTGAGAGATAAAACCCCCATTTGCTGCAGTTTATACTGGGGGAGCTTTTACTCTGAGGATACAGATCTGTGTGTTTTTGTAAATCACATATATACTAACTGCCAAAGGGCAGTCCTCTTATCTATGGGGGTGAGGGGTGAGCGGTTCTTAACTCAAAACTGCATTTTGCCACATAGGTTACCCTAAGATCAAGGACATAATAAGAACAAACTTTAAAGAGGTGTCTCTTGGTTTCCAAAACTCTTGTTGTGACATAGGAACATCCTTCTCCGAATCATGGAAACTTCTCCTGGGAGATGGTTTTTGAGACTGCTGGAAGTTTCCAGAGGCATGTTCATGGGCTCAGCCTCCTCCTGAATGTCAGATAATTTATTTGAACAACAATACAATTCAGATTAATAACAATTGCGGGTTTTTGTTTAAGCCATATGAAGTGTAAAAGAAACCTGTCTCAGTTTTCTACAGGAGTGAATTTATATGAGGCTCTAAAATTGACTTGAGCTGTGTCAATGACAGTGTCTATCATTTTGCAGTAAATTTTGGGTATATAATTTAATTGTCTGAAAATAGACACTTATTTAGGAAAATTGAATGCCAAGAAAGGCATATACAGTACATTAGGGATATCTGGAATAGCTGAATATTAAATAACTTTAAGGGGACAGGTACATTAAAATAAAGACATTAGGAAAATTCGCATTATTGACGTCATCTTTTGGGAAGGGATCTGTGTTTCTCCAAGGCAGCTCAGTGCAAGGTACTAGACTTTGGGGCGAGGTGTGGATGTTCTTATTTCAAGCTCAACAGAAAGGCAAACAGCATGGCCAAAGTAGAGTTATGCAGGTGCTTGAAAAATCCCCCTATTCGATTAGAATAATCTATTCTCCTGGGTTTGCATAGTAGCTGGTCATTCCTAGGGAAATAAATATTTGAGTAACAAGGCTTTAAGGAAATGGTAACAGGATGCAACAACCTAGTTGCTTCCAGTTGTCAGCTCCTTAATTTAAATACATATTTTTCTTGGACTGCACAGCTACCACTAAGTCCAGGAGATGACACCAACTTTAAGAAAGCAACAGGTGGCACAAATACACTCATACTCCCTCCATAGCATCCTTCTACTACAGAAATGGCTGCATACAGAAATGGCTGCATAGCCATAATTTAGAACAATCTGCACACCCTTAGGAAGAATCTGGATGGTTGTGAATGGTGTAGGATGTTCCCAAAATAATTTCTACGAGATTCTTTATCTCCAGAAGTTTCCTGTTAAACATTAAAGTACATTTTTCTTCTGCCTGGTTACAATTACATTCCAGAACTTGCAATTTCTAGTAACAGCTTTAACCCAGATTTCTTGCTGTGCATGGAATTGACATGCACTATTTCTAGCACACCAACAAGGCTTTTTGGAAAGGTTCGTTCTGGTAAGAGAAAAGGCAGGCCCGTACTTTTTTTTTCATTACCTTTTTCTTCGAGTACCTTGAATGTATGAAACAGCCATTTCCTTTTGCAGATGTACAGGTCAGATGGATTTGCTGCAATAAAAACAATAAAAATAATGAGGGAAGAAGACAGAGACAAATACACTTTTCTTTGTACCAACTCAAACTTGACTAGAGAGCTAAGGTGTGATTCTGCAGTTAGATTCTCAACTCAGATGTAACTGAAGTTAACCTACCAAATGCTGAATGCCCTATAAACCATCATGATACTTAGGATAGCAAGCCAGTAAATATTTTTGTGCCTCTTTTCCACAGACTTCCGGGCCCTAGCAGTGAGCTGGGAATATATCCAAATCACTGCAGCAAGGAAACCTAAATTGGTTCCTTTGTATGTCTCCATCTGTTGCCAGTATTGCATGAAATGAAAGTAAGCACTTAAATCCATAATCTTTCACAAAGGGATTGTCAGACAAAAACAGCCATTGTGCTGCTTTTAGGCCCACTTCCCAAATTTATGTGTGCCAAATATGATGGGAGGGGGGGAAATCCATGGAGAGCACTAAATAATTTTTGGGATTTCATGCATTTCAGGGTTTTTTTTTTTTGTCCAGCACTTTAAGTGAGAGAAGTTTATCGGGATTGAATCTCATACAAGACAGTCAAGCATTAATCAGCTGTTGCTCTGCCTACAGAGAACAGGGAAATTGCCATGGGAATAACAGCCCCACTTCAAAGAATATGTAGGTGTTACTTAACCTGTTGCTGTTATTTGATGGTGGCCAAGGAGAATTATGGCATTCCTCTTAAGAATGATGCCTGGAGCATAACTTATCCCAGGATTTGGCTGCTTTCATACACCTCATGACACTTTCTTCTGTGAGATCAGTTGGTTCATTCTGGGGCCTAAATATTTCTGGAGGGTTTAGATTAATTATTAATCTTCAGGGGCAAGGGAAATCTAAAATAGTCATGAGGGCAGAATAAGTTTGCATCATAAATAAACGCCTAAGCATTACTAAGGGGCAGGGGGAATAATCTTGATGGGTATTCCTTTTACTAATTTGGAGTGAAATGTTCCATGTAAACAACAGGAGGCCAAATTCTATTCAAAATAATTTTTTCCCCCTGAGGGCTTTTATGTGATGACATTCTTAAGGAAAAGGGAGATGTGTGCATATTTCTTCCTCATGAATTACTCTGCTATCCTAACTGGTAGGGTCCAGGAAAAAAATTGCAGCTCCTGAGCATTGAGTCTATTCCACATTCACAGACACATGCATAAATGCACACGCTAATGGCCATCTTCTGGTCCAAGGCTAATTCTCCAGCTAGGTAGAATGAAGCATAATCTTTGGCCAATAGATGTTTGGTATCATAACATGGATGCAAAATAATACAACATTATTTATAGCTACATTGGTGACCAGAAATTTTCTACCAGGGGTGTCAAAGTAACATTTGACATCTGTTTATGTCAGTGGGATGGCATCATTTGAAGGTCTGCCTCAGTGGGCAAAATGTTGTTGGGGGGGCAGTGAGGGCCCTGTTCTGTAGGTTTATTTGCTTTTAATCGGGAGCCTATAGCCCATTAGAGGTCTTTAGTGTCAGCTTCCTTTAGCCTCTGAGGTCCATCAAGTCCACGCCACTAAAATCTGACACCAAACGTCTGGAGATGGGTGGTGTAATTTTTTTAAAAAAGAAAACATTTAAATAAATATATATTAAGAATCTGAGAGGCTTCAAGGCCTTTAAAAACCAGCCTGAAATCCCAAAATACAAGACAAGCCCCAAAATTATGCCATTTCTTCTCTAAGCCTTTCTGCTTTCAGAAGTCAGCCCACCATCCCCCCCTATTATTTTTAAGTACACCCTGCAGTCACGAAATATCGTCTACTCCTGGTGTATAATTTCTGCTTTCCCTTTCTGATTCAAAACCGCATCTCAGTGGCAGATTACAGTTAAAATAGCAGACTTTGTATACACATTAGCACTATACTGTACTATGAGGGAAAACTAGAAAACAAGGGCAGAGATTTTGGGGAAGAATTTTGAGGAGGAAGCTGTTCACCCTGCTGTTCCTGACTATTTATTGAAACATGTCCTGCAATTCTTGCGTTAGCAGGCATTTTTTCACACCTGTCAGAGTGATCCGTGTAAAACAAATCAAATGAGATGATCATGCTGCTTACACGCAGCAGTCTTCCCCGACATGGTGTCCTCCAAAGGTCTTGGATTACAACCACCAAAATTCAAGACTTTCATACTGGGGCCCCGTTCAGCAAGAAAACTCTTCATGCACACTGCCCTTCGTAACAAAATGTTCCCAGGATGGATTACAGCACAAATGTAGATGTTCACTTGGATACAGCTATCAGCACTCTGAATGAAAAGCAGGCTTCTGTATAAGTAACTTTACTTGAAAGGATTTTTATATCCTCACTCAAGGAAATGTCCATTTCCAGGGTTGTGTACAGAAGTGAAAAGTGAAAATGCTGAACTATAGAGAAGATAAATAGTGGCTTCAGTCCCCACTAGATGGCTGATGTTAGTTGCTTCTAAAGTAGACTTCATAGGAACATCTGTAACAGCTGGATCACAGAGATGAAACATATGCATAGCACCTACATAAGTATGTCCATGTAGACTCCGTATTGGTATATGTGTTTGTGTGTGTGTTAGCCAACACAGACTGTTGTAATTTGAGGGGATTTATGTGTTTAAGTTAATTCATCACTTGCTTCAGTTTGTGTGTCTTTTTTCCTAAGACTCTCAGTGATTTACAACAGACCAAGATAAGTAGGACTAAAATATTCAAAAACCATAAAGCACAAAACATTCCGTCCAAATCAATATAATATCATTTAAGTGCAGCAGCATTTTACTCATCCCTAAGCACTTGTCCCAAGACGAAGTTTTTGTATGTGTCTGAAAACATAGTATTGTAAGGAAGGGATTAGCTGGCTTCACACGGATGCAAGGAGAGGGGCCATCACCCAGAAGGCGTTGTTTCAGTGGTAGGACCCTCAGCAAGCTGCATCTCCTTGACCTCACTGGATGGGTAGAATTATCCAGGCCCTGAGCCATGTAGTGTTTTAAAGGTGACACCAAGCACCTTGAATTTTACTCAACAGCTGCCCAAAATTGGGAGCCAAGGCAGCTCCCAAAATAATATTACATGGCCAAGCCTCATTGTACTCATAACCATAAGCAAAACAATCCTCCCATCCCATGGATAAAAGCGAGCTGAACTGTTAGTGAAATCTTTCTCCAACATGGAGAGTATAGTACTGTAATATTTCCATATCCTTGAAGGCAGCCGGCCTTCTTGGGTATAACCATTCTCTGCTAGAACCTTGATGATGCTTCCTCTCATCATCAGTATTTGTTGTCTGAGGCAACTGCCTCATTTTGCCTAATAGTGTGATCATCTTTGACTTTGATAGTGGGTCGGGCAGCATAAGTATACCCAATTCAGAGACTATTATGGATCCGGATGTTTCCAGTTCAAAACTTTAGCTGGTGGCCTGGGACTAACCACTTTGTCTAAATTTCTGCATTCCAAGGAATACCAATGCCATCTAATGTTTAGATCATTTGAAAGCTGCAACTGGTTACTTCATGCAAAGCCCTTGAAACACTTGAAAATGCTCCAAAGTATCTGATATTATTACTGGTAGTTGACCAACATTGCTACTGGAGATGATTTTCAAAAGTCTTTCAGTTATAAAAGGCTACCATAAAAATGGATTTAGAGGAGATAGCAATAGCAATAGCACTTAGACTTATATACCGCTTCATAGTGCTTTACAGCCCTCTCTAAGTGGTTTACAGAGTTCAGCATATTGCCCCCAACAATCTGGGTTCTCATTTTACCCACCTCAGAAGGATGGAAGGCTGAGTCAACCTTGAGCAGGTGAGATTTGAACCGCTGACCTGCTGAACTAGCAGCCAGCTGAAGTAGGTTGCAGTGCTGCTTTTAACCACTGCGCCACCTCGGCTCAGATGAACAGGCTGAGCCCAAGTGAGGGGTCAAACGCATCATAAGTCATGAGACCCTGCTTTCCTGCAAGAGATTTTAGTCCAGCCCACCTTAAATGCCTCTCTTATCTCCCGCACATTTCTCTTTGTAGTTAGTTGGCCAAATTCTTGTAGAGAGCTTAAGCTTGCAATAAATCTTTATACTCATTTGAACTGCCTGAATCTCCCAATTTCCAGGGGGGGGGGGGCTTGACAAGATTAAAATTAACCATTGTTTGGTGGTTAAGAGTTGACAATGATTTGATGGCACATAATCAACTGGAAAATTAGGTCTATTTAAGAACAAATGAGGAGAAGAAGATGGTTTTACAAAAGCATAGAATCCCTGAAACAACTAAAGGCAAATACTGATTTTTAGCACAGCTAGATCTCTGAGCTGGAATGATAATTAAACCAGTGGATGGAGTAGCTTCTCATATCAAATAATCTGGGACAACTCTTATTACAAACTTGGCCCGTTTTGTATTTATGCATTTGTCACCCATAAGATTGCTTCAAATCTGACTGTGCTTTGGATCAATGCCTGACAATAATTCTTCACAGCATCCCAAGTTTAAAATTAGTTTTCTCTATATGAGTGTCTAAACTGTAGAGGATTTTTGCCCTTTTCAAATTCATATTATACGTTCTTGATTGGCAGACAAACATAACAGCTGTCTATATTAATGTCAAAGAATTATGGTGACTTTGGATATATAAAAAGGATATTCTGCAGAGGAAAGAGAGAAAGGTGCACTTAATACACTTTTCTATCTGCATGAAGATCATGCAGTTTTGCCAATGGAAGAATAAAATCTACTCTGGAATAACTTCTGCAAAATTTGGTATCCAGCTCATAACAGTAGACTCAATAGAGCAGGGGTCCCCAACCCCCAGTCCGTGGACTGGCATCGGACTGCAGCATGCCAGAAACCAGGCCGCACAAACAAGTGAAGCCCTATCCACGGGATGCAGGCAGCACACGAAATCATGCCTCCTCTGGTCCCAGAAAAACTTCTCTCCACGGAACTGGTCCATGGTATCCCAAAGGTTAGAGGCTGCTGCAATAGACTAACCTTGAGATTTGGCTCTCCTCAAATAGGGCTACAAAATCTGAACTACAAGTAATTGCATGGCCACTAGATGGCAGCAGAGATGAATAGTAAACTCTTCTTTGCTGCCATCTAGATGTAGCCCAGGCAATACATTTGTAGGTTCATGCTACTTTCACCATTCTGGTAAAAGCTTTGCCATGAAACTGTACCACAAAAATACAAAATTTTGGGTGTACATGCAACCTGCAGACACATGGAGAAAAGGGGCAGGGCTTGGGCTTCAATGCCATAATGCTGCCTTCACCAGTCTGAATCCTTTGCTAATCCCTACCCGTGGACAGGGATGCGGTGGCTCAGTGGCTAAGACGCTGAGCTTGTCAGTCAGAAAGTCGGCAGTTCAGCGGTTCAAATCCCTAGCGCCGCCTAACAGGATGAACTCCTGTTATTTGTCCCAGCTCCTGCCAACCTAGCAGTTCGAAAGCACATAAAAATGCAAGTAGAAAAATAGGAGCCACTTTGGTGGGAAGGTAACAGCGCTCCGTGAGCCTTCGGCTTTGAGTCATGCCAGCCACATGAGAAACGGAGATGTTTTCAGACAGCGCTGGCTCTTTGGCTTAGAAACGGAGATGAGCACCACCCCTAGAGCCGGAAAACGATTAGCACGCATGTGCAGGGGAACCTTTACCTTTTACCTTACCCGTGGATAGCGATTGCTCAATTGCTTCTGATTCCTTGTAACCTGATATTGCACCAAGAAGTATGTTGTTTTAAATTGAATTGGTAGAATAAAAATCCAATAAATAGTCATTAAATACTTCTTTGTGTTCTTGTGAGTTCATGCTAATTATCAATGATAGTATCACGTCATCTGATCTTTTGTTGATTTACTTTTCAATCATCTTTGATTTTTCCAAGCATCTGTAATGCCTTCACATTACACATCTAA
Organism: Diadophis punctatus similis; assembly: GCA_023053685.1. Classification (NCBI taxonomy): domain Eukaryota; kingdom Metazoa; phylum Chordata; class Lepidosauria; order Squamata; family Dipsadidae; genus Diadophis; species Diadophis punctatus. Next base: position 121,008,139 of record JALIGW010000001.1, on the reverse strand, counting down.
AATAGCTAAGCGTTGGCTTCATGATTAGGTAAACAAGTTTTGCATACTCTATGGATTGAATTATTTGCTCTTTAGCCTAGCTAAGAAGAAATCTTGAAAATCTTCATTTCTTAATTTTCCGCATTTCCAGGAAAGTACTCTAACTGATGTTTTCCCAATATTTTTTGAGCTAATACATTTTGTCGTAACTTACACAAATATATAACATATATAAGCTATTTCCCTTATGTCCACAAGGTACAAAACTATTAATATAAGAATATCTAACTATTATTTATAAATACAGATCAAACTGATGCTTTTCCTCAACATATACATTTCCCTGATGGTGGTTCTTCAAATCTACATGCCTTGATATAAGCTCTCTTTTTTAAAATAGTTAGAAATCTTTAACAAGAAAAATAAATTGCATTGTTTGGTTTGTTTGCAGATTTATATTGGAGAAAGACAAATCATAGTAGTCTGTAGTCCAGGGGTGGCCAAACTATGGTTCTTTGAGGACCTGTGGACTTCAACTCCCAGAATTCCTGAGCCAGCCAGCCATGCATGGCTAGCTCAGGAATTCTGGGAGTTGAAGTCCACAGGTCCTCAAAGAACCATAGTTTGGCACCCCTGCGTAGTCTGTCCACTGAAATGTTTTGTGAAAGCAGAACAACTAAATTTGTTTGAAGTGGAAATAAGTATTAAGATGTCTTTTGACAAAACTTTGGCTTCAACCTGGAAATTGAGTGGGTGGAGGGGAGAAGGGAGGGAGGGAGGAAGGAAGGAAGGAAGGAAGGAAGGAGAAAAAGAAAATTGACACAAAAGTTATCTTCTTGAAAATATACACAGACTAGTCTATTAGTTTTATTTGTAATTAGCATGTATGATACCCAGGTGACACACTGTTCACGCATTGATACACACACACACACACACACACACACACACACACACACACACACACACACACACACACACACACACACACAGAGTTTTCCCGAAAATAAGACATCCCCTGATAATAAGCCCAATCAGGATTTTGAGTACATGGCAATAAGGCCAAGTGCTTATTTCAGGGTTCAAAAAATATATAAGACAGGGTCTCATTTTCGGGAAAACACGGTATATATAAAACAAAATAAAAAACTTGAAGAAAAAAAAGAAAATATACACAGATAATAATCACAACTATTGTTTCACTCAGAATTAAACTGCTAAAACCAAATATTAAAATGATACAATTCAGCCAGGAATTCCTTGGCATATCTACCTTCTCCATTGTCTCTTCCTGTGATTCACACACACAAAAAAAAGTGATGGGAGAAGAAGGGAAGAAGAGGGCTGCTTACATAAGTTTCTAATTCTAGTCACGAGGTTCTCCAGCTCAGTGAACGCTCTTACTCAGCTGGCTAAAAAGCCCATCACAAATCAGACCAGCTATTTATTTTTATCTATTTATCACATTTATATGACTGCCCATCATCTCACAAGAAGTGACTCCGGGCAGTGTATACAACAAAAAAAGTGTAAAAGCAACAAACACGTTGAACACATTCATATTACCAAAAGGAAAAAAAAAGAAAAAAGAAAAGCACACACAGGAAATTCAATCAGCAACGGAGCCGCCTCAAGCTATGCCTGGAGTTTTCAGCAAATGTCAACGTGCTTGAAGGATGGCAGGGAGCAACATTACTGGGACCTCTCCCCAGGCAGGCACAGGGCATTCTCCTCAGGAACACGAACCCGATCTCTCCTCTAAGTTTGATGTGTTGTTGGCAAACAGAAACATTAGCCGAGGTGTGTGTGTGTGTGTGTGTGTGTGTGTGTGTGTGTGTGTGTGTGTGTGTGTGTGTGTGTGAGAGAGAGAGAGAGAGAGAGAGAGAGAGAGAGAGAGAGAGAGAGAGAGAGAGAGAGAGAGAGAGGTACTTTCCAAAAGAGCTGTCAAAACAACATTTGAGTTTTAAAAAGTCCAAAAGATGCCTTTGCATTTCAATTGTATCTATAAACTGGAGCCTTCTGGCTTACACACATAGTTTGGTTTTGGGTTCACTGTTTTAGATTATAAGGAAGTGTGTGTCTCTGATTATCTTGTGCAAACTATCATGGAAGTTAAAAAGTCTGACCAATACCTTTTTAAATATACGGATTAAGAAATTGTAGCTTGACTCCCCCCACCCCCAATAGTGGGTTTCTCTTACCTTTGCTACTGGTTCGGGAACGGGAGTGCGCGGGCACGCGGGCGCGCTTGGCGCGTGTGCAGTGTTTCTGCGCAGAGCATTTTTGATGACATCTGGGAGGGGCGGGGTGGCCATGGCCAGCCAGGGGTGGCATTTGGGGGTTCGACAATCCCTGGCAATCCTTGGCTAGAGGATCGCCTGTACTCTGCCAAACCCCCAGGAGCCCACCCCTGGTCCCAGGACCTTCTGACAAGCAAAGGAATCTGGGGAAGCCAGATTCCCTCGACAACTGTGTTACTAACTTAACAAGTACAGTGATTCACTTAACAGCGATGACAAGCAAGGTCGTAAAATGGGGCAGAACTCACTTTAACAACTGTCTCTGTTTAGTAACAGAAAGTTTGGGCTCAACTGTGGTCCTAAGTCAAGGTCTACCTGTGATATATTAGCAGTGCTTATCACTGATTTTGGCATAGCTGACTTGCTACATAAGAATATGCCAGGACAGAGCTCATGCTTCAAATTGAAGGTAACACAAGGAGGACAATAAAATACCTCATAGCCCCAGAGAAGTCTTCCCTAAATTTAATTCCTGGATATCCAATGGTGCAGTGCCTGGATTTTGTCTAATTATCTGCCTGCTGAGAAATCCTTTATTGCTGCCAAACAGCCCTTTGTGGCTAACAGCTGTTCGGCTTTTTCCTTCTCCCCTGTTTCCCCCCCCCCTCCTCGTCATGTGGAAGTGTTATTATCTCTTTAGCAGACTTTAGTGATCCTGTCTGTCATTTCAACAGCTCTGCTTTCTTGTGCTTGTCAGATGGGAAATGGGGTTTTCCTTTTGTTGCAAACTCTGGAACAAGGCCAATCTATTTCTTATTTAAGTCTCAAACCAACCCCCCCCCCCCCAAAAAAAGTCCAGGCCTAATTGCTACTAGACTAGGACAGCAGCTCATGGGAGGGATCAAGATTGCCCCAGTTCCAAAAGCCTAAATGATCTGATTCATGCAAAAAAAAAAAAAAAAAGGAAGATAATTTTGTCTAGCAGTAGAACACCCAAAGTGATGGCATTTACCAACTCTCTAAGTTTTTGCATCTACCATGAAAATAGCAGTGAAGACCTATGATGGTCGTTGCACTAGGAAGGCCAAGAATTTTCTCAGTCCTGCATTGGCAAACATCTGCACCTCAATAGCTTTCAAAAGTCAATGTTTTGACTCGATTTGCATTTGAGATGTAGATATACATACTCTGTGCTCACTCATCTTTACCATTTTCAAGTGGTCCAAAGTTTGTTTTGATATAATTCACACTGTTATTGTAATCTCACATATCTATGGCAACGTGGTTTGGATGCTTCTGGTGAATGATTATTGTGTAAATAATGGACAACAGTTGGAACAGGTCTTCAGTACATTCAATGAAATTTAGTTTCATCTCCTTCCTTGCAGCCTGTCATTCTCCTTGAAAATCGCTATTATGAGCCCTCAATTTTGTGGAACAGATTCGTCTAGATAACGGGCTGCAGGACAAAATTTATTTATTTATTATTTATTAGTGAGACTTATATACCGCCTCATAGTGCAAACACTCTCTAAGCGGTTTACACCATTAAGCAATGTATATTTATATTGCCCCCAACAATCTGGGTCCTCATTTTGCCTACCTCGAAAGGATGGAAGGCTGAGTCAACCCTGAGCCGGTGAGATTTGAACCGCTGAACTGCTGATCACAGTCAGCTAAAGTAGCCTGCAGTACTGCACTCTAACTGCTGCGCTACCTCAGCTCCCCTATCCATCCTGCTTTTGGAAGTATAGGTAGTCCTCGACTTATGACCACAATTGAGCTCAAAAATTCTGTTGCTCAGTGAGACATTTGTTGAGTTTTGCTTCATTTTACAATCTTTTTTTTGCCACAATTGTTAAGTGAATCACTGAAATTGTAAAGTTAGTAACATGGCTGTTAAGTAATTCTGGCTTTCACATTGACTTTGCTTGTCAAAAACTCACAAAAGGGGGACTTCCGGTTTGGATCGCGCCATCGCCGATGTCCCTTCGTCGGGCGCCTTTCCGATCCTCGTAAAAAGCCGCCAGAACAGCTGTCTGGCGGCTTTGAAATCTCTTCCCCGGGCAAAGGGAGAGATGAGAGCCTGACAGGTGGGGTAGAGCCCCCCCAGCGCCCTAGAAGCCATCTAGGGGCGTGAAGGGAGAGCTCCCCATGCAGCCTGTCTCCAGCTCCGAGAATCAGGAAACCTCCGCTTTTGCGGAGCTAGATGTCGTGACCGGCCGCTGCTTCCAGAATGGAATTTACAACCACTTTTGATTTATAGAAGCAGACAGAGAGAAACAGGCGTGAGATGGGCAAGTACTGAAACCTCTTTTTTCTTTTTTTTTCAACTCCTGGGCAAGCTTTCACTTCGGCAAGGAAACAAAGGAAACAAAGTAACAATATGGCGATTGAGAAGTGAAAGTGACTTTCGTTTTCCCAGAGCCTTTTTTTTTCTTATGGAAACTTTTGACTTGGAAAAATGGCTTTTCTTTCTCTGTCTCCTAATCCTGGATTAAAGTTATAATTGAAAGATTTTTAATAATAAAAGACTACCTGGTTTTGAAATTGGAAAGAACTTTAATTAGGCATCTGGCTTTTTTTTTCCTTTTTCTTTGTACTCTTTTGAAACACCATAATGGCTTCAAAATCTGGAAAGATTGTTTTGAGTAAAAGAAATGACTATCCCTCTGGATATATTTCTAAAACGCAACTTAATACTGAGTTAACACCTCCACAGCCTTTGACACCTGAAAGTTTATTAAATAATTTAAAGATTATGAAACGTGAACTGACTTTGGAATTTAATCAGAAAATTAGTGAGATAGACAAAAAATGCAGGCTGCTTTGAAGAATATGAATCAACAACTCAGGCTGGACGTGTTAGAGGTTTGCAAAGGTTTAGCAACAAATATTGACGTTTTGGCAGAACGTATTGAAACAAATAAACAAGCTTTGGCAACCTCGGTGAAATATATAGATAAAATTCAAAATGACATTGCAAATTTTGAAACAGAGGTGTTGATGACACAGTTCAGATCGATGGAAGTTGCTATAAGGGTCAGAGGTTTGAAGGAGGGATTATATGAAGATTTAAAAGGAAGGATGGTTGATGCATTGGATCAGGTGTCTGGAATCTCTAAAGTGGAATTGGCTACACAAATCGACAAGATATACAGAATCAATTCGTGGTATGCTAAACAAAAACATTTACCAAGGGACATTGTCATATATTTTACTACAAGAGCTCTACGGAATAGAATTATACAGGCAACGTTCAACAATAATCTCAAGGTGAATGGTCAGGAATTAAAGATTTGGAAAGAAATCCCCTCTAAAATGCTTAAAGCCAGAAAAAGCTACACTTTTTTGATTGATGAATTTAAAAGATTAAATTTACAATATAAATGGGAAGCGCCAGTAGGAGTAGCAGTGAAATTTTTTGGAAAAAGATACCGGCTTAATACGATAAAAAAAGCTACTGAATTTTATGTCAATGTCTTAAAGGCTGATATATCTAAAATTCCAGAGGAAGGATGTATGAAAATAAAAGAGGAGGAGGGGGGGAAGCCATCCCTGTTGGATCAAAAGGAAACAGATTTAAAAAACCAAAAGGAGTGCCAGAGCCAGACAGTCGGGGAAAAGGAGATGGAGGATCGGGACCAGATGGGAGACGAGTTGATAAATTCAAAATCATTGAGTTATTAAAAGATGCAACTATCAAGATACAAAAAGATGTGGTGTTGAAATATATTGGATGGATAGAGACTAATATGATTGTACTTTTCCTTTTCTCTTCCCTATTTAATGATTACCTATGTAATATTTAGTTAAGTTTTATATAACTTTGAGGCTATTTTTAATGTTAATAATATTAGATATATACAATTTGTTGCAGATCTGTTTTTCTTTCTTTTTTTTAAGACTTTAAAGATTTTTTGTTTTTTGAAGTTAATAAGTTAATGTAGAATAATATTATGTTATTAATATTATGATGAAATTTAATATTTAATGATTACTTATGTAATATTTAGCTAAGTTTTATTTATCTTTGAGGTTATTTTTAATGTTAATAATATCAGTTTAAGATTTTTGTATTTTATATTTAGCTATTATTTATATAATATTTACTTTGTATAAGGTAGAGGATTGAAGGGAGGAGGAAGGAGGTTTGTTTGTTTATTTTTTTTTCTCCTTTTTTTCTCTCTATTTTATTTTAGTTATGTTTTTCTTGTATTGTTAAAGAGATTTTTCTTTCTTTTTTTTTCTTTTCCTTTTTGTATCTTTATTATTGTATACATAGACGATATATTATTAGTGTATAATTTGGAGTTGAAGCTTTTAAAAAATAATGTTCCTTTTTTTTAATTAACAATTTAAATTTATTTAATCGATATTATGCCCTGTATTATCTCTGGGAAGTCCGGGGGGGAGGGGGGGAGGGAAGGGGGTGGGTTAGGGGGGAGAAAAAAATAAAATGTTTGTACTTTATATTTAATATTTAGCTACTATCTATGTAATTTTGTACTAATAAAACTTTTTGAACAAAAAAAAAAACTCACAAAAGGGGATCACTTTACCCCAGGACAGTGTAATCATCATAAATATAAACCAGTTGCCAAGCATCTGAATTGTGATTATATCACCATGGAGATGCTGCAATGGTCATAAGTGTGAAAAACAATCATAAGTCATTTTTTCAGTGCCGTTGTAACTAAACAAATGGTTGTAAGTCAAGGACTACCTGTAGCATGGGCTTACTTGTGGCTTTCATCAAGTAGAAAAGCTTCTGCATTTCTTTAAATAAGAAAACCAGAAGGCGCATAGTTTGCCAAAAACCACAAGCACACCATTTATTCCTTTAAGTATATATATAATAAATTTCAACTTGTCCATCAGTGCACTTAAAAGGGTATTTGTCATAGCTCTCTCATTTTTATATTCAGTTGTGACTGAGAATTAGTGGAAGTCTTAATTTGCTCATGCAGATCAGCAGTGATCTTTTCTTTCAGGGTCATACAGATGATCAGATTTCCACCACTGAGGATACAGACAAATATAACTGTGATGAACATGTAGTTTGGATTGAAGCTCTGCTCTTGGGAGAAAGTTAATATGCTCTCCCTGCATGATTTTCCAAATCCAGACTAACTTCCTGCTGTACATTACTATGGGAGATACAATACTGTATAGTGGAGTGATGGCAAAACTTTTTTTGCTCGGGTGCCAAAAGGGTGTGCGTGCACGCGATAGCGCGTGTGTGCGTGCCCACACCCATAATGCAATGCCTTCCCCCTGCGCATGCATGCACAACACCCCCCGCGCTCCCCCCCATGCATGTGCGCAGGCCTCACTGAAGCCTCCGGACTTCCAGTAGGCCCGTTGGGCCGTTTTTCTCCCTCCCCAGGCTTCAGGAGGCATTCCTGAAGCCTGGGGAGGGCAAAAACGGCCTCCCCCCGTCCTCTGGAAGGCTGAAAATCAGGTGGCCAGCGCTGGAGCTGACATAGGGCAATGCCTCATGTGCCATAGGTTCGCCATCACGGGTATAGTGTGTTCCCAGTTTTACAGATGATGACTTCATCCATAAATTGTCTATAACAATAAACCTTCAAGGTTAATTTTAAGTATAAAGAAGAGGCAGGAGAAGGTGACAAGAGTTCTTAACCTTGCCTTAGTAATCAATATTCTAGTATATCCTTTAACATGTTTCAGATATTAAAAGCTGATATACTATAGGTCTGCCTCCAAGATTAAGGGAAAGGGTTGCATGTTATCACTAGCAGGTCTGTCTGTCTGTTTAATCTGCCAACTTCTTTTCAGGAGCTCAAAGGATATTTTCCATATATATATATATTTATCCTGTGGACTGTGAGTCTTCCATGCCTGAAAATAGACATAGACCTGTCTGGCATCAATTCAACACCTCAGGTATATTCGAATATTTTGCTAGTCAGGATTTGATGGTTGTTGTTGATGATATATTTTTCTGAACTAAAATAATGTTGCCTCTATGAGACCAACCAGACCAAGAAATAAACCCCACAGAAGACTAAAGATTACTTAATTTAGTTTGGCTGGAGTAACATAATATTGCACATCTGATTGTGCCCCCTCTCTTCTCTTTCTATAATCATGTGAATTAGAGGTGTCTGAGATGTTTGCTCATGCTTTCTACATGTTCTGGGTTTAATCTATGTTTTTCTTCTTGACTCTGTGGTCACAGTTTCTCTTTTTTCTTCCTCAAGGCCATCATCCTCTTTAATCTCTACAGACCTGATAGATTGCAAATATAGTTTAAACATGTTTACTGCAACCGATGAGGAACCGATGGCTGACTTCAGGAGGAATGGAATGAGACTTGTTTGCTTGAATGTAAAATCTGCTACATATAATCTTTTCATGGTACACTGGACTATGGAATTCATTGTTGAATAAGTTGCACCTGGTCAGATCCATGTCCTAATTCAGTGAACCAGAAAAGGATTTACCAGAATTTTGATTCAGATATTTCTGTTTCCTTGGACTGTAACATAATAAAGCAAAGATGTTACAAACGTCTTCTCAGGAAAATATTCAAGAACTATTTTGGACAGTGGTGAAATCTACTTACCTTCCCTATCGGTTCGGAAGCATGCGTTTTGCGCATGTGCAAAGGGTGAAAAAGAGAAAATGGCGATGTCCGGGCGGGTAGGCAGAGCCTCATGTTGCCGCTGCTACCGGTTCTTCGAACCATCGGCGGCCACTGCTATCGGTACGCCCAAACTGGGCCGAACCAGTAACATTTCCCCCCTGATTTTGGATATGATTTTCTATATATCTACACAAATTTTCTGGTTTTACTTTTTTGCATTTTAACTTGAGGTTCAGCTTCACTTTCAATTTCATTCTTTGCCTACTGCATTCATTCTGAATACCAAAATACCTTGACTGTTTTTTTTTAAATCAATGTGGCCTTGGGAAACCATGAAGTGCAATATTTGTGTTGTTATTGATTGTTATTGAACAAGATAGGTTTCAGTGGAAAATGAAAGCATAGCAGCAGTGGAAGCTAGGACATATGTTATGAAATTTCTATTTATTCAAAACAGAGTTGGGGCACATCTTTGAAAGCCTCCCACCACCACCAATACGCAAAACTTCAAAGAAATGAATTCTGGCAAGACTAGCAAAGAATGTCAGCCAAAGGCAATAGGGAACAGACTACAGGGACAGTGTAAGTCATTCAAGTACAACAGTTTCAATTGGACTCCATTGGTGGGGCAACATATGGCTGACAGGATACTCTGGAAAAGCTCCAGGGGAGTTTCAGATTTCAGTTGTCATTTTGATTGTTGGAGAAGCACCCATGTAACATGCCATTTGCATATGCAAAACAGCTCATTTAATGGAACTTTCACTATTCACTAGAGAAAAATCCACTGATTGGGTTGTTTCTGCATCTGCTAAAGTAGAGTATTAGACACTTTTTGGCCCACGATTAAGTAAGAGAAAATCTCTTTTGCTGGATTTCCTAAATGAGATCTGTTAAAGTATAAATGTAATAACTTATTTGTGGCTAAAAGAATGCAATGTTTATCTATATTTACCTTCCTTCCAAATTAAATACATCCAGGAAAGAATTTACACTGTATATTGTGATACGTTCTTTTTCTTCTCTGTGGAAGAAAAAAAGATTATTTCAGTATTGAGAATGAACTGAAAACTTATTATGAATTGTATATGCACATCTATCATTCATCTTGATGTTATCTTCACAAAGCAAGTGGCCAGTTAAGAAGTGTTTACTAAACAATTGAATGTTCAAGATAAGAGCTTATAATATTTATTTATTTGATTTATATCATTACCTGTTTCAAATGCATGACTAGGTAGTTTACAACAAATAAAATCTGCGAACAGAAGAAAGTAGAGTTTTGAAAGATATAAACAGCACAAATACAAATTAAATAACAGAATCCACAGCTGTTCTGAAAAACAATTTACCATTGACAGAACCATTGTGTGGGTTCTACCTGTATCTGGGTAGTTTCTCACCAGAGGCATTGTGCTGTGTACCCATATTGCAATTGTATGAATAAATGCTATGTGTGGGTTTGTTTTAGTGGAGAACGGATGTGCCACACACAGCTATGCCGGCTGCTTCTCTGCTATTCAGCTCTATAAACAGCTTTGGGCATGCTTAAATGAGCAATTGCTGACAGCTGTGCTGGCAGCCATTGTACACATCTGTATCCTACCTTGTGGGCATATCTACATATATTTGTACACCTTTGAGTAGTTAAAATTGCACATGGGCCTGAACTTTTATATGAGTTGCTGTGCATTGCTGTGTAAACAGCTGTGAGCAGTCACTGTATATTAACCCTTTATAAGTGGATGTTGTTGCCTGTTTTTGTACAAATGTCTGCTGTTAAGGCAGACATTGTGCTTTGTGGACAGTTGTAGATATATCTGTGTACCTTTTTATGTATTATTGTGCATGTTTTTTCAAGCTGCACTGAAGGGCATAGCTACGAAAACAACAGTAGTTTTGAATTTTCTGTTATTAGGTGAAGTTTGTATTTATACGGTCAGCTATAGTAGATAGCTGTGCTTTCTATGGACAATTGTGAATTTGAATGTGTGAATTTGAAAAACAACAACAGTGTGTTGTGGAAAGCTATTCCCTGTGCCACTAGCCAGGGTCATTAAACAATTTTAACTTGGATTAAATGGTATGAGCACTTACCTGAAATAAAGATGCAAAATAAATCAATGAAGTAAATTACTAGTCAGTTCTGTCCTTGCTAAATCCTGCTGCTCATCATTATTGTTCTTAAAAAGTTGTTTGCTATCTTGCTGGATATGATCATTTATTTTAATTAAATGCCTAAAGTATTGTAATAAACAAAGAACTTATAAAAACGCATAACAAGTGGTTAAAATAAATGAAAAAGGTACAACAGAAAAAAATAAAAAGTGTCATTAAAGTTATAATTCTATATATTCTAATGCAAACATACAAATGTATGTGTATGTATACACATATGCATGTATGTGTATAAGTCTTCAGTCTATTGAGTATATGCTGCCATGCATGTATCTTTTCAATGCTGCAATATTACTCTTTTATTTATTGTACGGGCATGGAGAATTATTTTATGTTGTCCAGTTGTTAAATTCCATGTACTAGGTATATAATTCAAGACAACATTATCCTTAGAAATTATTTTTTCCAGGACATATAAAAATGGCATCAGGTTTCTCTGCATTGAATTTATGTATTCTTTAATTAGATGATAGGATAGGAGGAGACTTTTATGTTATAATGATCCTTTAGGATGAATCCACAGTTCAGACTTCAAAGATGCCAAATAACAACTTTCGAAATAAGGCTTAAGTGCAGCTATTAAGCAGAGCTGTAAGATTAGACTGCTGTAAAAGATCCAGTTGTCCAACATTTACTGTGCTGCATCCTCCATTTTCTGGCACAATTTTTAGAGATTTTTTTTTAGTTGGGGGTGGGGTGGGTGGGGTGGGGAAAGCTGCAGAAAGATTTTCTCTCCTTGCTTGCTTGGTTCCTGTTCTTGTCAGCCTGGAGTCAAGCTAGGATTTAATAAAGGGAATAGAGATTGGAGAGCAGAGAGAGTGAGCTTAGTTTTAGCACCTAATTGGGGCAGGGGGAGGAAAGATCAACAAGCCTGTCCCTCCCAGCTTTCTTTTTTTAATTGAAAAAAATATGGCTGGGGGAGGGGGAGAGAGGGAAGGTGTTTTAAGCAAGAGAAAGGTTTTGGAAAGGCCATCCCTGAAGCTGCCTTTTATTCAAGGACCGGCTTCCCAAAGCCTTGAGAGGCAGGAGAGCTTTGCAGCCTCCTGTTTGCCAGCTGATCCGGGTGCAGAAAGCAGAGAAAGAAGCCGCCATTTTAAGGGTACTGAAAATGGCGGCTGCTTCCAGGAGGCATGGGGAGCAGGCCTAAGCGCTGCAGGGGTCCCATCTGAGCAGGATGGGGGGAAATAGAGGGCATTACAGCATCCCCATGGTCTGTCATAAGAGTAAATGACCACAGGGGTACTATGTCTGTCACAACTTTGAAACAGATTCATATATAGTTTTGGGGTGCTGGTCGTTAAGAGGCTAGTGGTTTCTCAAGGACTACCTGTGCTGATACCATTTTAGTCTGGTTCCTCTCGGAAGGATAAAGAACTTTCTTTTCTCTCACCTTGAGGAGACAAAATTTCAAAACCTAGATTTTTTCTTCTGAAGTATATGTATTTATGAAATTTATTTGCTACCCATTTTGCTATCCAGAGTTTTGGAGTGGGTGGGAGAGACCTTACGCATTTCTCTCTAAACTGAAGCATTTCAAGCAGGGTTATCTCTGGTAATCCCGCTAAAGGCGTTTTGATGTATATTTTTAGGTTTACACATTTTCAGATTAAGATTAAACAAGTTGCCATGCTAGACAAACAGGAAAACAATGTCAGGAATATACAAGTTGAATATACAAGATTGTAAATTTAGGGTCTTGAAAGCAATGGAAGAGCAGACATTCTAGACTCCTTTCCCCAGAATAAGCATGTATGTAAAGTAACCGTCTTCCTTGAGTAAATATCAACATAAACAGGATGAGTTATGTGAGAGAAGCTCACACAGTAAAAAAAAAAAAAGTCCAAATATTGATTTGTGCTTCGATTGACTGCTTCACATAAACCAGGGGTGTCAAACTGGATTTCTTCGAGGGCTGGATCAGCATTGTAGTTCTCCTTTGCGGGACAGTGAGGGGTGGGGGGTGGAGGGGGGTGGGATGGATGCCTCCTGCAGCACCCTGCCGGCCAAAACAGAGCATGGGGGTCTGCGTGCGGCCCTCCTGCTCCTCATTTTTACACTCCATGGTCTGTTTTGGGGCCCATTTTTGGCCCATTTTTCGGGCCGTTTTCAGCTTGTTTTGGGGAGCATTTTTGGGCCGTTTTGGGGGCCGTTTTGGGCTTATTTTTTGGGCCATTTTTGGCCAGCAGAGTGCTGCAGGAGGCCATGGAGGGTGAAAATGAGGCACAGGGGGGCCACATGCAGCCCGTTTTAGCCACCAGAGGCACCGCGGATTGGTCCTTTGATATTTCCCGGCCGGCCCACAGGCCTTGAGTTTGACACCCCTGACATAAACCATTCATCAAACACACAGAGAGACAATTCTGTATCAGGAAATTAGGCCTAAATATAGGAAAACTACACATTTTTAAACAATTGATTTTAAATAATTTTCTCTCTCCTTCAGTTTAATAGTGTCCAATTCTTGGACAAGTCCATGCAGTTTCCTTGACAAGGTTGTTTTGGAAGTGGTCTGCCATTGCCTCCTCCCTAGGGTTGAGAGAGAGTGACTGGCCCAATTGCTTTGTGCCGAAAGCAGACTAGAACTTAACACTCCAATGTTTTCTAGTTTGATGCCTTAACCACTATATCAAACTGGCACTCTTTATCAATGCAATTTAAATAATAAGAGTTTGGGCTGATCTGCATGACGAGCTTGTCTCAGCACCACTACATGCTACTGATAATTTCTTGAGGGCAGGATTGTCTTTACCAGTCCACCATGCATTTCGTTGCCATGTATTTGTTGCACTTGCACAACATCACCCAAAAACTTTAACATTGGTTTCTAATGGAAAGCCAAATGGGTCATTGAATGCCCAGACATAGGAAGACATATAAAAGACCCCACAAAAAAGGGGATGGTGGTGAACTACCACTCCAGCAATAGGCAATCCTGAATAGGATTTGTACCTCATATAGAGTCTGCTGGGACTCACTGTATACATTTGGCATAGTATCCTCTCCTCAGTGTGACTGCAGGGTCTCATGTCAAACTGTAGATCACATTTTCACCAGCTGTAAGCTTAGGGCACATACCAGTCCAGTATCTGATTTTTCTTTTTCATGTAAACGATGTTGCACTTCAATGGGTAAGGTAGTCTAGACATTGGTATTTGAACATAGATCTTTTTAACATTTATATTTTATTGTGTTTTAAGAATCTAGGTGAAATGTTAATATATATTGCTAATCCATGTATATGTCATATGCTAAATAAAAAAATAAATAAATAGGCCATCAGGAAGGGAACCATTTTCCTGCTATGTTAAAATATAGTGTTTCACTTTATTCATATTTATTATATTCACTAAATTCATATTTTTCAATATTCATGTTTTCCTTTGAAGATTTGGGGGGTTAATAATTTTAAAAATTTAATATACTTAAATTATTTCTCTGGTTCAGTTTCTATAGATTTATTAAATAAATCCATAGTATCTGGTTGCAAGAATTTTCCCCAAGCAGAGGAGGGTTATAAAGAAGAATAATGTTGGGCAAGAAAATTGGAAACACTTAATAGAGAAAATCCTATTTCGACTGAGTTTGAACTGGGAAGAAATCTATGGGAAAAAGAGAAAAAAATAAACAGAATAAAGTACATATCAGAAACATGAAGTTATAGCTGGTGATTAACCACATAAAAGCATACAATAATAGAAGAGGAAGGATAAAAAGTATTTTTTATGAAAGAATCCCACAGGATTCCATAAACTCTAAGAGATAAAGGAAAGATTAGACTAAGATATACTTAAAATACATTCTAAGAGATATGTTAATAATGACATAATTGAAAACATGAAAGTAGAATAGGATCAATGTGTTTGTTTATAGTGGTGGGAGACAAAGAAGGAAAATGACTGCCACAATCATTTAGTGCAAAATCCAAACAGGATGAAACACAGGATGAATAATCGGAGAGACTTTCTCCCATTTGCTGAAGGCCTAATCTCTGAAGAAAGAACATTTGGAAGAGAGAAATAGGGGTACACTAGATTTAAGAGGTCAAGATAAGTAATAATCTTTGAAGGACAAAGAACAGAAGAAAATAGAGGAGATATATATAAGAGATAAGTGGAATGAACCAAACCAAAAAGATGGGATTAAAGAAAAGAGGGTTGTGAAGGAGACAAAACAAAGTTAAAGCGCAGAAGTATGAAACAGGAAAGATTAATGGATTGTAGTAATATTATGAAAGAATTGTGCAACCATCTAAGAAAACACATAAAAAAGGCCATGGTAATTAACTGAACATGCATCTTGTGAATAAATACTAGAAACAAAAAATAAAATAAAATTAGAGCTGCCTGTAATTAAAGCTAAAAAAACCAGCATTGTGACAGGTATACAGATGTATTCTATTATATGGATATCTTATTTGATTTGTCTGATGTTTTCAGATTACTGATGCTTTTCATCACAGAACTTAAAATGTTTAGAAACAGCCTGGTAGAATGAAGATTCTTGGTTGTTCCCACAGAAATTGCCAGCTTAAGTGTCCCTACATCATTTTTAAAAGCCAGTTCTATTCCAAACTGTGGTAGCATCTCTTTTTAAATCTATCTATCTTTTAACACTTGCATTGTGGTTGTAGTATTGTAGTAACTACACCAGTGGTGGGTTCTAAATGATTTTGCTATCCTATCATCACATCTTTTGGAATGAGTTCAGACATGTGGCAAATAGCAAGGGTCTGTCGGGAGCTAGTGCAGCCCTGCAAGCCATTCATTCCTGTGCTCCAAATAAAAACCTTGCTGATTGGCTGTCAACATTTGGCTCTTCATATGCCCAACATCCATCATAGACTTCACCTTCAAATGACAACAGGGGACAAATAGCAACAGGTTTAAACATATTAAGAAAACCAATTATTTCTCATTTGTGTCTGATACTCGTCCACACTGAAATGTCTCCAAGTATCATTCAAGTCAAGTGCTAGTTTGTTATTTCAGCATCTTTTATTCCTTAAAAAAACAACAGAAAAGGGCTGGGATGGACATTCAAACAAACAAAAAGATACCAGTAACCTCAGCCTGAAAGGTTCTTTTCTGATGCTAGATTGCCTTGCCTCTTTGCAACTATCCCCTGGTCCTATCTCCAATCCCTGTAATTTACAGCTGGCTGCATTTATATCCTAAAATAGCAGCATATTGACATCAAATAAGTCTTTACTTTCCCTCCATAGCATATTAAGGGATTCTATGAAAACAATTCAAAGAGTCTTATTCCCAGCTGGGCTTTTATCTTATAGTACTTGTAAATTCCTTCAAATAGAGCTTTATTAATGTTAATAGTATTTAAATATATTTAAATAATTTACATTCTAATATAAACTTCTCTAAGAAAAGGTGGCATACAGATATTGAGTGAATAATTTGTCTAATTGTCCATGTGTTTTCTCTGTCCCTCTTGAATACTAGAAACCTGGTTGCAGGCTGTTGAAAATCAAATTACTTAGTACTGTAGAAGAATCCCATAGGGAAGAAATGTGCATGAAGACACTGAACATTTGATGCCAAATATATTTCTAAAGTTCTATTTCAAACCTTCATCATCCAGATATATCAGAGAAGTTATGCTGGTATACAGTAAATGCAACACATAAACATAAATGATATTTTGATGACATTACCATGAATGTGTTTTTCTAAAAGTATTTTATTTTAAAAATTTACTAAAAGTGTTTTAGATATACGCTTTAATATTCTGTAGCTTTAAAAAAGAAAAAAAATACAGCAATATGTAATTATAGATATGCTGCTTATTTGACATTGTATTCCATAAAATTGGACTTTATAATCATGTAACGATATTTTAAGTACAAAAGGAGTTGCATTTTAAGAAAAAGCTGTTTTAATACAATACAAATTTTTCTATATTTGAAAAACTACTGCTAAGCAGGATAATGAAAATCCAAGAGTTACTGTTATCACCAATGCATAGAACCTCAGCAAGTTCAGTTGTATCACATTTTGTACTACTGGACGGTACGACTGCAAGACCTCATTTGCTGAAATAGTGGCTTTTCACCTGAAATGTCCCTTAATATGAGAACATAAAACCTGACTTTATTTTAATTGTATTAATTCTAAGCTTTTCCAAATTGATTCAAATTTTTACTTCATTAAGATCTTTTAAAAATTATTCATCAATATCTCTTAAGGACAGCTGTTGAAAACTTTTAACTTCCAAATCAGTTAAAAGGATGAGAAAACACAGCAACATTTTCAGATTTAGATCCAGAAGCCCCAAATCTGTACTGAAAGAAAAAATATATTTGACAATATTAGGTTTGCTATGTTGTGTTTATGATTCTAAGTACTGGCATTAATACTTGTGTTATAGCAGCATATCTTAGATTTACAATCAAGCGGGCAACAGAATAGACTTTCCAACATAAAGAAGCAAACTTTTTCAAACAATTATGTAATATTTGGGTCAAGTGTGTGCACAATACTGGCCTATAGTCATAGCGATTTTTTAAAGTTTGTAAATACTTTGAATTTTCAATATTTCAGCATAAATATAACATACAGTAAAACATGATCTGCTCTCTGAAGAAGTCCTACAACTATGTAAAGGGAACATAATTAAACAAATGTGTCAAAAACATTATCCTTGTTCATTTGAGAAAAATGATCCCCAAACTATGTATTTATGTGCAGTAAAAATAGGTAAATCTTTGCTTTCAGTAACTGGTGTGCCACCACCCCTCACCCTTTGAGGCAGCAATAACTGCAACAAAACATTTCCAGTAACTTGGTAAATCCTACACATCAGCTTAGAATTTTAGCCATTCCTCCTTATAAGATAGCTTCAATTCAGGATGCTGGTGAACTTCCTTATATAAACTACCCATTTCATGTTCTTCCACATTTCTGTTGGCTTATGGCAGAGTTTTCAAACTTGGCAACTTTAAGACTTGTGGACTTCAACTCCCAGAATTCTCCAGCCAGCATAGCAGGCTGGAGAATTCTGGGAGTTGAAGTCCACAAGTCTTAAAGTTGCCAAGTTTGAAGACCTCTGGCTTATGGTCAGGACTTTGATTTAGCCATTCCAAAGCATTAACTTTCTTCTGCTTTAAGCATTCTTTGTCATACAATTGCATATTTTGGGTTGTTGTATTCCTGCATGGCCCACTTTCTCTTGAGCTTCAGTTCACGGATGGATAGAATCATTTTCCTGTATAATTGCTGTTACAATTCTAATTCAGTCAATGGCAAGGCATCCTCAATGTCAATGGCAAGGCGTCAATGGCAAGGCGTCCTAGTCAGTCAATGGCAAGGAGTCCTAGTCCAGAGACAGCAAAGCAGGCCCATGATACTGCCACCATGTTTCACAGATGGGATAAGTTTTTTATGCTGGAATTCCATCACACTTTTTATTCAAGGCAGAAAGTTCTTGTCAATTTCATCTATCCACAGATAATCCAATTTCATCTATCCACAGATAATTCCAAAGATTATCATCTATCCACAGAACGTTCATCCAATAATCGTCTGGCTTATCCACATAGCCTCTTGCAAATTGTAGACAGGTAACAATGCTCTTTTGGAGAGCAGTAATTTCTCCTAACGACCATGCCATGGACACCATTATTCAATATTCTCTTGATGCTGGTCTCATAAACATTGACATTTATCTATGCAAGAGGCCTTGGATGTTACCCTGAATTTCTATGAGACCACCAAGAATATTACAAGCCCTGCTCTTACTGTGATTCTGATTGGTTGACCATTTCTGGAGAGGGTAAAAATGGTGTTGAATTGCCTCCATTTGTACACAATCGGCCCAACATAGGACTTGTGGAATCCAAACTCTCTAGAGATAAGTAACACTTTCCAGCCTAATGAGCAATTTGTTTTTCAAAGGTCCACAGAAATCTTTCAAGCCATAATACAGTTCCAGAGCTGTGTTGAAAAGATCAGACTTTAACAATGAATACCCAGATTTCTGTTCTTTAAATAAAGCACAACCTCCCACATTCACACCTGTAACATCCCATTGATTGAAACACCTGTCTATAACTCCCTCATCAAATAAACTGAGAATTCTAGAAGTTCACACACTTCTATTACCCAATAATATGTAGCTTGGGATCGTTCTGCTCAATAAATAAATGAACATGTATCATGTTTTTGACTCATTTGTTTAATTGGGATTTTCTTTGGATTTGTGTGAAAAACAGATCACATTTAGGTCACATTTTTGCAGAAATATTGGAAATTCAAGAACGTTTACAAACTTTGAAGCATCACTGTATATAGGGCTCCATGTAAGTTCTACCACAAACTCCATTGTAGTTTGTTTATATTTCATATTTCTAAATGAACGTTGTCTTACCTGAACATTCCTTCTATGTGTGCTGCGGGAGTGTCCAAGCATGGGTTAACTTCTTGTCTGTTAGCCAGGGACTGAGTAAGAAATATCCGGCCATGCCTCCTCCTTGGCCCCCACTGAGCCAGTTGTTTTACGAAGGAGTAGACTTGCAGGTAATCAAATGGAAATCCAAAGTCCATACCCTGGACGAGAAATGGAGACAGGATGGGTTGGACACTCCCGCAGCGCACATAGAAGGAACATTCAGGTAAGACAACGTTCATTCTCCTGTGCACTGCTTGGAGTATTCAAGCATGGGACGTACCCAAGCATAAGACTCAAGGGCGGGAAGGAAACTGGTCCAGGGTCTCAAAAGCGGAATGAACCCTTTGTAGGCCCCTCCTGCCAAATGAAGCCTCAGCCGAAGAGAAGGAATCCAGCCGATAATGAACGGTGACGGCATCGTCCAGGTTGCTGCCCTGCAAATGTCCTCAATTGATGCCTGCGTGGCCCATGCCGCTGTAGTGGCCGCACTTCTTGTTGAATGAGCAGTTATGCGGCCCGGTAAAGGGGTAGCTTTGATCTCATAAGCCTTTGCGATGCATGCCTTCAGCCAGCGGCCCACTGTAGAAGGCGAGACTTTCTGACCCATCGATGTTGGTTGAAATGACATGAATAAGGATTCGGATCTGCGAAAGGCGGCCGCCTTTTGATATATCTATGGAGAGCCCTGCTGACATCTAAGGTGTGCCACAATTTCTCCCTAGGATGGGCCGTATCCGGACAGAAATCTGGAAGAATAAGTTCCTGAGTCCTATGAAATAAAGAATTGACTTTCGGAAGAAAGGAAGGATCCAATCTCAAAATTACTCTATTGGAATGGAAAATGCACAAATCGGAACAAACCGACAGTGCATCTAGCTCCAAAATCCTCCTAGCGGAAGTGATAGCCACCAGGAAGACAACCTTAAAGGTCAATAACCGGAGACTAGTAGACCGCAACAGTTCAAATGGTGGTCCAGTCAGGGCCTGTAAGACCAGAGTGAGGTCCCAGGATGGATATCGGTGTACCGGTGGCAGTTTCAGATTAGCAACTCCCTTGAGGAAACTATGAACCCTAGGATGAAGAAACAAGGACTGAAGACCTTCAAATACCAATACTGCAGACAGTGCAGCTGCCTGTCTACGAAGCGTGTTAGGCGCTAGGCCTCTGTTCAACCCTTCCTATAGAAAACTCAAAACTTGTGGTATTGATGCTGAAATTGGGATATCATGATTGTCACAGAAATGACAAGATGCTGACCAGGTAGCGTCATACAGACGATTGGTGGAAGCTCTCCTGGAAGCCTGAATGGTACTGATCACCTCCCCGGAAAACTTATCCTTCTTCAGGATGTCCCTTTCAAGTGTCATATGGTGAGTTGTAATCATTGAGGATCTGGATGGAGCACTGCCCCCTGGCTGAGTGATATCCTGTGATCAGAAATCCTCCAGGGACTGGATACAGGCTGACCAGATCTACGTACCAAGGGCAACAGGGCCAATGTGAGGCGACTAGAAGAATCTCTGCCCTCTCTGTCAGAAGCTTCCCTATCACTCTCGGAATGAGTGGGAGAGGAGGGAAGGCATACAACAGCCCCTGTGGCCACGGGATGCGTAGAGTGTTGACCGCTTCCACCCCCGGTACCGCGAACCTGGAGAAGAACCTGGGAAGGTGAGTGTTGGATGGATGAGTGAACAGGTCCACCTTCGGTCGGCCAAACCTTCTGGACAGATCCTCGAACAGATCCGGGTGCAGGCGCCACTCCGAGTGATCTATCGTGGTCCTACTGAGCCAATCCGCCTGAAGATTCGATGTCCTGGAGACATGTCCCACCTTGATGGACCGGACGTGGCATTCCGTCCAAAAGGCCAGCTTCCGTGCCTCCTGCATGAGACTGCTGGACCGAGTGCCCCCTTGGCGAGTGATATGAGCCTGGGTGGCCACATTGTCGGTCAGAATTAAGACGTGCTGGTCTGACACTAGGTGCTTGAAGTGACGCAGAGCAAGACGAACCGCTCTCAGCCCTAACCAATTGATACTGTTTGTAAAGTCCGAGGCACTCCAACGCCTGAGCCACAAGGGACTGGGCGTGAGCTCCCCACCCGAAGAGACTGGCATCTGTCGTGATTGTGATGCGGGTGGGCTCTCTGAAAAGGCAACCTTTTGCCATGGCTCTGGACGTCCACCAATGTAAAGATCGGAGGACGGCCAGAGTGACCCGTACCTTTATCTTGGAGTTGTTGTGCTTCACCCTCTGATGCAGCAACAGGAACCATTGTAGAGACCGAGCGTGTAGCCTTGCCCAAGGAACAATGTCGATACAGGAGATCACCTTCCCCAGAAGCTGAGAAAGAACAGCCAGTGAAACCGAATGAAGTCTCCGTACCTGAGTGACAAGGAGCTGAATGCTGTTTAGTCGATCCTGTGACAGAAATACCTTGCAAGATCATGTGTTGATCACCGCCCCGAGATGGAGGCTGGTGGTTGGAACCAGATGACTTTTGGCAAAGTTCATGGAGAAACCGTGGCCTTGTAAGGCCTGGATGGTGACCTGAAGGTGTTCCTGAGCTTGCAGAGGTGAAGATGACTGGATGATGTCATCCAGGTAACACTGCAGCCTTATCGGCCTCACCCTGAGGGAGGCCGCCACTGTTGCTAACATTTTGGTAAAGGTGCGAGGGGTGGACGAGAGGTCGAACAGCATGGCCTTGTATTGATAATGCACCCCCGCAACACAGAATCTTAGGAACCTTCTGTGCGATGGTTGAATGGGCACATGAAGGTAGGCCTCTTTTAAGTCTATGGAGGTCAGATAATCGCCTGATCTGATGCAACTGAGGATTGATTTCAGAGACTGCATCTTGAATTTTTTGTATGCCAGATAAAGGTTGAGTTGCTTTAAATCCAAAATAGCTCTCCCCCCCACTTTTGGAAACCAGGAAGAGGATGGAGTAAAAACCCTGCCCCTCCTGCCCCAGGGGAACGGTCTCTATGGCGGCTATATGTAATAGATGTTGGATTTCGATTTCCATGAGATGTCTTTTGGCCTGATTGGTGGATACTGGGCACCGAATGAATCGCCTTGGTGGACTGGCGGTGAATTCTAAGGTGAGACCTAGACTTACTGTCTGCAGCACCCAGGTATCCGATGTAGTAACCTCCCATTGGTGGATGAATCGATTCAGCCGACCACCAATGGGGGCATCTGAGTGGGAGTCACTTGGATCTGCGAAAGGGCCGGTTACCAGACCCCCAAAATGTCCTCTTGTTCTGGTAATACTGTCTGCCTCTGTCTCTACCCCCTGCCCTATCCATGGGGCAATACGATCCATGGTAGGAGGGGCGTTGATATTGGAACCCGCTAGACCGTGGGTCCTGGCGAAACGGTTGTCTCCTGAAATAAGGCGTCATACAATGATCTGCCCTTCTGTATGTGGAAGTCAAAACTTTCCTCTTGTCCCTGCTCTCTACCAGAATAGGATCCAATGATTCTCCAAAAAGATTGCCCCCTTTAAAGGGTGCAGCAGCCAAACACCATTTTGACTTCATATCAGCCTGCCAGTGGCGAAGCCACAAGAGCCTGCGTGATGTGATATTAGCTGCAATAGCCCTAGAAGCAAATTTTGCTGCATTCAGAGTTGCATCAGCAGAAAATTCAACAGCTGCCAGGAGTTTGTTTAGATCTTGGCATAGCCGCGAATCCTCAGGTGACACTCCAGTCAACATCTGTCTAATCCATAAAACAATTTCTATTGAAAAATGAAGCTGCCGTGGTCGCCATGATGCACCAGGCCGAAGCCAGGTGTGCCTTACGGGCTGCCATCTCTGCTTTGCGACAACTTCAAGCCTTCAGAAAGGTCAGCAGGGAGAACTGAGGAAGAGACTAGATTGGCCACTGGAGGATCAATCACTGGGAGCTGGAGAAGATCCTCCAGGTCTGACCCCATGTTATAGAATCATTTGTCATTGTTACTGGGCGCATTTTGTGAAGCAGGTTGACTCCACTGACGTTGGCTAACGTCCACAAACATCTTAGGCTCTGGGACAGTCTCTCTTTCCAGAACTGGTTCAGAAAATACAGCCTCTGTGGGATCAAGCCCCAGTTCTGGGTCTGATGAAATGTCAGCTAACCCCATATGTGATGTCATTTTGGCTTTATATAAGAGAGATTTAAACAAGGCCTTTTTAAAGAGGCCAGAATAGGAAGGCTGGTCAGAAATGAGACCCTCATCTTCAGAGAGGTCCTGGTCTACTAAACTGTCCTCTGCAACACTAGAATGCTCGCTGCGAATGGAGGAGTGAGAAGAACAATGATCCTATTGGGCAATCCAGGCAGATTGCTCCTGGAGGCCAGGTAAGAAACTCTGTGTTGCAATTCTGCAGTAACCCCTTGTGAAATGGTAGATGCAATAAGATCCCTAATGTCCTGGGGCAGAGATAATTCCTGGGATCCCCCAGCCCTAAGGCCCGCTGCAGTTGGGGTAAAAGTAGCAGATGGGGCTGATCTGGTCACTAAGTGAGTCCGATTCAGGAGCCCTGATGCCAGCCAAAGATCTAACTGGAGACCTGGTAACTGCTGCTTCCAGGATAGGAGCCTCAGTGGGCCCATCTGGAGACAATTCTCTAATAGAATCAGCATTTGCAGGAGATCCCTCCCCAAGGGCAGGGTCCTCCTCCTCCTGCACAGGAGACAAGAGATATTTCAGTTGCAGATTGCTGACAAGCTTTTGCAAAATGCTTATCTAAGGATCTCAAATGCCTCTGAGCATCCCTATCTTCAGCAGAAGAAGAATGTCCTCTAGAAGTGTCTTTTTGAGTCTTACTCTGCCCAGGGGTCTCTTTGTTAGATCTATGAGCCTTATGGCCAGATTTGGTGGAATCCATGTCTCTGGAAGGGGTTTCTTTTGCTGCAGATCTGCCTTTTTTTGCTTTATTATTTATTTATTTAATTAATTTGTTCATTTTTATAGGCCGCCCAACTCCCGCGGGACTTTATCTGCCATCATGCAAACTGGGCACAAAACAATGCAATGATTGAAAGGTAAGATAGAGAATTTTCACCAGATCCTTTTGTAAGGTACTGTATTCTTCCAGAATCTGCTCATCTTACAATGGAAGGCTACCATCCAGGAGAAACTGCTTGTCTAATAGAGGTTCCCAACTACCAGGAAGCCTCCAGACTGCTAGGAATGCAGAAAGGGGTGGAATAGAAGCACCAATCCCCTCGCTATCAAGATCCTACCACTAGCGGCCAGAGAGCTGGGAGCCCAGCTTCCAACCAGAAATGGCGACTGAGGAACAATTCCACTCAGCGCCGACTCACTGTAAACAATGTAACACGTGGTCAGAGAGCCTCCTCTTAGAGAGCGTACTCTCCCGGCACCAGGCGTCTTGCTGCCTTTTAACTTGCAGCCACATGGGCAAGCTATCTCTGAATCTCTGCAATGCAGTTTGAGTGAGCCCTGCCAGATCCCCGGACAGAGGTTGTCATTTCTAATAGAAGGTGGAGGCTGGGGAGCTCCACCCCCAGCTCTCCCCTTAGTGGCAGGACTTCCTTCAATAGAGAAACAAGAGCCACGTGGGCGGAAACCCCCGGCTCACAAAGAGAACTGCTCGCTGTTTGACTCTGGAGCCCCACCGGGAATCCGGACAAGCACTCCTGCTGCCTATTTAAAAGAACGCCGAAGCCATGTGCGCGGGAGACCCAACCCACAGCTGATCGGCTCTTTGCAAAATGAACACGGAGACTCATTAGGTCCCCGGACAAGTACTCCAGTTACAGTTTATATTGTCGCACTTCGGAGCTGAAACCCACGTGATAAGAGAAAACCGATTCCCAGCTGATCTTTAACAAGCAACGGAGCCTCGCTGGAGCTCTGGACAAGCACCCCTGCCAACAATAAACATTTTTCTTTGCTCAAATTCAAATAACGAGACAGTTGAAGCCACGTGAGCGGAAACCCCGACTCACCGCTGGCTTGGTCCTCAAATACTAATGGAGGCTCACCAGGATCCCGGACAAGCACTCCTGTAACGGAATAAGCAGCTCCAGCTAAACCAACAAGGTGGAGGTGATGCTTAACCAAAGTCCAAAACTCGTCATCCCATGGCAGCAAACAGAAGTCTTAGGGCAGCAGGGAGACTTCCCTGCACACATCTGCTCCCAAACAAATATAAAAACCTGTGAATAATAGAGAATCCAAGATAATTTCCTGTCCGTTGACCAATGAGTAGAGAAATATATTTTGCATCCCTCTAGGCTCGACTGAGTAAAACAACTGGCTCAGTGGGGGCCAAGGAAGAGGCGTGGCCGGATATTTCTTACTCAGTCCCTGGCTAACAGACAAGAAGTTAACCCATGCTTGGACACTCCAAGCAGCGCACAGGAGAATAGCCCATCTCCCTCAAAGAGGGGCTCTAGATGCTTCCTATTCACCAAAAAACCATTCTTGAACACCAATATAGTCCAAAGTGAGATGGAAGTATGTAAAGAAACACTGAAAAACAAAACTTTTGACAAACCTATGTTCATATAGAAATCAAGAATATGTTTGGACCTGAACCTGTATAGCAGACTGTGTCCTGAGAATTCAAATTACTCTAGTTGGAGTTAGAGTCAAAATAAAGAAGCAAAACCAGAATAACAGATGCAGAAAGCACTTAGCAAGATTGATAACTAAGACAAATAGCCTTTATTTTGCTTATAAGTACAATCTGAAATATTGGAGAACTGATACAAATGGCCACTCATTGTACCTATTGGCCCAGATCAAATCTCCTTGATCCGTGTATAGCATACTGGTAAACAAATAGCATAATAATTTTGAATTTTCCCTTGATTTTCTTCAAAATTGTAAGGATTGCTTTTTGGAACATCTGTACTCTGGTCTTTTACTTTATTAACAGTTATAATCATTTAAATAAATATTTCAGAAAAAAATTAAAACCAAGTATGTTTATATAGTGCAATCCAACAAAGTTATATATTGGGATAAAAGTCTTAAGGATTTGCACACTGAAGAAGAAAAATTAGCGCTGGGCAAAGTTTTTAATCTGATTTCAAAAAGTGATTCAGAACACATTAGGGGCATGAACTAAGCCCGTCTGGGACAATTTAAAGCAACTGCATCTTTTCCTGGGATCAGATAGCAACTGTATGGTCCTAGAAAAAGATACAGATACTTTACATAGCTGCTGAAATATACTACATTTGTGCCACTACACATCCTGAAGAATCTTTTTGGAATTAAATCTCTAGTTGGACATGTTCCTAATATAAAAATGTTGACAGATTTTTATGCTAGCCATAAAAATGGAAAAGAAAATGGACATATTGCAGTTACTTTGCTTCACAATATTGTAATTTCAAAGGTCATGTACATAATTTTTAGGAACTATCAAATCTACTGAGGTGTGCAGCTTTTTGTATTATACCTGATTTTAATATCCCAGTCAAAAGTTGGAAACAACTTATTAATTCAGTGCAAGATGTTGTCACTGGAATAAAGTTCAGATGTTCAACAATTACTAAACACCATGTTTTCTTTTTGGTAAATTCAAAAGAAGTTAGTATTCAAGTCTAATCACTTATACTGGGAGAAAAGTATGTGAGCAATTTTTTTGCAATTTTGCAGAATGGTGTGAAAATATATCCACTGCCTTATCATCTTGAAACGTTATCCTCAACAAGAAAGATATAGAAAGGTTTAGAAGTCTTGCGTTGTTGTGGTTGTAGTACTGTGTTCAATAATTAACAAATAAAAAATCTATATAGAAAATCTTTATACTCTCTTCACATGGAATAAGTCTCCTTTAAATTTATTTTGTACAAAACATTACATATTGCCCTTTTCACTCTATAATTTAGCTTGTCACTACTACATCTGCAATTTGATGCAAAGCCAGCAGATAGTCCTATTTAGCAATGCATCATAAGGACAAGAGCACAGCATAGAATCAACTGGTACATCATAAAAGCTGAGAAAGAAAATGATCCTCTTTGTTTTGAAAGCACGATGCAGCTATATGTCTAAATTAAGTCTAATGAAGGCACACATGTTGGTTATCTCTCTTACAACAGAGAAGTAATGTACGTATTATGGCACTGGCTCACTGTATTCAGAATAGTTTGTACACAAACATATAATACACAAGTACAACGTATACATGATGAAGTGTTTTTTGTTTCATCTACATCGGAGTTGAGTGTTGTTTGGTTCCTTAAAGAAGGAAAAATGTGAGAAAGAGTGCTGGAGGAAGTCCTGCTTAATTTGTTGCATATGGCCAAACGTGTTATAAAATGAAGTGCATGCTACTCAGAAACTAAATGGACTATTCTGATAACTAAATCAGATTAACTCTGATGCCAGAATATGTCCAAATGTTTGCCCACAAGCAAATCAAAAGATTCAGTCTAATTTCCTTTGTTGTTATTCATACAATTACCTTACAAGTCATATTAATCACCTTGGCATTATTCCAAAAAAAGGGGGAGGGTACATTGTAAAAAGAAATGCACTGTACTTTTATTTTAGAAGTATTTATCAAACCATATGTGCAGATACTTGAGATGATGACAGTGTTAAGCTTCCTAGGGTCCTAGAGTCAAAGAAATTTTGCTGCCCCCCACTGCTAAGTAAGTGCACTCCTTCTACAGGGGGCAACATCTGTCGATCAGTCATGGTTCCACTTGGTGATGACCCCAAGAAAGTTCCTTGGGAAGAAACAATTTTCTCAGGACTTGCAGCCAGTTTGGGGGAGGTGGAGAAGTTGTATCCATACAGAGCACAAGGACTATGCAGCCTGAAAGTGTTGTAAGAGTTCGGATGGGTCTGATTTGCTGGAAAGGCATTGCCAGATGGAGGAGGTATAATGTACTGGAGTTGTGGAGACATCCCTGAAATTTGCATCGATAATCCCGCCTGCGGACAACTGAATGCATCACCGTCACTACCTGCCACAGGCATATTCACAGCTGAACCATTTGATACGCCAACATAAGAGGGAGTTGCTGGGGTTGCAAAGGCGTCACTGGTTTGATTTGCAAGCCTGTTGTAGGTTTCAGTCAAGGAAGTACTGTACCTGTTAAGGGTTAGACCTGAGCGAGCACAGGCAGTATAGTCAGCTGAAGCAAGGCTGCAGAACTGGCTAGTATTGGGAGTGAGGTGAAAAGCAGGAGAAGAACAAGGTGACCCAGGAAGGAGATGTGGATGAGTAGATGGTACCCCATTGGCAGATCCCTGGAGCAAACTGGAAGAACCAGTGTTTCCTGAAAGGAAATATCGGAATATTACAGAAAGGCATTTAACTATTACTGTTGCATTTTGCCCTAAAGTGATCGAACTAAGATTATACCAGGTTAGCACAAAAATGGTTTTTTTTTGTTGCTATCATGATAAAAAAATGAACAGACTAGTGGTTCAATTACTTCAAGAGTGCAAGATAGTATTTACTGCCACATCTGAGGACAGCAAGCCAACATTAAATGCAAGAATGTATCTCTTCCTTCAATAGGAAATAATGACGGCAGAATGGAGAGGGAAGACTTCTGCTGTCCCTTTTATACTCCTCAGCTTTTGCCATCTTACATCAGTTTAGAGGTTATATTAAAAAGTAAATAATTGTTTGAAATTCTTAATTAAAGACAGTTCAAAAGAAAGAATTTTCTTTATATTATATAGTATAGCTCAAAATTTTATTTATCGTGGGGATCAATTTCCTGTTGTACCACCCCATGTATTTTACAGAATAATCTTCAAAAGGCATTACAAATAGAAAGGGGAAGAAGTAATGAAACATGCATTGCAATGCCATGACCTGAACTCTATAAACAATATAACAGGTGGGACGGGTAGTGTAGAAATTTAAGAAATAAATAAAACAAAAATCTAGAAAATGAGAGTTGGGAATTAAATACAACATTCATGTTGGATCATTTAATTAGAAGGAAGGTTGAGCTGCCTTCCTCTTGCTAAATACAGAGAGCAGTTGGACATGCTTATATTAGCCAAAGTCTTCACACTACTATAACTACTGTGTATTTATAGAACTAAATACCTATTATTTATCCTTAGTGGATCAAACATTTGCCTTACTGTGGAAAGGCATACACTACTGTAGTTGAACAGTTAGCTGTGTAGCTTGCACAAAAAATTTTTCCTCAATCTTAGATCAAAGATTGAGAGAACCCAGATTAGAATCTGTTAGTATACAATACTGTGAGTGATTTATGTGCGTGGTATAGTTTGTACTGATATGTTGAAGAGCATACAGTAAGGAGAAGGGACAGAAAAAAAGAAGTAGAGAAATCCTGGACAAAAGCTAGAATGCAGTTGATAATGTCAAAAAACATATTCCTTTTTTTAATGTAGCAAATGTGGATGGGAGGGAAGGAATTTTAATGATTTAATGGTAATTGATGTGGCAACTGTTATTATAATTGCAATTATAAGTAGTTATAATTACAAGCAAGATCTGCCCACATCTACTTCTGGCTAGCTGTTATACATTAACTATACAAATCACATAAAACATTTAAAACCAATTATGTTGAACATATTTTTCTTGTTAATTCTGTATCCGGACTGGTGTCCTGTCTCATAATATGATACCAAAAGTTTTTCTCTTTTCCTATAGAATCAGTATAGGACTTCATCATCTTTAAAATTGGGTTTTAGCTTCAGAACTGACTTCTTCACAAATATTTCCTACACACAACAGTTTCGTGTTATTCTGCATAAACTGAATCAACTCTTAAGTTTTGTTGCTGGTACTCTTAATTTCAGGAACTTCTGGAAGAAATGAATCTAAATATTTGTATGAAATCATGTTAGAAGAAAAAAGTTACTGCTTTTCTAACCAGTAAATGCATTGGGAGATTCAATCTGGTGGATGACAGTTAAGTACTTTTTTTTTTTGGCTAGAGAATTTATAGGTGGTCTGATAGCAAGGAAAAGTCTGATTCTTAAATAATTGCAATGAAGGAAACTTCTGATTGCTTCCAGATCACTTCTGTATGTGGTATGGGCTGTATTTTTTCATCTTTTTCAGTATCTGACAAAATGGGGTACTGTATATTTACTAATAATTATTTTTTCCTTAATAGCCCTTGCTGAAATTCTCTAATATATTTTTATTAGATTTTTTAAATTTTCTTTTATTAATAGAAAAATGGGTTCAGTCTATCAGTCTAACTTTTAAAAACAAACACAAGCCAAATATTTAAATAAACAAAGGTTATTACCTAAATGAGGGAAACAACACATAGATTATATTTAGCGCAATTCAATCCATAAACAGTTACCTTGTTTTGCAATCCCAGGTATATCTTCAAATGTAAGTGTTCTCAGTGAAGGTCTCCAGAATGCATAAGATTCTACTAAAGCTTCCAGTCCCATCCTAGACAACACAACAAGAATATTTTGTGAGTTGAATTACCTAAAAGTTGTTCACATTTTCAGCACGGTGTAATTCCACTAAGTATGATTCACAGATAAAGCTGAAGTGCACTGCACAGTAAATATGGAATAAAAGCGGGTTACAAATGTTGTTAAAGATGCAACTCAGGATATGGAATGTAACTCATGGTTACATTTTGTCCTATTACTGTTACATATTGCACTATTATCTATGGATTTATTAACATGATCCTGGACTGACTGCTGCATGTGATGATGCATTCTTCTCTCCAAAATTCCCAAATTGTAGATTTTAGGGCTTGAGTATAGCTAAAAGAATTATTATATGACTCATAGGGACAAATGTATGTGCTATTAGCCAGCAAAGGATTGTACATTTTTGTAAACATCTGAATCAGGATTTCCCAGAACATTTCACCTCATCCTGAAAAATGGGGAATAAGGCTTTCAAGCAATATTTGAATTTTTTTTTAGTTTTGTTTATAACTTTCCAGGGATTTAATATTTTTCCTTCCTTTTTATTATCTTCATAATTAATTTTGAAGTTACATGATTTTGTTAACGATATATGTATCATTACACTTCTGTCAACCTTTTAAGCATATTTTTTTAAAAAATGTTAAAATGCACGAGATTCTGCAAGCTCAAGCAAAGCTTTGAACTTTGAACTTGAGCAATTCTTTTGTATGGTAGGAAGAAACTATGACCCAGTTTAATTTTTTCATGATTTGTCATTCTGGACCAATGGAAACCATGCTTTAAATTGTTTTAGTTTGTTTTGTTTTAAAAGTTAGAATTTATATTAAAACAGGAGTGTGCAAATCATACCTTCCAAATGTTGCGGAACTATACTGTAATGCCAATTATTTGTCACCAGCGGCCATGTTGAGTGTTTGCTGGGAGACCACATGTTGTATATCTCTATTTTAAACCATGATGATTTGGCAGAACACCTTATCCAACAAGGACTTGGAGAACGCTGTGTCATCTACTAAACATTCTCAACTTTGAAGTCTTATTCTGGCTTGAAGAATTTCATGCATAGTCTAATGTTACATGATAACTTATTTTCGTGATTATTCATATATTTGTAGTATAATGTTCCTATTATAATAATCATATCCACCAGAATATTAATACCAAGACAGCAACCAAGCTTTGCTTCTTTGAACCTCGAAGTCATTTCCAGTGAACTTGCTTGTGACCCATAAAAATGCCAAAGATAAAGGAAGTTGGTTTTTCTCTTTGTGGTTGCTACTAAATAAAAATTTTAAAAACTAAAAATATATTAAATAGCCTCCCAACTATTGATTTTCAGTGTGAACTATTTCTGCAATTGCTGAAATGTTAATTTGCTTAAAAAATTTTACTGCTTAAATGTGTGCTACTCAATAGAATAATACACTCATACAAGTAAGTGGGTCAGGGATTGTATTTTGGGAT
Organism: Diadophis punctatus similis; assembly: GCA_023053685.1. Classification (NCBI taxonomy): domain Eukaryota; kingdom Metazoa; phylum Chordata; class Lepidosauria; order Squamata; family Dipsadidae; genus Diadophis; species Diadophis punctatus. The sequence goes on along the minus strand of JALIGW010000001.1, from coordinate 120,975,871 downwards.
GGATTTGCATAACAATTATCAGCATATTCCTGAGATACAGATATATTTTTTCTTAAACTACATACCGTATTTTTCGGAGTATAAAACGCACCTTTTTCCTCCCTAAAAGTGGCTGAAAATTCAGGTGCGTCTTATACTTCGAATGTAGCTTTTTTTTTCCAGCCCTAACTAGGTGCTAACAGATCTTCCCAGCTCTTACCTTGCAGGCTTTTTCATTGTTACTCTCTCCAAAGAATGTTTTTCCAGCCCTAAGTCTTTGCAGAATTTTTTTTCATTGCTCTACTTGCTCCAAAGAAGTTGTTTTCTAGCCCTAACCAGGTGCTAACGATCTTCCCAGCTCTTACTGGCTTGCAGGCTCTTTCATTGTTATTCTCTCAGAAGGTTTTTTTAAGTCCTAACCAGGAGATAAAATAATGTGCTGCAGCTGCTCTGAATAAGTTTTTTTTTTAGCCCTAACCAGGTGCTAACGATCTTCCCAGCTCTTACTGGCTTGCAGGCTCTTTCATTGTTACTCTCAGAAGAAGGTTTTTTTAAAGTCCTAACCAGGAGATAAAATAATGTGCTGAAGCTGACCAGACTAAGGATGCTAGTCAGATGAATACCTGGTAGGCAGATTGTTTTCCCCTATTTTCCTCCCCAAAAACTAAGGTGCGTCTTATACTCCGGTGCGTCTTATACTCCGAAAAATACGGTATTCCTACCAAAGACATAACACTTAAGCCTACATATAATTATGATTTCATTACTCTGTTCATCTCATAGAACTAAAAAAAATCACAAATTGGAAAGGTATAGAAAATTGCAACCAAAATTATCCCTGTGAAAATACTAAAACAGCTAGGTCCTTTTGATTTAGAAAAAAAAATGGAGTAGCAGTTTGCAAAATGATAAGTGATATGCAGAAAGATACATTTTTTTTAGTTTGCCTCATACCACTAGAACTTGAAGTCAACCAATTATATTGATTGGCAATAGAGTCTAGAGAGAAAAGACAAAGTACTTCTTTTGTAGAATACATAATTAACTTATGGAATTCGCTTTCTTTGGAGACACAAACAAACCAGAATTGCAATTTAGCTTAGCAATTTGAAACAACCAGTATTCTCCCATGACATTGCTTCTCTAAGACAGTGGTGCCAGACTGATCCCAAAAACACTGTTGGAAAGAATTATGAAATAGTATATATGTGAATTTCAAAAATAGCCTTAATTTTTTTAACCCTGTGGTAATAGGAGATTTTTTGTTTTTTTGCTAAAGTACAGATAAAGCCCATCTCCTGAAGAAGTGAAGCCAATGTGATAATTTATACAAGATGCTTTTGAGGATTGTCCTACTTGTTATCACCATCCTAATTTATACATCCAAATGGCCAAATTTATTAACTGTAACCCATCATATTTTTTCTAAGTAAGGGAGAAAATAAGTTTTACCTCCTGGAGTAAATATTTTTATAATATTCTTTTCCAAAGTCTGTCCAAATAATTTTATTTTCAATAAAGCCTATTTTACTTGATAAGATTGTCAGTCATACACAGTATACTTCCCATACACAAATCTCCTGATTTTTACATACAATATCTGTAAATAATATGAGAAAAAAGGATAATTTTTTTTCACTAAATGGTTTTGCTAAGCATCCCAAAAGAAGAATTACAGCAATTTCAAAGAAAGCAAAATATGTTCAGAAAGGGGCAATAAATCTGACCTAGAAGGGGCGTTGGTCTTACCTGATACGCCTCTTCTCATAGGGTGGAGCCAGCATTCAGGATGGGTTGTCCTCGTCCACTCAGAATGAGGAAACAGGATCCTGTTACTTTTTGACAGGATCCGCCCTCCTAAGACCCAGCTTTGATGAATCTGAAGAAGCAGACTCTTGAAGTGGCTACTCTCTAGATACAGTCAATAATACCTAGTCGCCACTTCCTGGAAACAGTCAATAATACCTAGACTGCAATCCGAGACAATCCAAGCAAAGGAATGCAGTCTGGTCCAACAAACAAGGCACATCCAGAAACGGACCCCTAATGGGCGGGGCTGAATGCTGGCTCCACCCTATGAGAAGAGGCATATCAGGTAAGACCAACACCCCTTCTCCATCGTGGGTGGAGCCAGCATTCAGGATGGGACATACCAAAGCTAAACGTCCCCCAGGTGGGAATAGACCAAGTCCGTTTAATGGACCTCCTCGTGGACCCTCTGTAAGACCCTTCGGCTGAAGGCTGCATCCGCTGACGTGAACGAGTCGATCTTGTAGTTGCGGATAAACTGAGAGGGTGATGCCCAGGTAGCCGCCCGACACACCTCCTCCAGGGAAGCCTGGGTCACCCAGGCCGCGGAAGTAGCCGCACTATGGGTAGAGTGGGCAATGACCCCCACCGGCCTCATCATCGAAGAGAGCTCATACGCCTTAGCGATTGTACCCCGTATCCAACGGCCAATGGTCGAAGAGGAAACCTTGAGGCCCAAGGACTGCGGCAGGAAGGCCACCAGAAGCACTTCCGTCTTACGGAACTGGTGAGTCCTGTGTATGTATGTATGTGTATGTATATGTATATATATATATGTGTGTGTGTGTGTGTGTATGTAACATTTTTTTGCTGATAAATGAAAATAAAGGGAGACTATTATAGATCTATTTCGAGCTATTTTGCTCTCGTCAGATAGCCATACCCGTAGTGGGATTTGAACCTGGGCAGTCTGCTTGTAAGGCAGAAGTGTTAACCTCTAGGCCAGGTTCTCTTCCCTATCAGCTCTTCACCAGGAAAGGGTTATATATGTTTTTTCTGTCGAGTCATCCTGGTGTATGGAAGGAAACATCACAACTTCCTTTTGCCTTTCGGCCCCTCCTGGGGCCATCCAGGCAGTGTTTTTTTATAGCTGACAAACTATATTGTCTGTATGTACACATACAGACAATATAGTTTGTCGGCTATAAAAAACTGCCTGGATGGCCCCAGAAGGGGCCAAAAGGCAAAAGGAAGCTGTGATGTTTCCTTCCATACACCAGGATGACGCGACAGAAAAAACGTGTGTGTGTACACACACACACACACACACACACACACACACACACACACACACACACACGTAGAGCCCTCCGAACGTCCAGCGTGTGCCATCACCTTTCCAATGGATGGGCCGGATTTGGACAGAAATTGGGGAGGATGAGCTCCTGAGCCCTGTGAAAGGAGGAATTAATCTTGGGGATGAAAGACGGGTCTAACTGGAGTATAACTCAGTCTAAATGGAAAACGCACAAGTCCTTTCTTATGGAGAGCACGGACAGCTCTGAGGTCCGACGAGCCGAAGTAATCACCACGAGGAAGGTGACCTTGTATGACAGATACCTGAGACTAGCCGACCTCAGAGGCTCATAGGGAGGCCCCGTCAGTGACCTCAATACCCTGGGAAGGTCCCAGGTTGGGTAGCGGTGAATCACTGGAGGATCGACGAACCGTAGGAAATTGAGCCAGAGAGTTGACTTGGTCACATGACAGGACTGAAGACAAGGCCGCCATCTGCGAATTGTGTTTGGGGAAAGGCCCATGGCCAACCCCCGTTGGAGAAATTTCAGGACCTTCGGCAGGGGGACCCGCAATGGCGAACAGCTCTCGGATGCGCACCAAGCACAGAAGGACTTCCACATCGTGGTGTAGATTCGCTCAGTGGAGGGCCGGCAAGCTGCTTGGATGGTAAGGATCACCTCGGGATCATAATCCTGTTGCCTCAGAGCATGCCACTCAATCGCCAGGCGGTCAGTTGGTACCACTGGGGGTCTGGGTGTACCAACGTCCCCTGGCTGAGCGACGACTCACTCAGTGGTATCCGCCATGGTGGGGATACCAACAGGGCCTTCAGGTCCGTGAACCAAGCCCATTGTGGCCAATGAGGCGCAAGCAGGATTACCTCCGCCCGCTCCTCCAACACCTTCTGGATGACCTGTGGCAGGATGGGCAGGGGGGGAAAGGCGTATAGGAGGCCGGGCGGCCAATGCTCGTGGAGGGTGTTCACCCCCTCTGCACCCTGGGATTGAAACCGAGAGAAAAACCTCGGCAGTTGGACATTCTCCGGGGTTGCAAACAGGTCGACCTCCGGGAGGCTGAAAAGGCTCGTGATGTTGCGGAATATAGATGGTTGCAGGCGCAACTATGCATTATCCACCATTGTCCGACTGAGCCAGTCCGCTTGGGTATTGGAAACACCGGAGATATGGTCCGCCAAAAGCGAGAGGTGTGGTTCCACCCACAATCCTGTTTCATCGCTTCTCACATTAAAGTCCTGGAGCGAGTGCCGCCTTGCCGGTTCACATGGGCTTTGGTTGTCATGTTGTACGTTAGGACAAGAACGTGTCTGCCGGCCACTAGTCGTTGGAATTGTCGGAGAGCCAGCCTTAGAGCCATGACAGCTGTGGGAGGTCTCTGCCAAGACATGGCTAGAGGGGCCAGGTTGGTCCTCGTCCGGCGATTGGTCTTATGCAGCCGTTTGCCCCGCAGCTTGTCTGCCGAATCATTGCCGACCGCCATTTTGAAAGGCCGACCAACAGCTGAGGTAAAATGGCCACCGAAACTGTCACTATGAAATTGGCTGAGTTAAAATGGCCGCTGCAACAGACGCTATGAAATTGGCAGGCTGGAGGGGAGCCAAGGAGCCGCTGGTGCCGACCAGAGCAAGCCCTGTATGGTCCAGGCACCGATGATGAATCTGCTGATGGTTCTGGCTAGCCTGCTGGCCGATATAGGGCTCAGAAGCCGATTGATTAGAGGACGGCGCAAGTAATTAGAGGAGGCTGCTCGAGCAAGAGCTCAAGCAAGTTTCAGTCCTTCTCCTCAGGCTGCCAGACTAGGTGGGAAGGTAGCATCCACCTTAACAGCGGCGAAATGGAGCGGCAGTTCCGTAGAGGCTTGGGGGGGGAAGGAAGAGCCCCCATGGCCTAACGTCCGGGTGCGACGCTCCTGCGTCAGAGCAGAGAAATGAACAGTCACTGTGCCCTGATCCCGAAGCTTGGTTAACCTTCAGGGCCACACACACCCCTTTTTGTCTGCGCCTCACTTCAGGGAGCCCACGTCTCCAATGGCAGACCTGGCCAAGGCTGCTCAAAGTCAATGCCAATTAAGGGAACGAAAGCCGCTGCCATGACAGGAACCAAAGCTCAGCTGCCAAAAACACCCGAGACCTCGGATTTCGCTGAGATCTTGGGAAAAGACTCACGATACCAAAACAATCCTATTTTTGAAGCACCATGTGGATAGAATTCGCTATTCAGGAAGGGAGACAAGGTAGCCACGTACGTCCAGTCTGAGGACCGAGTCGAAGCTGGGTCTTAGGAGGACGGGTCCTGTCAAAAAGTAACAGACTTGGTCCTCATTCTGAGTGGACGAGGACAACCCATCCTGAATGCTGGCTCCACCCACGATGGAGAATGTAGAAACCAAGCTCTATGGCTGAAGATTTACATATTAAATATTAAACAAATTGAGTGGGGATATGACCACTCTTCAAATACCCTAAAGGCTATCACATAGGAGACAATCAAAAATTCTTTTCTATTGTTCCAGAATACAGGACACATGACACAACTGACAGGAAGGCAGATTCCAATGGAATATTGAAAAAAAACTTCTCAACAAGAACAATTCCAAAATGGGACAACAAATAGCAATAGCACTTAGACTTATATACCGCTTCATAGTGCTTTACAGCCCTCTCTAAGCGGTTTACAGAGTCAGCATATTGCCCCCAACAATCTGGGTGCTCATTTTATCCATCTCGGAAGGATTGAAGGCTGAGTCAACCTTGAGCTGGTGAGATTTGAACCGTCGAACTGCAGCTAGCAGTCAGCTGAAGTAGCTTGCAGTGCTGCACTCTAACCACTGCGCCACCTCGGATTCATTTCATTGCATAGTTTCAAGCACATATGAGATGCTTTCATCTGATTTATATACCAAGCTAGGAGTTTGCCTTAATGGCTTCTTCCAACTTTATCAATCTATTCCAAATTTTAATTCCCAAATTAGATACAGTATGCTACTTTTGCTCCAAATATTTATGCATTTTCATGAATAACTTATAGTTTTACAATAAATGTCAAAACACTTACCTGTTGCGCCCTGAATCTCTAAATCCTTTTGCAAAAGGATTTCTATCAATCTTGAGTCTGGTAATCTGTAAAGATAATACATAGAAAATGTGCAGACCTATAAAATGTAGGACTTTAAAACCAATAATCTTAATATTCATTAATTTTTAAAATTACACACAGAAAGTCTACATAAAAATTGAATTACCATTAAATAACAATGCAAGCATATTCTGTAAATACACACCAAAAAAACCACTGTATATTAAATATATCAAGTTATTATTTGTTCGATGAAACTAATTGAACACAGTCCAATGAAAATTTAATTCTTGTAAAAATCATGGGGGGGGATCTAAACATCAGTAGCAAATCTCACTTTGATTGAATTGATTTTTCTACCTATTAACGTCTAATATTTCAGCCAGTTATTTTAAATACTGTAATTAGCATCTAATATTATGTTCAAAATTCAACATTGTTCTATTGTGTAAATCAAACCTAGCCATGTCCAGATTAAAAGGGTTGTGGAAAGGGCAACAAAGCATTTGCATCTCCCTATTCGTACTACCTGCAGATATTATCCAATAGCTCTGTGCATGGTGGCTCACACCTGGCTGGGAAAGACTGTACAAGATGATAAGAACTTCTGTGGCATAATTTCTATTACTAGCAGGTTGGATATGTTTCCCATCTACTTCCTCTGGATAGTTAGGTGAGGGGTAAAGCATTGATTCAAGAAGTGATTAATGCTTTTTGGGGGAAATGGACAGGTACCAGCAGCCTTGAAGGAGGCAGTATTGTGTTTATTCTGTATAGTTTTCAATCTTCTCTTTTTATCAGCCCTTCAAGGAATTCAATATTATGTAGGTCAGTACTGGTTTTATTGTAAAGCTATGGTATAGTTTTTTGCTGCTTGCCAGTAATTCTTTTGTTTGACTTTTGATAGACTTTAATGTCCATCCTAGTAAGCCATCAGCATTAAAACAAAATAAAACAAAAGTTACCTGTTGGTTCTGGTATGCTGTGACAGTAGTGAAAACAGTTTCGGGAAAAGTGAATGCCTTCACACCATCACCAGAAGGAACGGGTTTGACTGTGGAGAGATCATCTCCACAGTCTTTTCGAATGACATGGACACGTGGCTGGTATTTGTGCATAGAATGAAGAATTATCTATATTGAAAAAGAGAAAGAAAGAAAAGCGTTCTAATTTTCTTCCTGTTTCTTCTACATAAATATTTTAAATATAATAATATGAATTGCCCGTCTTGCTTTATTCTAACTACAAGCAAATATACTGTGTTGAATCTCAAAATTACCCAGCTTTAGTTCAACAGAATGGCTTTGGATGATACTTTTTAAGCTATCAGAAGCAATTATTAAAGATTTTAAAAATAAGTTATTGGACTGAAGCTGATTCTGTTCAGATTAGACTAAAGATTTCAGAAATACTCTTGAACTTTCTGTTTGCTGAATCATGAAGAAATCATGTATTCATCAGCTACCGAATATACCCAGATTACAAGGAGTAATTTAATCTTTTATTTATTATACAGTATAAACACATTTAAAAAAAAACTTATTACTTTATAAGGATATGATAGTAAACTGTCATTCTAAAACTCTTTGCATTAGGATAGCATAACTTAGACCACAGCAAAGGAAATCTTAGACTTCAATTTAATCCGAATCAAAGATGTCACTGCTACACTATACACTACAGTAGTCACCAGTCCAAAAATAATACAAATGATGTTCACACAACTCCAAAAGATAGTGTTTACCTATACAAACCAAAATAGAAGGATGTCCAACTAATGCTATGAGAAGCTTGTCAAAGAATGCAAGCAATCCTGCAAAGAAAATCTTGATTTCAAATAATAATTCTGCGTACAAATACTCCTGACTAATGTTTCAAACAATCTAGTCATGACTAGTCATGAAACTAATTCCTACCCACCCTGCAGCTGTGTTGAATATTCTGGTCTTCCTTGCCAGTATTCAAAGAGGATTAATCTTTATATCCCGATTGTTCTTCTCCTATTCCTACTTGTTCATTCTGTCTCCTAGGTCATTCACAAAATCTCAATGTATTCATCCAGGTAGCAAGTTTTTTAAACAAATAGTAAAGCCCTGAGCTGGCCTTTCTATATTATGTTTCCTTCACAATGCAGCAATTTCCCCATCTAATGTCACAGAAGTATTCAATCTCAGCATTCATAATTCCCAGTCCATGTTTAAGAATGGTTGGAGTTCAGGTACAAAATACCTATAGACTATTGAGTTGGAAAAAACTGTTGTAAAAAATTAGAATAGCCACTGTTCATATACCTACATATCTGGATTCATCGTTAACACACTGGTTAACAATGTGAATTCTGAGCTCCGGCAAAACAAAAGTAAATGGAATTAGAGTGGCAAAACTAAAAGCTCAATGATCTAGTTAAAAACTGAAAGTACAACAGGCCTCCAAGAGGACTAGAAATATTTTCATTTAGTGTATAGATTCTCAATTGCTATTTATTTGTTTGTTTTTTAACCACCCATCTCCCTCAGAAGAAAAATATCTCTGAAAAGGAGTTGTAAAATACACTGTCCATCAGACTGTGCAAAGTCTACTACATCTCTGAAATGTCATTTCTTTTTGTTGCTTCCCAAATTCAAAACTGTTCATGTGAAACCTCTAGAATGAACATGGGAATGTTTTTGTAATATATTATAAACTATAATTTCCAAAGATTTCTGGAGAAAATATTACATGAGTTTTAGGATGCATCTGAATTTGTTTAAAATAAAAAAAATTATTACTTTTGGAAGTTGTTTTGTTTTGTTTCGAAGTTTCATGGCTATCGGCCAACAGTCTATCAATTTAAAATGAATACAATTTTTAATTTCTTGTTTCATTATTGGCCACAAAAGATTAAATTCAGCACTGTATGTCATCATTCCCTGGTTCCCATTTTATGATACCCTATTGAATGCCAAATTTCATAAAAACTTACTGTGCCCAAAAATGGAAGGATTTTATGTTTGAAAAAAATAAAAGTCTTGGCTATCATTAGGACACTTTTAAGTGAAATCATTCCACACTTGGGAAAGTGACAGTCTTTTGGATAAGCAAAATTCCACATACGTAAACTTCTATTACACTGAACTCTGGTTTTTGACAGTTTTATCAGATGCACACCAAATATGCTTAGATAAGTTTCCCCCAAGTACTTTCCCCAACATCTGCATTTTTATCAGAACAAGATATCAACAATCATTCTGCTGAAGCAAACATTTCAAAAGTATTCTAGATATTTTGGACACTTTGTACTGCTTTGGTAAAATCACACTGAAGAAGAAATCACTCCATAATTCTGAAAATGTTAATACACTTCTTTGTGTGTGAGAGAGTAGAGTGAATGAGTGAGTGTGAATGCTTTTGGCACTATCCATATGGAAAGTTATTTATTTATTTTTCCATCTAGAGACTCTTTCACACAATAAGGAGTTATTTTTTGTTGTTACTCATTTGACAATGGACTTCTGCAAAAAAAAAAAAAAAATCACCACTAGTTGTCTTACAGAAATAACTGGCCAAAGATTTTGACTTGACAAAATGTCTTCAGATAATGCAACATTGATGAATGATTTCTTCTCAATACAAGAGAATTCTGGGACTGGTTGGAGAAATTAGAAGTAAAGATAATCTTCCCTTTAAGAATGAGAGGCCAATGTATTGTGGACTATTATTTCCAAGAAAAAAAAAGTAAAAAGTAAAAATTACTGTAGAAATTCTCTCTTCATTTTCATGAAGGCAATTCCTTGGATACAAGCTTCAACAAAACTAATAGGGCTTAGACTTTTAACTTACTTTCATGTCAAAGCCTTCTGGATGAAATTAATGAACTGAGTTATTATGTTTCTTTCTTTTGCTAAAAAGTACTGGGCATGCCAGTAAATGGGCTGTTACAATTACACCAAGTCACACAGGATTAGAATAATATTCAAGATTAGAAATAAGTATCTCTCATTTCAATTCAATATATTTTCCTGGATGTGTACATTCCTGAATGTGTCTGATATAAAAAAAATTGTGACTGTGAAATAATATTTTTTTAAAGTTCACCATGAAAAGCCTAAGAGTATTTTTTTATTTTTAATACTATACTCTAGCTTGAATGCTAATTATATTTCAAACTTACTGCTTTCCCTTTCCCGTTTGTAGATTCTTGAAACTCTTTTATTGTTTGATCATGCTTAGAAGTGCTGCAGATGAAACACAAATGTATACAGATAGAGGAAGAAATTGGTATAAATAGGCATTATGATTTTGTTGTATCTTCAAAAGGTAACACGGAGATAAAAAGTCTAACTAAAGTGCAAGTTTTAGTGATCTAAATACTGTAAAACAAGAAAATAGACTGATAAAAGCAAAACGTCGCAATGCGAACCGGTGGGGAAGGTAAGTAGAACCCACCCCTGATGCATACATAAATTTTAAGACAATTCATGCCACTGAAAATTAATATTTGTTTTCAAATGTTTTCAACCGGAGGCCATCAAGTTGCCTAATTATGTGTTGGACTGAAGATTTATCAGTGTCTTTCCTCACTAGTGGTCTTTAGAACAAATCAGCTCTTAATTTGCCGGCACCCTAGTTTACTTGGAAAACAAGATGCAGTCCTGGCTCTAGTCTAGTTAACATCTTGTCTTCTGAGATACTAATTGGTATCAAAAGGCAATCTTATGAATTGTCCAAACTTCGGCCAGGAATTTGTCAATGATGCATCAAGGCAGAATTGGTCACATGAAAATGCCTCCCCTAAAATGTCTGAGAGTGGGAAACACAGTAAAACTTTCAAGAGATACAGAAGGAACAACTGCTTATTTTTCTGAAAGGCAAAGGTTAAGTCTGCTTAATATGTGGGTTATGGTGAAGGAGAAACACCGAGTTTGCCAGAGCATTATGGTACTGATCATAACTGCAAGTGAAGAAAGGGCATAATTTAAATATATACTAGTATGTTGGTATTTTTATCTGTTTTTGTTTTTTAAATCAGTGCCTCTTTTATGCTTTCAATTATAATTTCACAACCATGACCGAAACAGGCTTTCCCCCCCTTAAGTCCCCTGGGAGTTGGGCGGCATATAAATCCATTTAAATAAATAAATAAATAAATAAATAAATAAATAAATTAAGACTAGAGTTAAAATTTGGGAACTATTAAAGAAACAAACAGAATGCAGAAAAATATTTCAAGAACAGGTACCATTATTTTAGTAGTAAGCATGTTAATTGTTTACATTACAGTGAATAAACAAGCCAGATTTTTAATACTAGTAAAATTGTTTTTATGTTGGTGAAAGAATATAATAAATCTTAAAATAATTAACAAAGGAATTAAAGCAGAAGATAAAGGTAAACTTGAATTTATTTATTTATTTATTTGTATATTTGAAGAAGAAAATAGAGCTATTGGTAAGTATTATGAATACAAAGAGACAACAACAGTATCCTTTGGCTTAGTAAAATGAGAATAAGATTATTTACTCTAATTTGTACCCCTTTAACTTCCATTAGTTCAATTATGAATATGCACTATATTAAGAATGCTTCAGGTTTTTATTTTATGGAAGTTATAAAATTATATGAGAAAAAAATCTTTAGAAATACCATTTGGAGAACATTTTAGGAAATATGGTTGATATTACAAATAATTTTCAGCCTATATGAACGTGAAATCAATTCAGTTTAAAATTCTGTTCTACTGGCATTTTACTCCAGATAAAAGAAATAGAATAGTGTATGGGTATACAGGGATTTTAAAATGTGGTATTCTATATTTTCTAAAACTATCCCATGGTGCTATTATAGTCGATAGGATTAGATTGCTTTGTAAGTATTATTATTTTTATTAAACTCAATCAACAGGAATTCCATATAGAAAGAGATAAATAATTTGACCTCTGCAAAAATATCTATGCAAGATACTGCAAAATGTCCTAATTCCCAACACTAGAAAATATCTCTTGAAAATATTAAAATTTCATCAAGATGAAATTGATGTAAATGGAAAATGTAAATATTTGAATAAGCAATTTAATCTGAACTATTTTTAATTTCACATGTTTTGGAACAGGCAAAATTTACTATTTTTTATATTTTTGAATTGAGAATTATGTATTAAAAACTGTCAGAAGCTTTCAATATCAATACACTTAAATACCCACAGCATGATTACAGACATTGAAAAGTACAAATGGTAAGAATGTATCAACAATCTTGTTTCCCTGACAAATCTGAATATTTTGTATTGAAGTATTTTGGCACTAAATCCATATAACAAGGTATAAAATATTTTATTATTTAAATAATATATTTAAATGCTCCAGGAAAATTATGTAACATTTAATATATCTGCAAGCTTACAATAACATTAATATAGATAATATTGTATCAATATTCATCTATTTACATAAGACACATGATCCCTTGTGATTTATTCAATGTGCAATAATTCAACCATTTCAAAATACTTTTTTATTCAATCTTGGTGGCTAAATAATCAAAACAATATACTCTGAATAATCTTTCTCCATTTTATAATTCTGACTGGGTAACAATCAATGACATTATTCAAATCTCATTTTTTAAAATATAAACTTTTATCTCAAATTTGTTAGTTTTGAATCACTTGGGTGTATATTTTTTCAAATGATCCAGAAGACAGCTACTTGACTTTCTTCCAAATTGAAGTATTCATTAATGCAGGGCACTTCCTTAACTCTAAACTACAACATGAATAATAAATAGTTAAGTTTATACAGTTTTAATTCAGAGAGGATTTAAGTAAATCCATATAGAAGATTTAGAAGGTATAGAAAATTTGCTTTCTATACCTTTCATGAGGTATTATCCATCTCATAGAGGCTTGAATATCAGCTGCTTCTGAATAATTTAAACTGACTATAGTAAAGTAGTGTTTGATAAGACCACAGCTTTCTTCTAAAAAAGAAATTGAAATTTGAGGCCTCTCTCTCTACTCTTGTTCAAATTAGATGCGGAAATCCAACAGTCTTTCCAAAATGATTGGAATTTCTATTATTGCTCTTTACCCCTTTTTTATTTGAGTCTCTCGATTCCTTTGAGGGTCTCACAGAATCACGCTTCTTAATCTAGGAATAAACTATCTTAAAAATGATTTAATTTTAACTATCTTACAAAGATGCATTGCCATCTAAAAGATCATTTACAAAAGAATTAAAAGTTAGTAGGCCAATTTTCAGCCACAATTAAGCTTGCCTAACACTGACATGAAGATACAGGTAATCTGTCAATAATAAAAGGAGGAAAAACAAGACACAATGATAATATAAACATAATAAATATCAAAGTTTCATAAGAGATTTTCCAGAATTATGTAAAGATTTTCCAGATTAGATAATTAAGCAAAACTAGAAAATGTAAATGCAATTTAAAATATTCAATCTAAACCATATTTCACCTAAAATTGCAAGCTAAAGTAGATTTAGGATAACATACAAAAAGAAAGATTGTATTCTGTATTCTTAAAAAGGCCCTTATGTACCTCCAAAATACAGTACTTTTCTAAGTCCAAGTAGCCACCTATTTCTGAATTTATGAAAATTATCAAAAAATACTCAACTTAAAACTATTTGTATGTTATTATATAACGTGAGATGTATTTTAATCATTTTTAAAGATACTAGTGTGTATTCCTTTGTTCTTGTTTTAAAATGGAAATATTCCTATAGCATATATTATCAAATGAGCTAGTATCATAACTAAACAATTTAGAGCTTTCAAACACAATAGTTAAACTATACAATTCCCTTCCAGTTTTGCAGATGTAATGAGCTTCAGCTGTGAAAAGGTCTTGTGTAAGGTAGGTAATAAATCATTATCAGAGTGAACACAGCTCTCATGTTGTTCCTTTTGAGTATAGCGTAAAGCTCATGGGATCTTTGCAAAAATTATTAAATCAAGAGATACATTTTTTTAGCGCACCTATGGTTCCTAAATGTTGAGAACACTTATTTTAAGGATTTATAGTCTATGTTTTTCACTTTTTAAAAAAGATCCAACAACCAGAGAGAGAAAGGCAAAGTATACTGTTTGTTCTGTACTTTCAGTTTTGATATTTTTCATATGCTCAATTTTGTTTTTGTCCAAAGGCCCCAAAGAAACATCTGATGGAAACTATTACTAATTCACTGATGTGGCAAAATATGAAAACATTCATTAACAAAGCTGACATAAGCTTTGCTAAATCAATCAAATTTTGTTAATGTTAAGTCCAAAGGCTTATTAATTTATTTTTGAGAGTGGCTGATGTTGCTGAAAAACAAATATATAAAAAAACTCACATGACCCTGGTCATCCAGTTCATTGTTTGTAAGCTTGAGTTTGTCAAAGCTAATCACTTGCCGCATCCAGGTCTCTCCTGAGGCAGGTGAATCCGGATGAATGTACACACGGGCAGGCACAGGTGAGTCAGCATTTCCAGCTACCATCCATTTGGAACTATGATAAACATACCTATGGGAGAGATTTATGACATTCGTAATGAAAATATTCTTTTGCAAGTTTGCTGTAATATCAGTATACTCTATAATCCCCCCTCCCCTTTAGATTTTACTTAATGGTTGTTTTATATTGTTTTTAAGTAGGGTTTATTATGCATTTTACTTCTGATCCTACTGAAAATTGCTTCAAGATGCTTTGGCATGGAAAACAATATAGTAAATAAATAATTATTATTTACTTACTTTCTAAGGCTGCCTACTCTCCAAGAGATTCTGGGTGGCTTACAAGAGGGTTAAAAACATCAAAAAACAAAACACTAAAACATCACAGAAGTAAAACCACCACACCAAGGAAAACAGATTCAAAGTCTGCTATGTGCTATTGAGTTCAAGCATTGTCTAAGCCCAGTGTTTTCGAGAAGAGTCCCGTCTCAAGGCTTTCCTAAACACAGCAGAACTGGGACCATGCAAACCTTGTGGGGTGGAATGCTGTTCCAGAAAGTCAGGCACAGCAACATATTTACAGGGGGGGGGGGGAGAAAGAGCGGGACTTTTAATAAATACTGTTATTATATAATTTAAGCTTAGTGGTCATATTTTAATAGAACAGATTCATTACTGAATAAATTAAGTCAGTATTTTTCTATCAGTAAATTGAACTACAGATAGAAATATTTGTTCCAAATCCCTCGTTAATTAAAGCCATTCAAAAATTATAATTTGAATAAACAAAAACCTTGCTTGGAAAAGCAAAACAATCAGGCTTGTTATCTTACAAAGTGAAAATATGTCTTTAGTACAGAGATAAACTATGTGTTATGTAAGAGTTAATACCAGGTAAAGGTGTTAAAACTGCAACCCACAGAAAGAAAGGGTATTTTGTTAATGGGAAAGGCTTTTGACCCAGCAATGCTTTTCCCTGGTGAATGAGAAGGGAGGACAGCGACAGCTTTTATCAATGCTCCCTTCTCCTTGCAATCCAACAACACCTTTATTTCACAACAGACTACCCTGAGGAATTATCCACCAATTCACCACAGTAAGATATGATAGCCATTAATCTATGCGGCTTTAAAAGAGGATTCATGGAGGTAAGGCTATCATAGACATTAGTTTTGAAGAAAGTTGAAGCAAAGAGCTTCCAGATAGCAGATACAAAGTACCATGGCATGTCTGTTTCATGTCTATAAGTGCAGAGAAGCATCCAGTATTGAGAAATGAAATGTTGGATTAAGGTGGATTTTGACCTAATCCAGGAGGACCAAAGTTGAAAGGGCTGTACAAGAAAAATAAATCAGCAAAATCAACATCCCTTCCTTCTGCCAAGAAAACAGATTCAACAACTCAACAATCAAAGACAATTGATGCAAAGTATCTATCTACAGTAGAACCTCTGGTCACAACCATAATTCGTTCCATAACTTTGGTCGCAAACCGATTTGGTCGTGACCTGAACCTAATTTTGGAAATTTGGCACTTACAAAAAAATGGCGCAAAAGGGGAAATCAATCGCAAAAAAAAAGTGAATTTTTCTGATTTGGTCAGAAGCGTTCGTGACCAGAGGTTCTACTCTATCTATCTATCTATCTATCTATCTATCTATCTATCTATCTATCTATCTATCTATCTATCTATCTATCATCTCCCCTCTCTTCTATCTATCTATCTATCTATCTATCTATCTATCTATCTATCTATCTATCTATCTATCATCTATCTATCATCTATAACAGTAAATTGATTTATTTATATTTTCTATTTCTAAATTGCCCATTCGCTTAGAGAAGGGCTCTGGGTGGTGTATCTAACATTAAATCTGTATTTAGAACATTTCTTTCCATACAGTTAGGTAATCATTTAGCAGAAAGTTTATTCATAATACACTATTTAACATTCTTATTTCTGTGCAGAATTAAATGTAGATGAGGAATTATTTGCATGAGTTGTAACTTTAAGTTTTACTAAAGCTAGTAGTAAAAAATAAATATTTTAAAAATTAAATTAAAAATTAGGCTGTTATTTTAGAAATATGGCTTTTCGTATAACACCTGCAAACATATTTGCATTCATGATGAGTGGAGCAATCTTAAGCAAAGAAATCCTATTGAATAAGATTTAGAAAATTTATTTAAGATCTGCAACTGAAGGTGATCAAGTGCAATTCAGATTCATAAAAATGTTTTATTAATCTGTCCTTAATTATATTTATTTGATTCTTATATGATAACTGAGATTTCTCAGCTGTTTTAATAAATGACTGGGTCAAAGGATTAAAGTATTATCACAATATTATGCACTAGAATCAATTAGGATGATGTTTCAGAACATATAAAATGCAGAATTGGGCTTTTTTTAAATAAATCCAAAAGGTAAATCAGGATTGGAGAAAGGAGAATATAAGGATGTTATATATATTATATTCAATAACTTGGATTTTTTTTTAAAAAGAATACATTAACACATTTTCAAACAACAATGGTTTAAAAGTACTTCCAATAAATAAAACCACAATCTTTTCCTCAGAGAAATGAATGTGTAAAACCCACCTAATTTTATAGCAAAGATATTACATTTGTAATTTTCTGAAACCATTCATTATATTTCCCTTCCTACAAATTTAGGAATTCTAGTGGGAATTGCAGATATATACCACCTTGGCAAAGATCTGTAAGACTGAAATCTTACATTAACATAATTAATAAATGTTAATGACAGCCATTCAGTGATTGCAAACAATTGCACAGAAATAACAGCACATATTAAATAGCTGAACCAAACTTTTCCAGTATTTTCTATACTATGATTTGTCGTAACTTTGAACAGTCACGAAGCAACCAGTTGTAACAACTTACAAGACTACTGATAACCGGCCCAAAGTCACCCAACAAACAGGTTTCATAGCTAAAGTGGAACTAGAATTCACAGTCTCCTGCTATCTAGCCTGGCTTTTCCATACTAAAAACCAGAAAGAAATATTAATTCTATGTAATTTAATTATGTATCCAATATGGTTAATAGTTACATTCCTTGATTAAAAAAACAATTTAAAAATCAGTACAATGACATAAACATTAAATGAAATAAAGGTTTAAATACAGAGGAGCAAAAGAGACATAATTGTTTGAATGAAATTAAATATTGGCTTGAATAAAATTATTTTTGCTTGTTAGCAGAAAGCTATCAACCAGATTTTCTTCATCTGTGACTTCCAAATGTGGTACAAACCATTGAAAAAGACTCTCCAATTTACACCAAATGCGTATAAAACTTGGAAGAGATAGAGAAGGAGCCTACTTGAAAGAATCTGACAGCTGGGCAGCTCATCTCAGAGAAGACAATTCTTCAATAAACTGACCTTATATTATCTAAGAATTTATAACAAACATTCTGAATTGCACCCATAAACAAATTACCAGCCATATATTGTAGTCAAAAAGTTACACTCTTTCTATAACTGGTCTAAGTCTACAGCCTGGCTGCAGCATTTTAAGTTAGCTGAAGTTTCCAATCTTCAAAAGCAACCCTACATAGTATGGAAGTGATCTAATCCAGATGTAACTATACTATGTCTTACCAGTGCCAAGTCAGACACCTTAAGCAGGCATATTTGGAGCCGAGCAAACAACTCCTATGAAAGGGAAGTATCCAAACTATGATTAAATCTAGAGATATCCTCAAACTAAGTATCTGAACCCCAATTTGCTTATCTTTTTACCAGCCAAGAGCAACTAGATGCTTTCATTTTGTTTGTTCTCATCCAATCCATACCAAACTGTATTTCAAAAAAATCAACATTATCTTTGGATTATGATAGATAGGACTAGGAATCATCCAATTTGTGGTAACACCAAGGTGAAAAGCAAGGGACAATCTTCAAAAGGAAACTATGCTGTTTAAAACTGATAAAAGGTCAAGGGGATCACAAAAAACTCATTTTCCTATCAAATGCCCAATGGAAGGGCATCTACTAAGACAGTCAAAATAGTTTCGATCCCATAATAACTATCAACCCATGTTCACGTGAATCTCAGTAAGCTGTACAATATTCTCAAGGAGGAAAATGTATATTGCATGCCATTATATGCTCCTAAACATGTTTTATTAAAATCTGGAAATCACACAACAAAATGGAATTCAAGGCTAGCTTCCTTCTATTAGCTTTTATAAACCAAGAGTATATGGTTGAACCATTCAAGAATACACACTGTATTCACTTCTTTGGGCTATATAAACTGAAAAATATCCATCAAAATTGGAGAATAACAGAACTCCATTAATGATAATATTCTAATCTAATGGGTATGAATGAATTTATCTGCAAAATCCTTTGCTTAACTGGATGTAATGATCTACTGAGCCAGCCTCATTATTTCTTAGCCCAAATATAGACCTATGTATACCAGCAAAAGGTCCATTACTTAACTAGTGCACATACTATGATAATGGAGAAGAAAATTATCTTTGTTCCATTTCTCTTTTGAAATTTTAAAATAGGCTTCTGTTCTACATTCTGTCAAAGTTTCTCAAGTATTTCACTAATGTCTCTTCAACTTTCATTTTAATTTAAGAAATAATCTAATCTAATCTAATCTAATCTATCTCAGGACATTTGTTTAGCTTCATGAAGTATACACAAGAATAATTGAACAACTATTTTTGCTACATCTTTGCTACTGGAAATGGCAAGAAAATCAACTGCTACACATCTACCCTAACAAAGAAATAACCGAGGAGAGGACTACCAATATTAGGTGGAATAATCATAATTCCATTATGACCATGTAGCATCCATCTTGAAAATGTATTCAGTCCGGTAAAACGTATGCAATAATATCCCATCTTGAAGTAATTCAAGGCAGATCTAGGGTATTAAAATTGCTGAATATTTCTTCCATTTCCTTCTCTTTTTAAGCAAAAGACCAGGTATAAGCTTTAAAGGGATGTTTTATCATAACTGCTTCATGAAGCAAACTCCATCCCACCACCTTTTTATGGCTTAAGCAAAACAAGTACATTTCTTCTTTTAGCTTTGTAGTCTCCTCCAGGATTTCCACTAGCTGGAAGAGGCTTCTGTGCTGTCCCTAGACGACATGCTAATCAAATGTCAAGATCTCAATCAGGCATACCACATCACCTTTGCCTCTTGATTAGGTAAAGACATAGTTTCCATGGCAAAACAGACAAATTACAGCTGCCTTTTATACTTGTAACGTTAGCGACTGAGCAGTTCCATATTCATGCAGTGTTGTTCTTCATTGGGCTAGCAAAGTGATTTGCACACAGTAAAGACAATCCGCTTCATTTCAGTCTTACCATTTGCCGTGAACCTATTTGCAAGTAAGGAGCTGAAGACTTGCTTACAAGATGAGAAAAAAAATTGATAACAGAGGATATTCAATGTGAACCAAATGTATAATGCAACTCAAACACAAAAACAAAAAACAATCACCAACTTTGGGATTGTTCGTAGGTGAAAAGAAGATAGGAATTTGGAAGGGAATTAAGCACAATATTTGCTATTTTCCAAATAAACTATATTTTCCTCATCCCATGTATTAAATATTAATGCTACTTTACCTGTATCTTTTGTTGTCTACAGGGACAATATCCATAGCAATGTAATACTGCTGATGAGGATCTAGGCCTGAAATTTTCACTCGCATTGCAGGAAACATCCGTCTGAATATAGAAAGAGTATTTAATAAAAAACAGATTTGGACACAAAATCAGGAACATGATTGAACTAAAAGCCTCAACTCTTTCTCATTCAAAGTTATCTGCAGGATTCCCCCCCCCCTTTTAAATCATCAGAGCCAATTCACTCACAAAGCAACCATAACACATTTTGTCTCAACAGCTTTTACATGTATTTTATTTGTTAGTGACATTCCTTAAAAGAACAAACTCAACCCCACATAAGTATAGATGCGAATTAGCAAGTTATTTTTTGCTTTTAATTTTTTGCTTTCTTTTAAAACTCACATCCCAAGCTGAAATAGCAGCTGCAGCCACTCAGAAATACGATTTTCAGTTTGCCATTCTGATTCTCAAAAATGTTTTCTCAAAAGTAAATAGGTATAGCTCATTTTCATGTCTTAGAGCCCTGAACATAAACATTTTCCCTCTACCATTACATGCATACATACATGCACACACCCCCAAATTGATATGTAAACAGATGATCAAAAATATCAGTTGTCATGGGAAAAGAAGATCACTTGTCTTTATCACTTGCTAATAATTAGCATAGTGAGAGATTATAGCATGTCACCTTTTCAGCAGTGAATGTATGTTGCAGAAACAATAAGCATAGCTTTAGAGGTGAATTTTTCAGGACAGGGTTATACTACTTATAATGTTGGGGGGGGATATATATGCACAAGTGTGTATATGTATAACTCCAAATCATGGTTACATCTTAATTATATACATATACTATAAAAAGACACATATATATCCATAAAGGTACAATTCTAAATGTGTATTTAGAAACAAATTCCAATAATGCAAATGGGATTTACTTCTGTATAAAGACAATTATGAATTATTTCCCCCACTTTTTAAGTAAAAAGATTTAAGTATAGTATTTAATAGGTATTATAAAATGTATTTATATTTCTAAACTGCCCATCATTCTCAAAGAGAGGAAAAAATACTTCAAAAATTACTTCATTAAAAGAAGAATAAAAAATTCACGCAGCAATTTTGCTACGGTCTAACTGAAATTTATGAAGTACTGTAATGTATTTCTCAAATTAGCTCTTGAGTATAAACTGTCTTAGCTTTAAAGAAATTTCATAACAAAGAAATAGTATCTTTTTATTTTCATATAGAGGACTTAAAGTTCTAAAATTCTCAGTCTTTTTCTAAAAATATAAAATCTAAATTACATTCTAAAAATAATAAAATTATTAACATGTTTAAAAAAACCAAGAAGCAAAACTAGCTGTGGCTAACTGGTTTTTAACATTTTTAAATCTGTAAGATAAAGAAAAATTGACAGGAAAATTGTTAAACCAAGTGTTACCTTGTGTTTTTTAATACTGCATTTCAATCATTAATAAAGCCTCTCTGAAGAAGGTAACATATGGCTTCAATCAAATGTGTTTCTGTCATTTTAATGCATTCAGATACATTTCTACAATGCAGATTTTTATCATATTGTATACATTCTTTAGAAAATAAGAAAAGGTTATTTTTAGGAAAATGTAGTTTTATTAAAATAATGGACAGGAAACCTACCATTCCTCACATTCTGCATCATTTATCATTCTAATGGCCTCTCCAGCTTCATAATTTGCTAAATTATTTTTACATATCAGCAATTTGAATTAATACGCACCATTCTTAAATATTATTACATCTTAGAGATAATTTAAACTTCCAACTTTCACAACAGTAAATGTTTTTGTTTAATTAGCATAGTGGTGAAAGTTTGAACATGAAAAATGCTTGAGACAATACAAATTATTATAAGCAGAAAGACAAAGGCAATCAATGATCTCTCCTGAATATTTTGCTTCTGATCTAATCTTTTGATTTTCTATCAGAAAACATCTAGAGAAATTTTATTCATACTTCAGGATGCTAGAAATGGTAAGTGAAATATTTTCACTATTATGAACAAAAAATAGATACAACAGAGAATAACATTTCAAGCCATACCTAATATTAGACTTTTTAAAAATAGACTTATCATTATTGATAATAAACAATTTCAAACCAATAGCCTTTTCCAAGGAATATACTGAAGATCAATGATTAGCTGGGGGGGGGGGGAGAAATAACTTCATCTTTAGGACTGTTACTAAAACTGTGCCCCCTGTTTTAAAATATCTAAGTCTGGCAATATAAGAACATGGTAATTAACTCAAATTATTTACATACAATCCCTGTAATTCTGAATATATGCGCTTGGAGATAGTTTGCCTTTCGATTTGGTGTATCATTCCAAAACATATTCTGACTTCAAGATTTACTTCCAAATCAAAACGGAGGGGATGGAAGAGCGTTTATAGTTAACGTTAAAAACACTCCGTGTTTGATTATCCATTTATTTGAAAACCCATCCACCAGCAAAATACGTTGGGGTGGAACGGGGTCGGTTCTGTGACTGAATGTTGAAGAGCAACGTGTAACCACCATATTCTAAGGAAATATAATTCGGTCGTAAAACCTTCTACCCAAACGGAAATTCCATAGTGAATGTCGGAGCTGCGCGAATTCTCAGATTTAGCGGCACTGCCGGTTTTTTTTTTCCCAACCACTGAGTCGGACGACTCGTCCTGCCTTTACCTTCCCGCCTTGGTAATAATCATCTCGGTGCCGATCTCGTGGAAACGTTTCCAGAGCTCCGCGCCTTGCAGGTCCACCCGTGGCACTTGCGGGGCAAGTAAAGGCGAGGCAGCCTTGGAGGGGCCTGCAGGAGTCAGAGGGGGCGACGTACCGTTTAAGAAACTCTCTTCACACCCACCTGTAGGAATCAAAACGGGGGGGGGGGAGATGAGAGGGCGGTTAGGGCAATTAAAACGGCCTAAAAAGCCTAACCCGAAAAGAGGCGACTACGGTAGCTACCTCTAAGCTCCCGTGTGGGAAAAGTGAATAATAATAAAATACCACAGAAACCCAATCACGAAACCAGCGCTTTGTTTTTGTTCAATGGGAAAAGGCGCCCGAAGCGCGACTCGCTTGTTCTTCCGTCAACTGTCCCGCGCTTCATGCGCACGTGCCTCCTTTAGAAAAGGGCGCGTGCTTTTCGTCTTGTTCCCCCCCCCCCCAGTGCTTTTTTTGGTACGGCCACAGCTCCTCGAGCCTAAATTCCACGCGGGTGTTTGTAAACGGGCAACAGTTGGGGGGAAAAGAAGCGAGGTGTAAGGCTCGGAAGAAAAAAAAAACCCTCGCTGGGAAAAGGCGGGAATTTATTCCCTTCCCCCACCGCGAGCGTCCCTATGCAAAAAATAGCGCGAGGCCCACCCTGGGTGGCGAGATACGTTTAAAGAGCCGGCGCGTTCGTGCGATCTGTAGTCTCGCGCTTCCTTGCAGCAAAAAGGCGTCGGAGGCTTAAATGTCAATTAGGGGCCGCTTCCTGGAAATCATAAATCGCCTTCAACCAGAAGCAGTCTAGTTTGGTTTCACATTCGCTCTTTTTTAACGGTTATTATCGACAGCCGTCCCTTTTCCAGGGACGGCCATTTGAACTGAAATCAGCCTCAATTTAAGGAAAGACAACTCGCCATGCTGGATGCTTTACCATGTCTTCATTGCGGGCTCTTTTTTTTTTTTTTTTTGGAATGGATTGGAAGCTGATTTTGGAGACTTCACCGCGTAGGCCCCAAATCCTACTTAAAAGGCGGTAGAAAGGAAGTATTAACTGAAATCCAGACCCGCTTCCTTTCTGCACTGATTGTATCTAGTACCAGGCGTGCAAGGCCACCCTGGGTGTATTGACTTAGAAGTAAATTGAGACAACAAAGAGCCTTAGTATTATTTCATTTTCGGATGTATTGTAAAATAAAGGTTCATGGGTTTTAGGCCTCTTTATCAGATGCGCCCACAAAAACACCATCACCAAACAAATAAGCAAAAACACCACAATGAACTTTGGTTATTTTGCAGGGAAAGATTACATCTACTATTTGCCCAAACAAACAAATGAATTTAGCAATCCAATCCAAAATACATTTGAAGATAAATCTGTAAATTTCAATTAGCTTAAATACCAAATTTATGTTTGTAAGAAAACCTGTGGTCACCCATATTTTCTTTCACTTGAAGGAAAGTATGTAATACCGTAGTTCATCAATTTAAAGGGTAGAAACTATAAATATATTCAGTGTATTTTGATTTGCATACACTGAATTGGACCATAATTAAATCCAATGCAGCTGTTGGGGAAGTTAAAATATTAATATCTATATTTTTGAAGTACTGTAACTATCCAGAAAAAAATAGGTTTCATTGTCATAAATAACATTTCAATCCAAATAAAAGAGAAATTGAAAAGCAGTAAAGATTATCTGGTTAAAAGTGCATCCCATCCATGTTAAAGTTATAAATCATTTTTTAAATAGTGATTTAGAGTAAATGGAATTATTTTTCTTAGAAATTAAAATGTAATGTCTGTCCACAAAATATAAAGATCTTGTTTTACGTTGAACTAACTCAGGTTTCAGATCATGTGCAGTTCATCTGAGAAACCCATAAGTGAATGACCTTTCTAGACATGTCTATGGGGTATTGAAACAGAGCTTATTCCCATTTAGTTCAATTCACCACCAGATATGTTTTGAAGACTGCAGCCTAAAAACCCTACCCTGTCAGTAATGATAAGATAATTCTTTAGCTCCGTTAAGAAACCATGTAAGAATTGATAAGATACTAAGCTTAGACAGTACAAAACCTTCTGTAGCTTAGCATTGTGGGCCAAAACATCAGGTTTGGTTATGTCTGTATTGTACAAATTCAAAGCAAATGGGTTCATTTTTAGGGTAAAGGCAACCCTTGTGTGATTTTTAGTCTCTTTTATTTCCAATTGGACTTATGCCTTTTTCCTTCTAAATTGCAAAGCTCCTGGGGGCCAAGTCTTCTTCGATTGGAGAAAGAAATTTGCAAAGCAGTGCTTCTGGAGCTGAAACATGCTAGTATATACTGTTTGGGCAAATCCCACAGAAACCAATTTCTTCCAGAAACAAAACAGAATAAAAATTACACTTCACTTCTCTTCGTTTTTAGTGTGTTATTAGTGCTTTACTATCGTTATTAGTAAAGACTGAACAGAGCATTAGAACTTTGCCCGGTTTTAAAAAATATATCCTGCATTTTCTGCTACTACGACCGGACCCTGTCGATGCTTCTGAAAACCGCAGGACAGCTCGGTCTGATTTATTCAGGGTAAATTGAAGGGAAAGGACAGGCCGCTGAGCCAAGCTATGACCGCCTTCTCT